>CM052444.1:102696650-102769680 GCA_028533085.1 Varecia variegata | reverse complement strand
TTTTTTAAAGAGACAGGGTCTTCTCTCTGTTGCCCAGGCTGGAAATACAGTGACATGATCATAGCTTCCTGCAGCCTCAAACTCCTGGCCTCAACTAATCCTCCCACCTCAGCCTCCAGGATTACAAATGTGAGCCACCATGACTGGCAACTAAATTACCTTTTATTAATAAGTATGTCACTCTTTCATAATATGGGACCTTATAACAAACAGAATCGGGGTTTTTCCCAAAAGGTTCAAGGCCTCATTTGCAAACAACGTTCTCCTCCTAATAACTAAATAAAATAGCCCCAGGCTTCTATTCACTGGCTTCTCAAGGTCAAAGGTATGAGACATTAAATACAGTTGGACCTCCATATCTGTGGGCTCCTGATCCGTGGATTCAACCAACAACAGATCAAAATATTTTTTTAAAATGGATGGGTACATCTATACTGAACATGTACAGACTTTTTTCTTGTCATTATTTCCTAAACAATACAGTATAACAACTATTTACATCATTTTTATATATTAGGTATTATACATAATCTGGAGATGACTTAAAGTATACGGGAGGATGTACACAGGTTATATGCAAGTATTACACCATGTTATATAAGGGACTTGACCATCCGTGGGATTTTGGTATTCTTGGGGAGTCCTGGAACCAATCTCCCACAGATACTGAGGGATGACTATATTAAGCTTTGGGGTTAGAAGGTAGAGGGTAAAAGAAAGAACAGTAGTGTTGGAATAAAACTCAAGATCACACAATTAGTAATAGTATATCCTCAATTAGAGTCCCAGAAGAATGGCTGCAATGTACATGGATTTTAACTAACAATGCCACATACCTTCTCAAGATCACAAAATAGAGCCAGAACTAAAACAAACACACACACACACACACACACACACGTCCTGATTACTAGTCCAGTAATTCCTCCCATTCAGCTATGCTGGTGAGTTTACTGTTAACTGTACAGACGACAGTTTGGCCATTCTGATCAGAACATAATGTCGTAAACTTTTCTATCTTGCCCAATACTCAGAACAGTACTAACAGCAAAAGCATAATAAACACAGGCTGACTGCTGAACTTGAATTACCAATTACAACTTCATCTGTAAGAACATTCCACACACAATGTAATTACCAGAGTTACCTTGGTTTAAAAAAATTTTTTTAAATAAAAAACCTTTATACACACACACCCAGGACAAACATGCACACACACTCCACACAAAAATATTTTTAATACTAGTCCAAAGTCAAGAAAAGAACTCAAGTACCTAATATGTTCATATTTTTTTTCCTTAACTGTTTTTATTCCCACTGATACATATTTCATTTTCTACAACATTTCTTAGTATATATATATCCATAGTCTAACTGAGAAAAGCCAATCAATAAAGTGAAACTCAAAGAAGACCTCTGGGATATTCTGTCCACCACGACTGATCTTTCCTTTACTTCTGCACAGCTTGGTCCCTCACTTACTTGTGCAAATGTCACCTTCCCCAGCCACTCTTTAAACCCACCATAACACTCACTCCCTTAGCCAAATTGTAGCCTGCCCTCTCCCCAAGGCCCACTTTATTTTTCTTCATGGCAGTTTTCACCATCAAGTCTTCACGTATTTATTACTATCTGTTTTCTCCCACTGGGATGTTTTCTCCACGAATAAAGTGAAGTTTGGGTTTGTTTTATTCACTACTGCCTCCTCAGCACTTAGAGCTGTGAGATACAGTAGATACTCAATAAATATTGGTTGAATGAAAGAAAACAGACAGAGTCCAAGAAATTGATCTTAATATTGAAGCTATGAAATGAAAAGCTTTCCAAGTGGGAGTGGACATACATTTGAGAGGTGATTCCCTTTAATTTAACTTAAAGCCCAAATAACTCTATAAAATCAAATTGCTATTCAAAGTGCATCCAAACATCACTATGGCTGCCCCTGTATAAATGCCTGAGTACATTTTAACAAAAAGCAAAGAATTCTATGTCCTGCTACAGCAATGGAGAAACTCTGGCTGTGGAAAACGTAAATTACTTAAGTTCCATATGTGGGTAGTGGGATTTTTTTTTTCTTTTTTTTTTTTTTTTTCATTTTAGAGACAGGATCTCACTCTGTTGCCCAGGCTGGAGTGCAGTGGCACGATCACAGCTCACTGCTGCCTAGAACTCCTGGGCTCAAGTGATTCTTCCACCTCAGCCTCCCAAAATGCAGGGATTATAGGTGTTAGCCACTACCTCCAGGGAGAAGTAGGATTTTATATTATATAGCTCATGACATTATGAAGTCCAGACTAACTACAGAGAGAATTCCATTTTACATTTGTTTGTAACAGAACTTTCTCCAGATACAATTCCTCTAATACTACAACTCTTCATAAACACTATATTAGTTGCATTCTCAAACACTCTCACTACCTAAAACTACTGTACATAACACTGTAACTGATGGGTAAGTTCTAAATCAAGTAATTCTGATAGAGAAAATTATACTATCAGGTATGCCATTTGGCCATTACAACAATAGGGAACACAGAACTGATCTAAACAGCTGACAATATGGTCAGGAAGAGAGCACCTTCAGATTTTAGTGAGAAAATAAAATAAAATAAGAAAACCCAGAAGTAGAGATGTTAGTTAACAAGTATTCAGTAAGCCAAAGCATGCATAGTTCTGCACTGTGTTTTGCAGTTAAGAGACAAAAGAAATAAAATATATGGTCCCCATACTAAAAGACTTTTAAAATCTGTTGAGAAAAAATAAACAGGAGGTATAGGATAATGGAGAAAATGTCAACAGTCTAAAATGGAACATTCTGAAATCACCTAGACGCAAGAAAACAGAAACCACATATTAGGACAGGCCTGGTGTGGTACCTTATACCTATAATCCTAGCACTTTGGGAGGCTAAGGTAGGAGTATCTTTTGAGGTCAAGAGTTCAAGACCAGCCTAGGCAACTTAGCAAAACCCCATCTCTACAAAAAATAAGAAAAATTAGCTGGGCATGATGGTGCACACCTGAAGTTCCAGCTACTTGAGAGGCTGAGGCAGGAGGATTACTTGAGCCCAGGAGTTGGAGGCTGCAGTGAGCTATGATGACACTACTGCACTCTAGCCTGGACAACAGAGCAAGACCTTGGGGAGGGGAGGGCAGGGGAGAGGAGCAGAGCGAGGCGAAGCCACATATTGGAACAATTTGAGTATGTCTTGGCATACACACTTTCCACCACCTAAAGCACATTCCCTCTCTTATTTTTCAATATCCATCTTACTTTTGAAAGACCCAGTTTAAATGTCACCTCTGTGAAGATTTCTTTGATCCTCACAATTAGGATTATTTGTTACCTCCAGGGTACTATCAAAGCACTTTGTTTATATCTCTATTAAAATAGACTGTCCCTATGTTAATATAAAATTGCAATCTGATGATAGCTTTTTCTAACAAAGCTCCCTCCTTCCATTCCCTTTCTTCTAGGTAGGGACCAAATGACACAGTTTGGGTGGATCCAAGGTTGCCCAATCAGTGTGCTGAATCCTTCTGGCTACCATAGCTGGTTCAAGAATGGGCCCACGGCCCAACCAGAACCAGCTGGAACCCTCCTGAGAACTTCTGCTACAACCACCAGGAAAAAAAATCTCTTTTTGCTGGATCCTCTAAGCTACGGGGATGAAGCCTACAGCTGCAGACAGCCAGCTTTGCTACAACATGAGAAAAGCCTGATAAGAATGAAGTTCACAAAGGAAAACAAATGAAGAAGAGGGAGGAAAAGACAAATTTTCTCTCCTCTGAACCTTTGGATCTACCCAGGTTCACCCGCAAAGCTTTCAGATTACACATACTCATAAATTCCCTTTTGTGTTTAAGCTAGATTTCTGCCATTTGTCAACTGACACAGTACAGATGTTCCTCAACTTACAATAAATCTCTTGTAAAAGTTGAAAATGCATTTAATACACCTAACCTACTTACTGAACATCATTGCTTAGCCTAGCCTACCTTATGTGTGCTCTAAACACTTATATTAGCCTAGAATCAAGCAAAATCATTTAACACAAAGCCTGTTTTATAATAAAGTGTTGACTATCTCACGTAATATATTGAATACTATACTGAAAGTGAAAAACAGATTGTGGTACGTCTACTCAAAGTACGGTTTCTACTGAACATGCATTGCTTTTATACCATCATAAAGTTGAAAAATTGTAAGTCAAACCATAAGTCAAGGACTGTCTGTACTGGCTAATGTGAGTCACGGTAATGGTCCACTTACATTACAATTAATAGTGCTCAGGGCAGAAGGAACAGTTAGAAGAGTACACCTAGCAGGTAAGGGAAATGGCAAGAAGGCCTACATGGCTCAAGCAAGTAAGCATGGGTGGGTGGGTAAGACACTCTATCACCTAAACTCAATGCCCATATACAAACAGTGAACTGGAATTCTCTAACTGGATATCCCACACAGTTTACTCCTAAGATCTAATCTTCCCTTACTCCCTAATTTGATTGTCTCATTATTATTATTCTCTATCCTAGTTGTTACTAAAGATAATAAAAGGGAAGATATATTTACTAATCACTTTCCATATTACTGTATAATTATAGTTGTATAGAACTGCATATAATCTCATCTGAACCTCAAGACAATTCTGAAAGAGAAACACCATTATTTACCTCCACCATTTTACAGGCAATGAAACTAGGCTCAGAAAAATGAAGTAACTTGCCAAAAATTATTCTGCTGGAGGTGGTGGAGCTGAGACTCAAACCTGTGCTTCTGATTGACCCAGTCACTTAAGTCAGAAACCTGAGAATTATCTTAGACTCTCCTCTCAGTGCCATACCTCACAGATCCCTCTCTCTACTCTCTCACACCATCACCAGCTTAGTTCACAGCTGCTTCATCTCTAACCTGTAACCACAAAAGTCTCACAGGTCATGTTGCTATCTTTTTTACTGTTGTCCCCTTCTATCTTTTCTCCATACTATCATCAAACAGTCTTCATTTACAAACACAAGCTTTGTGATCCAACCCAAGCATAAGGTTGGGAACCCTATGGATTAGGGAAACAAAGCTAAAAGTGTCAGAAGCTAAAGGCTACGGCTTTCTATATATATATATCAGTATGCAATTTACGAAGCAACTTTCAGTAGCATCCCAACTTCTAGACTCTCATTAATATTGTCAAGTAGGAAAAATCTGGTGTTTGCTCAATTTTCCCTTTTGGCCTTCTTCCCAATCCCAAAGGCTTAGACTTTCAGTATTTCCAGGACCTCATGCTACCTACTCCCACCTTCCTAAATTACCCCTTTCATTTCTTATCTAGTCAAAACTGCCATTCCTCAAAGGCCCAAATAGGTATTGATATGATAAAAGTATTTCACAATGAGGTTACCAGAACATACATATTTTAAAAGAAGGGCTACTTAAACAATTGAGTCTCCAATCTGGCCCTTCAGAGGCATGAAAGACAGTGGTGGTAGTAATAAACAATAGCTAACATTTATCAAAATCTAGGTAAGCTGCGTGCCCAGGTACTGTTTTACTTGCTTTACAAGTATTTAATTATCTACTCCTTTCATCATCACACCACCCCATGAAGTGGGTACAATTATTATTATCATTATTATTATCATTATCACAATTTTTGGATAAGGAATTTAAGAACTGGAGGAGTTAAGTAACATGCCCAAGGTCACCCAGTCAGTAAATGGTGCCAGTGCTCCTAATCACCTCATACCAACAACTTTAGTAGCTGACCCTAATAGAGATATGTGAAGATCACTGTGAGCTTATTCATTTATTTTTAAAATGTTTCTTGGGGACCTTTCACTTTCATTCTATTTTGTAGAATGATGGCTACCTAGATTCATAAAAAAATTTTAATTTTTAAAAAATAATAAAAAAATAAATAAATAGGGCAGGTGCGATGGCTCACACCTGTAATCCTAGTACTCTGGGAGGGTGAGATGGGAAGATGGCTTTAGCTCAGGAGTTTGAGACCAGACTGAGCAAAAGCCAGACCCCATCTCTACCAAAAATAGAAAAAAATTAGCCAGGCATGATGGCATGTACCTGTAGTCCCAGCTACTTGGGAGGCTGAGGCAGGAGGATCGCTTGAGCCCAGGAGTTAGAGGTTGCAGTGAGCTATGATGACATCACTGCACTCTAGTCTGGACAAGAGAGTGAGACCTTGTCTTAAAAAAAGAAAGAAAGAAAAGAGCGAGATTCTGTCTCAAAAATTAATTAATTAATTTCTTGAGAGGTTACTATGTTCTGAGAACTATTCCTGCCACTGGGAATTCAACCATAGACAATGCTTTAATGGACTTACATTTGGGGGGCATCAAACAGTACATAATAAATAAGCAAACAACGTATTAATAATTTAGCTCTGAAAAAAGTAAAACAGGATAAGGTAATGTAGAGTAATGAGCTACTTTTTTAAAATTATGGAATAAGGAATTTATAATAAGAATTAGGTCTTTACACAACTGGGGAAGGAGCTAGGGAAGTAAAGATCTAGAAAGGGGAGTTGAAGGATCACAGAAAAGTCACTGATCAGCCCCGGTGTGGCTGAACAAAGTGGAGCTTGCGGAAAGCAAGACAGGTCTCGCTGCTGCCATAGGCCCTTCTTTGAAAAGATGTGGACTCTGTGGCTACTGCCTCTGGGAGTTCACAGCAAAGCATCTGGTGCAGGGTGTTGTGTCACTGTTTGTCAGCAGGGCCAGCAGTCACAGAGCAGGGAAGATGAGGACAAGCAGGAGTTGCCTGCATCTCTATGACTGTCTCTCACCACCTCTAACCAACCAAAATACACCTCCAGAGCACAATGGCTGCTGCTTCATTGCTGCTTCCCACATCTCAGGCAACTTCACTTTCAGCCAACTCTAACCCTGAGTCACACAGGGAAGGGAGTTCTGGGAAATGTAGCTCCCAGTGTAACCAAGATGACAAGAGAACAATTCAACACTCTGATCAAGGAAAGATGGGAACAGTCTCCGTTCTTTCTTAGGCACACAGAGAATGGGCTACTTTAGACTGGTAGCCAAGGAGGGCCTCCTTGAGGAATAATATTGAAATGAGATCTAAATTATAAGGTGGTGCAAATAAAGCAAAAACATAATGGAATAGCATTCCAGACAGTGGGTTATGATAAATGCAGTGTGCCTAGGTGAAAATTAGCTTGTCAGATCCTCAAATAACACAACAGACAGGAGGAAGTGGAGAGTGGTCAGAGGTTACATCAGAGACTTAGAATAGCCATCCATGTTGGCATATGGCCATGGAGAAAAAAATCTATATTTTATTCCTAATGGGATGAGAATCTGAAGGGCTTTAAATAGGAGAATGATGTGATCTATGTTTCTGAAAAAGCACTCCACTCCCATTGTGTAAAGAATAGATTATAGAGTGACAAAAGTGGAATACTGGAGAGGAATTAGGAGGCTATTACTTCTAGAATCATGCCTGGCACATAATCAGTAGCCAATAATAATTCCGAATGAATGAATGCTACAACAGTCAAGGTATGAGAGAGAAGATTAGGGCTAAGCCTAGTGTGGGTGGTACAGTGGTGCATAGGAAGAAACCATCCTAGCACTGGTCAACACCTGGTGAGTGTTAGAGACCTACTAGTCTTTTAAGAACCAGGAGGCTTTTTTTTTTTTTTTTAACTGAGCAGCATCCAGGCTCTTTCAGCAGCTGCTTACCCATTCAGGTCATGGTTAAGAGCTTGGACTCTGAAATGGAACTTCCTAGATCTGATTTTGATTCCATCCTTTAGCAGCAAGTTATTCCCCCTTCCTGTGAGGCCTCATCACCACCACCCTCAGGAGCAGTGCATAGTCTCAGTTTACCTGCCACGACTCCCCTCCCCACCTCTCCCAGCCTGGTCAACATTCTGTCACTGCAGTCTTCCCCTTCCTCTAACTACTGTATGCTACTGGTATCTCCAAAAAGAGCCTAATGACTGTGAACAATCAGTTAGCTTAGATTAGTCTGCAACAGCCTCACAGATAACTGTTAACTTCTGCAAAGAACTTAACTAAAGCAGCTCCTTCCTATACATATCACCAGTGTGTTTAGCATTAATATTTGATCTCTGTAACTTTTCTGCAGCAGTTGCTTGATAAAGATCAGTCTACCAATGCCCACAATCTGTCAGGGAAGGTACAATTTTGAATTTTCCCTGGAATAATACTGACTGACAAATTAAGTTCTTTTTTTTTTTTCCAAGTTTACATGATAACCAACTCTGGTCCCTTTGAGAACTACTAAATATTCCAATTAAACTCTAAAATATTTTATCATTTGAGCCTTGAAAATATCTACTCCCAAAATAAGACTCCCCCCTCCTAGAAGCCAAGGATTAAAGACAAGAAACAAAAAAACTTCTCTATCGGACATCAGAATATGAAAAACATCATTAAGGTTGCTGTCATCATCCACAAAGGGTCATCACACCCCATGAAGCTCCTGCAATTCTATATTCTTCATCCTTTTTTTTTTTTTGCCATAAAACTTTTTAATTTTGGCTACCAAATATAATCACACTCTTGCCACTGACTAGCCCATATTAAATAGCAGAGATTTTTATAACATATCAACAGTGCCTTTAAAACTAGAGTTGGACTGGGCGTGGTGGCTCATGTCTGTAATCCTAGCACTCTGGGAGGCTGAGGCATGAAGATTGCTTGAGGTCAGGAGTTTGAGACCAGCCTGAGCAAGAGCAAGACCCAGTCCCTACAAAAAATAGGAAAATTAGCTGGGCATGGTGGCACACACAGATAGTCCCAGCTACTCAGGAGGCTGAGGCAGGAGAATCCCTTGAGCCCAGGAGTTTGAGGTTGCAATGAGCTATGGTGATGCCACTGCACTCTACCCAGAGTGACAGAGCAAGACTTTATTTCAAAAAAAAAAAAAAGGAACTAGAGTTGGAATAAAGATATATTTTACCTATTGCTGGAATCACATTATTTCTTTATACCAAATGCCTCTGGATACTGTGTTCTTTTACCATGACAGCTGAAGTTATGCAGGTATCAAATAGACTGTAAGTGCAATACGTATTCCTTTTAATAAACTGCCAGGAAAAGGAGTTGAGAAATGCTTAAAGCTGAGGATATAGTGATAAGTACAGAACCCTCCAGGCTTTGTGTAGCTCTAACACACAGATCTGTATGACTTTAGCAACCAGGATCTATCAGTCAGTTACCCCAGGGAATTAATTCCCTGAGAGGACTGGATTTTGTGGACATCTTCTGTAACTGTCAAAAGCTGCACATAGACTGAAAGAAAAAATACTGAAAATGTCATGCCAATTATCAACAAGGCCTTCCCACTGTAAAGATATTCTTCCTGAAAAAGTGAATAATAATTTAATCAGTATTTTTTCAAAAATGGGTTTAAATGCTTCTGATTAATATATGCATATGCATATTTTCATTCCCTAGTACATATATAATATAATGAAGCAAACGCTATACTAAAATCCTGTGGCTGTTAATGAAGACTACATGTAAAAGATCTTTCTTTATCCTAAAAGACAACAGTAGTTCAAATAGTGGGAGAAAAGAAAAAGATGGTATTAATGAAAGAAAAACCAAACATTTAAAATGGGAGTAGGATCTGCAAATTGGATTGTAGTAAAGATACACTCAATTTGTCTTTTTTAGATAATTCCTCCTACACATCTTTTCTATAGTGTCTGCCAAGGTTTGTGAAGGAAATAGCTACAGATCCTTCAAGATTTCAGAATTAATGGTTATATTAACAGGAAGAATATCAGAGATTTTCACTGTCAAAGAAGAATCTTACTAAATGCTTGAGAATTATAAGTAATTAGGATTTTAAGATCTCATTTAATTTATGGACTTTTTTAAAATGTCACCTTTATTTTTAAACAAAAAAGAAGTCACAAATATTAGCTCTGATGTTAACATAGCCAAAGAGCTGTAAGTTTTCTTAATAGACCCCCTTTTATAATTAGAAATAGTAATTTTTAAGCACCTAGTAGTATCAAGACATATTTTATAAAACTGTTTTTGCTAAAAAGGTGTTTTCTCACTTGTATATAATACTGGGGAAATGTTTGCTATTTTAAGGTTTCTGGCATAGACACATTTAAAATATTATTTAACTGGGGACTGGAAAAACTGGTGCTATCACTACATAAAAATGACTTTCCTTTCAGATTCTGAAACATCTTCTCTTGAATTATATATTTCTATATGCAAAATCCATCTCCATTTTTTTCTATTCTCTCTGAAATTAATCTCTACTATTTATCAGGTATGGAAAGTTACCAGGTTAATGAGATTCTCAGTCACATGCCTAGCAGAGTGGCACAGCAGAAACGTGCTGGGCTGGTAAGATTCTCAGTCACAGTTTGCCTTTCATAGCTTCAAACTATTATAATATTGAACATGTCGTTTGCAAAGCAATTATCAACCTTGACTAGCTCCAATATGGACTGCTCCAAAGTGTCTGAAACATCTGAGCACATTTCCCTAAACAGGGGTTCTGTTGCCCATCATGACAATCTCTCCCTAACTCTGGAAAATACTCACTCAAGCAGTATCTGTTTATAAACACTCAGCAACCCCACCTCTGCCCACCCCACCACTGCAAAAAACACGTCGGACAAGCCAGGAATTATACCAAGCACTCTGGATCTAGTCTCTTATTTGTTCTCTACTATACCCTAAGAGTGCAGTATTTCCAAATAAATAGCAACCTATGGTAACACAAAGGCAATATTCTTATAAGAAGTATGTTTTCACTACCTGGCACCTACTTTAAAACCTCTCTGAGAGAAGAATTTAAGGGAAGAGTGAAAGGGGGCAGATTCCACTCATTTCTTCCAGGGCTCCTGCACTATACCAAAGTCAAACTTACGCTAGCCTGGTTAGTTTTGCTCTGCTAATCCACTCTACATTACCAGGTGAAAGAATATATAGAGCACACAGGGCTTATTATTTTAAAAAGCCCAAAGTACTGTCTTTATTCCTATAGCAATTAGTGTTGCTAAACAGAGAGCCAGTGTTAACTCCATACACTACCCAGCAAAGCCCTTCCTTTGCAGTTTTATATTCTTCTGCCAAATCTTTAGCTTAGGATCCATTTCATTAAAAAAAAGAAGTAACTTACCCTATCAGTATCATCATTTAGTTATACACAAGGCACAAAAGAAGCAAAAGAAAAGGCAAATCTGGAGGGAAAAACTTGATTCCAAGAAGTCATAATAGAATGACAGAATGTCTATTTGTTTGTACTATGGGAATATTCCCCAAATAACTGTTTTAAAAATGCAGAAACGTTAAAAAGACCAAAAAAAGGGGGCAAATTCAAAATAATAATAGGTGAAATTTACACAGCTTTTAAGTTATGTGGCAGGCACTAATCTAGAATAATCCATTTAATCCTCACAGCAGCCCTTGAACAGCCACTATTGTTAACCCCATTTCACAGATGGCAAGAAGGCCAAGTAACTTGCCCTTGTGTCAAACAGCTAACAAGTGGTACAGACAAGATCTGAACCCAGACACTCTGTCTCCTGAGTCTGTGCTCTTGTACAATGCATGGTAGATAAGTAGATGGTAGATAAGATAAGCACATGGTATATTATACACTGCTGCTCTTCAAATGGAAAAAACAATTGATTATCCCCAAAGACTGTCCTATGATGCTGAATTTTGACTTTGCTTTTTATTTCTAATCCATCTACCTAAAAGAAGCATTTCCTTTGCAGGTGTATTTTCTTGTACTAAATCTTTAGCTTAGGAACATTTTCATTTAAAAAAAAAAAAAGAAAAGGAACACTCTCAGTATCATCTAGTAGTTATGAGATATGGAAGGCATTAAACTACATTATTCCTACAATCCTTGCAAGAGAAATTCAGGTTCACAGGCGACTATATCAAAATAATACACAATTGTAAAGTAGTAATTCAGAAAAGTTGAAAGTAACAACATATTTTATCTCATTGAGGGACACATTGTAAAAGTAAGAACACTGACAACAGAGATAATTTAACTTATCCTCAGTCATAGGCTATAGGTAAAGCAGTTTCTTAAAACCTAGTCACCAGTTCAAATCTGGGTGCCACCTCCAAAAAAAAACCTAGTCAGTCCCCTTTCCTATGCATAGTCAATGTTTCAAGTAATAAAGTTATTTCTTTTGTAGGAAACTGATATGATTAAAACAAATAAAAGAAACTTACCAGAGACAGTTTCTGTTGAAAATAATCCAAAGCACCAAACTTTAAACCATTTCATAATTTTTAAATTTTGCTTTCATAGATATTACATTACAGAGAAAAATATTTCCAGAAATATTTTAATGAAAGTCCTATTTAAAGTAACTTTTGATTAGAAACTGTTAAGTTGTGTATTGTTTTGAAATAATAACAATCTGTCCTGAGCTATTTGAAAGAGATATATAGTATGTTATTTTAATAGGACTAAATGAGGAAGGATCAATATTATTTTAATTTTTAAAGGTCTGTTTATGAAATGCAATCATCCTTCATTAAAAATGCAAGCTGTGCTTCAGCAAGAGGTTAGCGTAAATGATTCATAGAGAGATCTCTCTCCAGTATAATCTTCCTCTCCTGGGAGTTTCCTTCAAATGTTTCATCAAACCACTCAAGCTATTATTAAAAATGCTTCCCCTATGATAAAAGGAGGAAAAAAAACCAATACAAATATACTTCCCCATTCCCATTCACCACTGCCTCTTCCATTTGAGCGATTTATGCCTTTTTCAGTCAAAAGTAAAATTAATTCTTCATATTCCACACATTTTTGCAACCATTTCTTTTCACAAGCATTTTAAGGTAAGGTTATTTTATAATATTCAAAACAAAGAATTCAGATTTTTAAAAGCAGGTTTTAATACACTTGCCTATTTTGGTATTTCAGTGTGAGTATTGTCTTTCATTGAAATTAAAGGAAATTTGCCTTTTATTTGATGGATTTTTAAAAGATTTTAAAATGTTAACTCATCAAAGTCAAGGCACTCCAAATTTAAATTCAATTCTCTTCAATTTAAAAATGCTAATGACAATGGCTGTTTCAATGCAGCAGCATCTGGCTCATTATAACATTCAGTTTTAACTAATAAATCCTTAATTATTAAATTCTGGTGTTCACTTTCTTTCAGATGGATAAGCCAAACACATATTGCCACAATTATGAATACTTGAGGTAAATTACTTATATCACAGAAAAGCCTTCCTCTTGTTTCTCTGGCTGTTAAATAAGATCCCAAGTATTTAAGGGACACACATTTGAAAGACCTACCATTAAACATTTGAGCTCTGGTGTAAGTAGGTGCCACCATTTATTGGCTGGCAAATATTAATAGTTAACTCTGCTGGGTACCCGCACATAAAGCACAGAGCAATTTGTCTGTTTGTGCAAATGGGCCAGTTTTTTTACAAATGCTTTTTCAGAATAAATGTGTCAAAACTGAACATAATCATATGCCCTAATTCTAGCTTTACAAAGCAGACATCTACCGCCATCCAACTTGATGTTTTTATTAAGGTGTTAGTGAATATATTTAATCAAGGTATTATTGCACATCATGATGTCTAGTTAAAGGTTGAAATCCCTGAGAGAATATATCTGGTTTTAAGCCTTAATATATGTTAGGGAGTTTTTCATTTTTCTCTCCTATTCCCAATTCCTCTTTTTTTTTTTTTTTTTAAATCAGCAACATCGACAGTACTGACTGAATATTTTACAATGGAGTTGCAGAGTATGTGTGTTCAATCGTTTGGCTTCCCAGAAGATTCATTACAGTTACATTAGAAAGTCAAATCAGGCAATTCTGCAGTCTGGTGAAAGCTAGCACATGAAAGAAGCTTAATACAAAAGAATTTCATTTTAAATAGAGGACATTTAGGACTTTAAAAAGCAACATTATGATAAATTTTTCAAGATATTTGTTCTTGCCTTAGCACTTGCTTTACAGGTCTAATTTCAGAGATGTCTAAATGCTTTTCTAGGAAAGAGTGAGCATGTATGGGAGGAAACTGTTTGATCTACAAGGTCTGCCATCTTAATGATCCTCACGGTAAGAACACTGCAGATGTATGTTTTACCCTCACTCATGGGGAAAGAATCCATGGTTCTCCAATTATGCTGATCAAGTAGGAATCAAGTAAAAGTCAACGTGTGTTCATTTAAAACGTTATAAAGGTTTTGAGTGATTTTAATACTTCTCTGAGTGTAAATAAAACTAAATGCTGGGATTTTCAGATCTTAATACACATTTATGTGATGAAAATCATTAAGTTAATTGTTTTCCATGATTAGTAGCAGGTATAGAAAAATCTTCGCAGATGGACATATGTTTAACTGGCACTTGAGTATAATAGTTCCCCTTTCTCTAGAATTCAAGCCTCAATAAACCCCTAACTAATCTTATTTATGATTTGTTTCCACTTGTTTATAAATAAGCAAAAACAAGAACTACCTACTGAAATGCAAGCCTCTTCATTCAGTACAGTTGATCTACAGAATACAAATTTCAATTCAATACAAAAGCTCACCTTCGCATGAGCAATTCCAAAGCCCAAATATCATGGCAAGAGGGAAATGGCAGCTAGCAGAGGTAACAGACATGAAAGGCAGCTGGCTGTCTTCAGTGCTACCTTTGGCAGCAGTACAGATGGACTTTGTAGGCCACTGGCTATGCTTAATTTAATATGAAGCTAAATACAGTCAAAACATCTGGTGCACTACTGATGGTTATCATGATAAATTAAATCTGACATCACACACAAACCCACTGAATATTCTATTTATATATCCTTTTTACCTAAAACACCAAACTAAAAATCTGCATTTATTTTTGTTTTTCATCTCCTCTAATAATCTATTTTAGAAAAGGCAGGTTTGTGGACTCTAATGTTTATACATTTTGGGGGGCCTTCTTTAAGAAAAAGATTACAAAATTTTGTACATTAAATGTCAAGGGGCCATGCAAATGAAGCTCCCTTTAGTTTAAGCCTCATTAGCTCAATGGACAATCTGCCTCTAGGGAGGGTTGAAAGGAAAGACTAAACGGAACATCAAGTGGCACATGGATTTGGTACAAAGAAATAAAAAAATTTAAAAAGCAGACAATTTAACTGGCAACCTACGGAGGAACAAAAAAGACTTTCTGGGCAAGCACATCAGCAAAAATAAGCTACATTCTTAGAATCAATTTATAACACATGTTTCTATTAATAAAATGCAGACCTTCAAATCTATAGCATACTACTGGAACAAAAGCAGTATTACAAAGGAAAAAAGTTAATGAAAGAGCAAAATTATCAATTTTATAATAGTTTATAGGTCAAGGAACAAGTATAATTTTTATTAGCAACTATTTCATAAAACAGAATTAGATCATCACTAACAATTTGTTATTTAAAAAAGGCAAAGCACCACTTACTTGTAACTGAAATAATTACTGCCTAAGCCGCTATATTCAAATTACTGCATTTTTTATTACATTGCTTTGAAGGATATTCAGTGCAAATAATTTTTCATTCTACTGCTATAGAATATTAGCTTCACCCACACTCTTTCAAACAAAAAGGACCTAAAACTCTGATTCTGCATCTAAAGGAGGGGAAAGCACATCATATAATAAATTCTGTATAATCAAAATGAGAACCATATTTCTGTTTAACTTTTTTCATCTTGACTCAAGAGCTGTAAAAAAATGTTATTAAAATTAATGCATCAAACTATCATAATTCTGTCCTTTTATTACTGGTAGGTAATATTCTAGAATATTAGTCTGCTTTGTCATACAAGTATATCTTTCCGAAAGTATATCTTTCCTGATCCCTTTGAAGATCAGGATCACTTTAACATTATAAGGAAAACATGCAATTATATTAATTTGGCACTGAATATAATCTCGTTAGTTTTAGTGGGTTTGAAACTTTGAAAATGGTTCCTTCATTAGAAAGCCACTTAACTTTCCTTCACTGCTTCCAATGGCACTAGTGAAGGTGAAACATAATGAAGCTACTTGCCATTCAACACAAAACACACAAAGAAAGTGACAACTGGCAAATGTCACAAAGTAAACATTTTCCTATTTCTGTTAAATAAAATTTATTTCTAATAACCACTGTCCTGTGTGAACTTTCCCTAGAAAATTATTGCTCCATTTCTCCCTCACAAATAATCAATCTTTTCAAAAGTTAACACTGAAGAAAAAACCACTGAAAATTCTCATCCTCTACTCACCACTAAGTGAATGACTACATGGGCTGCCAAAATCAAATTCTCTACCGCATCACTAATCTAATACTAAATGTAATGCTCCATGTTAAGGGACAAAGAATTTACAGCATTTCCCATAATCTCATCAGAAGAACATATGTAAGACAGTGGGAAGAAAAGCCAGATAAGCTCATGGTTGCTGGTTTGTGTATTATGGTTTTTCTCAACTTCTCACATAGCTGATCAAACACTATAGTTGGCTTAAGAGAGCTGGTATAAAGTACTTCACCGATATTTTTTATTTAATTGAATTTCACCTTTTTTTCATTCTAAAGTTTAGTTCAGCCAAAATACCAAACATTCTAATTCTAGTCACCAAAAACACTCATCATAAAGATATTTACTTAATATTATATAAGGACACAAAATGGTATTCACAATAGCTAAGGTAAGGAATCAACCTTAAGTGTCCACAACAAATGAATGGATAAAGTAGTATGTATACACAATAGAATACTATTAAGCCTTTTAAAAGAAGGAAATCCTGTCCTTTGCTACAACATGGATGAACCTGGAAGACATCATGTTAAGTGAAATAAGCCAGGCACAGAAAGACAAATACTGCGTGATCTTACTTACCTGTGGAATCTAGAAAAGTTGAATTTATAAAAGCAGAGAGTAGAATGGCAGTTACTAGGAGGAGGAAGGGGTTGGGAGTGGTTGGAGAAATGTTGGTCAAAGGATACAAAACTTTAGTTAGGAGAAGTTCAAGAGATATATTGTACAACATGGTGACTACAGTTAATAATGTACTATATTCTTGAAAATTGCTGAGAGAGTAGATTTTAAGTGTTCTCACCACAAAAAATAAGGATACGAGGTAATACATGTTAATAAGCTTAATTTCACGATGTATACATATTTCAAAACATGTTGTACACAACACATATATACAATTTTTATTTGTCAATTTAAAAAATGGGATTATTCTCTCACCTCAACATTGAAGTACCATATAAAAAGATATTTAGTATAGACTGTCAAATCAAGCAAAAGAGAAGTATTAAGTCACTGAAACATTATATTTTTCCTTCAGAAAAATGAAAAATTAGTATTTTACTGTCAATTATTACCTCTGAAAAATTACTTTAAATGTAGAATCCCTTTTATGTAAGAGAATTATTAAAGCAGGCAGTACACCTCAGAATTTACTGGATGTAGGAAGGAAAAGAGCATCATCCTTTCCAAAGGCAAGGATGAAGAATATACTCAACTACTAGAAAGAAAAAGACCAAAAGCACACAACTGAAACAAGCCAGGGCACCTTAAGCCTTTGTTGGCACAGGCTCAAACTGTAGGTTAATTTCAAAAAGAAGAATAAAAGACTTCTGCAGTTTACTTTACAAGAGAGTTAAAATTTTTTAAAGTAGATTCTTACTAAGGAAGAAAAAACAGGAAAACGAAAGAAAAAAACAGAATGGAAACAGCAAAATTCTTCCTCCTCCTCTTTGGAAAATATGCTTTAGTACAGTTTTTAAAAAGTCAAAATCAAGAGATTGGGTACCAGTCCTATCCCAATAACTAAGTTACTCTGCTATTTTGATTGCAGCTTGTGTGCATTATACACCCACTATTGCAAAATAGCCATAGAGAACTCAGAACACTACCCAAATTCAATATACATGAAGGAAAACACTACAAAATTCAAATGTTAGGGACAATCTTCCTGCTGACATACGTATGATAACTCCTTATTCTTATTATATATGATATTTATTGATGATTGGGGCACTATTACATGGTGTGACCCAGATTAAGGCCAATTTCCTATGTGGGAAAAGGGAAATTTATCTGAGACATAATTCAAAATAAATTCTCCACAAGTAGACCTAGGCCTATAATAGTTGGAAAATCATTTATAAATCATTTACAATCATTTATATCAATCACCACAGTTCAGAAAAGTCAGGCTTGGATAAGATGCTGAACAAAATCCAAGATGAATGAAAAGAAAGGGTCCCAGGTCAGTAGAACAGCTTTGTTAGCAGGCATCTGGAGAGTACCTGGTAGATGTGTGGCAGAGACAGCTCCTTGGTGTGGAGGGCTAAGGTCATGCGGAGGGTAGCAGGAGGACCAGGAATAGGTAACAATTCGTACAGGACTTTGATGTGAGCCTTGTTTCTATGGGGTTTTTCTCTATTTACAATAATTATTTCCTTATATTCTCTATTAAGACTAAGTAAAATTTTTTGCACAAAATTCAGCTGTGTCAGTTATACTTAGTGAAAACAAAGAAAAGGATTTTGTACAAACTCAGGTTTAAAAAAGAGCACTGGTACACCCTTTAGGATCAGAAGCAGTGGGAACCAGCCACAGTAGCAACATTAGCTACCATTTATGGAGCACTTACTATATTCCATGTACCATCATACATTACTCCATTAATTTATAAACAACTCTATCAGGTGGGTATTATCAGCTCCATTTTACAGATGAGGAATGGAGGGACAAAGAAGTTATATAACTCTATATAACAAGGTTACATAATTCACAGGTGGCAGAACAAAGATTCAAACCTAATCTTTCTCCTCTCATGCTCACACTCATAACCACTACGCTTTCCTGTCTCTCCAGAATGAGAATCAATCTGAAAGAACCCCAAAGAGAAATAAAAACTCAAAAGAAGAATCTGAGTGCTTCAGGTTAACAGCAGAGCTAACGAACAGACAGCCACAGAGGCAAGCTAGAAGAATGAGTTCTTTAAACAACGTCCTCTCTTCTAGAGCACTCCTGTCCTAAAACTAGAGGATTTTCAGGTTTCCCAATGTGACATCCTTACTAAAGACATAACATTTCCCAGATCTATTTACATATTTCCATCTACCCAATTACAAAAGCACTCATAGAGTTCACTGAAAAGTCATATTTATTAGCCTCTTCTTCCTCAAATAAGTTTCTTCTACTCGGTTCTCAAATGTTTAATGGCACTGCCATAATCCAAATTACCAATGCTTAAGCACCCCGCCACGATGTAACAATATGCCTTGTTCTAACAATTGCCAAATCCAATTGATTCTACCTTTACAACATCTCTCATGTTTATCACAACTCTTCATTTCCATTACCACTTAGAAAAGTTAGAGTCCCATTGCTTTTCACCCAGTCTCCAGTCTCTACCTTTCATCACATATTAGAAAAGAGTAGTTTTCCTAAAACACAACTCTATTGTGCCACTCCTTTGTGCTAGTAAACCTTCAAAAAAGCTTATTCCCCACCAATCAACCTTTCAAAGATTCAGATCAAATGCCTTGTTCTCCATGCAACCTTATCAAATTTCCTTCCTCCGTCAGAGGAGGTCATTGTTTTTGCCTCTGAATTTTATAGCACTTCAATAATACTTCATTTGACCCTTACCAATTTCAGCCTCCTATCAAAAATACCTGTAATGACATACAAGCACCTTACGAGTAGGGTCAATGTCTGATTCATCTGTGAGTCTCCCATAGATTCTGGTGAGAATATACTGCACACAGCAGGTATTCTTTTTTTTTTTTTTTTTTTGAGACAGAGTCTCGCTCTGTTGCCCGGGCTAGAGTGAGTGCCATGGCATCAGCCTAGCTCACAGCAACCTCAAACTCCTGGGCTTAAGCAATCCTACTGCCTCAGCCTCCCGAGTAGCTGGGACTACAGGCATATGCCACCATGCCCGGCTAATTTTTTTTCTATATGTATATTTTAGTTGGCCAGATAAATTTCTTTCTATTTTTAGTAGAGACGGGGTCTTGCTCTTGCTCAGGCTGGTCTTGAACTCCTGACCTCAAGCGATCCACCCGCCTCGGCCTCCCAGAGTGCTAGGATTACAGGCGTGAGCCACCGCGCCCGGCCCGCAGGTATTCTAATATTTGATACACGAATGAAAAATTCTAAATCAGCTTTCTGGGTATAACACAAGCTTTTTATTTTAGCACAAGGATTTGTGTCTATTGACTTAATTTTTAAAAAAACATATAAACAAATCTATGAAGAATAATCATAATTTCCATGGAACCAGCTCTTTAAATTTTATTTGGTTCCTAGAATAACCAGGGCAAGGTGCTTATTTTGTTTGAAGACAGAAGAGCACAGTATCAGTCAGAAAGGTCAAGCAGCATCTAATCCTACTATTCACTGAGGACAGGAACTACCACTTGATGGGGCCTCAGCTTTGCTACTTCTGAACGAAGCCTTGGGATGGCTTTCTGTCGACAACGCACCAAATTATCTGAGATGACTACCCTGTTTAAAACACCCTCCTCAGTTCCCCAAGACTTCTTTTCCAAATACTGATGTGTTTGCCATCAGGTCAGCTCCTCTTATCTCTCCCCTAACCCCGCCCTTTCTGGCAAGGCTTATGGAGAAACCAAGCCAGGTAGATGAAGACTAGGAGTTCAAAATACCTGAAAAATCTGGGACCATGGAAAATTAACACTTTGTCTTCCACAGTGAAGTTACATCATTGAGCAGGGAAAAAAATTAAAACATTATCACAATCTTTCAATCAGCAAAAATCTAGGCCTGGAAGAGCCCAGGAAGTTAGGCCCAATAAGCTGAGAAAAGAAAGCACTGACTCTACAGAATTTCATATCTGCAATCTACAGCAGGTTTGGAGGACAAATATGAAAACAGGAGACTATTTCTAGACATCCTGATGGACAATGATAATATTTACCTCAGTAAGTCACATTCACAGAAACAAATCCAGATTCTATTTTAGTTGTTTTGTACAACCCTGTAAAAAAAGCATAGGGTATAATTCACTTCTCAGTTCAGAAATAAGAGGTCCTTCTTGAAAACTAAAAGAAAAAAATCTATCCCCATGATCAGATTTTTCCATGCAGCATTAAAAATTAATGTCTGGCCTATAATTCAAGAAGTTAAGGTACTAGTTGACTAAGTATATTTATTCTCACACAAAAAGCTAACTTAAGGTCAAAAAGACCTCTGCCACCAGCTGCCGTGTACCAATCCTAAGAGGCTATTTCTCAGAGCCTCATGTTTCTTATCAACTCTGTGGTTCCCATTCTCAGTCTTCCCTTTCCCTCATCTCTGCCCAGGGCAGGCTGTGGCTGCTCCTTCTGCACTCAGTCCTAGTCTCAAAGTGTGCACAGGTTTCACTTGACCTCTGTCTCTGGGGCAAGCACTCTATGCAGAGTAAACAATACATCACTCTCTATAGGATCCTTCCCCATCATCATCTGGAAAACATGAGGGGAAACAAATGATGCACAAAAGTCATGAAATACTGCCTCAGGTCCAATTAAAACTCCCAAACGGAATTTTTTTTTAAGTTAAATGTTAAAAAAAAAAAGGAAAGAAAAAGAAAAAAGCTACATGCCTCCATGTGCCAGGCATAATCTCTGCTACTTGTGCTTACTGTCTGGTTAGAAAGGAAGTATAGATAAACACAACCATAATAATCACAAAACGGTGAGCTGAGTGCTAATAATGGGTGTTCAGGGAAGGCTCCCTGAAGGAAATTACATCTAAACTGACGCCTGAAAACATAAATAAACAACAGTTGACCAGGCTAAGAAAAAGGGAAGAATGTTCACCACTAGAGGGGCCTTACCTACGAAAGTAATACAATCAGATTTGTATTTTTAAAAGATCAAAAGGCTCCAAAGAAAATAGCAAAAGACCAATAACCACAAGATAGATGCTCAACATCATTAGGGAAATGCTAATCCAAACTACAATAAGATATCACTTCACAGTCACCAGAATGGCTACAATCAAAAAGACAGATACTAACAAAAATTAGTGATGATGTGGAGAAATCAGAACATTCATACATTGCTGGTGGAACTGTAACATGTTGCAGTCACTCTGGAAAACAGTTTGGCGGTTCCTCAAAATGTTAAACATAGAGGTACCATATTACGTGACAATTTCACTCCTAGGTATACATTCTCAAGAGAAATGAAAACAAAGTCCACACAAGTTTGTACATGAATGTTCACAGCAGCATTATTTATAATAGACAAAAAGTGGAACCAATCCAAATGTCCATTAATTGATGAATAAATGTGGTATAACCATACAATGGACTATTATTTAGCAATAAAAGGAAATGAAGTCTCACGTCTGTAGTCCTAGCACTCTGGGAGACCGAGGTGTGAGGATCACTCGAGGTCAGGAGTTCGAGACCAGCCTGAGCAAGAGTGAGACCCTGTCTCTACTAAAAAATAGAAAGAAATTAACCAGACAACTAAAAATATATAGAAAAAATTAGCCAGGCATATTGGTGCATGCCTGTAGTCCCAGCTACTCGGGAGGCTGAGGCAGTAGGATTGCTCGAGTCCAAGAGTTTGAGGTTGCCATGAGCTAGGCTGACGCTCGGCACTCTAGCCCTGGCAAAAAAGTGAGACTCTGTCTCAAAAAAAAAAAAAAAGGAAATGAAGTGCAAATATATGCTATAACATGAGTGAACCTTGAAAACATCATGCCAAGTCAAAGCAGCCAGTCACAAAAGACTATATGATTCCATTTACATGATACGTCCAGAATAGACAAATCCATAGAGACAGAAAGTAGATTAGAGGTTGCTTAGGGCTAGGGGATGGATAGGGAAGGAAATGAAGAGTAACTGCTAACAGATACAGAATTTCTTCTGGGCATAATTAAATGTTCTGAAATTGTGGTGATGGCTGCACAACACTGTGAATATACAAAAACAACTGTATGCTTTAAACGGGTAAGCTGTATGATATTTGAATTTTATCTCAATAAAGTAAAACAAAAGATCAAAAGGACTACAGTGGTGAAGAACAAATTGGAACGCAGAGGATTTGAACAGGCAGACTGGTTTGGAAGTTGTAAAGTAATTCTGGCAAAAAACAGTGGCCTGAACTAGGATAATGGACCAGGAAGATAAATGAGAAAAAGAAACAATACTTGATTCTAAATGGTTGGGGGAGAACAGAGGGAATCAGCACAGCCCAGGGTTGCTAGCTTAGACAACTGAGCAGCACTTACCAAAACAGGAAAACACGAAAGATACGTTTGGGTGAAGGGAAATTCACTGTACTTTGAAATTTAATTATATTTACAAAAGTTGTATAAGTACTTGGAGAAGGTTTTGTTTTAAGGGATTGTAAGCTTTCTTAGACATTTGTTTATTCAATTTTTGAATGCAATTTATGTTATATTTATAAGTGGAACTAAATGTTTAAAGAGAATTAAGTCCATATGACTTGAATTAATCAACATGTATCAAAAGCTGTATTGAACAAATTATTTTCTTTTATCTTTATATAAAATGTACTGGATTAATGAATATACTAATAAGATTTATAAATTGAATTAAAGGCTTAAGGAAAACTGGGCTTTAGATTTTTTGACTTTAATAAATTGACTATTATCAATAATTTTGTATACCAGAAACCATAAACAGTTGTGTATTACAGATATGTAGCACTGGAAATTGAGAAGTTCCAATTTGATGGCTTCTATTTTCTCTATGAAATAGGAAGTGAGGTCATCAGTTCAAGAGGAGGAAGGGAAGGATGGGTGGTGAGAGAAAGTGAACCAGGAATCCTAGGTTTAATAAACAGGTGAAATAAAAGCAATGGATAAGATGTGGGGTGGAGGGCTACAGACCTGGCATCATCACAGCCCTAGTCTGCAGTGTGAAGACTATGACTTCACAAAGACATCCATTTGCTGAATGATGCCTTTTTCTTTACAATCATTTAGTGGCATAATGACTTTCTTCCAAATAAAGTTATATATATATTATATATTTGGCTACTCTGAGGTATAAAAACAACATGTTTCCAGAATTTTGATTGTCAGCTATAACTTAAAGATAGACATAACTAAGAGGAAATTTGATTACACAATGTACTTAGAGAAATACTCTATATTATGATTCTGATCACAGTAAAAAATTATTTCCAGAGAAAAAGTGTAAACCACAATATCTATCCCAGAAGATAATGAAAGTATCGTTTATTCATTATACTTTATTATCATTTCTATGTCATTTTTCCTGTAATCCCTAAGTCGGGATTCTAAACTAATGTTGCCCAGTAGAACTTTTGGCAATAATGGAAATATTCTGTACCTATGCTGCCCAATGCAGCACCCACTGGTCACATGTGGTTACTGAACATTTGAAATGTGGCTAGTGTGACTAAGAACTTAATTTTAAATTTTATTTAATTTTAATTAATTTAAATAGCCATATGAGGCTAGTGCCTGCCATATGGAATAGCACAGGATGCCTTCCTGTTAAAGAAAATGAAGAAATTTATGGGCCAGGTACGTGCCAAAAAGTCCTAAGTTTATAACATAAAAGATAAAATAAATATCTGAATTCACTCATTCATTCACTTACGAATACGTGTAACAACATTGATGCTTGCCCCTGAAAAGCCTTTGGTTCAATTCTCATAGTATAGGAGCTCCAAAGCCTCAAAAATGTAGGTGTTGACTAGGGGGACAAAGGAAACCCATTTTATACCCCAAGTTCCAAGAGAATCCGGTATACTTAAGAGAAGGAGCCCATCATTCTTAGGCAAAAAAATGTTTATCAGACATCTTCTAAAGGCCAGCAGTCAGCAAACTATGGCCCACAGACCAAATCTGGACTGCAACTTGTTTTTGTAAATAAAGTTTTATTGGAACATAGCCATACCCATCTGTTGTAAAAACACGTATTTATGCTTTGGGCCCATAAGGGTAGAGTTAAATAATTGTGACAAAGACCATCTGGCCCACATAGCTTAAAATATTTGCTATCTGACCATTTACAGAAAAAGTTTGCCAATCCCTGTTCTAAGCTAAGGGGTGCAAAAGCTGTTTGTACCAGGTAAGCAAAAAGGAGACTGGGTAGGTCACAATCACCAACTGAAGAAAGAATTCTTGGTATCTAAGCCATTCAGGTTATAAGAAAAGGTTAAGCCTAAAAACCATATTTAAAAAATCTTAAACCTAACAGTGTTTTCTGTTAATTTGTGGCAATGATTTGATGGAGTAAAAGACATTATTTACCTGGGGGGAAATTTTCTGCTGCATTTCATTTTGGGGAAAAAAGCAATTTCAAGAAAAAAACAGAAATAATCACATATGGAAGATTTACTTAAAATACTGTACTTCCAATCCCAATCCATTGTATTCCACAAGAAATTACTAACCCAATAAATGTCCATGCACAAAATGATAGGTAGGTTGCCTAATTCAGAATGACAACCTTAAGACACTGAATTCTGAACCATTTTAAAGGATGTAAAACACATTATTTTTAAAGCACAATGATATATTGAAGATTATCTAAAACAAAGCTTGAAACAACCATGACAGAAAGTTCTGTTTTCTATAATACAAAGAGTTGGTATCACTGAACAGTGTTTTCAGCTGTCATGGAAAGAATATTCTCACCCCAGAATATTATTATGATAAGTAAGGTACTGTCATGAGAGGTACTCTACCTGACACACAATGGGTACTTAATTAAAAAAAAAAAAAAACAGTTGACTGGAAGGAGTCATTCCCCATGGATTATGAATAATGAGGGATTTACTTTCTCAATAACAAAAGCTACATTTTCAATATTATAGTAGCATTGAATGTTTTGGTCAAATCTAGATCTAAGAAGAAATGTCACCTAGTGATTAAGAGCACAGGCTCTGGAAGCAGACTGCCTCAGTTACTTACAGCCCTCCCACTTACTAGCTGTGTCCTCAGTTTCCTCATGTGCGGAAATAACTGTACTTGCACTGCATGAAGAACATGGGAAGGATCACAGTGACCTAGAACAGTACTGTGGCACACAGCAAGCACTCAATAAAATGCTGTACTTTAAAAACCTATGGCTAAGGCCGGGCGCGGTGGCTCACGCCTGTAATCCTAGCACTCTGGGAGGCCGAGGCGGGTGGATCGCCTGAGGTCAGGAGTTCGAGACCAGCCTGAGCAAGAGCGAGACCTCGTCTCTACTAAAAATAGAAAGAAATTAGCTGGCCAACTAAAAATATATATACAAAAACTTAGCCGGGCATGGTGGCACATGCCTGTAGTCCCAGCTACTCGGGAGGCTGAGGCAGTAGGATCGCTTAAGCCCAGGAGTTTGAGGTTGCTGTGAGCTAGGCTGATGCCACGGCACTCACTCTAGCCCGGGCAACAGACCGAGACTCTGTCTCAAAAAAAAAAACAAAAAACCTATGGCCAATGTACTGCCCACAGGAATGTAAATTGTTACAATCTTTTTAGAGGCTAACTTAGCAATTTCAATTAAAATGCAAAACATGCCACCTTTCTGTCTGGCGGCAGCCATCAGGTAAGCCAAGATGGGCACATACAAGTACATCCAGGAGCTATGAGGAAGAAGCAGTTTGATGTAATGCACTTTCTTCCAAGGGTCTGCTGCTGGCAATGCTGCCAGCTCTCTACACTGCACAGGGCTCCCTACCCCATCCAGTGAGAAAAAGCACGCAGACTGGGATACAAGGCCAAGCAAGGTTATGGCACATATAGCAGCAGTCCCCAACCTTTTTGGCACCACGGACCGGTTTCATGGAAGACAATTTTTCCACAGATGGGGGTGGGGGGCCCTCAGGCAGTGATGCAAGCAATGGGGAGCGGCTGTAAATACAGATGAAGCTTCACTCACTCACCCCGCCACTTCCCTAACTTTCATAGAAGACAATTTTCTCCCCCCACGGCCCGGGGGTTGGAGACCGCAGATAAACGATTTGTGTGTACCATGGTGGCCACAAACACCCAGTTACTAAGAGCGCCTGTAGCAAGCCTGTCCATCATGGTGTTAACCAACTGAAGTTTGCTCCAAGCCTTCAGTCTGTTGAGAAGGAGCGAGCTGGATGCCACTGCGGGGCTCTAAGAGTCCTGAATTCTTACTGGGTTGGTGAAGATTTCACATGCAACTTTTTTGAGGTTATCTTCATTGATCCATTCCATAAAGCTATCAAAAGGAATCCTAAAACACAGTGGGTCACCAAACCAATTGACAAGCACAGGGAGATATGTAAACTGATATCTGCAGACCCCAAGAGCCATGGCCTTTTAAAGGGTCCTAAGTGCCACCACACTATTGGTGGTTCTCACTGTGCAGTCTGGAGAAGACACAATACCCTCCAGTTCCACCATTACCACTAATATGAATAATGTTTGTAAAATTCATACCTTAATGAACAATTTAGGATGGCCAAAAAATTGTTTTAATGTGCCTAACTTTTGACTCAGTAATTCCACTTTTAGAAATTCATTCTACAAAAATATTCACAGGCTTATGAAAAGATATTGACAAGGATGTTAATTGCACCTTTCATAATAGCAAACAACTGAAAGCAACCCAAACATCCATCATGAGGGAAGTGGCTAAATTATAACACCAACATATCTTCCTGTGGAATACCATGTAATTATTAAAAATAGACTATGTATTGTGTGCCTATTTGGGAAAATGCTCATGATTTGTGGTTAAGTTAAAAAAAGTCAAAGTGGGGGGTTGGGAGGGGCATGGGCAATATATTTAACCAGAACTGTTGTACCCCCATAATAAGCTATGACAAATTAAAAAAAAAAAGTCAAAGTACAGTATATAGAGTACAATCTTATTTTTGTTAATTAAAAAAAGATAGAAAATACAAATAGCATAAATGTTTTTACAGAAGTTAGAAATACTATACACCAAACTAGTAACAGTTATCATTTGGGAGGTGAAAACTATTAGGAACTTTTATTTGCTAAATTATATATTTCTGTATTATGTAAAATGTATAATTAGCATATAATACTTTTATACTCAGAAAAAAAAAGCCCTTTAAAATAAGTTTGTTAAAGACTTTAAAATTGTGAGAAATTGTTTATGCAGCAAATGCTATTTTACGAAAAGATATAAAACTATATACATCTATATACTGTAAAACAGTAAAACTGACATATATACATATGTGTGTGTATATATGTTTTTCCAATTTTGTAATATATATGACTAGAAAAAGAGATTCAAAGAAAAGACTAAAATACAAACAGCTATTATCTCTAACAAATTCCATAAAGGTAGGGGCTTCAACCGTGTTATATAGAAATACATACTCAGTAACAAACATATTTTGAATAAAATAACAGATCTAGATTGGGCACGGTGGCTCACACCTGTAATTCTAGCACTTTGGGAGGCCAAGGCGAAAGGAATGCTTGCAGTCAGGAATTAGAGACCAGACTGAATGATAGCGAGACCACAAAAAATAGATAAATTAGCCAGACGTCGTGGCATGTGCCTCTAGTCCCAGCTACTCAGGAGGCTGAGGCAGAAGGATCACCTGAGCCCAGAAGTTTGAGGTTGCAGTGAGCTATAATGACACCCCTACACTCTACACAGAGCAACAGAGCAGGACTATGTCTCAAAATACATAAATAAATACAATTTAAAAATTTTTAAAAACCACCGGGCATGGTGGCTCACATCTGTAATCCTAGCACTTTGGGAGGCCAAGGCACGAGGATCACTTGAGCTCAGGAGTTCAAGACCAGACTGAGCAAGAGGGAGACCCCACCTCTACTACAAATAGAAAAATTAGCCAGGCATGGTGGTGTGTGCCTATAGTCTCAGCTACACAGGAGGCTGAGGCAGGAGAATCTCTTGAACCAAGGAGTTTGAGATTGCAGTGAGCTATGATGACGCCACAGTACTCTATCCAGCGGGACAGATTTAAAAAAAAAAAAAAAATCTAGATATAACCTACATTAGACTGAAACTTATTATTACTTCAAATAATTTGTTTCTGATACATAACACTGATTTACTTCATCCTCTTGAAGCATCATTCCAAATAAAATTCTACAAAGTAAACTTAAAAATCAATCAAAGAAAGGAATAAGATTGCATACTGTACCTTTCTTTGACAGGAACTTTACTTTGGCATTGAGGAACTCAACAAGGAAAATCAATGCTTGAATGGAAAAGAAATATACTTCTTCAAAAAAATAATAAGACCTATTTCCACTGAACAAGTAAACATCTGGCCTGTACCTTTAATACAATATCAAATAAAAAAGAATTTTTGTTGATTGAATTACCAAAAAAAAGTTTAAAGAGTTTTTAAACTCCAAAAATGTCAATATTGTTTGACATCTCGATTTAAAGATCTGCAAGTGAAAACATCTGTCTAAACAGAGATGTTTAAGAAATATTCCATTCTTTGAAATGGTATAGCAATAATGTGAAATTACATTAAATCATATCCAGATGGTATGTCTTCATAACAAGTCTCACCCAAAGAAAGCAGATGCTGAAAATAAGTTGCCATTATTCTACAACTATTAATTGAAGGTAAAAGAAATACTACCACTACGTAAAAGTATCACTTCCAGTATCACTTCCAGAATTTATAACACATCAAATAATGTTCTTATTCACATTTTGCTTTTATGAATCAAATTCTTTATATCTTTAAATTTTTTCATGAAATACTTCAGCATACAGATGACTATTACAGAATAATACATGGATACCATGTAACCACCACTAAGATTTTTTTTTATTTTATTTTTTGGAGAGACAGGGTCCCACTGTCTTCCCTAGGCTGGTCTCGAACTTCTGGCCTCAGCCATCTCTCATCTTGGCCTCCCAAAGTACCAGGATTATAGGGGTGAGCCACCACCATACCTGGCCAAAGATTTAATAAATGTTAACATTTGGCCACATATGCTTCAGATCTCTTTTCCCCTAAAGCAATTAATAAAATACTGTAGATATAGTTAGATCCTCTCTACCTTTTTTTTTTTTTTTCAATATTTGAAAAGGAAGAACTGGATATGACCAAGCTTCAGGGTTCCTGGATTTTTTTTTTTTAATTCCGTAACACATTTTTATTATGCTGGCTCTTCGATGTTTAAATTCCAGCCTGCAGCAAAAACTTACTATGGTCATATGAACCAATCTATGACAAATTACCTTCTAAAAAAATAACTATAAAAGCTATCCTCAGAAAATAAAGTCTCTCATCTTTGCCCACACCTATATTATTAGCATTTTGGCTTAGCTTTGTTTTAAATGATTCCTTAGATCTTCACTGTAGACAACAGCCACATGTGGCTATTGAGCTCCTGAAATGTGCTAATTCAAACTTAGATGTAAGCGTAAAATCCACACTGGATTTTAAATATTTAGTAAGAAAAAAAGAATGTAAAAAAATCTCATCACTAATTTTTATATTATTTACATGTTGAAATGATAATATTTTGAACATGTTAGGCTAAATAAAATATATTATTAAAATTATTTTTACCCATTCCCTTTATTTTTTTCTAATGTGCTATTAGACCATTTGAAATTACCTATGTGACTCAGATTTAAGGCTCACCTTATATTTCTATTGCAATACCATCCTAGATGCATGAGTGTTAACACTAGAACAAGAAACACAATTTCAAAATCTAGACTTAGAAAAACATACAATGGTTGAGATGGTCAAAATGGTGGAGCTATGGCTGGTACCTAGGTGATTTAGCAGAAGAATCCTATTTAGGAAAAAGCAGGGCTCCCCTATTATCTTTCTACATCAACAGAACAACCTAGATAAACCTTTGCTTCATTTCATTTTACTCATGAGTATCTGGAAAATTATGCTCCTTGTCAATTCTTTAGTAATTTAAATGAATTGAAAACAGATCTAATACAATTCATTCATTCCTTTAACAATGTTTATTAACTGGGCACTGGGGATACAGTGATAAACAAGACTGTGGCTTGCTTTCTGGGGTAGGGGAGAGGGGAAGTCATGTGTAAATAATGAACAAGTTAACAAAGAAATGAAAAACTCATTTCAGAAAAGTGCTTTGAAGAAGTCACGTGAAAAGTCAATAGTCGTTCCAGTCCAATCCTATCTTTAGAATCAGTTTTTAAGAGTCTTTGGATGCTCTAGACACTGAGATTTATTTTAGGGGTGATAAATTCATTGTTTCAATGTGTTCATATTACAAGCTCATTTTCTATGTAAATATTTTCAATCAAAGCATTCTGCAAAACACATGTACTATTCACAAGAGCACCACACAAGAAAATATAAGGCAATTTATGTGCCCTTGTCATGATTCTTATAACACTTAAATGACCAATTTGGCTTTTAATGCTTAATTAAGAGGGGGGGAAAGTCCATGATTATTTACCCTTTTTCACTAAAGAAAGGGAAATGAGAATATTTTGCAGTAAAGCATGGCAAAATAAATGCCAAATTGTTAAACATCCAGGGTCTTCAATATCAATCTTCTGGTCTAGGAAATGGCACAAAGACCCAGACTGACATGGTCAACTTCCGCCCCTTCCTTGCAGAAAAGACAACTCCATACTGGGAGTTCATACTACATATAAAACATTAATATGTGTGGCTATAACTACATGTTTGAATTGGCCTCCATAAATGGTATGTAGATCTGGTCAGGGGTTAAAAAGTAACCCTTCACTACTGTCAACTCTCAGTACACCCATGCACCAAAACACTATGCAACCATTATCAACAATAGTAATTTAAAGATATAATACACAATTGGGTTAAAGAAAATAGCAGATGTTAGAAATGCTCAATAATAATTGGATTCAGTCAGTCAATTATAGCAAATCATATAACAGAACACTGTACCATTATTAAAAATAATCTTCAAAGTACATTTATTAACATTGAAAGACATGAAAGTGCTCATATTTTACTAAACAGAGTAATTTTAAAAATATATCTAATATGATGCCATTTTTTACATGTATTTATATGCCTATGTAGAAAAAAGTCTGGAAGAGTATATCACAACTAGCTAACTTATCTACGGACGCTTTTAAGCTTCTTAATTTTTAAGCCTGTTTTCTGACTTTTCTACAGTGAACATCTACCACCACTTTATATACTAAGGTAAACTAAAAAGTTATGTTTAAAGCAAGTTACAAAACAAGTTACAAAGCAGTGTATCCATTTGATATCAATATCATTCAAAGACAGTGAGAAAGAAAAGGAAATTACAAAAAGAATTGCCACAGAATTTCTTGTTGTTTGTGTTTTTAGAGAAAGGGTCTCACTGTGTTGAACTCCTGAGCTCAAGTGATCCTACTGCCTCAGCCTCCTAAGTAGCTGGGACTACAGAGGGGTACCACCATGCCCAACAGAGTTGCCAGAGTTTTAATAGGATGGTCTCTGGGTGATCCTTACCCCTTATTTATTGAAGTCTCTGACATGTGCTCATAGTCTTCCTTCTCAGCGGAGTCCTCCCCTAATCCAGCATGACAACAAGAACATACTTCTCTAACGTCTAACCAGGTATCTGGTTCCTAGGTGTCTTCATCTCCCTGAAGCCACCCACTTAGACAACCACAACTTGCTCCATTTCCAAAACCACCCATTCGAGGCATTCCATTTTCTGACCACAACCTCCGTAATCCTGAACGCTCGAGATGCATTTGTTCTCCAGCCTTAACAGAACCTTTCTTCCTTTGACCCTCTGTTTTCTTCCTGTCAACATCTTTCAGGTTTCTCTTCCACTTACTCTGGCTTCCACTCACTGCTTCTAGGAATTTCATGTTATCCCCTTCATTTTAGCAAACTATTTAAAATCTATACCCAACCTAATTTACTTTAATGACTTAAAAAAAGAAACAAACAAAAATTATTATTCTATCATGTAGAAGAGAATCATGCTTTTACTTCATCTTCTCAAGGAGATAATCACAGAATGGGCTCATCCTTTGACATATAATGTAACTCTTCAGTGCCCCAACTCTCATCTCCTGTTTCCCTCAAAATTATTTCATTACTCTAGCAGAGCAGAATTAAATCATGTGGACTCTCTATCTAATCCCCATACCTCCTCTCACAATATCATCTTTCCTTTCAATTCTTTAATTTATTTTTGTTTTTTTCTTTAGAAACAGAGTCTCATTCTGTCACCCAGGCTGGAACGCAGTGGCATGTGATCATAGCTCACTATACCCTCAAACTCCTGGGCTCAAGCAATTCTCCCACCCTCAGACTCCTAAGCAGCTAAGACTACAAGCATGCACCAGCACACTCAACTGATTTTTTTTTTTTTTGAGACACAGTCTCGCTGTGTTGTCCAGGCTGGTCTCAAACTCCTGGCCTCAAGTGATCCTCCTGCCTTGGCCTTGCAAAGTGCTGGGATTACAGGCATGAGCCTTGGCCTTCTGCACCTAGCCTACTTTCAATTCTTTATAAATTTTTCCCATATCTGTATTTTTTAAAACCTAACATTAAATATACATGGTAAGTATGTGATAAACATTAGAAATTTGACCTCTCCCATCACATAAGCTTTGCATATATTAACCCATCTAATTCTCATAACAATCCTATGAGGTAGGTATTATTATTATCTACATTTTATAGTTGAGGAAACTGAGGCCCAGGAAAGTTAAATAACTTCTTCATTAATATTAACATAAAACTTCTATGTCGGTAAAGCTCAGATTTAAAACCAGGTAGTCTTGGCTTCTAAGTCTGTCTTAACCATCACACAACACTGCCTCTCAAACCAAAGCAAAGCTTCTGTTTGAGAAATCTTTCAGTTGAACACATGGTTAATAATTAATTTCAATGTATTAAAGTAAACATCAAATTGGTACATAGTTTTCATACCAATTTTAATAATCCCTAAATTCTTAATCTACTTATCATTCATAACATAATACATTCTATTCTCACAAACCATTTCCAATATAAATTTCCTAAGTTAATTTTACTTTTTTTTTTTTTTTTAAGATAGGCTCTCACTCTTTTTGCCCAAGTTAGAGTACAGCAGCATCATCATAGCTCACTGCAACCTCAAACTCCTGGGTTCAAGTGATCCTCCCACCTCACTATCCCAAGTAGCTGGCACTACTGGCATGCATCACCATGCCTGGATAATTTTTTTCTTTTTTTGTAGAGACAGGGGTCTCACTATCACCCAGAATGATCTTGAACTCCTTGGCCTCAAGCAATCCTCCCACCTTGGCCTACCAAAGTGCTAGGATTACAGGCATGAGCTACCACGACCTGATTTCACTTTAAATGGCTCGGTGATTTTTATTTTTTTTTTTTTGCCAAAGTTATCAGTTACTTTCTCCCCCCAAAAGATTGTTTCATTTCATTTTAAGTATATAATGTACAATTTACCAAATTTTAGAACTAAGTTTTCCTCTTTCCTTCCTCTAGAAACCAATATTTGAGCTTTCCATTAAATACTTTCTCTTTTACTGAATGTTAAAATAACATCAAAGTCAAAAATTAGAACTACTTATTCTGTGTGAAGCCAATAAGCACTTTAACCTTTGAAGGAACTCTAAGTAGATCAAGAAAGAAAGTTATCAATATTTTATCGGCTAACATTTACACTGCAACCTACTTAAAACAGTAAAGTTATATGGCTGTTATAATTTCTGGAAGGTATTGGCTTACCTAAGAAATCTAGATTTTCTCTTAGCCCTCCTAGAAAAAACATACTATCAAACATTTTTCTTATGTTTTATATCATAATAATTTAATAATAGAACTGACTGTGAGAGGAGAGAAGAGCAAAGCCTATCTTAGGTTTAACTTTTAGAACTTCTTAAAGGAAAATATCAATAAAATGGGAAAACAAAGGAGAATGAACATTTTATTTTCTACATGAAATTAAAGAAAAACAGTATGGTAAAAAAAAGCTTCAACTACCCAGACCTCAACTGAAGCCCAAATCTGATATTACTAGCAGTGAGACTTTGCATAAATTAACCTCTCTGAACCTCCATTTCCTCATCTGGAAATTAGTAACAATACTATCTACCTTGAAGAATGGGTTATTAGAAGTAATAAGAGAAGCAGCTAGATCATTCCTCTTTCTCCAATGCTTTTTTATATTCACCACACTAAGGAAACAGCAAGAACTGACGCACCTCAAGTATAAGCCATTATATAAAATTTATCTAATATATCAGTCAGTCAGTTAAAGCAACGGTCCCCAACCTTTCTGGCACCAGGGACCGGTTTCATGGAAGACAATTTTTCCACAGGACCGGGCAGGGTAAGTGGGGGATGATGGTTTTGGGATGATTCAGGCCCATTACATTTATTGTGCAGACAAACCTCTCTGCTAATAATAATCTGTATTTGCAGCCACTCTCTGGAGCTAGCATCACTGCCTCAGCTCCACCTCAGATCATCAAGCATTGGATTCTCATAAGAAGCTGCAACCTAGATCCCTCACATGCGCAGTTTACAGTAGGGTTAGTGCTCCTGTGAGAATCTCATGCCACTGCTGATCTGACAGGGGGCGGAGCTTATGTGGTGATACGAGCGATGCCAGCAACAGGGAACGGCTGTAAATACAGACGAAGCCTTGTTAACCTCCTGCTGTGCAGCCCAGTTCCTAAGAAGCCAGGGTAGTTGGGGACTGGGGGTTGGGGACCACAGAGTTAAAGTATCAAAATAATTCTCATTGTGATCACCCTGCACAGGCTGTTGTCCTAAAAGTGCCACCCCTCTATTCAACGATAGGAAGCTGTTTCTTGATGTGTAGGTTGAACAGGTCATCTAACTTTCTTTCAATCAAGATTTGGTTAAAACCTTTTTTAAAGCAATGTTTTTCTGTTACTAGACAGAGACACATTTCACTTTGAGTAAAAGTTCAAACTGGGCATCCCAGAGCCAACTGGATCACATCTAATGCCATCCGGTTTTATTAAAGATGTTGCCAAGTGGCCAGGCACAGTGGCTCATGCCTGTGATCTGGGAGGCCAAGGCTGCAGGATTGCTTGAGCTCAGGAGTTCAAGACCAGCCTGAACAAAAATGAGACCCCATCTCTACTAAAATTAAAAATTAGCCAGGCGTCGTGGCATGCACCTGTAGTCCCAGCAACTCAGGAGGCTGAGGCAGGAGGATCACTTGGGCCCAGGAGTTTGAGGTTGCAGTGAACTACAATGAAGCCACTGCACTGTACCCAGGGCAGAAGAGTCAGATTCTGTCTCAAAAAAAAAAGAAGTTGCCAAGTCCCTAGAGAATTTACAGAAATAAGAGCAGGAGAGGAGAATTACACAAAACAGGGGATGAGAAATTACTAGTCAACTTTACAATCTAAAAGTTTGACTTTAATATAGATTTTATCAGTTAAATTTATAATAAATTACCTGAAAATTTTCTCAGCCATGCCAAAAATCATTAGATATATTTATACACTTTAGCAATCTAGTGAAAAAAGCAATTAACCAAGTTCTTTAATTATCAGGAATTGATCATACTTAAACTTTCTTTCAGAGGTCCCTACACATTTTAATTTTGATAGCACTTGTGTGTAAGGGGGCAAACACTATACATAAATAAATAAAAAATACTGTAGAAGACTTTGTTTTCACAGAGTTTTAAAAGAAAGTTGATTCTGATGTTTAGAAATGCAATTACTGAAGTTTGGGGGTTTTTGGTAGGGACAGGGTCTCGCTATATTGCTTAGGTTAGTCTCAAAACTCCTGGCCTCAAGGGATCCTCCTGCCTCGACCTCCCAAAACGCTGAGATTACAGGCGAGAGCCACCATGTCTGGCCACTGAACAGTTTTTATTTATAATATCACTTGTATTCTATTCTAAGGAAATAATTATGAATATAAGATGACACTTGTTACGATATAAGCTCCATGACAGCAGAGGATTTTTTTTTCTATTCATTACCACATCCTCGGTGCCTAGAGGTGACACTTGTTATTTATTCAATGAAAAAAAAAAGAGCCAGTGTTACTTACAATAGCAAAAAACAGAAAACACTTATGACACATTATGCATTCATTATAATAATGGTGAAAATTATATAATTACATGGATATGCTCACACTCATTCATTTTTTAAAACAAAAAAACATTAACTTAGGCAGTAAGACCGGGTTATCATATGCAGAAGAATAAAACTAGACCCCTATCTCTCACCACATATAAAAATCAAATCAAAGTGGATTAAAGACTTACATCTAAACTTAAAACTATAAAACTACTAGAAGAAAAATAGGGAAAACACTCCAGGACGGACATTGGTCTGGGCAAAGATTTCTTGAGAAAGATCTGAAAAGCACAGGTAACCAAAGCAAAGAATGGACCAGTGGGATCACATCAAGCTAAAAAGCTTCTGCACAGCAAAGGAAACAGTCAATAACATGAAGAGCTAACCGAAGAATGGAAGAACTGGGTTCTAATGCCACCTCTATCGCCTATTTGACCTGTACCTTGGGGTAAATGACAATCTATTAGGGTTCCAGTACGCTCATGTGTACTGTTTCTTCCCCTACTTCTTGGCTTTGGCTAGACCTGATGGGACTATCTTGGATAGAGATTACAGGGAGAAGAACATGCCTGACTTACCTCAGAAAGCAAAGACTAAAAACCAGCATGACAGATAAAAGGGGTATGCAATCTATATCAAAGCAAACACACTATCCTATTGACTAGGAGATCCCCAGTGACATGCTCTTCAAGCCACAATGACTCAGAATCATCAAATTTTACTCTAGGGTCTCGAAGGCACACTTGAACCACTGTACAATAAACAGACAGTAATTTAGGTCATCTGATCCAAGAGAACAATGCCATCAAGGGTACACCAAAATATCAAGCCCTACTGTCAAAAGAGCCAGGAAATAAAGCAAAGGTGGAAAGGGAGCAATTTCACCTGCTAGAAATAAAAAAAGTAGATCCGTGTGCCAGCCAACAACTTTTACACAATGGAATAGGATGCTTACCTCTCTGCTAGAAGAAAATAAGCAATTCTCAAGTTCTTAGAATAAAAACTATTATAATCTTACTATATTCATTTTACATATCATCTGAGAAAAATCTATGAAGACGTTTTCTCTTTTACAGAATCTTTCAGAGGAAAATCTCAATGACTTCCCAAGCAGCACTTACCCTTCAATACCCACACCTCCACCTCACTTCCGTGGCCCACATTCACATGCTTTATTAGCACCCACAACTAACGAAGCATGAGAGCATAGTGCAGTGGTTAGAAGCATCCACTCTTGAGTCAGACTGCCTGAGTCCAAAACTTGGCTCTGCCACTTACTAATTGGGGGACTTTGGCCATTTGGGAAAATGCCTCCATTTTCCACAATTATAAAATGGGAATAACAATACCTATTACATAGGATTGTTACAAAGATTAACTTCTAGTAGAATAGTGCCTGGGTAAGTACTAAGTGTAAAATAAATTTCTAAAAATGTAAGGCCAATTTCTACCAAGGCCTACTCCTACAAGGAAAACTAAAGACAGAAATTCTCATTCCTTATAGTCTAATTACCAGGCCATGCAACTTCTTAATATAAAAGAGAAATCTCAAGGGAGGAACTGAGGTTACTGCCCCGTAGTTTTACTGACAAGCAGTTTTTAAACTGCAGATTCATGGAGGGATTTGGGTGAGCCATTAATTCTCTGTAATTACATCAAATTTTTAGGGAGTGTGATACTGCCATAAATGTCTTCACTAAATTTCCACTAGCTCTAGCCCTATTTCTCCATTCTCCTTTTCAGCAAATATTCTCCAAAAAGTTGCTATACACATTCTCTCATTCTCTCTTAAATCCACTCCAACAAGGCTCTTGACCCAAACACAACACCAAAACTAATCTTGCCAAGATCATCGCTCCACATTCCTAAATCCAATGATCAATTCTTGGTCCTAATTTGATCTGATTTAGCAGATTTTTGACACAGTTCATCTCCCTCTCCTGCTTTAATACAATTTTCTCTCTTGGCTTTCAGGATGCCATACAGTACTAGTATAGTCTATAGTTTCCTGGTTTTCCTCCTTTTTTGGTGATCTCTTCTCAGTTTTTATTGCTGACTATTCGCCCAGACTGTTTAATGTCCCAGGGCTTTATTCTTGGCCCTTTTCTCTTCTCTATATGTCAGTGGTGATCTCCTCCAATTTCCCTGATTTAATTACATTTGCCACAGACTCACAACTATGTATCTCCAACCTAGGTTTTTCACATGGATTCCTGACTCATACATACTGTCTTAAAACTGTCTACTCGGCACCTCCACTTGGGTTTCTAATACTATGTTAAACTCAGTGTGTCCCAAACTAACCTCTTGATCTTCCCCGAAAAACCTGTTTTAACCACAGCCTTCCTTTCTTCCAGCTGCTGAGTCCCAAACCTTGGAATCATCCTTGACTCCTTTCTTCCACCTCTACCCTACAATGAAATTCATCAGAAAATACTGTTGCTCTACCTTCAAAATACATCCAGAAGCCAAAGACTTTTCACTACCCTCCCTATTACCACCCTGGTGTAAGAACCATCATTTCTCGCATGATTATTATTACAATAGCCTCCCACATATCTCCTCATTTCTATCCAGTAGCCTCAGTCTATTGTCAACACAGGAGGGATCCTTTTAAAATGCAAATCACGGCACTGCGCAGTGGCTCACCCCTGTAATCCTAGCACTCTGGGAGGCCGAGGCAGATGGATCCCTCGAGGTTAGGAGTTCGAGACCAGCCTGAGCGAGACCCCGTCTCTACTAAAAATAGAAAGAAATTATCTGGCCAACTAAAAATGTATACAGAAAAAAACTAGCCGGGCATGGTGGCGCATGCCTGTAGTCCCAGCTACTCGGGAGGCTGAGGCAGTAGGATCGCTTAAGCCCAGGAGTTTGAGGTTGCTGTGAGCTAGGCTGACACCTCGGCACTCACTCTAGCCCGGGCAACAGAGCAAGACTCTGTCTCAAAAAAAAAAAAAAAAAAATGCAAATCACATCATGTCTCTTCTTTGCTCAAAACCCTCCAATGCTTTCCCATTTCAATTTAAACCAAAGTCCTTAGAAGGTCCACCAGAGGCACCAGAGATTGCCATGCCCCCACCAGCTTACCGGTGCATACTACATTTTGCATCCATCTTAGGAGTCAATACAGATGTAGTGGGTGGAATGATGGATATGTCCTAACCTACAGTTCCTAGAGATTGCCAAAGACTGCCAGCAACCACTTGAAAAAAGGAGAGAAGCGTGGAATGGATACTCCCTCAGAGCCTCCAGCAGGAACCAATCCTGCCGACTGACACCTTGATTTCAGTCCTTCAGAACTATAAGATAATAAATTTCTGTTATGTGAAGCCACCAAGCTTGTGTTTGTTATGGCAACCCTAGAAAACTGACATACCACTCTTCCCCTTGCTCATCCTGCTCTGACCATGTTATCTTCCTGTCCCACTTTAGGACTGTTCCCCTGACTATTCCCCTCTACCTGGAAAGCTCAAGCTCCAGAACTCAGCGTGGCTAACTCATGTACCATTTTAACCTTTTTCTCAAATAGCACCCTCCCTATGATGCCTATCCTGACTTCCCTATTTAATTACAACAACCACCATCCTTGCCCAACTTTCAAACTCCCTTAAATATTCTATTTTTTCAATAGCATTTACCAATTTCTAATCTACTACAAATGTTCTAATTTATTGTTTATTATTTACTGACTCCACTAGAATATAAGCTCCACAAGGGCAGTGTCTTTAGGTTTGTTTGGATTTTTTTTTTTCCTATTTTGTTCACTGGTATATCCTAACATCTATAAACTATGTCTGGCAGATAGTAGCTACTCAATAAATATATGCTGAATAAATCTGTTGAATGAAAGTGTACATGTCTTTTTCTGGAAAGAGAGTACACAGTTTTTATCAGATTAGTCTGCTCCCCAATCTGCTCCCCAAAAAAGGTTTTTAAATCTTTGGTCTGAAGCTTTAAGTGGCTTAGAAAACAAGGATTCTAAAATTCTATCTTAAAAGACCCCAATCCCAAAAAAAGCAAAAACCAACAATCACATAACACGATGACTGCATATCTTACAAATAGCAAATATTATAAGTTTAAATTTCATAACCCCAAAGCCAAATTTTGCAGGGAAAAAAAGTCCACTTTAATTTAATGGCTTAAGAAGTATCTTCACCCACTTTCCACAGAACTTTCTACGCTAAGGGGTGTAACCGAGCTAAGCTAACATTTTTCTACAGCTAAAGCAACAAAGAATATCCAACAGCGTGAAGCATTCACATAAGCCAGTGTAGTGCTACAATGCCTTTCTCTACCTAGATAAAATCCATCCAAAGTAGGGGAGCAGAATCCAACCAAACTGTAACTGTCTATCATCTATCATCACACAGAATAAACAGATGTTTACTCAAAATACAACATCATTGCTTGTAAGACCTTGAGAAACCTTAGTAGAATAGATGTCCTTCACATCCACAGCTTTAGTATGAACCATAAAGCATCAACAAAGAAAAGCAGTCAAGCACAGCAAAACTGTTAATGGATTTTGGTAACAGCAAAAAGGCACCCACTGCCTTCCTTATTATTGCTGTAACATGTTTCACAGCTACTACTACACAGGTTTAGTTGAACATAACCACAGTAAACACCAGAATTCAGATTATTTATCCAAGCACATGTTCTTTAGACATAGCTTTTATATTAAATAAATGACCATTACAAAGGAGAATTTACACATCTCCTGTTACGGAATCTTTCTTGTTCCACCAGCAAATGGATTCACAATAAGACCAAGTCCCAGCCCTTACCTTTCCTACTTCCTTTCTCCAACTAAGGAATTTCCAGGATACAGAATCTACCAAATACTTTGAAGAGAAAGGCATTTTGAATACCACTAATAGTTTGCCTTGAGCTGTTTTTTAACTAGTGGGAAGACTTTCATCTCTCAGGACACATCACTTTACAAAATCCCAAACCGGACCACTCTTCATCACCTTCACCACCGCCCTAATCCAAGCCCCCATAGCGTCTCACCTAGATTCCTGCAGTAGCCTCCTAGCCAGTCGGCCCACTTCCACTCTGACTGGCAGCAGTCTAACTTTTACACATCAGCCAAAGGGATCTTTCCAAAACAGAGATCAGATCCTGTCACAACCTGATGAAAACCTTTCAGTAGCATCCCATTATACTTAGAGTGAAAGCCAGACGCCTTACTGTGGTCTACAGGGACCTCTATCACCCTGGCTCCTGCCTTTCTCTCCTGACCTCACCTCCTACTGTTCTCCCAGAGATTTTCTACTGTTACTTGACCACACTGACAGGCTCCCACCTTGGGACCTTTGTACCTGATGTTCCCTCTGCCTAGAAGGCTCTATTCCCATATCTCTGCATGGTTCCTTAGCCTGTTCAAGGCCTTGCTCAAATGTCATTTCTTCAAAGAAGCTGTCCTTGAATAACCTACTTAAAACAGTACCACCCACACACCCCATCAGTGTCTCTCTCTCCCCTAGTCTAAGCATCACAGTTGTCTCATTTTATAATTTGTTTAATCTGAGTAAGAATTGAGACATATATTTCTTTGTTCAAAATAAAATTTGGGCAAAACAAATACCACTTTCTAGGCCACTCACTTCAAAGTTAGAAACAATATAAACAAACATATACTCCTTTTTATCTCTTTTTTATACCTTTTTAAAAAAAAATGTGCTTTAATGTATGGTTTTCCTTTATCATTTTTTTTTTAATTTTTATTTACTTTTAGAGACAGACTCTCACTATGTCACCCAGGTTGGAGTGTGGTGGTACAATTATAGCTCACTGCAGCCTTGAACCCCTGAACTCAAGTGATCCTCTCACCTCAGTCTCCCCAGGAGCTGGGACTACAGTCGTGTACCACCATGCTTGGTTAATTTTTTTTTTTTTTTAAGAGACAGGGGAGGCCAGGCGTGGTGGCTCACGCCTGTAATCCTAGCACTCCAGGAGGCCGGGAGGGAGGATCGCTCGAGGTCAGGAGTTCAAGACCAGCCTGAGCAAGAGCAAGACCCCGTCTCTATTAAAACTAGAAAGAAATTATAGGGACAGCTTAAAACATATATAGAAAAAAATTAGCCGGGCATGGTGGCACATGCCTGTAGTCCTAGCTACTCGGGAGGCTGAGGCAGAAGGATTGCTTGAACCCAGGAGTTTGAGGTTGTTGTGAGCTAGGCTGATGCCACGGCACTCTAGCCCGGGCAACAGAGCGAGACTCTGTCTCAAAAAAAAAAAAAAAAAAAGAGATGGGGGACTTGCTATGTTGCTCAGCCTGGTCTCGAACTCCAGGCCTCGAGCAATCCTCTTGCCTCAGCTGGGAGTGCTGAGATTACAGGCAAGAGCCACTGCACCCAGCACCATTTTTAATTTAAAAGTATTAAAAAGAAGTGCTATATGTATAAGAAAGTTTATGGTAATAGTACTAGATATAGTAGGAAAAAGAATGGAAATAACCTAAATGCCCAATAGTATGGAAATACTTACGAAATATATATATTAAAAAACACAATCATGATAAAAAATAACAACAGTAAGAAGTACACAGAAGCAGGAAAGTATCTACTAGGGAGATTTTTTTTTAAGGAAACTGTAAGTACAGTGACAAAAAAGTCCAACCTTTGCATTGCACAAATATTTACTAAACATGTAGCATGTACCTAACCAGCCCTGACAGATAAGGATTTAACAGCAAACAAAACTAGTCCGTGTGCTTTCAGAGCTCACAGCGTAGCAGAGGCCACTGACAAGTATGTGTGCACTTACAGTGCAGTGTGATAAGAGATATCATGGGGCAGTAAAGGTGCCAGGGAGAGCACCCTGGGCACAACCCTGACTGAGGAAGGCTTTCTAGATGAAATGATGCCTAAACTGAGACCTGAAGAATAAACAGCAGATAATAAGAAAGGGACGGAGGGGGAGGAGGCAGAAGAGAGAATAAAGACCATCAAGAATGAATCAGTGGGTGTCTGGGGTGAGAGACAAAAGAAGAGATGAAATGGAATTATACATAAACTATGATTTATGCTTTTAATAAAAAACTAAAATGACTTCTATATTTGATGGGTATGGTTTTTGGTAAAATTGATTTTGTATAAAATATGATACTAAATAAAAGCCAACAGTGATACTTTACCAACGACTCAGACTTCTCAAAGCCCATTTGTCCCATGGCTACCTCTTTCTTTCATTCTATCTTACCTAATCACACACTAGCAGTGGCAGGAAGCAATTTTAAAACACCACACAAGTGCACACACACCTCTCTACCAGGACTGCCAGTGCACTTCCTAATCCCACATTACAAATCTGGGGCCAAAAGTACCCAGATAGACTCACTCTCCAGTCTCTAGCTGACTTGCTGCTTTCCCCAGTCCTTTCGGGTGCCAACAAAGACTCTTTGCCTAGCATTCCAAGTTTGTCTTCTTTGGTCTACCTAACTTGTCTCACCCTATTCCTCCCAGCAGAGTCTGTACTCCAGCTAGGTTCTTTTTACTGACCCCATGCAGACCATATTCATTCTTGCCTCAGGCAGACCCTTGCTTGGACTGTCCTAACCTGCTCTCCTAATAGCACCCATTCTTTAAGAACCTACTCTTAGCTTCTTGATGAATCTTTAGTCATTTTTTTTTTTTTTTGTCTGAGAGAAGGTCTCATTCTGTCACCTGGCTACGTCATAGTAGCTCACTGCAACCTCAAACTCCTGGGTTCAACCGATCCTCCTGCCTCAGCCTCCTAAGTAGCTGGGACTACAGGAGCACACTACCTACCACACTAGGCAAAAGTCAATTTCTTTAATCCACAATAATCTCTAGCTAACCTCAAACTGAACTATATTTGTTATACTAAACAATAAGTACTTGGCCGTATTACACCTTGTTGTAGAAATCTCTAAATATTGTATTCTTGCAAGGCCTGCCCCCTAAGTTATGAGGCCAAAGGTAGTAACTTTTATTTTTTTTATATCTCACTTATATCAATATTACACTTGGAAAACATAGATCCAATACCTGTTGGCTGGCTGACAGATCCTGGGTGGAAAGTTGAGCCAGGCAGCATTCAGTGCCAGCTGTTTTTCTCTGGAACTACAGTTTCAAGCACCTAAAGATTAGGACTGGACTTGCACATTCCTTTAGGAAAGGAAACAGAGCATATGTACTGATAATACAAGATAGTTAAAAGACCAACCCCCACGCCGAAAAAAAATGAAACAAAAGAAAAAAAATTTATTCCTAATGTGGGCAAACACCACCATACTGCAAGTCTCCCCAACAGCTTATCTAGCTAATAATACAAATAAATAATAAATCTATTTGGTAAATGAATAAATTTCATGCCAGTAAGAGAAATATGAAGGTAGTAGGTGTGACTAACAGCTTAGAGTTTAATTAATAAAGCTCCAAGATGATACCTGTGTCAGTTTTTTAAAATACTAATCCAATATTTTTAAATGGTTTTTCAAATCCTTCATACAGAGATAAACTAAGTAAGCCATTTTCCAGGAAGAAAAACAGTCAGGCTGTACTTCTTTAGGGAAGAAGGAAGGTTGGCAGGGAAGAATGAACTGAAAACCAAATACTGTGTTCTCCTTTATTTGGATAGAGCTCTTTTTCCAAAGAAGGGGCTCAGGAAAAATGAAGAAAATTATTTTTATATAATCTCTGAAAGAATATTCTTAAAAGTAAAAAAATGTACATAGAAAGGTATTTTGGATTCGGGAGAACACAGGGTTAGGGTGCCCAACCTCTTACGAAAAGAGATTTACTCTCTACTACCTAGAAACCATTAGTGGCATGGAAAACCTGCCCAAGTTACAACAGGCCACCCATTCACAATAAATGGTGGGCTGCGAAGAACCCCATTATTGACAAATAAGACTTCTTGTTGTTGTGTTAACTAAACAAGTGCTATGCAAATGCTCAGGGTGTATGCACTTATCACTCTCTGGGCTGTTGGAGCATGTTTCCACTATCATTACAGTTCTTTTCAGAGCATATTTTAGTGATTGTTTTGTTCATATCTGTTCCCCTCTTTTGGTCATGAACTCCATGAGGGCACGTCTTACTCATCTTTGTATCCTCAGTGCCTAGTATAGTGCCCTGCAGCAGCCACTAAAAAAATTATTGCCAAATGAATGGACAAGCCCAATATATCACTCCGATAATCCCCTATTAACACCAATTGCCCAGAGAGAAGGAAACTTAGATGAGTAGCCTCCTAGAAGGTATGGCCTGAAATTATAGATCATTTCTAAAACAAGTTATGTTTCACTTATTAATCACCTGGTCTATCCTTTCATAATAAGTTTTGCTTTTCATGATCAGCATAAGCACATGGAAAGTGTGATTCTTCTCAAGTCGCTTTTTCCAAATTAAACACACAGCTCCTGGGCACCCACAGGAACCATAGCAAAAGAAAAGGGAGAAGTAGAAGACATTAGTTTCAAACCTATAATTGTTCAAGAGTCAAGCAAAATATTTAATACAAAATATGAAGGAAAGAAAACTTGTCAGAAATCATTTAAGGACAAATAAAGTACATTATCACTAAAAATGTAGAACAATCCCCTCCCAGAATTTGTCATCAACAGAACAGGCAAAGCTTCACAAAGAAAGGTAAATTACAAGAACACCTTCTTCATTTACCAAAGCACCAAAGCCCGAGTTATATCTCTCATAACCCATTAAGTTTATAATTGAAAGAGTACCGAGCATATAACTTTTTCTCTGCATATAAAAACAAACATCAGTTCAGCAATTCCCTCCAGAAACCAGGTAATCACAAGTACAACAGGTTTACCTCATCTTTGAAATACACTATGTATTTGGCTAATTTCATAGTTATAAGTATTATTATGGGATCTTCTTCTAATAGCCACTCAAACGGAAAATTTCAAATACTGACCTCTACGTTAACATAATACAAACAATTCTGGTCTTCTGTCCAGAATTAAATAAATGGCCACAGTTCCTTTTTCAGTAACACCATGAGCAGGAAGCTAATGCCATCCCCAAATCTTCTCTGTAAGTGGATCCCACAGTGATTGTGACGTGGTACTAAGAGTGCACATATAGTTACTCCTAAACAATCACCTCCTAAAAGAAGACAGACGACTGTCACTGTGTCTAACTAAATGAAACTGAACCTCAAAAATGCAGCTATTACTAGCTACTATTATTAGTGTTATTAGAGTTTTGTAAACTAAACAGGAGTCACAGATGAGCTCGAAACAGGTCCAACTCCTCTCTCCTTGGTACTCTAGTGACATTCAGTTCTCTAACACCTCCCCTAGATGCTAGATTCTTTTTAGCAGTGTATTACAACAAGTATTTTTTTCTCAATTTTAAGAAGGTTTAAAGAAGCTGTGAAGGGTGGAAAGCAGGGAGAACATAAAGAAGCAGGGGTCTATTTTGATATTGGGAACCTAAAATGAATCATTTCAGAGAGATGTGCAGACACGGCTGAGGCTCACCTTCATGAAAGCTGTATCAAAGGCCTAAATTTCTGAGGCTCATAAATTATGTGGTAAGCATATCAACAACATGTGGTACACTGCAAGCATTCTGCAACCTTAACATTTCCATCCTCTACAGTCCTTTGTTATCCTCAAAAGAGGCCTTGGATTTCAAAACCAGTCCCACATCAGCAAGGCTGGCAACTAGCATCCTAGAAAATTGCAAGAAGGGTAAGAGCCAAGCAAAATGGACTAGGGAATGCAAAGAATTTGTCGGCATCTGTGTTCTTCTAAGGAAGTGATGAAAATATGGCCACTTCCTACAGGATGAGGAACTACCCCAAATAACTAAACCAAAAGTGAGAAAACTTAAATTACATGGGCTCCTCATGGAAAAAGACACTTAACCAGACAACTCTCCTCTGAGTCAGGACAGTCTAAAGGGGAGTTTGGGGGAGAAGGACCCATACTAACTATTCTACTTACAAGTTAATCTTTGACTCCCAGAAAGCAGAAAGGCTTCAGTAAGAGCTACCTTCCTGAATGATTAGACTGCAATAAACTACTTGAGAGAGAAAAACATAGCCTCAAATAATTTCAGGGGCTATAAGCTAACTCTAGCTCTCTCTACATCTTTATATTAAAGGGTCCTGAACCTGTGATTGAAGTGGCAGGAAAAACTGCTACCTGTTCCAATTCCTAATAGAAACCATCTATTGATGCCATCCCCATTGTATTTTCCACAAACAATATATTTACAGATTTCTGGGATTGAAAAGTTGCTGAATTTGTTAAAAGAGAAGAAAAAGGCAATGCATTATCACTCTCATAAAATGCCTTTTTGATATCTCTTGTCATAAGATGAAATTCAAAGTATTTTAGGACCAAGCACCTAAGAACAAAACAATATATATCTGAAAACTAATCAGCACTTAGTAATATCTACATAAAAAATTCAGAATAAATACATCTGCAGGTAGTGTAATACAGGAAACATATCAAGAAAGTGCAGCCTGAGCAAAAGTAAGACTCCATCTCCACAAAAAAACAGAAAATTTAGCCGGGTCTGGCGGCATATGTCTGTAGTCCCAGCTACTCAGGAGGCTGAGGCAGGAGGATGGCTTGAGCCCAGGAGTTGGAGATTGCAGTGAGCTATGACGATGCCACTGCACTCTACCCAGGTGCTGGGAGTAGGGGAGCAGTGGATTTCTCCAGACAACATTACAGAGGATAAATATAGCTAGATTAAGTAAGGGTTGTGGGCCACAGTAGTCCTGAGTTCCTGAATGCGAAAAAGATTAACTAAAGTACTTCAGATTTGTGGGGTATTTTTATATTTTCCAAGTATTTCCATATCTATTTTTTCATTTCAGTTTATATACTATTGTCCCTATTTGACAGCTACGGAAACAGAGCACATAATCATACTCCGAGCCCACAGTTCAGGTGGAACTGGAATCCAGGTCTGCTCACATTGGCTAGGAGTCATATCAAGATTTTTTTTTTGAGACAGGGTCTCACTCTGTTGACCAGGTGATCATAAATCATCGTAACCTTGAACTGCTGGACTCAAGGGATCCTCCTGCCTCAGCCTCCTGAGTAGCTGGGACTCCAGAAGTGAGCCACCAAACCTGGCTAATTATTCTTTATTTTTTGTAGAGATGGGGTCTCACTTATGTTGCCCAGGGGAGGTCTCAAACTCCTGGTCTTAAGTGATCCTCCTGCCTTGGCCTCCCAAAGCACTGGGATTACTGGCGTGAGCCACCGTGCTCAGCCTCAAGCTTATTTTTATAATGCAGAATCTATCACAGTTCAAGACATTTTAGCGAAGCAAGAAAAAACATGAATTACATAGCACAAAGTGTGTTAAAAGACCCAGTAATTCTCTCCTATCTAATCAACATCACATCTTTTAGCAAAATGTTGTTTCTAGAGTTATAAATAGTATTCACCCAGTTCTCAGATCTCACCTTGACTCAAATGGGCATGGTACACAAGAATAAGTGGGGTTTTTTATTGTCTACTTTATATTTATTGTTATTTTTTTCAGGACAGTGCCTCTAAGCCAGTAAACAACTGTCAAGTAGAAATGGAAACAACCAGAAGCTAAGTTAAATGCTGCATTCGAGCCACTCAAAGTTCACAGTAGTCCCATCCTACATAATTGGGCCACTGACCCAAGTGTCAGTCAGCATCATCTTCAATCTCCCTATGAAGAACTAAAGGAAAGGAAAATCTAATTAAAAGCCCAAGCAAAAATCCACTTTAATCAAAACTACAACTAAAAGGCCAAGGGACTTTACAGTAGGAAAAAACCGTAAGACATGAAAAAACTGGTAACAAGAAAAGGGATGTCAAGAGGGGAAAAGAGGAGATATTATAATTTAAATGATTAAAACCAAGCCAATGAAAAAATGACTTTCCGCTGGCCGCGGTGGCTCACACCTATAATCCTAGCACTCCCAGGGCCAAGGCAGGCAGATCGTTTGAGCTCAGGAGTTCAAGACCAGCCTGAGCAAGAGCGAGACCCCATCTCTACTAAAACAATAGAAAGAAAGTAGCTGGACAACTAAAAATATATAGAAAAAATTAGCCAGGCATGGTGGCACATGCCTGTAGTCCTAGCTACTCGGGAGGCTGAGGCAGAAGGATCACTTGAGCCCAGGAGTTTGAGGTTGCTGTGAGCTAGGCTGACACCACGGCACTCTAGCCCTGGCAACAGAGTGAGACTCTGTCTCAAAAAAAAAAAAAAAAAGGAAAATGACTTTCCAAACAGAAAAGGCATAAAAATATGGAAAAATATGCAAAATGAGGGGGTTAAAATGCAGAGAACCACAATCTTAAGGATATTTTACTAGGAAGAAGAACAGGCAACTGAATGTTTCAGTATATATAAAAGCAAAAGGAAGAGAATAATACGTTTCGTTCTATCAAAATCAATAGAAACCATCTACTATGAGCCTCTGTTGACATCTTTCCCCAAGTGAAACAACAACACAGATGAGAGTCCCAGACTTAGCCAGAATAAGAGCTACTATTCTCTAAATCATCCCTGGGCAATGGGCAGGAGCTGCAGAAGACCCAGCCAGACGGGAGCCAATGCTACAGGGCAGAAATAGTTTACTCAAAATAATCAGTCAAACAAATTACTGGGATGCTTTTTTCCACACTAAATATCTGTGCAAATCACCACAGAAATACACACAGGCCAGATCATTACTGCTCTTAAAGCAATTTAGTCATCTCATAAACACACACACAACACACACACTCTCTTTAGTCGGTATTACTTACCAGAGTAACTACAAAGGAGTTGTATCACCCACCTAAAAAACTGACTTACTAATTTTAAGCACTTACCATGTTTTAAAATCTTTTTACCTCAGAAGCCCTTTTCACTTCAGATTTTGTATTTAAAATATTTTCAGAAAAAGTCGGAGTTTGTATCACCTCTAGCAGTTGAAAATCAGTTTCAACTACAAGTTATTTAAAAGAAATCACTCCCCATCCAGTACCAAAGCACTGAGATTCCAAAGCAGTTGTCACGCATAACTCCATTTCAGAACCCAGCTAAGCCTGACTGCGCTCTCCAGTAAGAGGCCTCAGACTAGAAAAATAACAGGAAAACCTGCATTTACCCATTTCATATTTTGGGCCTACTATGCTGATGGAAAGAAACAGAGGATGTCAAGTTCAGCTTGACAGGTATTTACTACAAATAATGAATACGTGGTTGGCACTCAATTTTAATATAAATGACTAAAACCCAGAAATTACAGTCTTTAAAAGAGTAAATTTTTTTTTTAATGTTGTTCTTCTTTATTTCTTTTACTGATTTATTTATTGTTTTTACAGAGTCTCACTGTGTCGCCCCGGCTGGAATGCAGTGGTGTTATCACAGCTCTCTGCAGCCTCAAACTCCTGGGCTCATGCAATCCTCCTGCCTCAGCCTCCACAGTACCTGGGACTACAGGTACAAGCCACCATGCCCAGCTAATTTTTCTGTTTTTGGTAGAGATGGGGTCTTGCTCTCGCTCAGGCTGGTCTCAAACTCCTGGCCTCAAGCAGTCCTCCTGCCTCAGCCTCCCAGAATGCTAGGATTACAGGCGAGAGCCACAGCGACTGGCCTAAAAGGATAAATTTTATGGCATATGACATACCTCTATAAAGCTAGGGGGGTGTATTTTTTAAAAAATAAATGGGGCCAAGCGCAGTGGCTCACACCGGGCGACAGAATGAGACTCTGTCTCATAAAAAAAAAAATGGTACTCAAAAAGAAGTATTCCATATAACCAAGTGTCTCTATTACTAAGATACCACAAAACGTGTATTTTTTAATTGTGATATATGAAAAGATCATCAACTTCACTCACGGTCAAAGAAATGCAAATTAAAATACATATACTTTTTCACCTATTGGATTAGCAAAGATTAAGAAATTTTGGCCGGGCGCAGTGGCTCACGCCTATAATCCTAGCACTCTGGGAGGCGGAGGCGGGTGGATCGCTCGAAGTCAGGAGTTCCAGGCCAGCCTGAGCAAGAGCGAGACCCCGTCTCTACTAAAAATAGAAAGAAATGATTTGGACAGCTAAAAATATATATAGAAAAAATTAGCGGGGCATGGTGGCGCATGCCTGTAGTCCTAGCTACTCGGGAGGCTGAGACAGAAGGATTGCTTAAGCCCAGGAGTTTGAGGTTGCTGTGAGCTAGGCTGATGCCACAGCACTCTAGCCAGGGCAACAGAGCGAGACTCTGTCTCAAAAAAAAAAAAAAAAAGAAATTTTAATATCCAGGGTTGATGAAAAGGTAAAGAAATCAAAACCCTAAAACACTATGTGCACACTGGCACATCTTAGAGGGTAATTTATTAACAGCAGCTTTCAAAATTAAAAATGCACATACCAACTGGTTCAGCAATTCCACTTAGAATTTATCTTGTAGACATACCTGTACAATCGTACAACAGTACAGATATGGGGAGGCAAAGAATCAGAAGTACTTTAAGTGTCCATCAAACAGGAAAAGTACACATCCATACAGTGTCCCACTGTGCGGTTGTTTTCAAAAAAAAAGAACAAACATAAGGTATAATTACTAATGTAAGTATTAAACTGAAAAATATATACTTGATATCAAATATAAAAAGCAAAATTCAAGACAGTATGTATGCTTATATGTATGTGCAGATAAGCATACTGGCAGAATGGGTGCTATGCTGAATATAGTACGAATGTGATTACAATGAGTATATATTAATTTTATAATTACAATTTGTATTAAATTTGAACACGAGGCTATCAAATTAAGTTTCATCCTGGTGTTAAATCTCCACATGCTATGATCTCAACCTGCCTTTCCAGTGCTCTGTGGTTCCAGCCAAATTAGTCTGTTCTTCCACTGAGAAACCAGCCCACCTTTGGGCTCCCTCTCCAAAATACCCTTAGAGTTCAGTGTGAACAGCTACCAGCTTCAGCTTCAAATATAAACTGCCTAAGCTGAAAAAACTATGTCTGCCTGCATCTGCTACAGAACATTTCAAAGGAAATAAAATTTAAAAAAATTAAACTTAAACACAATTTAATAATCCTCATCATGGAAGCAGCCAAAGTACTCATCATTTCCCAAGATTTCCAGCCTCTCTGCCTTTGCTCCATGCAATTTCCTGCCTGAAATCTTCTTAGCTACTTATCACACATCCAAATCCTGCCAATCCTTCAAAACACAGGTAAACACTACCTCCTACACCAAATCTTCCCTAATGCCCCAAACCAGAGCTGATTCTCTTTCTTAAACCATAGTATCATCACCTCTTGAAGGACTTTGTTCTACCTAGTACTCAGTTGTGTACATCTCATCTTTCCCATTAACAAGAAAATTTGTCAAGGGCACAATCTGTCTTGGTCATTTTGTATGCCCCATTTCAGTACCATTAATTAAACTCATACTTCACTAAAGCACATAATAAAAAAAGAAGGGCAAGAATCTAAAAGAATCTAAAAAAACAGGCTTGGCCAGGCCCAGTGGCTCACACCCATAATCCTAGCAGCACTTTGGGAGCCCGAAGCTGGAGGATCGCTTGAGGCCAGGAGTTCAAGACCAGCCTGAGCAAACATAGCAAGACCCCACCTCTACAAAAAATAGAAATATTAGCCAGGTGTGGTGGCAGGTACCTCTAGTCCCAGCTACTTGGGAGGCTGAGGCAGGAGGATCCCTTGAGCCCAGGAGGCTGAGGTTGCAGTGAGCTATGATTGCGCCACTGCACTCCAGCCTGGGCAACAGAGCAAGACTCTCTCTCAAAAAAAAAAAGAGTATGAAAGACAGAAAGGTAAGATCGCTCCTTCTTCGCCCAGCTCCCCAGTGCCCTGGTATGCCGCCTGAAAAGGAAATTACTATGACCAATTTCATAATACAGGGTTTTAAGAAGTCCTTGGACACTAAAACTTAATAACACATTCATAAATTTGGTCCTAAGTACAGAAATATTTTATAAATGGCATGTCAAAGTAAATTTATTTACCACAATTATACAACTGCACAGTTTATTTGTATGCTGGGGCAAGTAAAATATGACAATGAATAGATAGAAAGATAAACTGTCCAAAACTAAAGTTATCTGAGCTGTGAGAAGTCATTGTTCATTATCAGGAAAATTACAGCATACATACTCCAAGCATACATATAACTCAACTTATTAAAGTTTTTATATAGCATCAAAACTGCTTAAATACTCCATAAAGACCCTAAAATTCTCACAGAGCTATGAAAACAAAGGTGCTAAGCAATTCCAAATAAATTATTAAAGCGTGTAGAGGTTTTGTAATGCTAGATTTCTTAAGAAATATTAATGTTAATAAAGTGTTAATAAAAGCATTTTTCAATATATTAATAGCAATAAGATGTCTGTACATTTTTCTAGTTTACAAATGGTAAGAATTAAAAGTCTCTGAAAGTCTTCAATCATGTTTAGTGTATAAAAACTTAGAAAATTTCAGTAACTATTCCTACGATAATAAATCACATGAAAATAAAAAAATATACAGGGCAAATTATGCCAAAAGCTCAGAATGTTCAAATCAGAAGGCAGCTAGTTCATTTTAGAAACTTTACCTGGCAATAAAAATCCAAAGCCATCATTAGATCAAGACAAATTTTAGTGAAAATTCTATATTAGATACTAAACTCATTGTAGTAGCATTCTTATAAACAATATAGAAGACCAAATTACCAAATGTGCTAATACTACATGATCCTTTGGGATTTATGGCACAGACTGCCAAATACAGTGTAGTACTGACTCTTCCCTTCTTCAAAGTAAGAGGATCCCTGATTTTTGACTAGGTACATGGCCACCTCCAGCTTCCCTTGCAGCTATCTGTGACACTGTGATTCAGTTATAATCAAAGAGACATGGAAGAAGTGATGTGTACAACTTCTGGGAAGTATCTTCACAGGATGGGGATGTGCGCAGCTTTTGCCCTTTCCTCCTTCCTGCTGGTGAGAATGCAGAACTGGTATGAGAAATTGGAGAAGCTATCTTTGACTAAAAGGAGAAAGCTACATGTTGAAGGCCGGGTCCCCTAATGAGCATGAAGGTACCATACTGGCTCAGAACTGCCTATGAGTTACATGAAAGAAAGGAAACTTCTATCTTGTTTAAGTCATTGTTATTTTGGGTTACTGCCACTCACTGCTGAACCTAATCCTACCTAATAGAAGGCAAAATTATAAAGAAAGAATACTATATGTATTTATTAAGTACTACTTCATTAAACAATTTCTAATATATATTTTAAACTTCCTATGTTTAAAATAAAAACTCATTTCTGGTGATTCAAATAACTAAGAAGCTCTAAAATGGTTTTCCTATGCTATATTTGAGATATAAAATTGTTAATATCAAGAATTTGTCAAAAAATCAGCTTCCTGAGTATGCATTGGGGTCAAGAGATTAAGGCTAATCTCTTTCATCATCGACCTCAATAATACCATACAATAATATTATTCATTCATTTGACAGATGAATGCCTACTGCATTCCTCGCACACAAGGTACACTGCAGTGACCAGAGTAGATGGGCCCCCTCTTCTGGAGTTTACAGGCAAGCAATGAATCTGAAGCTGCAGAGACTGAGTGAAACTCTCTGCCTGACTCTTTAATAGCCTCCACTTTAATCATCCCCCTTCCATTACCATATTTTTGTTTCAGACTGAGAATAATATGATTAGGCTTCAGCTTTGCTCTGCTAATATAATAATCTATAATCATATTCCTCAAAAATGACACTCCTGTTACCAAAAGTCGAATCAGCATATTATCAAAATGCCACAGTAGCTATCACTGATGGTGGGCCACTTTTCCAAATGGCAAATGCTATTTATCACGTGACATTTTTTCTTAATTGTATCTTAGAGGGTAACCTTATCCTTACATTTGAAAAATACTTTGCAGTCCCCCCTGCCCCAGGTCCCAAGGATTGTCCTGAAAGAAGTCAGAATGCAGGGCTGCTAGACAGATAGCCACACGTTTTTAGTTAGTCCTCACAGGCCATTAAACCAACCTCACTGGAGAGCTGAAGCTGGACCAACAAAACAAGGCTTGCTCTCTCCCTCCACACCCTGCCTTCTTTAACCTAAGAACAGGCAACACTAATCTTATTGCGTCAGAGTCCACAATACTTACTGGACCCTGGTTTTAAGTATGAAGATTAAATGAAGATTAAAAGTTTACATATATATGTGAGAGTTTGCTATCTTGCTCTTGCTCATTTCTCTCATACATACTGTGGAAGACTAATGTTTGGGTCTTCTGTTAGGCAGCCAGCCTAGGAGTGAGATTTAGGACGATGGGAGAGCCCTTGCCTAGGCCTTAAGCTAAAGCAATAAGCTCCAATCCAGTTTACCAGACAGCTCTACATTGGTATTGTCACTAAAAGCCCAATTAATAATAAAGTAATATTTGACTTTCCCATTTGTCATTGTTCTTATATAAATCTCTTTCAGGAACTTCACAAGTAAGAGGAACAGCTAAGCTACGACACTCTGATCATTTATTAACATCCCAAACTCCACTATTACTGTATGGTCTGTGCCATTCACTTGGTACTTAATCCTACACTGTTTTGTAGCATTTCCTTATATTCGTGGGACAGTAAAAATTTTAGAATTGGTACCTTAGAGAACCCTCTAAAGTTGACCCGTTGCTCCTTCAAATCTCCTGGTTGTTGAGCGTTGCAGGTAACAAAGAAAGGGAACATAGTGGAAAGCTAGATCTCTGGATGACAATGATAACAGTAATAATAAAAATAGTCTATATTTATTGAGCATTTATTATTGCCAGGGGCTTTTTAAGCACTTTTATATATTAATTACTTTGGTCCTCAAAACAAACCCATGAGATGAGTATTATTATTCCCATTTTACAGATGAGGAAACAGATACTAAAAGGTAAATAAATATTAATAACTTGCCTGAAGTCACAGAGTTAAAAAGCAGTAGGCTGTGGATTGAGTCCAGAGCTCTTAACTACTTTTCTGCAATAGTATAATGGTTAAGAGTGGACAAATATAGCTTGGCAAGTTTTGAAGCTTAGTGCCCAAAAGATACCCAAAGAGGCAGAAGGCAACATGGATCTGAATTTCAGGAGAGAGATTAGAGCTTTATTTATAAACTGGCAAGTTGGAAGCAAATAGGTGTTAAAGAAAGACAGTGCTGAGCAAGAAGTTAATGGACAGAATTATGAGGAACACCAGTATTTAAAACAAAGTTAGCACATTGCAGGTCAAAACGATGATACAGGAGGATGGTAAGTATTTTTGTATATTACATATATATAACATATTACAAATCAAAATATACTCTATGGCAACTACAGTCATTTAACTATAATGATTATAGGTTTGTGGTAGCATCTGTTTTTTACTTAAGATTTTTCATAATAAACCCTTAGGTAAGAACACAACCTATAATACTGTTCCTGTGAAAGAAAATAATCTGCTTTAAGATCTATCTTCAGACATGCTTTCCAGGGAATACACAGTGGTGAAAACAAAGACAGCCTAAATAGATGGACCATATTTCAACGACTCTCACAGTGTTTGTTTTACATTTGCATACCACTGGAATTGGCCCAGGTCTTACACAGTTTAATTGGCAGCATCTTTTTTGATCCTTAGTGGTACATAAAATAATGATGCATCTTACAAATGCTGGCATCTTAGATTCAATGAATTGTCTTTTTCAGAATACATCTAATTCCAAATGTGAGCATACATACTGGTATAGTTATAGGAAAACTTTCTACCTTCAAGGGGTTTACAATCTAATGGAAAGAACATAATTAGCACTAAAATATAAATGTAAGTAATAAACATTAACACAAGATATGAAATAATCAAAGAAGTGGGAAGGTTAAAGAACTGAAGAAAAGATCTTTAAATGGTAGGAAATAAGAGTGGCCAAACCAAAAGACCTTTAGGCAGTGTGTCCCAAGTACAGTTTTAATTAAATAGATTAGTTAGCCAAGGTGGCTCATGCCTGCACTACTCTGGAGGCTGAGGCAGGAGAATGGCTTGAAGCCAGGAATTCGAGATCAGCCTGGGCAACACACTGAGATCCCCATCCCAAAAATAAACTAAATAAATAAATAAGACTATATCTGAGGTAAGACTAGGAGAAAGGTAGGAAATAAATGATATCTCAACATGGGTAGAGGGAGAAGTAATATGAGGTTCTGATTGTATCATTCTCCTCTAATAACCAAAGTAAACCATTGTTGAAGATAACTACTCAAGAGGAAAAACATTTTTTAATTAGTCGTATCTCTCTCTCCTTTGAACCTCTGTGACAGTTTTAGAATAAATCCACAAATTCTTTGATACTCCTCCCTTCAAGAGGTAGAGCTTAATTCTCTTCCTCAAGTGTGGGCTGGATTTAGTGACTTGATTCTAACTAATAGAGAATATGGTGCAAGTGACAGTATGTGATTTCCAAGCATTGATACTCCTTTAATACTTTCAAATAAAATAAAAAAAATTTAAAAAATAAAAGAAACACATTCAGGGTTTTTTTTTAAAAAAAGCATTGAGGCTCTCCTTGCTTTCTCTATCTTCCTCTGGTCACTTGTTCTGGGGGAAGCCAAATGCCATGTCATAAGGTCACTTGAGTAGCCCTAAAGAGAGGTCCACGTGGCAAGCAACTGAAGTTTCCTGCCCACAGCCATGTAAATGAGCCATACTAGAAGCAAATCCTCCAGCCCCAGTCAAGCCTTCAGACGTCTGCAACCTCGAGAGAGGTCTCAGCCAAAACCACTCAGCTAAGCCACTGCCAAACAACTGACCCACAGAAATCATGAGATAACAAATGTTTACTATGTAAAGTCATTAAATTTTGAGGCAATTTGTTATACAGCAATAAATAACTAGTTCAACCCTATAGCATTTTGTATCTCTAAAACACTTACCTTTTTCTTCTAACAGTTATGCGTATACCAACAGCCAGTTTAGACAGTAATTTCTAGAAGGCTATTCTCTTCATCTTTGCATAACTGTAAGGCTTAATCCAATGAACTGTAGAGTTAAATACTTGCTTTTGTTTATTATTCATATTTGTTGAAAGATTCTTGCCAGTGCTTATACAATTTATTGCAGTTGTCCAAAAATGAAGTGACCAAACCTTAAGTATAACTCCAGAATGACATATGTATAAGGTGGAAAAAGCAGTCATTTTGTACCCTTAGAAGCACTAAAGTGCAAACATTGCTTGAAGAAAAACAGTACAGAGCAACAAAGCATTGTGACAGTAACACTCAGAACTTACTACTTTATTAAGGGGAAAAAGAACAAGCTATCCGGTTAAGAAAGAATTTTTACATGTGTTTCTCGAACTGTGCTTTACAGAATATTAGTATCTCGTGAGAGGTCACAGATATTCTTTGGAGCAAGGGGAGAAAACAAAAAATAACCAAAAAAAACCTCTATAAGACATTTCTGAGGCTTTAAGGTGCTAATGTGCATTATAAGTTTATCTGACCTCAAAATACTTAAAATATTTGCAGCATATTATTAAAAGTATGCTATAAATACAGTTTGGGAAACACGGACTTGGGTAGGCTGATAGGTAGATGGGTAGACAGGTAGGTGGGCAGATTCACAGAAAATAAAAGGAGGATAAGATAAATGCAATAAAATAATCTCACCTAAAAAAGGGATCATAACTACCAGTTATGACTATGTAATCTCTTAAAGCAAAATAAACTGTTAGATAGAAGAAGCTATCAAAAGCAACAACAGCCATACCAGATGTCAGGAAAAAGGAAGATGGGAAAACATGATAGGATATAACAGAAGAAAAGAAATTCCCTTTCCACAGGCCCCATGGCTCAGAATGTCTCCCATTCCCTGAGCTCCCACTGTGTCCCTCCATACAAGCACATAAATTTAGGGGTGAGCACCCAAGGGCAAGTCCAAGGGCAGTCCATCTGGGGGCTGGTGGGTAGCTTATTAGGTGGTCTGACCCCAAACCGTTAACCAACAGTGGTAATAACTAATGACCTATCAGATCTTCTCTTTGGGGAAATTTTAATTAAAGACACAAAAAGTCCTTCGTAGTAGAAGTGGAAGCAGAGGCATAAAGACACAAAGAAACCAGAGATAAAACAGCTGAGTTTATAGTATTAGAGGATTAGGTGGGCCAGCCCTGGCTGTTTAGTGCCTTCCTTCAGTAAAAAATTTAAGTGAACATATTATTGTCTAACCTGAACAGCGTCATGCAGTGGCCCTGCCAGGGAAAGCAGGATCGCAGACTGATCAGTCAGAATCTCCTTCAGTCATATGCGGTGACACACACAGAAAGGTGGGAAAGAAAGGGGCAGGGGGAAGGCTGGCTCTGGGTTTAGTAAGGAACATTCAGTTTAAATTCACCTGAATGACATTTTCATATACCAAACATCTATTTAAATCAGTGGCCACAGCCTCTGCGTCCCATTAGGAATTAAGCCAACCTGCTCTTGTGTGGATACACTTGCCCAGCATAGCCAGGTTCTTTCTAGTAGGGAGGTTTCCAGTGCCTCCCCAGGCAGTCCATACACACACACGCATGCCCACATTCTCGCCTACTCACACTCCCCCGGAACTGTGTTCACCCCACCCTGTACTCCCTCACTCCCCACCTCAAAAGTAGGAAGGGGGTCAAGAATGAGACCTCCAGTAACCTAAGGGACATGCACAGGTGCCAATGAATGTGCACACACATGCTCTGTTGAGCGTATGTGTGGCCATGTGTGCTGGAATGGGTTTTCGTAGGAGGGACTCTCCCATGCTACAGCTTCAGGACTCTAGAGATGCTATACGGCCACGTTTGTTCACAAGCTCTCTTTCAGTTAGTCCAGGGCAACAATGCTAATGTTGTCCCCCTTTAGAGTGGTATCCATATTGCTATACACAGCCTGGACAATCATATACAGCCCTGGCACTAGGGTATGGCACAACAAACTCTTACTGCTGAGGAGGCAACAAGGCATCTGGTCACTAAAGCTGAGTGGGATCCCTGCCCCTAATAGTTTCCAGTATCCAGGAAGCACTACTAAACCTGGGGCTGTTGCTTTTTAGTGAGGCCTGACTCATACCGCTTAAATTTCTGTTCCACTTTTCTCCAATACCCGGAGATGACTTGAAAGACTTTTCTGTTTCTTGCAACCAAAACAGTCTAACCAAAACCCTTAAAAGTCACATGTATAACTACTTTAAAATTAGGACATGATCCATGGCTTCAAGTTTTGACGCAAAACCCAAGACAAACAGGCTATGAGGATTCCTCAAATACCAAGTGGTTTATAAATTAAAGGTCATATCATTTTGTAACATAACCACATAAGGAAAAATTTCACAGTCAAATGTATTACTTATGGTTGCTGATATACTGGCAAATTTTACCAATTAAAAATTATTTTACACTGGCAGAAACAGGTCACTTTACCAAAAACTTCTTACATTAACAGTACTCTGTGACCTAGTTACCTATTGTACAGACATGTATTACATCTTACACAAAGTTCGCTATACAAATCACAATTCCAACCAAAACTCCAAGGTAGTAAATGTATTTATTATTTGGGCATGCTTAAGTTATTTGTAGTCAAATTTTCATTAAAATGGCCAAAGCAATCTTAACAATTTTCTAGTGTTTTGTAAATTTTCCTTATTTAATAAACACTAGAACTGTCAGAGAAGAAACCAAGCACAAGCCAAAAGGCTCAGCAAAATCACAAAAAGGACTAACAAAGCTCCAACTTTGGAATAATTATCAGGATACTAATAATTAATAAGCATTTAAATATGATTCAAGAGGAATTCTGTTTGTTTAAAAAAAAAAACCCTGTGACCAACTAGTGCACAGTATTATCAGAAACTGATTATGTAAGACAATAGCTTATTGTTTCAGGATGTGTATGTGTGTGTGTAATGAAGTTCACAGCTAGGTTACACTAATGACTCACTTAAACATTCGAATTTTCTACTATCTTAACCTTTAAATCAACTGCATAAGTAGCTGCCAAAAGCAGTTAGTAGGAAAGCATACTATTCCCAAAAGAACTTGGTATATACAAAACTTATTTTACTACTTAAATGTTTTTTTTGATTACTGAGATTTGAACAAGATGTTAAAGATTCAAAACTAATTCTAAAGTAATGGGTGCTTACTAAATTCATCATAATATTTGACATATACAGGTTTTCAGAAGGGCACAGACTATATTCTTGTGTTTTCACAACACCTGGCATATTTCTGTTCAATATTACACATAATTATTGCAGGACCTGACAATGATTACTGCCCCATTTTTTTTTAATTTTTTGACTGACAAATAAGTCAAAGTTGGAAAAGTAACTGGCATGTTTTTTTTCTTGATTTGGATAATCTTTTCGTTATGAATTGGTTCTCAGTTACTCTGGCTTCCTTGCAATAAAACATTGGCAGAGAATATATTGGATTAAAATTACCTGACTCCATTCCCACTAAATAAATAATACATTTGAACTCTTCATGTTTCATTGTAAAAGATACACAAATTTAGAGGTTCTTCTTCAAATTTTGAAAGCAAAGGGAATCAGAAATCACATTCCTAGATATTGCCAGTCTGAAACAAAAGATGTTTACCCTACACATGAGTGCCCTGCAAACCTCTCTAACAGTTCATTACATTTAAAACAACTGAGATGGGTTAAGATACGTGATAATAAAAATCATTCAAGGCATTTATCAAGCAGATTATCTATGAAACTGCACCTTGGTTTACAAGCCTTTGAGCAGGAATTTGGTCTTCTTCTGTGTTAATCTGTATATACACTCATTTAACATTTTCTCTGGCCTCCAATTTTATTTTTTTAAATCTAATCCATACAATAAATCATCCTATCAGAATTAATTTTATCTATGTTTATATGATTACTGAAACAACAGCATTGCAATACAACACTATTACATATGCGAAATTGCTGATTTTAGTGATTTCCCCATCCCAACGCCTCCTCTACCCTTATACCCAGGTTAAATATCTGAGAAAAACCTCTCTGTTCAGTGCTGGGATTTTACTTTCTATAGCATAGGTTCATTTGACTTTTTATTAATGACACTAATAACTTTTTTAAAAGGCTGCTAGTTTATGTACAGTTTCCAACACCTGGAATGCAAATAAACCCACTTATTTTGTTTAATATTTCAAGACACACTATATTTCTCATAAAAGATGGAAGAGTATCAATTCCAAGGAGTCCTTGGAAATCACAACGTGTAAATACTTCTGATAACAGAACAAATTAATGTCAAGACACAGCCAATAACATAATAAAGTCTCCATGCAACCGTGCCTGTCAAAGGGCATCTGTATTAGCAGCTCAGGAAAGTGGCATTTGCAGAAAGGCACTACAACTACGTTTAAAAGAAAATCATTAAGCCTCAGCCGTTAATCCCCTCCTCCACCCTCTCGACCAGATCCTTCAAAGCAATTAACCAGTAGAAGGTGCTATTCTGCAACCCACAAGTATTCACAACAACCTCCATCCTTGGGCCAGAGCTGGGTTTTACCCCAGGTGGACTCAACCTATTCCCTGTCCAGTGTTCAAAGGAGTCCCCAACACAAAAACCCAGATCTTTTCTTATAATCCCTATTTACAAAAACAACACTCACAACTCAATAGGCAGCAAACCTGACCATCAAAACATCACACCACTAATAGCACACACACATTATTTTGCTAAAGATTAACCTCAAATACAATCTTTATAACCTTAACCGAAACCATTTATTCCTACCTACACAAGACGACCATGGTCACACTCACTACAATAAGGGTCAAGTGAACAAATCACTGTCCCCAACAAAGTCAGGGGCAATGAGGAATACGAAAGCACTGAGAGCTGAATCTAAGGCCAAGACATATAAAGAGGGATTTTATCTTTACATACACAAAAAAGAAAAGAGCAGCAGAAACCAGGGCTGCAAAGGGAAGAAAGGGAGGCAGAGAAGAGAAGTCTGAACATGTTTTTGAGTGTCCTTTAGTTTCCAGTGTACTCTCCTGCCTCGCAAGGTTGCAAAAAAGGCCAGACATGAGATGGGTGGAAGAAAGCTGAAAAAGAAAAGCACCCTCCCTTCCCCCATCTTCTCTCCTCTCTCCCAAAAAGAGCTGTATGTGTCTGTGTAAACCTAGTCCCAAATATGGGAGAGAGAGAATGAATGTGTGTATGGAAGAACAATGAGCCCTCAGCCTGGTATTGTGTGTGTGTGTATGTGTCTGTGTGTGTGTCTGCCTCTGCCTCTTTTCCCTTCGACCTTAACAACAACAGGGAGAGCTGGAAGCCAGCTTTCCACCCAGACTAGGCCATCAAAATCAACACCAGTTTATAATTTACAGTGGAATTAACTGAGCAAGCAAATCCATGGAAGGAAATACCTACCCAAAGATGATTTTATTATTGTATAGAGCCATCCTCTCTCCCCTCCCCCAACAGACTGAGACTAAAGAAACCAGTGTACACCAGACAAAAAGGTCTCTCTTTAAATGGAAAGCAATTATGAAAACTGTTTCAAATCTAAACATAGGATGCATTAATTCGCGTCTGTTTTATAATTCACAAAGTTCATCCTTTTACTAGTTATCTTTTTTGTGTTTAAAAAATTGCTTTGGAGAAAGCTATTTCAGGATTCATACAAAACTACTTTCTAAATGTACCTTAAAATAGCAACACATACTGAAACATTTAAAGCACCCAGTTTCTCAAGGACACATTTTGCTTAAATCAATGTTTGAAGTCTGTAATCCAGAAAAATTGTAAGCAAACCTTGGAAAAGAGACAGAGGAAAATGACAATTCAACAATGAATCATTTTGTTTTCCTTTCAACAACTTCTCGAGCAACCAGTTTCAAAGGAAACCTGCAATAGTTTCCCCCCACCCAACACACACATACACACACACCCCAGTCTATGTAAAACTACTTATCTTCCTTCCATAACCTTAAAAAAAAATAAATAGAAGCCACTCACAGAACTAAAACATGATAGTAAGAATTCTGCTGTAAGTGATTTTGGATTCCATAATTTTCTAATCACATGGAGAACTAGAAATTTGGAACACAAAGGAGGAATCTTCCCCTAAGGAGAAAATGATATTTTAATAAAAGTCCGCCCCCAAGACCCCCAAATCCACAAACATTCAAGAAATTTACAGTTTCAGTCCTTGACTTCCTTTCCTCCCACAGTTCAGCCAATAATTTGGTCACATGAAATAGTTTAACCTCAGACAAGTACAAGAGCATGAATAAGAAGCCTGGAGGGAACAGGGGGTCAGAAGGCACACAGGACAGCCACCTGGCCCGGACAGGACCACAGAAGTCCCTGGCCCTTTATTCCCCGCCACGCTCCTGCTCTGCCCTCGCCTGGCTCCCCTCGACTTGTACTCCAGCCTTTTCTTTCTGGCTCACCCCAGACGAGTGATTGCTTTCACGGCCGACCCTCTTTGCTTCCTCCCCCGGCCCCCCGCCAACAACACCCCGTCACCAGGATGGGGGGCCAAAAAAGAAAGCACACGACACAGCGCAGGCAAGTTGGAGACTTACCTTCCCCTAATGCGCTACACCATCAACAGAGGTGTTTGCGGCCCAGATCCCGGGAAAGTGGAGGGGACTGGGCGGGAGGCCGCGGGGAGGCTGCGGGGCCGCGGGGCGCAGGGCCGAGAGGGGCCGGCCCGCGGGGACGCGACGCAGAGGGGCTGCCGGGGCTTCCCTGCCGTGACCTTTACTGCGACTTGAAACTAGGCTCCCTCCTCCTCGGTCGGGCAAATCCTTCAGAAGCGGGAGCCCAGGATCATGTCTGGTTTTGTTTTTCGGAGGGCGAGGGTGCTTCCTAAGGATGGTGGTGATTATTTTCTTTCCTCAACTAGGAGAGAAAATGAGGCAGAGACAATGTGGGGAGCGAGAGAGGGGAAGAGGAGGGGGAAGGAGGCGGGGACCGAGGCCCAGCGGGGCGAGCGTCTCGGGGCGTGCGAGAGGAAGGAGGCTCCGGAGCGCTGGGGGCGGTTCGCGAGCGTCTGTGGGAGCAGCAGCACCTCCGCGATGGTGGCGGAGCCGCGGCGGGGCTGCTGCACCGACCCACCACCCACTCCCCGCTCGGGCCCGGCCCACCTCGCAGTATCACGCCTCCCCACTGGTGCAGTGCGGTGTGACGCGCGCGGGGGCCGGGCCAATGGGAGGCGGAGGGAGGGCAGGGGGCGGGATTTCTTTCTCTTTTTTTTTATTTTTTTTTTTCTTTTTAATAAAATGAGCAGACGAGGTGGCTGAGGAGACGTCGGGCTTCGGCGCCGCCGCGGCCCGGGGCTTGAGGGCGCGCGCTCCAGGCGGCGGCTCGGGCCGGTGGGCTGGGCTCCCCGCCGGGGGCGCGTCTTTGTGCGAGGCCGGCCCTCCCCGCTGCGGGCCGCGCTCCGGGACCCGCCCCCGTGTCCCCCGGGCGGGGCCGGCTCGGTGGAGCCGGCGGGCGGCCGCCGAGCAGACCCGCCCCGGACCGGCGGCGCGGAGCGGGCAGGTCCCGGGGGGCAGGGTTGGCGGGAGTCCCGTTGCTCCCGTTATTACCAGTGTCTTGATTTGCCTTTTCCGTCTTGTAAGACGCCTATTCATATTCCTGGGGGACTGCAGAGTGGGTTCAAAGGATTCCCTTAAGGACTCTTTCGAAATTCTGATGAGCCGTTATAATATTGTTTAAATAATGTAAATGACAAAAGATGAATTAAGAAAGCGAAAAACAAAATGGGTAAATCGCGCTGCTTATTTGAAAAGAATAATATAATATAAAGGCTCATCAAGCATAGAGACCGTAACTGCAGATACAGAGGGGATTTTAGAAAAGAGCGGGGTATAACTCTATACCTAAGTTTGAAAACATTAAAAAAAAAAAAAAAAACAAGGAAAAGGCCAAACATCACCTTCTTTTCTTTGAAGAATGTAGTATTGTGTCCCACCTCCCGAAAGGCTGATAAGCACAGAGTCTATGATGCTATTTAATATAAGAAGTAGGGGCAGGCCAAATGCTCACATTCTATTTAACACAATTTATAGGATTGAGGGGTTTAGAAATTTTAATTATGATTAGCAGTTTTTGAAATGCATATCATGTTTATTGAGTTCTTTCACAGACCCTGGCATGAATCCAGGGTGAATCATCAACCTATTATTGGTTTGTTAATATTCCGTAAATGCGTTTTGGTGTCCTTATACCATACACTCTTCCAGAAGGAGTTAAGGTCTGCATATAATAGAATAATTAAGGGATAGAACATAGCTCAAAATAATTCCCTCATCTATTTCAAATAAAGGGATAATTTTCCCTTTGGAATATCTATGCAGATTATAATTTCCACATCCAATGGTTTCTTTTAAGAATAATTTGGACTAACAGATACTATTGGACTGTGACCCAAGACATTTAAATGAAAACAAGTGGGTCCCTGCCATTACCTTTCTGAGTAACTTTCAGCAAGAAAAATCCTCTTTGCTGCAATTTTCTCAGCTATGAAATGGAGAAACTAGTTAATACCTCCTTGTATATCTGATAAGGTGAGAACTGAATTTTAAAACATAATAAATGTGGTAAAATGGTTTCAACATTCTAAATTTGGATAGGACTATTTGACATCAGTTGGGAAATAATGAGGGATAAAGTGTATTGGTTAAATGGTTTCAGTTTCCATCAAAATCTGTATTTATAGGAGCACTATTTCTAGTAAAGATTCAGCTCTGTGGTGGGCAAATGGACAACTTCCAAGAGGACGCCTGTGGATCCTGCATTGCCATTCAGCAGGGAGGAGAGAGGCTCTCTAGATTAGGAAAGAACGTTTACTATAGCATTAGGGATTGGCCGTCATTTTCGTTTATTTATAAAAATGTAAATTTAGAAGTCTCGAAATTCCACATAATTACAAAGCATAATATTATGGCATCAGACCATAAAATTAGCAAACTAGACCTATTTATAACAATCCCATGCAAGAATTGTGTTCCAGCCATAAAGCCAGAGAGTATGGACTTCCTTCCAAGGATCTGAGAAGCTGATAAAGTATTAATAGTAACAATAACCTTCATAATAAGAACAACTATTAAACCATTGACTGAAAGCTTATTATGTCCCAAGCGCCATGCCATGCCCAGCATGTTACATTCTTTAGCCCACTTATTCCTGACAACAGCGCATGAAGTGTATTGTTATTACCTCTATTTTCAAAGTCAAGGAACTGGGGCTTAGGGAAGTTAAATAACTAGCTGAAGGTTAAAGAGGTCAAATATCTTGTGGGATTTTTTTTCCCCATTATGAAATTAGAAAAAGTTTACTTATTCTCTTTTCAGCAAGCTTTTGAAAATGGGGATGACTTTGGTTACTGAATCTGAAAATATCAAAGACTATCGTTAGTTATTTTATGTATCTTGCTAAAGGTAAGAAATTATTTATTTATTTATTTTGTATGCAGAGGTCACATCAGAGGCGTAGTACCATTAGCATTTAAAAGAAGACAGGGGAAAGAGGGATTGTTAGTAAATGGTGTTGGGAGAACAAAATACCTATATGAGAAAACAAAATCAAGATGCATACAAAAAAATGTAGATTCTTATTACTCCTAACAGTCCCCCCAAAAAATTACAGATGGATATTTTTTAAATCTAAAAAATGAAACCACTAAACCACTGTTTCTTAGGTTAAGTTTACTGGTGTTTATTATTGTCCCTGATAGCCTACATACACATATATTCTTTTGTATATGCAAAATACTTTATAGTTTTTTAAAGTGAAACCATAAGAGTCTTAGAGGAATACTAAAACTTTTTCAAATCATGGATTGAGGAAGCTCTTTCTAACATGACAGGAAACCCAGAAGCCATAAAGGAAAAAACATCAATAAATTGTACTGCATAAATACTTTACATCTCTATAAAGCATAAAAACACCATAGCAATGCAAGAAACAGACAAACTGGGGGCAAATATTTTCAACACCTATAAGCAAGGGCTGCCTTCCTTAATAAAAAGAGTTCTTACAAATCTGTAAGAAAAAAACTCAATAGAAAAATGGACACAATGTATGAAAAGGGTCAAAAAAATATGTGTTCAATAAACATGATATAATCATAATGAAATATATGCAAATTAAAATCATCCCTTAGATTAGGAATCTTTGTTTTTACTTCATAATATCTAGTATTGATAAAGATATGGGAAAACAGGCTCTCTGTTTCACTGTTAGTAAGAACATAATTGTTTCATTTTTTAGACTACAATTTGACACTATCTATCAAAATGTTAAATATCCACAAACTTTGACCCAGCAATTCTGCTACTAGAAAGCCATTCTACAAAGAATCTTGCCTAAGTGTACAAAGACATCTACAAAAGGCTTGCAACATTATTTATAGTAGTAAAAGCTGGAAAAACCCAAACATCCACCAGCAAAGAATGTTTAAATAAATTATGGTACAAACATATGATACTTTAGAGCTTTCAAAAAGAATGTGGTAAATCTGAATTGATAAAGAATGATAGGCACGGTTCAGAGTTCAATGAAAAAGGCAAGTCACACAACAATTATGCAAAGTATAATTCATTTGTATTTTTAAAAGAACAAATTTGTCTACGTTTCAAAAATGTCTAGAAGCATATCCTCTAAGAAACTGTTTACACTGAGCCCACTGGGCCTGGAACTGAGAATGAGGAGGGAACAGGAGACTGATTTTTTATTTCATTAGACTCTGTTCTATTCGATTTTTTTTTCTTTTCATATCAAGCATGGATAATTTTCATAATTAAAAAAAAGAATTCAAGTTCTTTGAACATATGGCTGGTAACTAGCCTTCATAATTCACCAGAAGTACTCAAGCTTTAGAACATGTAAATTATTTTCCCCTAAAATGCCTTAAGCAGAACTAGGGTGCTGTAGCAAACCTTGTAACAGACTGAAGCTTGTTTCTAGGCATTTTCTGTGAAATTGGCTTCCAAGTTTATGTAGTGCAAATACAAGCCAATAATGAGCTGCAGCTATCTCCCGTTGCACTTTTTCAGGTTGAGCAGCGAGCGGCACATCTTTCTTCCCACCGTGGTACCTCTGCCGGTGCTTAACTCACCTTGCATTTACCCACAGCGGGTTTTCGCTTTACAATTTATTGCAATCAGAATTTCTCCCTCTCTAGTCAGGCCAGGTAAGTAACCTCTGGTAGCTTTGGAAAGTCCCGGCATGGAATTGGAATGGAGAAATGGGTGATACTGGGCTTATTTCTGGGCACATATCCAGTTGTGAGCACACACAGAGGTGAAACAGCTCTTCAAAACAAAGAATCAAAAATCAGAAACCCATTTCCTTTGTTTGGATGTGATTTATTGTGGATTAGCAATTAAGGTTCCCACTTTAACTCCAGACTCAGAGCAATTTTATTTCAACCAAGGTGAAAGTGGATCTGTTTACCAACACACTTACGGGTAGATCTCAAAGAAACCCTGCTTCACTGAACCACATCGGATTGAGCGGGGTGATGCTCTTCCCTTTCAGTCACACTTAGTCAATGCCACAGCATGTTGTCTGGGGCACTAGGATGCCTTTTGGATGAGATCTAAACCCAACATCTGACTCCTGACCACTTGTGGTTATTAAAAGTCTCACAGGGCTTGTGAAAGAATTAAGGGGAGGAGATGCCGATTTTCATTGTCTTGGCCAAATTCCAAGTTTGATAATTAGGAGTCCTCCTCCCACTGTCTTCCTGCCATTTCACTGAGACGTGCTATTCCACACTTCCTGTTATACACAGCTGTCCACTGTTAACCTAGAGCCAAAGAGCCAGCGAATTCCACCCTGGGGGAAGCTGCATTTCAAGATAAACATTTCCTCCACGTCTACTGGTAAATTACTTAGGTTCACCTTGGAGGAAAGGTGTTATTTTCTAGGAATAAGAAGGGCATAATAATGGGGAGTTAAAAACTATCCCCAAATCCTATTTTGTCTAAATTCCAAACCAACAAGACTCACATTGATCACGAAAGGGCCCTAGGAAGGAGTCTCTTCACCGAAGAAAATGTATTTTAGATTCTTAAATTGTATTTGGGGGATCCAGACTGTGATCTTATAACATGGATGTGGCAGGTGCTATTTCTTCAATCCAAGGAATCTTTACAAACAGAACAAAGAGGCAAATAACTCTGTAGCCCAGGGGAAACAGTGAAATTCATATCTGCCATCCAAGCTTCCATGTCCCTATTGACACGCCTGGGACGCTTACTTTAGTGCATCCCTTCTTTTTGCTCAACCTTTAAGTAACCTTAATTTCAAAATGTCTTCATCCCTGTTTCTCTCAATTCCAAATGTCTCCTTCTAATACACTCCAACTTCCGGAATAAATTCTGCTACATTCACTTTTTTTTATAATCTTAAAAAGAGTATTTCAACTTGGAAGCAACCAAGATGTGCTTCCATGGGTAAACAGATAAACTGTGATATATTCGTGCAATGGAAATATTATTCAGCACTAAAAAGGGATGAGCTATCAAGCCACTAAAAGGCATTGAGGAACCTTAAAGGCATATTACTAAGTGAAAGAAACCAATCTGTTTGCAATTCCAACTGTTTTACGTTGTGGAAAAGGCAAAACTATGTCTGGAAAAGGCAGTAAAGAGATTAGTGGTTGCCAGGGGTTTGGGGGAAGGGAGGGAAAGATGACTAGGTAGAACACAGGGGATTTGAGGGACAGTGAAACTATTATTCTGTATGATGCTGTATTGGTGAATATATGTCACTATACATTTGTCAAAACCCACAGAATGTACAGCAATAAGAGTGAACTCTAATATAAACTACGGACTTTAGTTAATAATAAGGTATTGATACTGGCTCATAATGTCCCACACTAATACAAGATGTTAATGTTAGGGGAAGCTGAGGAGAGGGAAGAGGGTATATAGGAACTCTGCACTTTCTACTCAATTTTGCCATGAACCTAAAACTATTCTAAAAAAAATAAAATCTATTAACTAAACAGGAAAAATAAAGAGCATTTTAGTTCCGTTCTTTGTATTGTAAGGAAGAGAGACTCACTCAGCATCTCAAGTAACAGGAGATTTGTCATGAGGATGTTCCTACACGGAAGCCCAGGCAAAGCTGAACAATCTAGCATCAGGAAAAGAAGGGTCTAGAAGCGGGGTGCCAGGAAGCCAAATGAGGCTGGCATCACACTGACTAGTTTCACTTTCAAATTCATGACCACAAACCTCAAATGGACTCTTCATGCCCCTTGGTCCCAGGAAGGCCAGGACCCCGGCTCTCTGCCCGGCGTTCCTATCACTGGTTCCCTGTTCTCTCCTCTCTCCCCCCAGCTGGCCTCCTCGCCCTTTACCATATAACTTTTCTTTACTCCACTGTCTCATAATTTCAGCTCCCTCATAATTGTGGCTTGCATGTGGCCTCTCATGGCTTCTTGGCTGGGCCTTCTGTAGCTCGTGACTTATCAACTTCAGCTGCTTCCGCCGACGGCCTCATGACTTCAGCATTTCCTAGTTAAAATTCCTAAGAGGGAGAAACCTAGTTGGCTAAGTTCATCATTTTAGGCCCTGCCCCATCCTGGTCACTAAAAGATGTCATGTGGAGCAAAGCCAGGCTGCTCCAGGGCAGCTGCTTCCCCAGACGCTGGCAGGGGCAGCTTGTCTGCAGAAGGGGTGACAGCTCTCCTGATGTGCCGCACAAATACAGTATCCACCCATTATCCACAGGGATATGTTCCAAGACCCCCAGGAAATGCCTGAAACCTCAGATAGTACTGAACCCTCCCTATATGTACTGTTTTTTCCTATACATACATGTGATAAAGTTTCACTTATAAATTAGACACAATAAGAGATAGACAATAAACATATAGAATAATTATAGCAATATACTGTAATTAAAGTTATGTGAATGTGGTCTGTCTCTCAAAACATCTTATTGTACTGTACGCACCTATGTTCAGGTGGCAGTTGACCCCGGCGGGGGGGGGGGGGGGGG
>CM052444.1:102682627-102696550 GCA_028533085.1 Varecia variegata | reverse complement strand
TCCTTTTTTATAGAGAAAACCCCCAAAGAAGCAGCAGACCCCAAATTGCAGAATGTTCATGTTCTCTTGATCAATAAAAATTCTATAAGAATGATCCCAGAAACACAGCGCCCCAGCCCCTGGCAGCTCTCATTACTCCTTCCGTTCCTCTGAGTTTGCTCTGGACACTGCACGCGAATGAACTCACGCAGTACTTGCCTTTGCGTGAACCGCTTATTTCACTTAACATACTGTCCTTATATGCGTTCGCTAAGGGCTGCCATAACAAAATACCACAGTCTGGGTGGCTTCAACAACAGAAATTTATTTCCTCACAGTTCTGGAGGCTGCCAGCTTAAAATAATCAAGGTGCCAGCAGAGTTGGCTTCTTTTAAGGCCCCTCTCTGTGGCCTGTGCACGGCTGCCTTCTCGCTGTGTCTTCACGCGGCCTTTTCTCTGTGCACAAGCACCCTGGTGTCTCTTCCTCCTTTCATAAAGACATTAGCCCCCTCAGATTAAGGCATCACTCTAATGACCTCATTTAACCTTCCTTACCTCTTTAAAGGCCCTCTCTCCAAACACAGTCACTCTGGGGGTTGGTGCTTCAACATATGAATTTTGAGGAAACACAGTTTGGTCCATAACAACGCTCAGGTTTCATCCGTGTTGTACCATGTATCAGACTGTCTTTCCTTTGCAAGGCTAAATATTATTCCACTGGACAGACACACTGCATTTTGTCTATCCCTTCCTCCTCTGATGTGCATTTGGGTTGCTTCCACTTTTTGGCTAATGTGAATAACGTCTCTGCGAACGTGGGTGTGAAAATATCTCTTGGAGGCTCTGCTTTCAGTTCTTTCGTGTACATACCCAGGAGTGGTGTTCCTGGGCTACATGGTAATTCTAATTTTAATTTTTTGCGGAGCCACCACACTGTTTTCCACAGCAGCTGCACTATTTTACATTCTCACCAACAGTGCACAAGGATTCCAATCTCTCTACATCTTCACCAACACTTGTTATTTTCTGTGTCTTTTTTTTGAACAAGCAACCATCCTAGTGGGTATGAGGTGATATCAACAACCTAGCCTCTTGAACTTGAACTTCTCTCCTCCAATGATCTTAGTCTCTTACTTTTACCCTAAACCTTACATTTTAAAAACCTGCAACTCCTACTTAATTCCAATGGCAGGCATCGCAGCCTCCAAACACCTGCTTCTAGCTATTTTGTCATTCCTCCATTATCCCGATTCCAACAGTACTTTGACTCCAGTGGGAGGACAGCTAATCCATGGGTCCTACCACCTTTTCACTTTTCAGGACTGTCCTTAAATTCAGAGGGACTCGCCCTTTGTGAATCTAAAGAGATGACCTAAATAAACAATCAATGCTCACTTTCATTTCTACTTGTTCATTCCTTTCTCCTTAAGGACACTTTTTTTTTTTTTTTGGAAACAGGTCTCACTGTCACCCAGGCTAGAGTGCAGTGGCGTCATCATAGCTCACTGCAGCCTCAAACTCCTGGGCTCAGGTGATCCTCCTGCCTCAGCTTCCTGAGTGTCTGGGAGTACAGGCACATGCCACCACATTTGGCTAATTATTTTATTTTTTGTAGTGATGCGGTCTCCGAATGTTGCTCAGGCTGGTCTTGAACTCCTGGCCTCAAATGATTCTCCTGCCTCAGCCCGCCAAAGTGTTAGGATTACAGGCATGAGCCACCAAGCCTGGATTTTTTTTTTTTTTTTTTTTTAGAGATGGGGTCTGGCTACATCACCCAGGGTGATCTTGAACTCCTTGCCTCGAGTGATCCTCCCATCTCAGCCTCCCAAGTAGCTGGGACTACAGGCAGACACAAGCCATCATGCCCAGCTTCCTTAACAACATTTTAAGCTGCTTGAATTAATATGACTGAACAAAAAATAACCACTTAGCTAAGGTCACTAAAATATAATACATCAAATCAATTCCTCTTGTCTGTGTAAAGTAAATGTTTTGTCCTATAATGTTTACATTGATTATCTTTTACACGGAGTAAAATAGACAAATAAATATTAAGTATACAAAGGCATAGGCACTGTTTTATAATAATTTTAAATATTTCCTGAGAACATATGGTTAGAGCATATGTATATAATGGTCTGTATCTGTGGGTTTGTGAAGAATTCTCCTTGTAAAGGCAGATTCTTGGCTTCCCAAGACAAATATGAATTAGTCCTAATATCATATCACCAATGACTCCATGTCCTCCCTGCCCTTCGCCCCTGTTTACATTCCGTGGTCAGTCATAATCCTCTCTCTGATATATACACCCTCTCACTTTCCAATACTCCCTGGGCAAAACCACAACCTTGGTGATAATTTCAATTTGCTGCCTACTAGGCACCTGCACCTGTCCAGCCAAATGAGGCTGGCATCACACTGACTAGTTTCACTTTCAAATTCATGACCACAAACCTCAAATGGACTCTTCATGCCCCTTGGCAATCATACAACACTTATCCAGGTTAATTTCTCTCCTAATTTTCCAGCCAGTTATTTCACAACCTCTCCTTTCTGCTCGAACCTCCACCACTTCCTCCCTTGCCCTCACTCTCAGGTGATGGCTTTATTTGGAGTTCACTGTGAATACTGACACAATCAGCAGAGAAATTGCATAAACTTCCCCGCTCCCCACTCCTATCTGTCCTTCTCTAAGTCCCCACACGCTGGCTTCCTGCCCACTATCACAGATGAATCATCTCCGTGCCTATCAAAGCCCAGCCCTCTGCTTGTGCACTTGATCCCATCTCCTCTCATTACTCAAGCATATCGTCAGAAATTTTGCTGCTACATCTGTGTTTTGCTCTCTGCTGGATCATTCCCATTCGAATATAAATAAGATGTTTCTTTCTTCCCTCTTAACCATACTTTATATATTTTCTACTGCCCCATTTCTTTGCTCTATTTTGCAGCAAAATGCCTTTAAAGGCATGATCTGGATTTGCTATCTCCACTCCTTCTTCCCTGGTCTCTTTTAAATCCACTCCACTCTCACTTTGACTCAACTTCTCCACCAAACTTTTCCTATCAATATCACTAATGAGCTCCATGTTGCTAAAAAAAAAGAGCCAATTCTCAGTCCTCCACTTTCTTGATCTTTTGGCAGCCTTTGATACAATTGATTATTATTGCCACTTCCTTGACAACTCTTTTAATGATCCTTTCTCTTCTTCCCAACCTCTTAATGTTCGAACCCCCAGCTCAGTCCTTGATCTTCTCTACCTATACTCAGTATCTTGATGATTTAATTTACTCTGATTTCTTTAAAGACCATACAATTGCCAATGAGTCTCAAATTTACATCTCTGACCCAGGTGTCCCCTGTGAACCCCAGACCCATATACCCAACAGCCAACTCAACACCTCCACTTGGAGTTCTAACAGGAAAGTCAAATTTAATATGTCCAAAACTAAGCACCTGCTTCACCTGAGGTCTTTGCTATCTCAGTAAATGGCAACTACAGCCTTCCAGTTGCTCAGACTAAAGGCTTCAAGCCTCTCATATTGACATCCAATCTTATCTATCAGAAAAACCCCGTTGGCCAGAAACCAACTGCTTCTCACCACCTACTATACCAGCCTCGTCCAAGTCACCATCCTCTCTTGCCTAGATTATCACAAAAGCCTCCTACTTACTGGCCTCCCTGCTTCTACTCTTTTCTACTCTTGTCCTTCCATGGTCTCTTTTCAACATGACAGGCCATGATCATTTTAAAGAATAGGTTAGATCATGTCATTCTTCCGCTCAAAACTTGATAATGGCTCTGTATTAGTCAAGATGACCCAGGTCATGTTGTGGCAACAAGTCCCCAACATTTCGGTGACATTTCTTTCTCATGGGCCACATCCATCTTCTCAGGCAGGTTGTGGCCCTGCTCATTGCACCTGCCCAGGGACTTGGGCTTTCAGCTCAGAATGCCTTTTTTTTTTTTCTTTTTCCTTTTGGAGACAGGGTCTTGCTCTGTTGCCCAGGCTGGAGTGCAGCAGCGCAACCATAGCTCACTGCAGCCTCAAATTCCTGGGCTCAAGTGATCCTCCTTTCTCAGCCTCACAAAGCGCTAAGACTACAAGTGCACACCACAACACTCAGCTAATTTTTATTTTTGTAGAGCTGGGGCCTCTCTATATTGCCAAGGCTGGTCTCAAACTCCTGGCCTCAAACAATCCTCCCACCTCGGCCTGCCACAGTGCTGCGATTGCAGGCGTGAGCCACTGCACCCAGCTTATCAGGACACTATCTTGAATGCTTCTAGTCACCTTGGCAGAGGGGTAGAAAGGGCAAGAAGATGTATCACTGGTAATTAAATGTTCCTAAAGTGAATTCTCAAAACATAGTAGCCATAACTAGTCATATGGCCTGATATATCCTTAAGAAAGACAAAAAGTATTGTCCTGCTCTGTGTTCAGAGGGCAGAGAGCCAGAAACACTTCAGCAGCTGCACTGTGGACCACCATATGCTGCCACTGGTGCTCAGAATAAAAGCGAAGTTCTCACAATGGCCTGGGATGCCCTGCATTAGAAGCCCTTATCCTCCCCTCTGGACTTCATCTTCCACTCTCTCCCAGGTACGATCTCACCTGAGAGCTTATTCCTCTACCTGGACTGCCCTTCCCTGCACATAGCTACATGATTAATTCCCTCACTTCCTACCCTGTGACCACTTCATTTAAAATTATATCCTACCCCTTCTCCGTACTCTGTCCTCACCCCCACTTCACCCTCCACACACACCTGGATGAATACTGCACGAGGGCAGGTAGGGTAGGCGCTTTGTCTGTTTGTCCACTGGTGTATCCCTGCTGGCCCAGATCAGGATCTGGCACATGGTAGAGGCTCAGGAAGTGTTGACTGAATGAATGAACCTCAGTAATAGTCAGGAAAATACAAATTAAACCCACAAAATACCAGATAGCAAAATTTACAAATCTGACAGTAATAAACCCTGATAGAGATTTAGGGAAATGAAATTCTCCTGCACTGCTGGAGAGACCGCACATTGGTGCAGCCACTTTGGGGAGCAGACGGGCGTGCACTGTTTTAATTCAGCAATTCCATTTCTCAGTATTTACCTTGAAGAGACTCTTCCATATGTGCCCAAGGAGACATGCACAAGGTGTGCCTAACAGAGTTGTTTATAATAGAAAAACATCCCCCAAAACAACTGGAATTTCCACTAGCAGGACAATTGATAAATAACTATAATGTAAAAGTGAATATCACACAGCAGTTAACATGAGTGAATTTAATTTATTAATACACGTATTGCCTTCCAGTTTCTGGTCCGGCATGTAAGGAATGTGGAAGTAACTTCCATCTACACAAGAAAAAAGCTGAATAAACTGAAAATCAACAACTTTTCTTAGATCTGTCAGAGAGGTGAGGTTACATGCAAACTGCTGATCCCAAATGTGGAGAGGCAGACAGGCAGACACAGAGAATCACTTCTTACCCGAGCAGAAACCGAGGCGAGGGACAGTCCAGGGTAGGAAACCCTACACAGTAATCGCCGAATTGCCAGGGGCTCAGCGTGGCCAAGTTTGAGAGGTGAAAACTCCAGGGGCACAGTGTTAGAGGAGTCCTCACAATTTTGTGAGCTGTACCTCTGGGAGCCCCATCAGGTTCTCACAGTGAACACGTGGAGAAAAACTCCCTCATGCTTCCGGCAGGGGGAGGGGAAAAGTAGCCAGGTGGGAATCCACCCAGAGCACGCTGTTCTTCTTAACAAGGCCTGCCCTCAAAATAAACTATAGCCATACACCGCACAATGATGTTTTGGTCAATGGTGGACCATGCATATGATGATGATTCCATAAGATTATGATCCTGTATTTTCACTGCACCTTTTCTATATTTAGGTATGTTTAGATACACAAATACCATTGTGTTAACAATTGCCTGCCATGTTCAGTACAGTAACATGCTGTGCAGGTTTGTAGCCTACGTGCAACAGACTATGCCATACAGCCTAGGTGTGTAGTAGGCTATACCATCGGGTTTGTGTAACCACACTCTATGTTGTTCACACAATGACAAAATTACCTAAAGACACATTTCTCAGAATGTATCCTGGTCATTAAGTGATGCATAACTGTATCTCACCAGAGCCTGACTGATCTGGGGAAGTGTAAACACCCAACTCCAGCCCCCTCTAAGCCCACATATGGGGGAAGGGAAATACCCAACTGCAGCCTCCTCCAGCCTTCCTGTGTCACCTATGGGTGTGGGAGGACTGAGAAGTACAAGTGAAGGTAACAGCCCAAGGCACAGGCTCACTAAAACACTGAGATCTGGCCAGGCTGGTGGCTCACACCTGCAATTCCAGCACTTTGGGAGGCCAAGGCAGGAGGATCACTTGAGGACGGGAGTTTGAGACCAGCCTGGGCAACACAGCAAGACCCTGTTTCTACAAAAAATTTTAAAAGACTGAGATCTGATCAAAGGCCTAAAGAACACTTCCCCTCCCCCCACACTTAACACCACATTACTAATGGCCTAGTTGTTAATATCACAGTTCCTTCTGCCCAGCACGTCACATCCAGCTCTCAATAAAGAATTACAGAGCTCACTAAAAGTGAAAAAGCAGTGTGAAGAGACAGAGCAGGCATCCGCTCCAGACTCAGGGATATGGCAGGGATGTTGGAATTATCAGACCAAAAATTTTAAATAACTATGATTAATATACTATGGGCGTTAATGGAAAAAGTATTAGTAGATGACACACAAAACAAATGGGCAATGTAAGCAGAGAGATAAAAATTCTAAGGAAGAATCAAAAAGAAATGCTAGAGATTAAACACTGTAACAGAAATGAGAAATGGCTCTGTGGGCTCATTAGTAGACGGGACACGGCTGAGGAAAGAATCCGTGAGCTTGAAGATACACCAATAAAAACTTCCCAAACTGAAAAGCCAAGAGAAAAAAGACTGAAAAAATGAAACAGAACATCCAAGAACCATAGGATAATTGCAAAAGGTGTGGGACATATATGTAATGGGAATGGAAGGAGAAGAAAGAGAGAAAGGAACAGAAGAAATATTTGAAGCAATAATTACTGAGACTTTCCCAAAATGAATGTCAGACCCCAAACCATGAATCCAGGAAGCTCAGAGACCACCAAGCAGGATAAATGCCAAGCAGTCTACACAGAGGCATATCATATTCAAATTGCAAATCAAAGACAAAGAAAAATATATTGAAAGAAACCAAGGAGTGGTGGTGTGGGGGAGGGAGGAACTTTCCTATTGAGGAGCAAAGGTTAGAATTACACCGGACTTTTCTTCATAAACCATGCAAGTAAGAAGAAAGTGGAGTGAAATATCTAGTGTTGAAAGAAAAAACTCACCAATCTAAAATTCTGTATCTAGTAGAATTGTCCTTCAAAAGTAAAGGAGAAATAAAGAATTTCTCAGACAAGCAAAAATTGAGGGAATTTGTTGCCACGAGACCTACCTTACAAGAAATGTTAAAAGAAGTTTTTAAGAGAGATGAAAAATGACATTAGTCAGAAACTCAGAAATACATGAGGAAAGGAAGAGTATTAGAGAAGTAAGTGAAGATAAAATAATTTACATGTGGTGATACAAAAGAAAATCTGAGAAACAATGTTGAAGGAAAAAGGTAATATGCAAAAAGACATTTATAGAATGATGCCATTTAGAAGAATTATAAAAACAAACAATGCCATATATACTATTAATATATGGACACATAGATAGTAAAAATACAAAAATACACACGAAAAAGAGTCAAACCAACTTCAGGATAGGTTGCCTCAGGGGAGGGTGACAGGAATGTGACATGAGAAGAACTTTTTAGCTGTAGTTGTAATATTTTATTTCTTTAGAAAATATCTGAAGAAAATATGAAAAAAGAACATTTTTAAAATCTATTTTTGTACTTAACTTGTCAATAAAAAGTTATTAAAATATTCACAAAAACAAATAGTAGCCACAGAATCCTTCTATTATAATATTACAAAAACCCACTTTCTCTTTCCCCTCCATATTTTTAAAGACAAATCCCTGGCTCTCAATTTGCAAAGACCTTTTCACCAGTAGCGATAAGCTCAGCAACATTAAAGAAGGGACAGGTGCCCTTTACCCAGTAAACAAAGGTTCCGTTTGCTTTGCATAGCATCTCACAGCCTCAGAGCTGAATTTAATGGGAGCTAAGACCCAGTTTAGAAAACAGCTCTTTGAAATCTACCCCTGTTCAGTGGGGAGAAAATTTTCTTCTGCCTTTCATGCCAGTGCAAAACCTCTGGGATCTGCACTTCTAATCGGCCCTACAGGGACTGTTGACAGCTGATACCTTCAGTTTATATCACACCCTTTTTTTTAAATTGATATTTTGGTTCTTAGAGGACAAACATAAACATCTGCAAATCAACAAAATGGTCTTCACAGAAGTAAACAAGAAATGATATAGAAATCGTCCCATTTAGTCAAGGCTCTTAGTGCTGTTCTAGACCTATAAGATGGAATAAAAATCATTAAACAAATGGAACAAATATCATTAAACACAAAGGTGAGAAACATGTAAAGTGAGGAACAGAAGCCAAGTATTTAGAATTCATTAAAATTTACCTCAGAATTTCTGCCCATGTTTCATCAGGGCAGAAGCCTCAAAATCGTCTGGTTAGACATTTTGGTCTCAGGATCTTCAATATTACTGATGACTGACACAGGTTGAATTTTGTCCCCCCAAAAAGCTATGGTGAAGTCGTAACCCCTAGTACCTCAGAATGTGACCTTGCTTGGAAATAAGGTCGTGGCAGAGGTAATTAGCTAAGACAAGATCACGCTGGAGTAGGGGCGCCTCGTCCAATACGGCTGTGTGAGGACACAGAGCCTTGGGGAGAAGTCGCACGAAGATGGAGGCAGAGATCTGAAGGACGCGCCTGCAAGCCGAGGAAGACCAAGGATCGACGGCTGTCACCAGGAACTGGGTGAGAGGCATGGAACAGATTTTCTCTCAGAGCCCTCAGACAGAACCAACCCCACAGACACCTTGATTTTAGATGTCCAGCCTGCGAAACCACGAGATGATAAATCTCTGCTGTTTTAAGTCACCCAGTTTGTGGTATTTTGTTACAGCAGCCTTAGGAAACTAATCCCCCAACCCAAAGAGCTTTCGTTTAGATGAAATATATCTCCTAATATTTATCGTATGAAATGTCTTTGAAACTCAAGAATAAACGAGCGCACGTTCTGCGAGCTATCGGGGGCAATGGCCTCCCCTCAGGGCATTCAGCCTCTGGGCGACTCCACCTAACATGCTCACAGGATGAGAGGGGAAAAAAGCAAGTAATGCTATGGCGTTATTATGAAATTAGTTTTGACCTCACAGACTTGGAAAAACGGTCCCCCAACCTCACGTTGACAACTGCTGATGAGCCCAAATCACAGACTCAGTGATGGGAAATGGCTTGCGGTAGTGGGGGCCTAACTCGAGTCCTGGCTTCCTGACTTGTGGGGGCTCCTGGAATCACAGAGCCACACGAGGAAGGTTTAGGGGAGGAGGAAGGCAAGTACCTAGTGTGAAGCCAACTAGTGAGTCTTGACCAGATATTGCTCTGGACTTTGTTACATCATTAAGCATAGGTCCTTTAAATTTGCTTGTGCACAGCACTCATTTATTTAATTAAATTAATTTATTTATTTTGAGACAGAGTCTCACTCTGTCACTTGCCTAGGCTAGAGTACAGTGGCATGATCATAGCTCACTGCAACCTCCAAAATCCTGGGCTCAAGTGATCCTCCTACCTCACCCTGCCGAGTAGCTGGGACTACAGGATCCTGCCACTACACCCAGCTAGTTTTTCTCAATTTTTGGAGAGATGGGGTCTTGTTATGTTGCACAGGCTGGTCTTGAACTTCCAGCCTCAAGCAGTCCTCCTGTCTTGGCTTCCCAAAGTGCTGGGATTACAGGCATGAGCCACTGTACCTGTCCTCATTTCTCTTAAAAAGTGATTTTAAAGAGTGTGGACCACATTTTAAAAGACCCTCTTTTCCTAACATCTAAGACAAGGTTTCTGATTCCGATTCCAAGGGCTCCTTGGGTGCTCACAAACCCCTGGAAATTATAAGAAGGAAATGTGTGTGTGTGTGTCTGCACCTGACACACATATTTTGGGGGGAAGGCAGGGCCGCAGCTCTCCTCAGGTTTTCAAAGAGAGTCCATGACTCAGAAGAAGATTACAAACCACCACTGAGGGCAAGGTCACCCAAGAAGTGGCTGCCTTAGAGCCTTCCTCTCTCCACCGTGTGTGGACTTGGGCTCTGGCTGCTCCTTCCTCTTCTGCTGGGAGGATGATATCTGCACAGCTCTCAGCCTGATCTGCTGGCCCCTCCACTGGCTCATGACATGAAAACAGATGTTCACGAAACAGCCCATTCATTAAAAAAAATCACGTGAAGAATGACCTCCGCCTGTGGTAGTCATCAAATAACAGAATAATTCAGGGCTGGAGGGGTAGGGAGGGAGTCTCAAGATGCATAGAGCTCGTTTGTCTTTTTGTTCTCTCAGTTTGGCCCAGAAAGACCAAATGGTCATAGAAATATGAACCCTGTAACCATAGCATTTAAAATTCCAAATATTTTAATACTTGAACATATATTGGATGGATCTTGTTGGACTAAATTCAGATCTAGGTGACTAAAGTGAGATTTTTCTAATTGGAAATAAGTAGTAAAAAAATTATATTTGAGAAAAATAAAATCTGGTCTTTTTTCCTCCAACTATCTCTTAATATCATGATAACCAAGTACTTCCGTTATTTGCTTTTGCATGTTCGTGTTCATTAATCAGCTGCACTTTTCCAAAATCATATTATTTTTGGAGGATTCTGAGTACTGAAAATTAGTAGCTCGATTTCTCATCTAAATGCCAAAAATATGCGGCATGAAAACAATTAAAAAAATAACTTCGGTTGAACAAATGTTTGAAATAAGTCACCACTTGTTTTTGTATATTTTGTGGCACAATGAAAAGATGTTATGACCGTTTCTGGAAAAGGAAACTTATCTTCCCAGAGGCATCTTTGTCCACCTTCAAATTCACAAATGCTGAAACTGCTCACGACCACTGAAGTTCCTTCCCCCTGAGTGGGATTACATATCCCCCCAGATCCCTGCTTATGTATTCTGTTTATACCTAACAGCAATAAAAAGTAGGTTGTTCTTGGTTTTCATCTGGTAAAATATCATGGTTTAATTAAATTATGTTGGTCTGAGTCCAAAACAGTCTCTCCACGGTGTCACGGAAGTTATAGGTTTTCTAATGGATGCCAAGACTATTAAGATTGTGCTTTATGATCATTACGCATCCATGGATTATGTTCATCTATATTTTACAGCTCATTATTTAACAGTGCTCATCTAAAAGGTTAAAGTCTTTATAGAATCATTTGGCTGATTCTTAACTTGGCTGATTTACAAATAATTTCACAAATATCTTTGAGCCACCATTATTTATCTACAAAGATCTGATTCGGGGTATGGAATTTTTACATTACAAACGCTTCATTGATTTAACCAGATGCCCCTCAGCGTCTCCTTTTAGCAAATAATTAACATCTTGTCAGATAAATGTGATATACATGCACAATGTGGCAAACTGATTTTTTATAAAAATAATTTTTCCCAATCTCAGAAATCAGTAATCTAGGTTGTATCTGCTGGTCATCAATGCACATTAATAAGAGCCTTCATATAAAAAAGGAAAGCTGAAAAAATTTTTAAAATGAAAAGATCTTTTTCATAGCAAAACATTTTGTATTTCTAATGAAACTAATTGAAAGCACAAAAATTCTAAAGGGATCATATAAATGCAATAAATCATCCTAAAGATTAAAATGCATTTAATGCTTATAGGGCTGTTTCCTGCTCTAGGGAAATGCGCTAGGGATGTGCTGGCCAGATCATTGAAATTCTAGCCAGCAGCCCCTTTGTCAATCTGTCTCTTACAGAGGAACACAAGTCGATTTTTGATGCTCATTAAAAACAGCCAAGTGATTCCTTTACTCACATCTTAACTCAAAGATAAAATGTTTTCATATATTAACAAAGGGTAAGAACGTCAAAGCTATCTGAAACAACTGGTCTATCAGGCAAATATTTGTTCCCTTCCTATGCAAGGCTGTTTCCTGGGAGCAGAGCATCACTGCAGAGTTAGCAAGTACCTTGGAGGCCCCCCTGGGATGCTTTGTTCTGTGTTTCATTAACTACATGGTTTTCCTTTGGGGTTGGCAAGTAAACTCCGCGGCATTTCTGAGGATAGACTGGAATGGGTCATCTTGCGTTACTTCAGTTTAGTGCTGCAGTTTTGCCAACGAAGACATGGATGCACAGCAGAAGGGTTAATCCATAACTACCAAGCTGGGGGTCAGACCAGGAAGGGTCTTTGCAGAGGCGTTAGCTCTCTACTGTGACTATGGGGACAGCAGGAAGTCAATGTAGAATTTTACTTCTCACAGTACACAAAATTGCCATTACTTAAAGAGTTAAACATAACAGAAATATCTAAGTGGGGGAAGCTTAGGCGACTACTTACCTTTCCAGCTTCCAGCCTCCAAAGGTTGGAACGCCCCAGGGCCCAGTTCTCAGCTTCCTTCTCTCTCTACCCGCGAGACTTGGGTGCCACATCCAAACTCACAGCCTTAAATGAAACCATATGCTGGAACTCCCAAATATGTATCTCCAGGCCTCTTCCCCACACTCCAGACTCATGGATCTACATGCCTACATGGAAGTCTTAGGGGCACCTTAAATTTATTAGGGCTAAAACCAAACTCCTGCTTTCCCCCCTCAACCTGCTCCTGCCCTGAGCGTCCTCAGCTCAGTTGGTGGCAAGTCCCTCCTTCCAGTGGTCCCAGCCAACAACCTCGAAGTCATCCTTTTTTTTTTTTTTTTTTTTTGAGACCGGTCTCGCTCTGTAGCCCCACTGGAATGCAGTGGCATGATCGTGGCTCATTGCAGCATCAAATTCGTGGGCTCAAGTGATCCTCAGGGTCATCTGTGAGTCCCCTCTCCCACACAGCCGGCATCAAGTCCCCTGGCAAGTCCTGCCTTCAAAATAGATCCGGGCTTTCACTCCTAACCACGGCCAGTGTGTCTACCCTGGTCCAGTGCGCCATCATCTCTCATCTGGATGACTGCACTGGCCTCCTCATGAGTCTTCCTGCCCTCCAACAGTGCATTCTCACTAGAGCTACCAGAATGATCATTTTATTTCCATGAGGCAGGGCTTTGCTCTGTCGCTGGGCTGGAGTGCAATCATCATAGCTCACTGTAGCCTCAGGCTCCTGGGCAGGGTGATCGTATAAAACTTAGGGCATGTTTTGCCTTCCTCCCCTCAGACCCTCCACTGGCTCCCATCTCATTCAGAGAAAACCCAGAGACATCACCAGGGACCTGCAAAGTCCTGCGTGATGTGGCCCTGTGTTGTTTCTCCGACCTCATTCCCCGCTAGTCTTGTCCTGACCCGTTATGCTGCGCTGATCTCTTGGTTGTTACTCACACAAAACTAGCTGCCGGGTTTAGCATCCCAGGTCACTGGCATGACCATCCTTTGCCTGAAGGGCCCTGCTGTGGCTTGAATTGTGTCCCCCCAAAAGATATGTCTGAGTCTTAACCCCGGTACCTGAGAATGTGACCTTATTTGGTTCTGTGGTCTGAAGGCTTATCCCTTAAAAAGTGTCTGCTGAGGCTCACGCCTGTAATCCTAGCACTCTGGGAGGCCGAGGCGGGCGGATTGTTTGAGCTCAGGAGTTCGAGACCAGCCTGAGCAAGAGCGAGACCCCGTCTCTACTAAAAATAGAAAGAAATTATATGGACAGCTAAAAATATATATAGAAAAATTAGCCGGGCATGGTGGCGCATGCCTGTAGTCCCAGCTACTCGGGA
>CM052444.1:102647931-102682527 GCA_028533085.1 Varecia variegata | reverse complement strand
AGGCAACGGAGTGAGACTCTGTCTCAAAAAAAAAAAAAAAAAGTGTCTGCTGAAACTTAATTCCAATGTGGTGTACTAAGATTTGAGGCCTTTAGGAAGTGATTAGGTCTTGAGGGCTGTGCCCTGGTGAATAGGATTAGTGTCCTTATAAAAGAGGCCTGAGGGAGCCTGTGTGCCTCCTCCACCATATGGGGACACACAGAAGGTGCTATCGACAAGGAAGACCACATCTGCTGGTGTCTTGATCTCAGACTGCCCAGCCTCCAGAACTGTGAGCAATGAATTGATAACATGTTGTTCATAATTAGCCGGTTTAAGGTATTTTGTTATAGCAGCCCGGATGGACTAAGACATTCTTGCTAAGGTAGTCAAGGCAAGATTAAGTCATGCTGGATTGGGGTAGGCCTTAAATCCAATGACAGAATCACAGAGAAGCCACGCAGGGAGGAAGGCCATGTGATGACGGCAGCGGAGACGGGGGTGATGGGGGGTAAGCCGAGGAACCCTAAGGATGGCCCACGTCTCCTGGGAGCTGGGTGGGAGTGGTGAGGAGGGGCAAGGTAGAGCCTGCAGAGACAGCATGGCCCTGCTGACACCTCGATTTCAGACTTCTGGGCTCTGCAACTGTGAGAGAATAGATTATTTTTGTTTTAAGCCACCCAGTTTGTGGTCACTTGTTACAGCAGCCACAGGAAACTACTACGGGTCCTCCCTCCCCCAAAATCAGATGCTCCACACTATCACTTGGGGAGGGGCTTGCAGGGTGGGCTCCCAGCTCCTTCTCCACACCCCCCTCTTGGGTCACCCCAGCCCCAACCCAGGGGACTGTCCTGTAGTCTGGGTAGGGCAAGGGGTGGTCCCTTCTTTCTCCGTTCTCTTTCCAAGTTTCTTAGCCTGACGTAACCTCTGCTGCTTCCCTGGGCTTTCCCTGTTGAGTTTCCCAAAAAAGTGGATGTTGGTTGTTTCTTGACCTTCACACTCTTGCTATACCTCTCACTCTCGAAGATTGTAAAGGCCTCTTATGGGGGGTGGGAGTTGCCAAGGAAGTGGGAGAAAGCCCACAAATATTACGGATTCAAGATTTCCAAGACATAATCCTGCTTCCTCTACTAGTACACAAGTTGGATCCACCTGAGGCCCGTGCTAGAGCGAACACAGACCTTAACCTCTTCATAGCCAGTTACCTCCTCCCTCACTGCTTTCTTCCACATCCCATTCCATCAGCCAATCCACCACGAAAAAGATCGAAATGGCAGGAACCAGTGGTATAGATGGGACAGACAGGGACAGGTACCGGTGAATGGGCGTTTTGCCCTACAAAGAGCTGAACAAATCGAAGTCATTCTTGCTGCTATAATGGGCCCGGAACATCACGATCCTGGCTCTGACATTCCCATGTTGGCGTTTCAGGGGTGGAGCCGCTGCCTTGCACCACCACCCCCAGCTGGGCGCTGATGACTCAGGTGGCAGAGGGTTGGTGGGAGGCAGCAGATGGGAAGATGGTCCCAGAGACCAACAATCAGAGGACAGAGGGCTGTGTCCTCTGGGTGGGAAGTGTTCTAGGAACAGACACAGAGAGCTCGGCAGAGTGAGGACCCTTTTAAGTGACTGGAAACGGAAAGGCAGCCAGTCAGTCAGTTGTTTTTCTTTTTCTTTTTTTTGAGAGACAAGGTCTTGCTCAGCCTGGAGTGCAGTGGTGTGATCATAACTCACTGTAACCTTGACCTCCTGGGCTCGAGCAATCCTCCTGCCTCAGCCTCCCGAGTAGCTGGGACTACAATTGCACACCACCACACCCAGCTAATTTTTCTAATTTTTTGTAGTGATGGGGTCTCACTGTGTTACCCAGGCTGGTCTCAATCCCTTGGGCTCAAGTGATCCTCCTGCCCTCAGCCTCTCAAAGTGCTGGGCTTACAGTTGTGAGCCACTGCACCTGGCTGAGTTTTTTCTTATGGAAGAATGGTTAATATTGCTGTGTATGTTCTGTTCCAATTTTGTCTCGTTACATGGTGGCTTGTGACTGCACCAGGAAGATCACTTTGAGTACACTTGAAGTATAAAGCTCTGTAGGAAACCATAGCGGCATAACAGAGACCCTCCTAGATGTGTTGTGAGGAAGACAAGGGTAGAGAGGAGAGGTTGGAGGGGGCTTTATGCATAGCTTGAGGCAAACCAGCTGACAGTCACCAGGAAAAGCAACCGGTCATCCCCCAACCCCCACCTTTGTGGACTACAATCAAAACCATCCCGGTCACTGGTGGAGACAGAGGGAAGGAAGTTTCCCATACACAGGTCAGCTGACAGCTGCACACAGCCTGGAGCCCAGCAGCTCACCCAGGGCTCCAAGGGAAAGTGGCTGCCCCCCAGAGCTGTGCTTGGGGCTCAGCTGTGTGTGGTTCCCTGAAATCAACCTGCTACCTTGTCCAGCTGCTGCAGAAACAGGTGTGGGCCTCTTCGCTCAGGCCTCCACAGCAAGAACAAAGGGCCAGGTACAGGTGCCCGGTCCCACCCTCACTCAGCCTCCACTGCTCCGAGGCCCAGAGGGAGGATTTATGACTCCAACACAAAGTAAGACCAGCCAGGATCTCAGCCTGTTCCTACCTCTGCCCTTAAACTGGTACTACCCCTTGTAGGAGCTGCACATCCCCCTTCCCTCTGTAGAAAGCTTTGAAGGAGAGGTAAGGACAAGTGAACCCTGAAGCATTTACCTTTGCCAAAATGATCGTTTTCAAGAAAAAGCTCTGCTTATAAGGGTGAAAGCAACTGAGTTCTTAACAAATCATTTTGTAATCTATTCTAACGAAAGCATCAGATACAGTAGGAACCTCAGGACCCCTCCATCCTCTCTCGTCATTACAAAGGAAGGGACCTTTAAGACTGAAACAAGCTGTATTTCCAGCTGAGGTTCAGAGAAGTTAAGTGACCTGGCCAAGATCACACAGCCAGGAGGTGGCAGGAGTTCCTGCTCTGAGAGAGGTCATTGTTCACCCCTTTTCTAGCAGAGGCATTCCAATTTTCCTTTGGGAAAGGGCCCTTCTCCAATCTCAGTCCATATTGTTGGGGAGGCTCACCTGACCCCAGAATCTGAGGATGAGCATGTGACCCAGGCCTAACCAATCAGTGATTTCATCTCCCTTGGCCATGGTGATTGGTTCAATTTGAGCCAATGAAAGTCGGGATTTTGCTGGCACAATTGAGAGGAAGAAGCTAGGGCCACTGAGCTGAATGTACAGAAGCGTTGGGGCCACCAAGCGGACAGATGGAGTGATACTAAATCCTGATGTCATTGTTTCAGCATCTGGACCCAGCCAAGCCTGGAAGCCACATGTCAATAAATGTCCTTTTTGGTTTAAGCCCCTTTGAATTGGTTACTGCTGCTTGCAAGAGAAAGATCCTGAACTACCCAAACCCACGCCCTCTCCTGGCAACACACTGCCATGAGGCTAGGTCTGTCTGCCAACCCAGTCCCCCGGGGGCTTCCACTCCAGCAGTAACTTAGCCTTAGCTGATCTCTGCTCTGTAGACCTGTGTTCACCTTAAACTCCACCCCCATGAGGTCCTGGCACAGGACGGTTGGTCAATCACCAAAGGATGAGATGGAGCAGATGAGCACGTGGGCACTGCCTTGTTTTCTCCTTTGGATCTCATGAGCTCCAGGGACTTGGAGCAGCGCCCAGGATGCTCTCTGTGCACTGCCTTCCGCATCCTTCTGGGTCACCCTGCTGGCTCTTCATCCTTTTAGAAAGGAGACAGAGACAAGTGAAATGGAAGCTTGCAAATACCACCTCAAAGGAGGCAGGAACATGTGTACCCGTGTGTAAGACTTTATAAGCTTTGTATCTTGTGCACTTTTGTTATTATGTCATCTAGGGATGTTTCCTCATGCTGTCTAGGAAAAAGAAGGAAGCTGTTACAGAGAAGGGGAAGCCAAGGTAGGAGCCTGCCTGTGCCAGTGTCTGCATGAGTTTCCAGCATCACCGTTAGTTTGACAAACGCAGCTGCTCTGCCCTGGGCTCACGTGTGGCACTGTTGTGGGCAAGGGCTTCATCCAAGATCTCAAGTGATGTTTGATGACACATCCCTGCCCAGCCTGTGCGCAGTTCTAGGGATTGTGCTTGCTAACAACCCTGAGGGGCCCCTGTCCTCACTCTGCCTTGTGAATGGGACTTAGGGAGTGGCAAGATTTAGTACATACAGAGGCTGTCACTGTTATTTTGTAGGGATCAGTTAGGACAAAGGACCCCCATGCGGGCAAGGGGATACTTTTGGGGGGACTCAAACACTCGAAGTCTGCAGTGTTTGGGGTGACATTAGTATGGAGGCATCAGTTTTGTGTTTGTTGGTGGATTAAGCTGAGAGTGGCCTTCTTTTGGGAGGAGGGGGCTCACAGCCACCAACCCTGAGAGCCCCCAAATACATAGCCTCCCTGGGGTCAGAGAGCAGTTGGCCAAACCTTTGTTTTTTCAGTCATCGTCTCTGTTTCTGCTCCCAATTTGTATTTGTCCAGTGCTGGGGACATTTCTCCAGTTCTAGAGCTTACAGAGGGGTTGGCCAGAGACTCACAAGGCTCTTTTAACTCCACAGGTTCTTTTTGCCAAATACTTCAGCCCATCCTCGCTGGAGGCTGGCTGGCTTTGATGCTGGTGGCCCAACATTCCATAAAAACGAGGGAAAGGCATGACCAGGATGACCAAGAGGAGGGACCCAAGGATCTGATCACTCCCCCTCCCAGCTTGAGCTGTCCTTCCCCAGACCAGGCATCCAGGGGCCCTGTCTTTTATGGTGTCACTGATTCTCTCTGAATGGCCCCATAGCACCCCTGCAAACAGGAGATGTCACTTGGGGTGGTGGGAGCCGGTGCAGGACATCTGAGGGAAATTCTCCACTCACGTCCAAGCCTGACCCTCCAAACGAGCCACTTTGCATAGAACCCGCTGGTTGCCTTGAAAGCAGGTGCACGTGGACTTGGGCACTTACCATGTGGCTGCCTCTGTCGTGCTCATTTCCAGAGCGCCCCAGGTCTAGTCCCAGGAAGTGCCCTTCCCAGCCCTGGTTTGCTTGTCTTCCTGGCGTGTGACTGGCGATGCCAAACACGGCTGCGAGGGAGGGAGGGCACGGCCCAGCACCGGCCGCACTGCTTTGCTGGGGTGGGCAGGTGCTTCCCAAAAGGTTCAGAAATCAAGGTGGGCCACGGAAGAGGTCTCACTTTGACGGCATCCCGTGGCGTCTGCTGTGCCTCGCCCCAGCATCTGCAGTGACCCGGGACAGAGTAGGTGTAGATGAGGACTTGCTGTCCAGGAATTTTCCCTTATCCAGTGGCAGCTCCACTCGTCTCTCTGAGCTTTGCCTGGAGCTCTGGGCTGGCTCCGTCCTGGCTCTGAGCCCCTCTGAGCCGCAGGATACAGTCCACTCGTAAAGGCACACCTGTGCCAGCCAGCTGGGGCTGCAGAGCGGGGCGGGAGGCGCCGGCCCAGGCCAGCCAGCCTGGCAGGGCCAGCGGGCAGAGCGGGCGGGCAGGGGAGGCCGCCGAGGCGCAGGGTCTCAGGGCAGCCCCACCGCGCCCCCTGGTGGCTGAAGTCAGCCCTCGGTGCACCTGGGCCCAGACCGCTGGCTACCTTCTGCCCAGTCAGGGAGGAGCCAGGGTGAGGGCCCTGACCAGGGCTCCTTGCGCTTTGTGCCCTGTGGCCTCTCTTGCCTCGCCCTAGGAGGTGGATAGAGGGCACGCTGCTCTCATGCCAGGGGAGGCAGGAACGGAAGGCTGGGGTGGGGCTTGGGGTCCATATAGAAGGGCTCCCCTCAAGCCCCATGGCCCTTGGGCACGGTGTGTTCTGGCCAGGAGTCAAGGTTCCACACTGACAGACTAAACGTTTCATCCTAACTCAGGACCTTCATTTTCCCAGTCGTGGTCAAGCTCAGTTAAGGCAGCGGTTCTGACAGCGCTGACCGCCCCATAAGTGCACTTTCTAACAAGACGTACAGCTGAGGGCGGGGTGGGTGCTGGGGGTGGCCATAATCTCTGAGCACACTGTTTAAAAACACCCCCTTTTCAACAGTTTTTAAGGTCATCTGTGGGTAATTAAGACTTAGATTTAAAAAGACATCTTTTCAACAATTGGTGCTAGGACAACTGGATATCCACATGCAACACCTTATACGAAAATCAGCTCAAACGGATCACAGACCTAAATGTAAGCGCTAAACTACTAAACCTGTAGAAACACAGGTGCAAACCTTGGAGACCTTGGCTCAGCAATGATTTCTTAAATATGACACCAAAAGCACAAGCAGCAACAACAAATATTGATAAATCAGACTTCATCAAAATTAAAAACTTTTGTGCGAGGACACTATCAAGAAAGTGAAAAGGCAACCTACAGAATGGGAGAAAATATTTGCAAATTATATACCTCATAGTATCCAGAATACATAAAGAATTTTACAACTCAACAACAAAAAAGACAACCCAATTAAGAAAAATGGGGAGGCAAAGGATTGAATAGTCATTTCTCTAAGAAGAAATACAAATTGACAATAAGCACATGAGAAGATATTCAATGTCATTAGTCATTAGGGAAATGCAAATCAAAACCACAATAAGGGGCCCGTGCAGTGGGTGGCTCACACCTGTAAATCTAGCATTTTGGAAGGCCAAGTCAGGAGGATCGCATGAGGCCAAGTATTCAAGACCAGCCTGAGCAAGAGTGAGACCCTGTCTCTACAAAAAATAGAAAAATTAGCCAGGCGTAATGGCACACGCCTGTAGTTCCAGCTAGTCGGGAGGCTGAAGTGGGAGGATCCAGTGAACTCAGGAGTTTGAGGCTGCAGTGAGCTATGATGACTCCGCTGCACTCTAGCCTGGGCAGCAGAGCAAGACTCTGTCTCACAAACAAATAAACGCTGCAGGAGCAGGACTCTGTCTCAGAAACAAACCACAACGAGATACCACTTCACATCCTTAGGGTGGAATAAAAAAACCCAGAAGATAACAAGTGTGGGTGAGGATGTGGGAACTTGGAATCCCCAAACGCTGCTGGTGGGAATGTAAGATGGTGCAGCTACTGTGGAAAAGAATTAGGCTATTCCTCAAATCGTTACACAGAAAGTTGCCATATGACCTAGGCATTCTACTCCTGCATATATACCTAAGAATATTGAAAACATATGTTCACACAAAAACTTGTACAAGAATGTACATAGTAGCATTATTTGCAATAACCCCAAAATAAAAACAACCCAATGTCCATTAACTGATACATAGATAAACACAATGTGGAATATCCATAAAGTAGAATATGATTCAGCCATAAAGAGGAAAATAAAACGTTTGTACATGCTACAGCATAGCTGAACCTTGAACATATTAAACTAAGTGAAAGAAGCCAGCTGCAAAGAAACACAGTCTATTTTTCTGATCTGATTTGCACATTGCACATTTTATTCTTTTTTTTAAATTTTTTAAATGAGGTCTCACTCGGTCACCCAGGCTAGAGTACAGTGGCATGAGCATAGCTTAGTGCAGCCTCCAATTCCTAGGCTCGAGCATCCCACCTCAGCCTTCCAACTAGCTAGGACCATAGGCATGGGCCACGATGCCCAGCTAATTTTTATGTTATATTTTAGAGACAGGGGCCCCGCTGTGTTGCCCAGGCTGGTCTGGAACTCCTGGCCTCAAGCGATCTTCCTGCCCCAGCCTCTCCTGCCTGGGGCCAGGGATGGGTGGGGACTGACTGGGAAGGGGCCCAAGGAACTCCGGCGAGTGCTGGAAACTCGGTCAGGAGCCCAGCACCCAGCGCTGCTCACTCCGGTGTTTGCTAAAACGCAGCAAACCACGCACTGAAGGAGCACACCTGTTACTGAATGTCAGTGATACCTCGATAAAGTAGATTAAGACAGAAAAGGAGAGTTGGAAGTAGAAGGCTCACAAAAGCCCAAGAAGTACCAGGACCCACTGAGTCAATCTGCATTTAAAAACATTTTTTGGCCAGGTGCAAGCCTCCTGAATAGCTGAGACTACAGGCGAACCCCACTGCACCTGGCTTCAATCTGCATTTTAATAAGACCCCACGTGCTTGCAGTATCTAGAGACCCACCTCTCTTTCCTCACATACTGCACCTCTTCTTATGTAAGCGTGTCAGTGCCTGACTGTTCAGTGTAATCGTTTATTCTGAGTGGGAGCCTAGGTTGACGTGGTGATTACAGTACTCATCATTTGTAACAATCCAGGAGATAGGACTACAGTGTGATTAGCCCCATTTTACAGATGGGGAGACAGCACTGCTAAGTGGAAGAGCCAGGATCCGGCGCCATGTTTCCCCCGCCCCACCCTGCCTCCTGCAACAGTGGATACGGGGCAGCTGCTGTCGGGGTGGGGGTGTTGGGAACCCACCGCTTATAGGAGAGCTGACTTGGACGCATCTATAGACCCCAGCATGGAATTCACTGCCAAGAAGCAGGCTCCTAGGATGGCCCCCTCCCCGGTGCCTGACACACTTCTGTGGACTGTGTTGGTGGCCTTCAGTGGCCACCACCTTCCTGCCTTGGCTGCATCCATTAACCAGGCATGGGGTTTTTCAGGGGAAGCCTGGCTGCTTTTCATCATCTCCTTGGGAGCTGCCCATTCTAGCCCTGCCGGCCATCCCCAACCCTGTGACCCATCTATTTTTCACACCTGTGGCTCTCAAGCCCAGCTGCACGCTGAAGTCAGCTGGAGAGGCTTTAAAAACGTACTGATGCCAGCTGGGTGCGGTGACTCACGCCTGTAATCCCAGCACTTTGGGAGGCTGAGGCTGCAGGTACTGCTTGAGGCCAGGAGTTCAAAACCAGCCTGGGCAACATAGCAAGACCCTGCCTCTAAAAAAAAGAAAAGCTTCCCAGGTGATTCCAATGTGGCTAAGTTTGAGAATCTACCACTTCAAGTTTTCTATTTGTTTTTGTTCTAATGTCAAGAGGTCCAGGAATTTGGAGGTTGGACAACCACAGATGAGAAATACATGGACTGTGGAAAAATATTTGACACAAGTTTGAAAAAAAGGACAGAAAATAAAGCACAGAGACCACTAACAAGTGTTAATGAAACTATTTTAAAGACACATACGTTCCTTTAACATGCCAGACCTACCTTTTTTTTTTTTTTTTTTTTTTGAGATAGATCTTTGCTCTGTTGCCCGGGCTACAGTGTTGTGGCGTCAGCCTAGCTCACAGCAACCTCAGACTCCTGAGCTCAAGCGATCCTTCTGCCTCAGCCTCCCGCGTAGCTGGGACTACAGGCGTGCATCACCACACCCTGCTAATTTTTTCTATTTTTAGTTGTCTGGCTAAGTTTTCTATTTTTAGTGCAAAGAAAAATAGGCCTACCTTAAACGTTTCACTGAGAATGGTTTTCTGGAAACTTAGCACTCGTTGCCCATCTGCTTCAGACAGAGCCCCCAGGAAAAAGTCCTGTAGCCTGCAATTCTGCCCGGCTTATGTCTGCCGGCCAACGCCAGGAAGTTTAGTCACAGTCAGCTGTCCTCGTCCGGGGCCTCATGTGCCAGGGCCAGTGTGCTAAGCCACTCAGCTCAGCTTGCAGTGGAAATGCCACCAGCCCCAGTTCAGCATCCTTCTCTCTGGTCACACAGATCTGAAAGGGCTCCTACCTACAGCTGCCATCTAATCTCAAGAGCGATAAATGCCTTTTTCTGATAGGAAATGCTCACATTAAACCAAACTTACAAATACTAATGCTAACTTGCTGCCTCAACGTTGGGAAAAGCAGTACGTAAAGACTGTCAGGCCCAGGTCAGTGATCTACTTCCCCTGCGGAATCAGTTTCCAGATAGACGTTGGTCTGTGAACCCTGACAAGGGTTAGTGGTTTTGGTTGTACGTGGGACAGTTGCATCTCGGCAGGTGGAAGTGCGGCTTTGTTATTGTCATTTGGAGATCAAGGAAATGTGCATGGGTGCCAAGCTGACCAGGGATGCACTGTGATGGCTCTGTGACATGTCAGCTTGCCCAGAGTCCCCAGTCATTCAATCAAATACTGATCTAGGTGTCGCTGTGAGGCTATCTTCCAGCTGTAATTAAAGCCACTAATCAGTAGACTTTAAGGGATTATCCTGGATGCTCTGGGTCAGTCCGACTGAATCAGCTAGAAGGTCTTTTTTAAAAACAAGGTTGAGGTCTCCCCAAGAGAGAATAAATTCCACCGTCGAGTGACAGCTTCGCCCATGCCCCTGGATCCAGCCTGCCACTCGTCACTGTCCCGTCTGACGGGGACTGCTAATTTCCGGCTTGCTGACCCAGGCCCCAGTCGCAGGAGCCGGTTCTTCCTCCCCCTGGTTCTGCCTCTTGGGTTAATCCCCTACCGAGGTGAGCAATGAACAGGAATGTCCACAAGAGGGCGTCCGAGCGTTAAAACACAAAATTCAAGATACTCTGATCCTTTGATCAAGTTATTTTAGGGGAAGAAAAGTAAAATGTTAACTAAATATGAGACTTCTTCAAGGAACAGATAACAACCACAGCATTTCATCTCGCTTTTAGATGAATGTATTCCTCACACGCCGTGTTCAAGTTTTGTATTTGTACCATCAGACACAGCAGGCATTAGCTACTGAGCATGAAATAAGGCGTGAGAAACTGAGCAATGGGATTTAATTAACTTAAACAGGGTTCCAAGACCTTCTAGATGACCTTCTGCCTCCCTACAGAGAGCTAGCTTTTAATTTTTCTTTTACCTGCTTCCCCCAGAAATAGAGATCCACGTCGCAGCTTTGCCCAGGTCGGTTATCTTTCTGGAGTCCCTCTGGTGACCTAGTAGCCGCCATCCTTAAGATAATTTGTAAAGAGCTCTGCACCGAACGTGTATTTTCTCCCAAATAGATGTCCAGTCTTGAAGTCTCGCTCTGCCTCCCAGCTTAGACTCACTGCTGACCCCACACCCCTGGAGGGACACCACACAGCTCCTCTCTCATTTTTTGCCTCAACTGCCCTTCCCAAGGACTTACGCAAATGACCTCAACAGATTCTCATCCCTTTCTCTCAGGACATAAAACCTCTAGTTCTCAAAGGCCTCCCCACTACTGCCATGCCCATGAACACTAAAGACAGACTGAGATTGTTCTACAGACACACACACACAAACAGTATTTTCATGGGTTGCAGAGGCTTTTTATTTTGCACAAAACCACTAGGGATCTTGCCTGTGGCCACCTTGGAGATTACATTGCTGGTATACACTGACTCCAGACGCTTGGTGGAAAGTGAGGTGAAAAACAATGATTTGGACCAATTACATTATTACAGAGCTAGGGTTTCCAGCAGGGTTCCAGGTGGTCAATCTTGGCTTCTGCAGAAGCTCTAAGGAAGCAGTGAGAACACCAGAGCAGTGGGCGAGGTCTAATTAGCTGACAAGTGATGATGGTTTGGGGGTGTGCCTGCCCACAGCTTACTTGGCCAGGGGGTTTCGGAAGCTTCTGCCAGCAAACTTGGCCTTGCTGCCCAGTTCCTCTTCGATTCTTGGGAAGCACAAAGATAAAGGGAGGGGGAGGGAAAAAGAAAAGTCAGATCTCAATGCCGTGAGTTCTCCCACCCTGGATGTGACCCAAGACACAGCCCACTCCGCCTGTGGAGTTGAAAACGCAGAACCCTCCTTTTCTACTTCTTCAACTCTCTACATTTGTGCTTCTCTGAGATGCCAGGAATAGAAGAGCATTCAGCTCTCCTCATCCCCCCAGTTCAGCCCACAGCGCGTTGTCCACTGACTCTCCCTCCGTGTTTCCGATGGACAACGTAGAATAAAGACCACAACTGCTATTTCTTAGAACATAAAAATTGTAATACTTTTTCAGGAAAACAAAAGAATAATGGCATGGGGAAAAAGACCTTATTAAAAGACAAAATGGGTGTGCTATTTGGATCTTGATGTTAAAAAGTCACTCTGAGACTGAGTGAACAGACTTGGTATTGCTATCATGGAATCGCAACTAATCTTGGGCAACCAAATGTAAGCGTGGTTATGTCAAAAAGTCTTTACCTGAAAAGTCCTCACTCTGCTTTTGTATGTATGTTTGAAAATTTCAAGGATAAAGTTTAAAAAAAGGGATAACGTAGGAGAACTTATGAAATGGGTGTTCCTTTTCCCTGTAAGTCTAGAAAAAAGTAACTAAAGAGGGGGGCATACTCAATCAACACCTACGTGCACATATGGAAATAACATTCATGGGAAATCAATCAGGTGTGAGGAAGGAGGAGGGGATGGGTAAATTCACACCTAACGGGTACAACGCACACTTTCTGGGTGATAGGCACACTTTTAACTTTGACTCAAACAGTACAAAAGCAATTTATGTAACCAAAACGTTTGTACCCCTGTAATATTCTGAAATAATAAAAGGAAAAAAAAAAAAGAGGGGGTAAGGCTCCCTGCGCCCAGGGGCTTCCAAAGGACAGTGAGATGAGAAAAAGGGGGAAACCAGAACACCCAATGGCACTAAATAGTGGAAACCCAGCCATTTGCCAATTTTCTTCATCTCTCTAAGTCCTGGCTCCACATCCACAAAACCAGGGTAAAGGAGCTGAAAACTGAAAAGCACTAGGGCTCTTACAGCTCTAAAAACAGTCATTGAACTGTCAAAGGGGAGCCCATTCTCTCTCCCACCAGAAGATGGCAGCATTGTGCACAACAGGCTCCTGCTTCTGGCCAGTGTTGCCAGGTGCCATAGGTTAGGGTCTGTGCCTAACTCTGCTCCACCCTGACCCTGCTCAGGCCCCAGCACCGTGCACCCCTCTGTACATGCCCTGGAGCCAGGCACCACTGGTGGAGGGCAGTGCCCACATGCAGTGCAGACCCCTGAGAGGGTGAACCACAGGCCCATGGTTATCAGAAACCCCCTTTACCTGAGGAGCTGGTTGTACTTGGCCAAGCGCTCAGATCGGCAAGGTGCACCAGTCTTGATCTAGAAGGAGAAAAGAAAGGTCTCATTTGCTTAGAGTAGACACGGAGTCTTCATAGGCATTTCGGGCAAATGGAGGGTACCATGCCAGAGAGACTTTCTACAGGAGGATCTCTGGCCCTAGGAAGGCGGGGGTAAAAACACACAGGGGGGCAACACGACCCCATCCTGTTCAGGCTCAAGAACCATGGCAGGTACACAGAGGACACACAGCCCCCAATTCTAACAGCTTTATCAAGCACCCCCCCACACACCGGTTTTGGGTCTTCCCAGGAAGTTGAAGTCAGTAGAAAAATAAAGAGAATCTTTCATTCTAAGCAGCTCTTTACCTGCCCAGTGCAGAGCCCCACCACCAGGTCGGCAATGAAGGTGTCTTCAGTCTCCCCAGAACGATGAGACACCATGACGCCCCATCCATTGGACTGAGCCAGCTTGCACCTGGAAGCCAAGAAACAACCCAGATGGCATGACCCCACGTCCCAGTACCATAAACCCGATGCCGTTATTCCTCAGTGCTGGCAGGAGACCGATGGAGGGGCCGCCAACAGGAGCTAGAGCTCTCAACACCTAGGGGCTTTGTGGAGAGCAAGAGCGTGAGCCTCACCCCCCTCCGAACTCCATCCCAGGCTCCCTGCAGCCCTCTAGGCATGGCTCCAACACTGGGTCCGGCCTCCCTTGAGGCCGGAGAGACTAGCCTTGTCTGACAGCCCTTCACTGCTCATTCACTGCACAGCCTTCTCCGTGTGAAATTAAGCGACATGTCTAGGGCCATGAAGGAGTCAGGATTCGGCCACCACTGCTCAACGCCCTAGCCCCTGGTGCGCTCGCTTCCTTTGAAAGGCACCTGGAGTTCAAACATGAAACCGGTCACAACCCCAGGGTGTGCGCAGCTCTGGTCAGCCGGACTCCCCAACACGGGAACAAAGGAGCCCCAGTTCTGATTCACAATCTCCAGCTGTGTGCAAGCTGTTCTCCTGCGAGGACACTTACGCCTGAAGGGACTCGGTCACGGAGCCGATCTGGTTCACTTTGAGCAGGAGGCAGTTGCACGATTTCTCACTCACGGCCTTGGCAATCCGCTTGGGGTTGGTCACTGTGAGATCGTCCCCCACCACCTGGATTCCTGCGCTGGCCGTGAACTTCTGCCAAGCTCCCCAGTCGTCCTGGTCAAAGGGATCTTCGATAGACACCACTAAGGGAGGAGAGACAAGCCGCCTCAGGGTGACGCTCCCGGTCTGCCCAACCACCACTCGGGCCCGGAGCCTCGCCTGCCTCTTGGCTCGCCCTGGCCTCATGCCACTCTCCCTGCGGGACAGGAGCAGCTCCCCAACTCGGCCTGGAAACACTCTGCCCCACCAACCCACTCCTGCAGCAGGGCACAGGGGCCCACAATCCTGGGCCCACAGACTTTTTTTAAAAAGAGGATAGTAACCTGCCTAAGGTGGCCTGAGCTTGGTGCCGCTGAGAGAAAGAACAGAGCAGCCTCAGAAGCGTGAAGACCTGAGTGACAGCCGTGGCCAGCCTTGACCAAGTTGTTTCGCGTGGCGCTAAAATGCAGACTCAGGAGCCAGGCCTCCTGGTCAGAACTCTTGCTCCATCATTTGCTGCAGGCCCTTGGCAAACCACTCTGTGCCTCAGCTTCCTCTCCGGCAAAACAGCAGTGACAGTCCCTAACCTGTGTGCACTAAAGGATGCCCGGAGCCTAGAACAGAGCCAGCTCACAGGGAGCATCACACATCTCAGTAACAAGCGGCCACCGGGATTCTTAAGGCTCGTTCCCTGGTCTGCGTACAGGAGTGCAGGCGGCATCTGCTCCATGAGCTACCGCAATGGGGACGGAAGTAACTGCACCGTGAACGGCTTGTAACACAGTGTCATTGCTGGCCCTGAAGAACCATCTCCTGAGACTCCTCTGCGAGCCCTATGCAGGTACACCGGGTGCACCCCCGGCTCAGGCCCTGAGGGGAGGTGAGCAGCAGACACCCCCACCTCGGCCTGGCAGCCATCAGCAGCCAGCCAGCTGCTGCAGCCGCAGAAGGAGGAGCACTCACCTGGGTAGTCCCTGACGAAGGACTTGTACAGGTCGGCCAGCTGGTCGGGTGTGATGTACCTGCTGGGGTCATCGGGAGACTTGAAGTCCAGGTCATACTTCCCAGACCGGAAGAACTCGGAGGCGGCCACGTCCATGCCGATGACCACCTTGTCGGTGTAGCCCGCTTTCCCGATCGCGGTCTTCAGCAGCTCCAGGGCTGGAAAGAGACGGTGGCGACAGTTTGGAAAATAGGTAGAGATAAAATTTCCCTCCAACAGCTGCCCCACAGGGACTGTAACAGAAAGGGCAGGCGGTGTTTGGGCCCAACCATCAGTTTTGATGACATGAGTTACTTTTTTCTCCTTTGGGGCAAGAAACCACTGGTCGGAGCCCTTGGTGCATCACCAATCGGGAAATTCAGCGCAGCTCCCAGGAAAAGTCTTTCCCACTGACAAATGCTCCCAAATTTACTGCCCAGGAACAGCTGTGCTGGCCAAGATACAGTTACAGTGACCAGCTGAGATCAGCTGAGATTAGCCCGAGGAGCGGGCTTTAAATAGAGCTGAGGCTGGGATCCAGGGGGAGCCTAGTGGGAGGGGAGCGCCGGACAGCAAGAGCCTCTCCCAGGCTGTGGCAAGAGCTCAGACTCAGGGTTTGCCTTGCCCAGCCATGCTGCCCGGCCCACAGAACAGACAGACACTTGGCTCCTGAGACACCAAAGATCCTCAAGCTATTAGGCAAAACCATGGGAAAGGGACATTTTTTTATAAAACACAAATGGCCAAGTATCAGCAATCTCATATGGCTGAATCACGAACAGAATATTTTCTTTCTTTTACTAGGTGCCCTTGAAGGCAACAGAAATATGCTTAAGTACTATTTATCCTTCTAAAAAAGAGAACTCAGCAGTGAATAATTCTTGTCCCAAGACTTTTTTTTGTTTTAATTTTTTAAAGACGGGGTCTCACTGTGCTCAGGCAGGTGTCGAACCCCTGAGCTGCAGCGATCCTCCCGCCTCGGCCTCCCAGAAACCCAGGACTACAGGCGTGAGCCACCATGCCCATCCTGTCCCGAGACTTTTTGTACTCTCTAGAATTTTCACACTTAACTATGCTAAGGATTCAAAGCAAAATCAAAACAAAACATAGCCTGTTTAATGATTACCCTAGGTGAATTTACTAAAATAGTTATTGATCATATTGTGGAACTGAACGACCAGGACGTTCCCGTGCACAGAGGTTGTCAAGCCTTTGCCATCGCAAGGTCAGCAGGAATCGTGAGGAATAAACTGTCTCTCCATACCCCGGCCAGCCTAGCTTCGACAATGAGCAGGGCATTCAGAAATCAAATAAAGGAAATGCCTTCCGTTCTCCTTTAAAATGACGTGCCCACTTTTCTGAACAAAAGGTAGAAAGATGACTATTCCCAAGGTGGCCGCGTGGAAGATCCTCCCGAGGGAGGGGGACGGCATGACATGGCCCAGGAGCCCCTCTGGCGCCTTTACCTTCTTTATTCTCCAGGATGTTGGGAGCAAACCCGCCTTCGTCTCCCACATTGGTGGCATCTTTCCCGTATTTCTCCTTGATGACGTTCTTCAGGTTGTGGTAAACCTCTGCTCCAATGCGCATGGCTTCCCCGAAGTTTGCCGCGCCGACAGGGAGGATCATGAACTCCTGCATGGCCAGCTTGTTCCCAGCGTGAGAACCGCCGTTGATGACGTTGAAAGCCTGGGGACAGCCAGGGCAGAGAAGCATGGCACCAGGCCCAGACAGCCCCACGGAGCAGCAAGCCCCTCGAGTCCAGTCACCTGGCTCGCAGATGGGCTCAAGACTTGGTCCTCAGGGAGCATCAGTGGGGCCAGGGGCAGCTGTGAAAGGCTCACCAGGGTTCTCTCTCTTCTTTTGAGATGGTGTCTCGCTACGTTGCCCAGGCTAGTCTCAGACTCCTGGGCTCAAGCGATCCTCTCACCTTGGTTTCTCAAGTAGCTGGAACCATAGGCACCCGCCACCACACCTGGCTCTCTTTCGCTAACTGCAATATTTATCATCAGGAAAAACACTTACACCCTAGCAAGGATAAGTATGACTGCCATCCTTGTCACAAATGAAGAACCTGGGGTGCAGGGAAGTTGAGTCACCCGCTCAAGGTCATGCTTAGCAAGGGGCAGGGGAGCTGTGCTGGGAGTCTCACGTGTAGGAGATCAAGGAACCGAGAAAGCTGACACCCACGACTGCTCGCTCGGGAAGTTCCAATAAGCCACTCACCGGGACTGGCAGGATGACTTCGGAGTTGCCAGCCAAGTCAGCGATGTGGCGGTACAGGGGCACCCCCTTCTCAACAGCACCAGCTTTGCAGACAGCAAGGGATACCCCCAGAATGGCATTTGCGCCAAACTTAGCTAGAACAGAAGAAAACAGAGCGAAATGAAGGTGTTTCTTACTCACTAACCTTTCTTCTGCAGGCCTGCCGCCCGTGGGTGCCACCGTACCACGGCACACCTTGAGTTGCATTCTGAACTGTCTCCTCTCCCCCATTGTACCTCATGTTCCATGTTCAAACTAGAAATGCAAACAGCATTCCGCGTGGCCCCGCTTGCATTTCTCCCCTGAGTCAGAGCCCCTTCGTTGGTTGATGGACTCTAGCAAACTCCACACACTGCCTGGTTTATTTTCAAGGGCAAACTTCTTGAGTAGCCGTACAGACATGCCGCCATCACCTGGTTATGCTCCCCATATTTTTTTAAAAATGTGATTTCTTAAGGTGAAGCCCAGAAACAGGAAGAGACCACATATTGTCATGTAGTGCATCATCAGGGACTGTATGATCTCTTCCTGGAAGTTTTTTAAAAGGTCTTCAAGAGACTTCACCATCTTCCTCAGCAAAGGGTCCACCTTGGGCCACTCACATTTATTTTCTGTTCCATCCATCTCGATCATCAGCTTGTCAATCTTCTCCTGTTCCACGACGTTCAATTTCTACAAGGGAGAGGGAAGGAAAAGCGCTCAGAAGGGGCAGGTGCTGCTTTATCTGCATGACCTTCACACTCCCGCCACGAATCTAATCAATTCTGTGTTCTATGTTTGTTTAATAGGTTAAAAAAAAAAAAAGGAAGAAGGAAAAAAAGAAAAAAGGTATAAGGGGAAAAAAAGAAAAATCAACGGGGAGGCACAAAACTGCCTTTCACTTGCTCTAACGGTCTCAGGCATCTGTCCCCAGCACGGAATCAGACATGGAAGCTCAAAGACACACTCCCGTGTCCACAGGAGTGCAGTCCCGCCAGGGCGTCCAAAGTTACGTTACACACAAGACAAGAGTTGTCCGGTACATGCCACGTAAGCATGCAGGCTGTCACTACCAATGACGGTGACTTTTGTGGGCCATAAACAATCATCAAAGCTCCCTTCAAAGGGCAGCTCTGCCGCGCACTCTCGGCACCTGAACGACGGTAACCCTTCACCCTGAGGGGCGGCAGGATTTCCAGAGCCCAAAATCATTTAACAAAACATCTAATGACTGAGCAAAATGAGTATGTTTGGTGAGACTATAAAGCAATAAAACTGATGTCTTGAGAACTCGCTTAAAATAATTTTTTAATAAAAACCAGCATGACTTTTAAAACTTCATAAATGAATCATAACAATGCATGGTTTTATATATATATAATGTTCTTTATAGAAAAACTAAAAGATGCCAAGAAAATCATCTGTAACCCCATCATGCCATGTTAACAGACTGGAGTCTTCTGTGGTCTTTGAAGGGCATCTCTGGAAAAAGCAAGCAGTCACGCAAGCAGACAGCTTCAGAGGCCAATCCACACAACAGCGAGCTATGCTTCCCCCAGGGGAAAACAACAGTCAAGGGATGCCCTGCTCATTGAGTCAGTCATGCCGCACAAGGGACAAAGAACAAGGTGTGTGTGTTGGGGGGGGGGATGCAGGGCGTGTGCATGCCAGGAGACTTGGCATGCAGGGCGTGTGCAGGCAGAGCAGCCATGAGAAACTGCCACTGGGGACCAGTCCAATGGGGAGCGATTACAGAGGGCCCCAGAGGTCAGGCCAAAAGCGCACGTCGGGGCTGGGCACGGTGGCGTGCGGGCCTGCATCTCGGCTACTTAGGAGGCTAAGGTGGGAGGCTCTCCTGAGTCCAGGAGTTTGAGGCCAGCCTGGGAAACATAATGAGACCTCATCCTCTATCCCCCAAAAGCAAGTTGGGGACAGAGTCAACAAAAAAGCATCTCTTTTTTTTCCATCAGATACAGGAGAAATTCAAGGAGGGAAGGGACTAGACAAGGAGGCTGGGGCTGAGCTGGGGCTGGGCTGGGGCTGCGCTTAGCAAGCTCCTCTAGACAGGGGTTTTCCAACTGTTCGTATCTGGGAGCTCCACTGGAATCGTGTAGGGAAGGGCGGGCCACCAGGAGGAAAATGAGACAAAACCCCGCTGAGCCGCTTGGGTTGTCAGGTCCTCAGCCCTGTTTGACCTACAGCAGCTCTACTTCTACCTGTTCTACACTTAGGTTTCAAGTAAGATTTTACCTAACAGGAATTCCACTGTTAAAAGCAAAGTCAGTAGAAATATAGTAAATAATTCCAAAGTTCATGAGAAATTAGTCGCCATGGACACTACCTCCAATAAATACCCCTGAGAGCCGCTCTTAAACTCTGGATCTCAATTTCCCAAAGGTCAAGATAGTTGCAGGAGAAAAAAAAGAAAACAACAACATGGCTCTAAGACAGTCCTCACTCCTTTGATCCAGTTCCACGTGCTATCAGAAGTGGACACACGGGCAGCGGGCTATGTTAGAGTTATGTCATGCGTGGGCTGTTCTCATGCACGACAGGGAATCCAAGTGGTTTCAGCAGCTCTCAGAATAAGCTCTTCAGTAAACAGGAATGCCCCTGGGCCTGGGAGACGCTCTGGTGGCATTAATACCCATGAGTTTTCAGGAGGCAGGTCCTACCTTGCTAATCAGGGCAGGCGCAATAGTTTTATTGATGTGCTCAACAGCCTTTGAGACACCTAGAAGGAACAATCACATCAAATTACTGACATTACCGTTAGAAACAGGCTTGAGCAGCACTGCTAGAGAGAACTACTAATGCTGTTGACCCAGAGCCCGCCAAGAAACGGTCCGAGGGGCCTCTTTAAACCCCCACCCCCACCCCCAGAATCACAGAACTATCTGGCCCAGTCTGAGTGCTCTCACACAGCAGCCCAGGGGTTAGAGCCACACAAAGAGCAACCCGCTCAGAACCAACTGCCGGGAGGTTAGTTGCAAGACCATGCGCTGGAAATACCAGCTGCAGAAACTAGAGGCTGCCCAGTGAGTTACCTGAGTGCACAAGGCTGGTGCCAGGAACTCATTAATATACTTAACGGGTCTGGAGACGCCTGCCCAGTAGAGATGGACGAAGAAGGAAAAATGAGACTCAGAAGAGAACAGGTGAAGAAGGACCGGAAGTGAGAGAAAGCAAGGAAACAGGAAGGCAGAGAAGAGTATTTCAGGGACCATGCGTTCATTTACCCACAAATGCCGACTTACTGAGAGTTTATTTCCAGACAGGTACCCACGCAGGCCGCTCAACAGTGGCGACATGCTTACGTGTGGACAGCCCTCTCTGCAGCACTCACGGGGGACTGCACGCACAGCCTCCCTCCGGCACGTCACTGCAACCCTAACCTGCGTGTCTCTCCACCATATTTCCCTGCTACCCTCCCCTGCAGCCTTTTTAGACTCTCCCCCTGACTGCTCCCTGCTAAATGTTTTTTTTTTTTTTTTTTTTTGAGACAGAGTCTCGCTTTGTTGCCCTGGCTAGAGTGAGTGCCGTGGCGTCAGCCTAGCTCACAGCAACCTCAAACTCCTGGGCTTAAGCGATCCTCCTGCCTCAGCCTCCCGAGTAGCTGGGACTACAGGCATGCACCACCGTGCCCGGCTAATTTTTCTATATATGTTTTAGCTGTCCAGATAATTTCTTTCTATTTTTAGTAGAGACGGGGTCTCGCTCTTGCTCAGGCTAGTCTCGAACTCCTGACCTCGAGTGATCCACCCGCCTCGGCCTCCCAGAGTGCTAGGATTACAGGCGTGAGCCACCACGCCCGGCCCCCCCCTAAATGTTAATACCACACACACATCTGTTTCTGTACTGTGGCCCTTTGGAGGACCACACACTATGGTGGTGTTTTGAATTTTTTTGCCAAAGCCAATTAGAATGCTACATGCTTTTCCGCAATTTGGTCACGAAGGTTCTACCTACAGAAAGGTGAGAGGTGCACACTAACAAGTCAATTTTAATGTAGCCGACCAGAGGCTGGCTTCACCACAGAGCTTCTGTGAATCAGGCAACAGGAAAAATGGTCCCAAACCACAATGACTCATCTGTAGGTCATCATTAATGGTCGGCCATTAGCTAGACTTTCCTTAGATATTTTTTTGTCCTTGAGGAGGGCAGGTGGCCTGGAAGGCCCACAGTGCCTTCCTGAGAGAAGGGAATGCTTTGCCTTAGTGTTAGTTAACAGGTCCTCCGCCCCTTGGGTTCCCTGCCCTAACTATGAAGGAGTATTTCACAGACTGGTGACAAACGGCAGTAGAAATGAGAGTAGAAATGAGCACTGAAACTCTCCACCCCGAGTTTCCAGGCTTAGGAACCCTGGAATGGACACGCCAACTTTCCCAGCACTGCTCCCGTTTACGCAGTGAGTTAAGTCGGGCTCACCACCAGCAAACGCAAGCCCCACCCAGAGTAGGAGGCGTCTGGGAAAGGCCAGGAGCGGGCTAGAGGTGGGGAGGCTGTGGCTCTGGGCTCCAGGTCTTACCCTTCCCCAAATAGCGAGTCTTGTCATTGTCGCGGAGCTCTAGGGCCTCATAGATACCAGTTGAGGCACCACTTGGCACAGCAGCTCTGAAGAGACCTGGATGAAGAGGAGAAAAAACAACAGCAATTCAATTACTGCACAAGTCTAAGTTCCCTCCCACTCGCAGATGGCATCTGTCACCAGAGAACACTGTTTCTTCCTCCTACCAACTAGATGAATTCAAACTGTCTCCTCCGTTCTTCGTGCCCCTCACGTTTTTATGATTCTGCAATGCAGACTCTATTGCAAAGCTGATGGATTTCTCTAGTATAAAATAGTCTATAGCGGAACTTCTCATACATTAATGTGCACACATACTACCTGGGAATCTTGTTAAAATGCAGATTCTGGCCGGGCGCGGTGGCTCACGCCTGTAATCCTAGCACTCTGGGAGGCTAAGGCGGGATGATCGCTTGAGGTCAGGAGTTCGAGACCAGTCTGAGCAAGAGCGAGACTCCGTCTCCTCAAAAAAACCAGAAAAATTAGCCAGGTGTGGTGGCATGTGCCTGTAGTCCCCGTTACTCGGGAGGCTGAGGCAGGATTGCTTGAGCCCAGGAGTCTGAGCTACGATGACGCCACTGCACTATGGCCAGGGCAAGAGAGTGAGACTCTGTCTCAAAGGAAAAAAAAAAAAAGCAGATTCTGATAGAGGAGATCCAAGAGTCTGAGCCTAACGAGCCTGCAGCTGGTGCCTGGCAGCTGGTCTAGGGACCACCCTCCACAGCACTGTCCATCGGGAATATAATGCAAGCCACGTAGCGGATTCCGGATGTTCTGGTAGCTATGTTGAAGTCTTAAAGTAAAAATGGAATATCAATCAGCTCAACAAGAAATCTCTGTAGCTCATCTGTTTCAGTATGGACAGTGATAAATACTATTTCGGGGGGTTTTCTGCCCAATAGGAAACGGGAAAACAGGATGGAGTAGGGAAAAAATAAAGACAATAGAAGCTGTAGAGTTAAAAACAAGCAATAAATCAGGCAATCTTGCAGATACAGAAACTAGCCATCTGGCTAAATCTATTGTGTGAAGCATAAAAATCTCAAATCTTGGAGAAGGCACAAGGACAGTGTCAAGAAAGGTGCTACAGACATCTGGCTACATGGGGCAGAGAGGTTTAGGGGAGCAGGAAGTATAGGCAGCCTCTCCAAGGTGGAAGGAATTTCCCCATCTGAGGAGTGAGAAGAACTGGTGGGTGTGTGAAGGCAAATGAACCAAGAGAAAAAGACCAACCAAGTATTTGCATCAAAGGATCGGTCAGTGTCCCATGCTGCATTTGCAATGCATGTGTGATCAGGACACACATTCTTCTTGAAACACACCCTAGCTTCCTACATAGCCATCCTGCACCGGATTAGGTGAAGAGATGAAAACAAGAGGCTCAAAGTCCATGGACTCTGGGTGACAATGACACTCCGTAGGTCCATCACTCTGGTGCAGGATGTGGATAGTGGGGGAGGCTGTGCCTATGTGGGGGCAGCAGGTACCTGGGTGGAACTCTATACCCTCTGCTCAATTTTGCTGTGAACTACAACTGCTCTAAAAGTCAACAAAAGACAGAGAGATATGAAAGGCTACAAACCCACCATTTCATGTTCATTGAAAAGGATTAAGACACACAAGAAAGAAAGTTCCATTTATTTCAGTTTCAAAATATTTTAGTTTTAATCATTTTAAAGTGTTTCAAAGAAAATGCCCCCCTCTAATCAATCTTCTAGCATTTGGGATCTTTTATAGTTGTTTCAAGTTCATTAATTTCTGAGCGGAAATTTCCACCTGTTGACTAAGCAAGCCAATCTCGTTTGATGAAGCAACATTCTCGGCAGCCTGTAGAGCCCTTGGTTTTCACCATAAAGCACATGTTCAGAAGAAACCCCACTGGGAGTGCTTCCCACACAGCAAATAACCCAAGGCAGAACACAGGCAGTCTCTGCTCAATGAAGCTGAGCCTTGAGGACCCTTCTTTTGCTGAGGGGGAGAGGGGGGTAAGAGCAAGGGTGGGGTTCCATCCACCGCTAGGCCTGTGACTCACAGTGACTCAGTTCTGACTGGCAGCGCCATGTGCTCAGCATGGCTGAGTGATTCTCCTGCCCGGGTCTCCTTCTCCAACCTCACCCACTACGGCCATTTATAAAATAGCGGAGTCACTGCTGGAGGTAACACAGGGCTGCTGAGACACTGGATTTACTTCTTAAAGTAACAAAAAAAAACAAAAGCAAGGAGTTTTTAAGAGTCCCCATTCTATTGTGTTTTTACATGAGAAAACTCCTCCTATGGGGACTTACAGCCAGGTTACTAAGAGTTAATAAAGAGCTCTGGACTGGTTCAATGGCCAAAAGTAAAAACTGTCCCTGATCCTTGGTTTAAGAGTGATTTCTGGATACACAGATGAGCACTATATTTACACTTGCAGGCACTCCCCTAATCTTTCCTTATCAAGATAGAATGACCATCCTATCACACCATATCTGCTTATTTGGTCACAGCAAGCTGTTGGCCAACAACTAGTGATGGGTCCTTTTAGGGACAAGATCTCGTCTTACTTCCTCACCTCACTGACCTAGGAGTCAACTTGGGGTCTGTTTTAAATACCAAGAAGCAGCAAGACAAGGACTCCATGACCTACAAACCCCCCAGCCCCTCAGTCAGGAATCACAACCTACTTGCATGTGCAGACAAGAAAGAAAGAAGCTGTTAAAACAACAGACGTTTTCTTGCCTAAGGCTTCATCATAAAAATTTTTAAATGAAGTGTGGTAGAAGGAACTATGGAAACCAAGGTGGCACATACCTTTTGCGGTGAAGAGATCGACCTCAACAGTGGGATTCCCACGAGAGTCAAAGATCTCTCTGGCGTGGATCTTGAGAATAGACATGGTGAATTTCTGTGGGGAAACACACAGTTCATATTTTCCATAAACCGCCATGCAGCATTTGCTCATTCATTCAAGGGATCACTTCTGAGGGTTCCTGGACTAGAAAGGATCTGCACTAGACTAACTATCAGATGTAGGAAAGTTGGTTAGAGTAGAGGAAAAAAGGCTGCTGGAAAGCAGTGGGAGTCCACCTAAAAACGTTGGGCCCAGCTCTGGAAGCCCTTAAATCCCAGCAGCTGATTTCTTGTCCTATAAGCAAAAAAGGCTAAAAATGTGTGTGCCAGGGAGAAATCAAATGCAACTATAATAGAAAGATTAATGTGTTGATGCATGCAGAATGGCTCAGGAGGGAGAAGTCTGAAACTGGTTGTTGTCACTAGTTAACAACGAGGGTTGGCACGGGAATGGAAAGGAACAAATCGACCTGAAGGTCACAAGAAAAACCATCCAGAACGATGCCAAAAAGAAGGGGGTGGGGGGACCAGGAGAAAAATCTGGCTTATAGTACAATAATGAATTAAAAGTTTGGGATATAATTCATCAAATTAAATTTGAGGTGACAGTAGCATGTTCAATTGGTTGATATTAGATAATCAGTTAGAAATTTTGAGTTTGGAGTCAGGAATAATTAGCTCCTTGGTATGTGTGTTGTGATCTTTGCTGCCATTTTCTGGGCCTTTCAAATTTCACAGTATTTGGGTTGTTAGCAAGATAGGACACATCAATAATGACATCTCATTAGTATTTCTTTCCAAGGGCATTTTACTTCATTTAAAAAACCTATTTATGAAATGTTGTAATTTGTAAATAAAGATTCTATCTTTGAACACAAGGAAACTTCAAGGGAAGAAGCTTCCTTTGAAAACATCTTAAAAAATTGTAGCAGCAACAAAGAGCAAATGGCAAGTCCTCAAAGAAAGTCCCTTTCTTGCTCTTTTCCCTTGAGGCTCTCCAAAGCAGAAACTAACTGAACAACTTATAGAACTGAAGTGGATGAGAGGAATTGAATTAGTGTTCAGAAGCCATTATCTAGCTGGGCTTGCCTCCAACATCTTCTCTAGAATGTTCTGAAGCAGCAAACGGTGTATTTTTAAGTTTCAAAATTAGATACTGAAATCACTTCTGAGGTTTTGCTGTCTATGTAACAATGGAGTTTTATTCCTTAGCCAAGAAAAAGGTATCTAGCTTTTATCTATGTTCCAAAGGACAAACTTGTTTAAATTACTTTTTAAAATCTTTGTTAATCTTGAATTTTGGCAAATTATATACTTGCATAAGATTCCCATCACTCTCAAAAGTTCACTCAGGCCATTTCCAGTCAATTTTCCCTCTCCCCCATTGCCAGGCCATGACTGTGATTTACTATGTGGATTTCAGATGCACTATTTTTTTTTTTTTTTGGGAGACAGAGTCTGGCTCTGTTGCCCCGGCTAGAGTGAGTGCCGTGGCATCAGCCTAGCTCACTGCAACCTCAAACTCCTGGGCTCAAGCGATCCTACTGCCTCAGCCTCCCGAGTAGCTGGGACTACAGGCATGCGTCACCATGCCCGGCTAATTTTTCCTATATATATTTTAGTTGGCCAGATAATTTGTTTCTACTTTTAGTAGAGACGTGGTCTCTCTCTTGCTCAGGCTGGTCTCGAACTCCTAACCTCGAGCGATCCACCCGCCTCGGCCTCCCAGAGTGCTAGGATTACAGGCGTGAGCCACCGCGCCCGGCCCTGTTGCACTTTTAAACACAATTTTATTACAATACCTCAGCATTTTTGGTTTCATTCATGATGCGAAAAATAAAACATAGCTTATCTTTAAAGTGGACTGAAAAACTACTCTCCAATGTCACAAACGCTCCGGGAGCACGGACTGGGCGGAGGGTTGGTATGATTGCCAGCCTTCACTGCTTTTAACTGCTGCGATTGAACCCCGCCCCAGGGGCAGATTAAGTGGACCGAGCAGTCAGGGCCTAGGTGGGCTCGAAAGGCAAGGGAACCAATGGACCACACCGCCCAGGGGAAAGAACACATCGCAGAGGAAACTACCAACAGGAAGTTTCTTAAAATACATCCTAAGGCAGATTAGGGCCCGACTGTTGGTGGCCAGCCGGGGAGCTGGGAGCAGCTATTGCCTAACTTGGGCGAGGTCGCCCGGTTATCCAACGGCTCTGCGGCAGTTTGCTCAAGAATAAGCACCTTCTCGAAATCATATTAGTCACTGCTTATTGCGGAGCAGCAATAGGCTGGACACCCAGACGCTCAACTCCAGGCCGCGAGCCACGAGTGCACGCGGGGCCGCGGGTGGGGGAGGGGACTGTAGCATCTCGGGCATCTCTCCTCTCCCGACCCCTTCCTCCATTTTAGGAAGGGCCTGGCTCTAATGACCACCGGGGGTTCAATATGCATCTCTCCAAAAAACCTACTTGGCTATTGATGGAAAAGCACCTTCCACTCCCAGATCCCGCTGTGCTAACGGCCCGCGTGTGCTGCTCCTGACCTTCCGAGTACAGTTATCCTGTACTCCGTACATTAACTCCGTAATCACATGTTGATCTGCACCTTCCCCCCTGCAAAGAAATCGGGCGCCCGCCGCGCCCGGAACCCCAGGGTGTTCAGGAGGCGCCGGCCCCCGTCCGGGGAGGGCGGCTCGCACGTGGCCGGCGACCCCTCCAAGCCGAGCTCGCGGGGTTGCAGTCTCCCTAATGGGAAGGGGCCCCGCAAGCCCGGAAAACCCCGCGCCGGCTACCCGACGCTTACTCTGCAGCCCTTCCCCGGCGTCCTCACCTGGCCGCCGGCTCTCCTTGCCCAAGACAGAAGCAGAGGGTACTGCAGACACGGAGGTGAGCGTAATGCCGGCGAGGTCTGGCGCCCCAAGTCCCCGCAGCTCCTCCCAGCGCTGCCCGCCCCGACTTCCTGCCCAGCTCGGGGAGACCCCGCCCACTTCCCCCCCCATCAGTCGGGGCACGCCCCCTCAGTGTCGCCTCGCCATTGGCCCGGGGCGCCGTCACTCCGGCCTTCACCTCCAGGAATGGGGCGGGACGGCGGCAGCCACCGCTGCCGGGAAAAGGGGGCGACTAGGTGGGGACGGGGGGTGGAGGGCCTGTGGGGCTCCAACTCCCCAGCAGCTATGTTGGGGTGCATACGAGCCCCAGGCCGGCACTGGGACTCCTGGGACGAGCTGGGGTCTGTGGAGCCGGAGCGCCGAGCGAGGGATGGGGATGGGGCGGCGGGCATAAGGGCTCGGGGCTCTGTCACGTACTGCGAGTCCCGCACGCACTTAGCGTCGCTCCGGCGCCGCACGTCCAGCCCACGACCTTGCTGACGACCTTAGCGGCCCGCCCCTCTACCCGTCCCTCCAGTCCCCTGCCCCGCCGCGAGACCCCGTCGGCGTCCGGACGTCGCAAGCTCTGGCCGTACTCCCGGGTGGGGGCGCGGGGAGGGGGTGGGGGGCTGCCGGGAGCCACGTGCGCCCCCCGCGCGTGCGCGCTGCGCCCGGGCTCCTGTGTGCCACCCGCCAAGGTGACCCCGTCCCTTTGTCCTTGCTGCAGCGGCCGGACGCGAGTGTCAGACCCAGGTAGTCAAAAAGAAGGTTCACTTTCCTTTAATTTTACATAATACTTTTTGAGCGCTTCCTGCGTACCAGGCACCTCCCCACAGGCTCCCCCAGTGTTAATTCATCCTCTAGCTCCCGTCCATGTTGAATCTTGAAAGGAGACTTCGTATCTCTCCCCACCCCGTTTCCCATCTAGGGAACTAGCTCAAACCTACCTGGATACCTGTGAACCATCCATGTAATGATTGGGGACTGGAATTTCACATAGACGCGGGGGATTTCTCAAGTTTAAAGACCGGTAATATTCCACTGTGGTCTGGCGAATGAAAACCAGGAAGGAGCTGGTGGAGTGACTTTATCTTTCTGATCAAGAAAGAACTCACAGCCATTAAAAAATCATCTCAGCCCTCTCCACTCCAGGGGAGGGCTGAGATGATCACTTCACTTTCTGTGATAGTTATTTTTGTGTTTTTTCAGCATTCCCCTGGTCTGTGAGTGTGAGAGCTAAAACAATGTTATCTCCAAATTTTCCTCACTGTCCTGCAAAGAGAGATTGAAATACTACTGGAATTTAATTGTTATTTCTTCTGGTCAGCTGCGAAAACTGCTTTTCTTCTTTAACGCCTAGAATTTTTATCCTGGTGGCTACTGACTTAGGATTCATTCCATGGCATTGGATAAAAGTGAAGGCCCATTAAGACCATTGGTCTTAAGTAGCCAAAAAGTCAGCGTATTGATGGTAAAATAAAAAATTCCGCTTGCAAAATTCATGTAATTCTTTAATGAAACATTTTACAATTCCCTTGTTGCTTTTTTGCTAAAATTTAATCCTAAAGTTCTTACTTCTTAATGAATGGATTTTGCAAGCGGAATTTTTTATTTTACCATCAATACGCTGACTTTTTGGCTACTTAAGACCAATATCCCCAGCCCCATGACTCAGCAGCTATATCAACAGCCAACATGTCTTGGGCCTTCTAAGAACTCTAAGAAATCAGGCACTTAGAGCCCTTACTTTCAGAGCAATTCTAAGGCGTGGTTCTGGGAGGGCTCTAAGCAATCTCTTTTATTTTACATTAAAATTGTTAGAGAGATAAAAATAGAGCGATGTGGCTCATATAACAGCTTTCTGGCCCGAACCAGTAAATCTAGCAGGAAATCAAAGGCAGAACATGATCCCAGACTGCTGCTGTTGCAAGATTGTTGGAGGCCGCAGCACTGCATTCTGAGCCAGCACCTCAACCTCACATTGTAGCTCAAATGTTAATGATTAGTAGAGATGCCCTCAAATCTTTTCCAAAATCAACAGGCTGCCAAATGCCCTCCCTATCTCCATAGCTCCTGAGGTTAGCAGGCTGTGAGGTTCACATTAGCTTGCAGTCAGCACCAGGGCATTTGTTTACCTTTTATAGGCATTTAGTTATTAGTTTGCACTTGCAGTAAGCTTGTTGAGCAATTGTATTGCACTGGAATATCAAAGGCACTTACTTTGTGGTGGGCAGGGAGGGGAAATGACTGTCCAAGGCTATCAGAATACCACACCATGAAGCACTGCAGCTAGCACTTGCAGGTGACCAGGATTGTATGAAAGTGACTCTGCATCAACCTGTGACCCCCCCTGGATTCCTGGTTCTACCTGTGATATATATGTGAATACCCCTGGGTGGCTTGAGAAAGTCACTTTCTTTATGAAAGAAGGTCTCCAGGCAGATAGGAAACTTCACAGTAAGATGAGGGGCCCTAGGGGGGTGAGATACATCCACCTCGATCCCCTGAGGGCCTTCTGCGCTCTCCTGGTATCCTAGCTCCCTAGAAGGCCCTTGGGGGATCTAGGCTGGACAGTCCCTCCTCATAACAGATCCTGAGGTTTTGATGTTTGTTCACCACTAAGTATTTCACATGCACGGAGAATACACAAAGTGTATATAAATTTCTGTGTACCCACATCCAGCTTAAGAAATGGAACATTAGCAATACCATTAAGGTCCCCTGTGTGTTTGTTCTTCTCTGGCCCAAGAAATAACCACTATTCTAAATTTTTTGTTTATTACTCCTTGGGTTTTTTTTTTTTTTTACTGGTTTTTAAATGAGTTTTTGAACTTTATATAGATGGCATCAGACTGTTGGTAGCCTTTTGCTACTATTTTTAGCTCAATTTGATGTTTGTGAGATCCATTTCTGTGGCTTTAGATGGTTATTTTCAGTACTGTGTGGTATTCCACACATTCTGATGATATACATTTGGGTCATTTCTTGTTGTCTTCCCCTCCCCCCTTACTAATACCAACAATAGTTCTGTGAACTTAGTTATAAATGTGTCCTGAGCATAGGAGCAAGAGTTTCCCTAGAGCAGGAGTCCCCAACCATGGTGAGTTGTATTATTTCACTATATATTACAATGTAGTAATAGAAATAAAGTGCACAATAAATGTAATGCATTTGAATCATCCCAAAACCATCTCCGCCCCTTCCCAGTCCATGAAAAAATTGTCTTCCATGAAAACGGTCCCTGGTGCCAAAAAGGTTGGGGACCACTGCTCTAGAGCATATATCTAGGACCTACACCGAGATGTGGAATTGCAAGGTCATGGCGTATATGCATCTTCAGTTTTGTTTTCCGAAGTATTTGTACCTCTGTGCACTTTACCTGCAGTGCATATAGTTCTGACCCAGTTTGGGGGGGCGAGAATTAAATGCAACTCTTCACAAAGTCACCTGTAGGAAGTAGGGATTGGGCAAGGCTTACATTTAGGGAGATGGGAGGGAGAGCATGGCAGGATTTTTAAACAAAGCCATGTTAGGGAGGCGTTTGTCAGGGGTGCCCAAATGTGGGGAGCCAGGGGGGAGGAGAAGCAAGGAGCAGCACCCCTGGGCTGAGTTCCCCCCAGAGGAATGGGGCTCTGGACAGCAACAGATTACCTTCAGGAAAGCCAGGCATGGGAGGAGAGCATCAGCGATCTCTGCTGGGCTTCTCTCAGGGCCCAGCTCCTTTATCTGTGGGATGGGTGTGATAAAGCCAACCTCAGGAAGTGGGCTGGGCCACAGCTCCAGGGGCTCTTATCATCAGCCCGGGAATCACTGCTTAAAGCCAGAAGGGAGGCCTGGTGGGCACTAAACTCTCTAAATAGCCACTGCAGTAGGTTATCAGACCAATTGTCTTCTCACCTCTCTGTTCCCACTCTGCTTTTCTGAGTTCTTAAGGTTGTCACTGGAGGGCAGCTGCAGCCCTGGGGGCCAAGAAACTGTGATCTTGTGGCCCTCTGAGGGCTCCTGCTTGTCATCCATGCAGGCAGCATTACTAGAGGTATGCAGGCAGGCCCCTGGGGTGGATGGCTTCAAATTCTCAGCCAGAAGGGAGAGAAGTCTGATGATAATTATGTGAGTTCCAGGTGGAAAATCAGGAGCCAAGTCCTTCGCAAGGGCGTGGCCCCTGTAATTCACTGACAGTAGGATTCCACCAAGGCTTCACGTGGACAGCAAGATAATGGGAAAATTCTCCCCCACCTTTCACTGGTTGATAACATTGCGGAGGCTTTACTACCTGCCAGGCACCAGGTTGCTTACACGTGTAACTCATTTAATCCTGTTGACAAGCTGTGAGTGCGTTCCATGGGACCATCTCCACTTTTCAAGGCACAGAGGGGCAGCAGCTGGTAGCAGGGGAGATGCTGGGGACCAACCCAGGCAGCCTGGTCACCCAGCCCTTGCCCCAGGCACTCAGCATCCTGCTCCTCCAAGATGAGGTTAGTCCTTGGATTTGGGTGAAATGCCACAACACTAAACTTAGTCCAAGGAGCCTTCCCTTAATTTGTTTGCCTACGCATGACTCTAACCCTACCTATAATTTAGCTGTAGCCGTGTCAGGATTTGAGAAACATGACCCAGGAAAGTTTCATGTGTGCTAGACACTGTATTCTCTCTGGAACAAGTTTGTATTAATAGCTGGAAGGAGAAAGCAGCCTGCAAAGTCAGAAAGGCCAGTTACATTGTATCACAATTTCAGTTCCAATTACAAAATGTCCCCAGCCCCACACTGGGGAAATGCTGAGCTGAGGTGAGAATGGATTTCAGCCCAGCATTTGTCAGAGCCTCACAGGATACTCTTGGGGCTAGAAAAGAAATGCAGATTGACTGGAAGAGCAATTGGGTAGATTTATCTCTGGCCAAGTGAGTTTCCTAAGCGACTGATCTCAAACTCAAAGGCAGCATCCTGGATGGAAGTAGGGATGACATGCTGCTAAAAAGTCACAGATCTTCAGATCATCAGGTCATCAGGCAGCAGCACAAGTGAACGCTGACTCAGAATTTGCACTGCACAGGCCAGCCAAGGTGCCAGACGACAAACTGCCCCTTTTGAAGGGCTTGTGAGTGCCCCATGCCACAGCTCTTTCAGAAATCCATAATAACAATCTGTCATAGCATTAGAGTTTTTTAAAAATCCATGTTGGGAAAAATGATTTAAATTTGTCACTACAATTACTGTTTATGGATCCCCTACTATGTGCCAGGCACCGGAGATGTAGCAAGGAAAAAACAAAGCCTTACCCTTAGGGAACTTACATTCTAATGGGGTAGGAGGACAAAGGCAGACAAGCTTTCAAAATATGCATGAATACACACGTGGCCCATGTCAGAGGTGACATGTGAGCAGAACCTGAGGAAGTGAGTCACTGATTCCAGTCGGAAGGAAGCTGGTATGTCTGAGGAATTGAGAGGGACCAGTGATGCTCTTGAGGAAAGACTAGGAAGCATGTTTCAGTTACCTACTGCTGCATAACAAGCCACCCCAAGACTTAGTGGCTTAAAATAACAACCATGGCTTATTTCCAAATGTCACTGCTGTGGTCTAAATGTGTCCCCCGAAAATTCATATGTTGAAACTTAATCACCAATGTGATAGTATTAAGAGGTGGGGCCTGTAGGAGGTGATTAAGTCCCACCCTCACCAATGGGATTGATGTCCTTATAAAAGAGGTTGAGGGGAGCTGCCTTGCCCTTCTGCCATGTGAGGACACAGCAACAAGGTGCCATCCATGGAGCAGAGAGCAAGCTCTCCCTAGACACTAAATCTGCTGGTGCCTTGATCTTGGACTTCCCAGCTTCCAGAGCTGTGAGAAATACTTTTCTATTACTTATAAATGACCTAGTCTAAGGTATTTTGTTTTAGTAGCCCCAAGAGACTAAGATAGTCACGTTCACAGGTTCTGCATAGACATGAAGTGTTTTGGAGGGGGCAGAGGGGCAGTATTCAACCCAGTATAGTATAGCGTCCCGTTCTGCGGGGTCTCTCCACATGGCTTCTCATCATTCAGTAGTCTAGCCCAGGGGTTGACAAACTGTGGCCCATGGTCAAATCTATTTTTATAAATAAAGTTTTATTGGAACACAGCCATGCCCATTTGTTTACATATTGTCTGTAGCTGCTTTCAAGCTACAGTGGCAAAGTTCAGTAGTTGCAACAGAGACCATGAGGCCCACAAATCCTTTAATATATTTACTATTTACTACCCAACCCTTTATAAAGGAAGTTTGCCCACCTGTGGTCTATCTATTCCAGCTTCTTACATGGCAGCTGTAGCCCAAAAATGAGTGGCCCAAGAGGACAGCGTGCAAGTGCTGATGGAGACGCTGCTTGCTGATGTCCCATTGTCCAAAGCAGGTCACATGGTCAAGCCCAGAGTCAGTGGGAGGGCCTACCCAAGGGCCTGGGTACCAGGAGGCCTGGTTCATTGGGGCCACCGAGGACAGTCGACCATGGGGCAGGAGAGGGGGATGGGGGCTGAAACAGGGAGGCCCAGTGAGGAGACTCTTGCCTTGTACAGGAGAGAGACCATGGTGACCCCAGAGGTCCCTGGGGTGGTAGCAGTGGACAGGTGAGAAGTGATTGGATTCCAGATATATTTGCAAGCAAAGCTGATGTTTCTTGTGGATGGACTGGGCATGAGCAAAACACAGATTTGTTTATATGCCACCTACTGCCAAAGAGAACTTGAGGTTCCTCGTAGAAAGTTGTGCACAATGAAACCAATGCACACTGAATCAGGACTAGAAACGTAAGCTCCACGGAATAAAGGGAGAGGCAGCAGGCACAGGTGGGGACAAATGGGGAACAGCTGCCTTGGCCCAGGGCTTGCAAAACGACCTCTGTTCCTCAGGACATTTTGTTTCCATTTTAAGAGTCAAAATAGGTACAGTAAAAATACAAAAATTTCAAAATAATAAAGGTGTCCGGGATGGGAACGGTGTGTCTGTAGAGGCGGCATCCCGGGGGGTGCACACTCTGGCCCGGCCGCAGGAGGGGACTTCATTCACGGTGAGCGGTGGGGTGTGATTGGCCAGCATCATATCGAGTATATTAT
>CM052444.1:102630201-102647431 GCA_028533085.1 Varecia variegata | reverse complement strand
CGAAAAGAGACCACTGTGTTGGTGCTCTAGGCTCGGACCCTAGCTCGGGCTAGCCAATAAACTCCTTTGTCTATTACAGCCTCAGTGACTCTGTCTTTCTGTTCCTGGGGGAAAGGGAAAACCGGCTCTTATCACTGCGCGTGGTAATGAACTCGGCTTTTCTCTTGTTAATGTCTTTTGTCAGTTTAATTTCTAGGGCCCTAGCTGCAGGACCTAGGAGGATAGAGAAAAGTTTTTTTTCTTCCGCTACAAATATTCAAAGAAACATATAAATATTCATATAGCTACATACTTTGAAAAAACTAAAAAGGGCTAATGCTAGATATATTGTTCTCTAATTTGCTCTCTCGGCCCCTCGTCTGCCCCCATTACACCAGGAACCACATGGCATCGCACATCGTCACTTGAATATCAATCAGTGTGGTTTCATCAGAGTCCTGCTGATGGGCATTTAGGTTCCCACTTTTTCACTCTTACACGTAGCGCTGCAACAAACATCCTGAGTGCCAGTGTGTCTGCAAGACAGATTTCTAGAGTTTGAATTGCTGGGTCAAATGGTACAAATATATAACATTTTCACAGATACAGCTAACACGGCCCTACCCCCTACTATCACCACTGTCAGCAGATTGATATCACTGGATATCAGTATCTTAATTTTTGCTGGTCCTGACTTGGAAAATCTTATCTTGCTTTAATTTGCATTTCTGATTGCTGGCTAAATTGAACTCCTTTCATATATTTATTCCTTAGCACCTCTAGTCCCCTAAGCAGAGGGAGTAGGGGACTGGGTGGTAGAGGAACTGGAGACTGGCTTTCTATTTGCTCATCCAAGCCAGGAGTTGTGTCGCAGCAGGACAACCTTCATTCTCACAGGCCCGGGTATTCCTTTGCATGGTAATTCAGATTAGTTTGAAAATGTAAACACACTCAGTAGGAAGTAGAGATTTATCTACACTTAAAAGTAAAACAGAAAACAAGGGCCACTAAACCTCCAGGTCACCCAGTTGTCACCATAAAGCCTGTAGCAGTTAAAGTAATATTATCTAAATTTCACACTTAAAAACAAATAGCATTAAGCCATCCATTCAAGCCTTTAAGCTCGCATCTCTAAAGCTGCAGACAATGTGACTCCAGGGCAACGGAAGTGTGTGCCCTTCAGTCCTCAAACTCTAAGGGAGCGGGAGGCCTATGTCCCCGTGAGCCCTGAGCATTAAGAGGAGTAGAAGAGAGAATTAGCAGGACTGACCCATCAAAAGATCAAAGGGAGAATTGACTTCCCTTCCTCTCCTGTTATCTCAGTGTATTGCAGGAAAGAAGACCAGGAATGCAACCAGACCTGGCCCAAATCATTTTAAACACAACACCTGTCTCTCAGGTTAATTTACACGTCAATCTGTTTCCCTGTCCATTTGTCCTACCTGGCACCATTTGTCACCCTAAACAGAATTACCTGCACTTTTCATCTCCCTTCCCCTCCAGAAAGACAGGTATAAAATTACCTGAACTTCCCTGGGATATTGGGTAATCACTTTGTGATTCTCCCCAGGCGCATGGTAAATAAACCTTTCTCTTATTAATCTGCCTTTATTGTGAGTTGATCTCTCAGTGAACTTTTTTGGTGGAAAGGCGAAGTTTCCCCTCACCCCTACAGTATACGGGAGGACCCAGGAGGACCTTAATAAATGCTTAATGACTGATATTAAATGAGAAAAAAAATCCCTTGTTTTCTGAAATTGCAAACTAAGGTCAGAGCAAAAAGAACAAAGCAGGCCAGGCAAGACCAGCCTGAGCAACATCGTGAGGCCCCAGTCTCTACAAAAAAGTAGAAAAATTAGCTGGGTGTGGTGGTGTATGCCGGCAGGATAATTGCTTGAGCTCAGGAGTTTGAGGTTGCAGTGAGCTATGATGATGCCACTGCACTCTTAACTGGGCAACAAAGTGAGACCCTGTCTCAAAAAAGAGAACAAAGCAGAAATGTTAATATGCATAGTCACTGGGAAACACAATCTGTTAAAAATAGCCTTTTTTTTTTTTCAGACAGTCTTGTTCTGCTGTCCCGGGTAGAGTGCGGTGACCTCATCATAGCTTACTGCAGCCTCAAACTCCTGGGCTCAGGCAATTCTCATGACTCAGCCTCCTGAGTAGCTGGGACTACAGGCATGTGCCACCATGCCCGGCTAATTTTTTCTATTTTTTGTAGAGACAGGGTCTCACTCTTGCTCAGGATGGTCTCAAACTCCTGGCCTCAAACAGTCCTCCCTCCTCGGCCTCCCAGAGTGCTAGGATTCCTGGCGCGTGCCACTGTGCCCGGCCAAAAATAGCCTTATTCCTTTTACAAAAGGAGTCAGACATTTAGAAAATAAATACAGATAAGCGAAAAGAAGCAAATAAGACCCACTCATAATTCCATAAAGAATCCTGTTAACAATTTGGAATATATCCACCTCCTCTTTTTAGAAAAGTGTACGAGTCAGTGTTTTTTTAGTATATTTACAGGGTTGTTCAACCATCACCAGGATAAAATTTTGGGACATTGTCCTTTCTAAAGGAAACCCCTACCCACTAGCTGTCAGTTACCATTCTTCCCAGCCTCCCTTGCCCTAAGGAACCACTAATCTATTTCCTGCCGCTACAGAGACAGAACTCGCCTATTCTAGCTATTTCATATAAATTGTTTCATACAATATGTGACCTTTTGCATCTGGCTTCTTTCACTTTCCATAGTCTTTTCAAGGTCCATCCATTTGTAACATGCATAAGTACTTCATTTATTTTTGTTACCAAATACTATTCTTCTGTATGGATATGCCACATTTGATTTAGTCCTTCATCAGTTGATGGACACTGGGTTTTTTCCATTTGGGGGCTGTCATGGACAATGCTGCTATGCACATTCAGGCACAAATTTTTGCTTGGACACGTCTTAATTTCTCTTGGGTGTAAACATAGACGTGGAATTCTTAGGTCACAGCCCTCTTTTTTCCTATGCTTTTATATGGATACAGTTTTTCTTTTCTACAAATGATCTCATTCTGAACACATTAAGCAGCTTGCCTTTTTTTCACTGAAAGATATATTCTGGATATCTTTCCGTGTCACTATGTATTTCTGTCCTGTATAATGTGTAATTTCAAAACAATCTAGTCTCTTGGGCAAAGTATAGCCAAATTCTGGAAAATGATATTTAGGCGGTGAAATTGTGGGCTGTTCCTCATGTGGCCCCCACCCCCACCTGCTTCCCAAACTCTCTTTCAGGTACTGGTATTATTTTAGTAATAAAATCAAAGAACACAGAATCTGCCTGACTCCGTGGAGGGAAGGACTGAGGAGTCTGGGCCACGGTTTCCCTCTGGATTTCTTCAACCCTGGAACTCCCTTCCCAACAAGGGCATAGCAGGAGGGAGAAGAGGCCCTTCCTCTTGGTGGGGACCCTTAACTGTGTGGCTAGCCAGGGGCCAGGACCCCTTTGTGGGTTTTCAGTGTCCTGGCCACCCCTTGCGACCTCTGCTCATGGCAGACAGTGTGAACTGGCAACAGAGCCTACTTCCCAAGGAAGGTTTTTGGAATTTTTTTCAATTTAATTCAAACATTAAAAAAAATTTATGGTGCTCTACACATTCAGAGAAATTTTTCTAATAATGAACTGTTCAATTCAATTCAACTCAATTTTTAAACACAGTCCCTTTGAGTACAAAAATTTCTAACACCAAGTGCATAAAATGTACCTAAAAGAAAGTTCTGGGATTAAAACCTATTGAAAAGAAAAATGGTCCACTAGGGTTGTAGGGGAGGAAAGATTTCTTTTCCTTACCCCATTGGTATGTTCAGGGCTGAGGCCCCTATAACAAAAGACAGATTAACAATGCTGTATCCCTACCTAATGTATTACATAGTTTGCAAGGCTTTGAACTTTATACTGGAATTATAAAGTTCAAATGGAATTATACTCTAGGTTTTCTTCTCAATATATCATCCCATTCCCACCTCCCACCCCTCCCACCAATATTCTGTTCCTGAGAGTCATCCAGTTACTGTGTGTGTTTCTAGCCTATTCATCTTCATAACACAATAGGGCTCTGTTGTAGGAATAATCCAACCTCACGGTTCTAGTCGTTAAAAAAAAAATTGGCTAGGCATGGTGGCTTATGCTTATAATCCTAGCACTTTGGGAGGCCAAGGTGGGAGGATCACTTGAGCCCAGAATTTCAAGACCAGCCAGGGCAATAGCAAGACCCCATCTCTACCAAAAACACCCTTAAAAAATTAGCCTGGTGTGGTGGCACGCACCCGTGGTCCCATCTACTCAGGAGGGTGAGGCAGGAGGATTGCTTGAGGCCAGGAGTTTGAGGCTGCAATGAGCTATAATGACACCACTGCAGTCTAACCCAAGAATAGAGTGAGACCTTGTCTTGGACAAAAAAAAATTAATTGGCAGGCAATTAGGCTGAGATGGGTCTGGCATGTTGGGTTCCTATGCAAGTGAACTGAAGCCCAGCTCAATGTAAATAGTGAAACAAAACTTAAGCTCAACTCATCAGAAACCTCCAAACTAAACTCTAACTAGGACTTTCCACTTTAACCAATCAAATATATTTTCTTTGTGTTGCTTCTGTGAACACCTTATGAAAGTTTTCCGCTGTCGCCCCCTTGCTTGCGGTCTGGTGATGCCTGATTCATGAATTGCTGTCTGTTCAAATAAACTCTAAAATTTGAATGTGCCTAAGTTTACCTTGTATATAGTCTACTGATGACGAATCATTTGGGTCCCACTTTTTGACGTTATCAACAGAGCCGTGATGAACATCTGAACATTCTTTTCTTCTTTTCCTGAACACTTTTGTACCAGTGACCAGGCCATGTGCTTGTCCCTTGATTTCTCACGATGGCAATCTCTCCCATCCTCACCCCACCAGGCATTCCTGCTCACCTGCAGCCAGGTGTCCTGATGGAGCTCTTAGCTGAGATGCTTGAGTGATTTCCAGGTGCCTTTCCGGAATGTCCGGTTTCTAAGGAGGTCTGCTCTGGCGGTTCCCTAGCTGGGGCCCGAGGGCATCTTGGTTCTGGCCCTTGGCTTAGTGACTTGCTTTTCCTTCTGGGAACTAGTTGATGCTTGTTGTCAGCCCCTGAGACTGGGGCTCTGGTCCTGGCCCCATCTGGGACACCCTTATGACTTTCCATACCTCAGTTTCCCTATATGCTAAATGGGGGAGAAACACCTGTCCTGCCTAACTCAGAGTGTTGCCCCAGCCGAGCACGGTGGTGTGAGTCTGCAATCCGAGGTCCTCGGGAGGCTGAGGTGGGAGGATTATGTGAGCCCAGGAGTTCCAGTCCATCCTGAACAATATAATGAGACCTCGTGTCTAAAAATTAATAAATAAATAAATATATTTTTAAAAAAAGAATGTTGCCACAAAAATAAGCTGTTACTCTGAGAAATTTTCTTAAGAGGTGGATGAGCAACCTTTCTGCATCCCGCTGGGGAAACTAAATCACCCATCTTCACCCACAAGGAGGTGGAGCCCATCCAAGGCTGCCCAGAGCTGGAAGGAAGAAGTGTGGGTGACTCAAAAATTCCTGGAGTTACCATGCAGACCCAGACTGCCTCCTTCTGGACTTCCTTTAAATGAGACAAGTTTATATAGTGTTCTAAGAGAAATTTAAAAAAAGAAAAATAAACTGTCCAACCCCTTCGAGTAATTCATGTCAGTGTTCCCATGTGTCTGTGAGATGCGAATGTTAATAAACTTCGGTTTGTTTTTCTCTTGTAAATCTGTCCTTTCTGTCAGCCTGGTTTACAGGGCCCCAGCCTAGAACCTAGGAGGGCAGAGGGAAAAAGATTTTTTTCCTCCTCTACAATTAATTGCTAACTGCGGTAAGGGAGACCACCAAAGCTTGGGCAGTGCCACTGGGGGGTTAAGGTCAGAGCAGACTGGGCATTGGAAGTTTGGTCCCAGGCAAGTCTTTCAATGGAGAGACTCGGTTAGGATTGGGTGAGAACCGTGAGACAAGGTGGGAATAGCAAGACAGTGATTTTGACACAATGGATGCAAAGATCTCAGGGCACAAACTTGTCTCTGGTGCATTCCCTCAAAGACCTGATGAATCTTTCAGGAAGTTCCTAAATGATGAACAGTCAAACCATTCGCCTGGCTGGAGACTCCGGGAAGCGCAAAGTCACACTTGGGAAGGCAGGAGAGCAAAGTCTCCTTAAAAAACAGTCGGGTGTGCTTCTGGGCTGAGTGTGGGCATAGAGGGTTTTGGTTCCCAAAACCAAAGCATGGACTGGCAAGTATAAAGTCAAAGAATTAATGATACTAATAAATATGTCTCTAACTTCATGGAAAGAAATTGACAGCCAGGTATGGAATGAGATGGCCTTAGTCTTGTTACAGCCCAGGAATATGGTATCTGGAGATGTGGAATCCCGGGTGCTGAGCCAGGGAGCCTGGGAATGGAGGATAAAGAAACACGTGGTTCCCAGCCCCTGTCCTCCTTTGTCACTCTTGTGTTATCCCTTAGGGTCAGGGGACATGCATGGGGGGTCTAAGATAACCTGTGTTTCTGTTTGTGGAGTTCCTTCCACCTTATATACAGACTTTCTTCCTCTTTGGCTGCTCAAAGCAACAAAACCCCTTATTGAGGGCTTTATATATAGTGTACGTATTGAAGAAGTTATATGAACCAACTACGTCTTCCTCATCATTCCCGCCTCTACACTGCTCCTGACCTCCAGACTGTAGACGGGTGCCCCCTCCTCTGGGCTCCCAGCACCCTTCAGCTGCCTGCTCATGGGGCTGTCTGCCCCATCAGACCGGGGGCCCAGGCTGGGACTCATATTCGTCACGGTATCCACACGTCCAACCCAAAGCAGGTGCTTCATACGTTTCTTTGAATGGATGAAGTGCTTCTCCACAGGGTTCCATTTCTGGGCTCCTTCAAACCCATCTTTGAGTCCCAGATTCCTCTCATTGTCCTTATCTGTCAATGCTGAGATTTGGTGGTGACCTTCTTCAGGAATCCGCCTGCACCCCTGAGATTCTGAAGGAAAAATGGACCCAGCCATTTTTCACAGGCAGGCAAAGCCCCCTTTCCCATGGGGACTGCTGGTGCGGGTCACAGAAGACATCTGCGTCTCTCTGCGGCTCGAGCCGGATCTCTCTGAGCCGTGAGGCTTGCTGGGCCAGACAAGTCTCTCCTCAGCCTCCTGGACCGACGGGATGACTCTAGGAGCTAGCCAGGCATCCGTGATACGCATGCAGGCTCTGGCACTCGCTTGCTGTTCGGATAATGTTTTTCTCCTTTAACCAGCAATTTAAAAAGCCCTCACACTCCGAGTGCCACGTCAGAGGGAGCAGGGGAAGCGAGGTGTAAAACCTCCACTTCAGTGCTCGCTCTCTCCTTGACTTGTTTTGACATGAACAATGTCAGGGCCTGTGGACGTCCTGGATATTTGCTCTTAGGAGCCGCCCTTCCACAGGTGTTCCTCCGAGCACCTGGAGGGATGAGACGTTGAATGGGGAGGGGAGAGGTATGGATTTCTCTGCAGCTCGTGGACACACTTGCAGTGGGGACACCAATCGAGGGTCTCCAGCTCCCCTGTAATTCCCATCAACACCTCCCCCAAGACACCTCCCCAAACATAATCTAGGCAAGAATAAAGCACAGATGCAGTTTTTAGACAGGTCTTCCAGGTGTCTCTTCCAATCTAATTGCTACTCTGAGCTCCTCCTACACAGAGATTCTGGAGCTACTGCTCACCGTGTATTTGTGTCCTCTATATCAAAGTTCTTTGTCCTGGCTAATTTTTTTTCTTTTTTTTCTTGAGACAGGGTCTTGCTCTGTTGCCCAGGCTAGAGTACAGTGGTGTCATCATAGCTCACTGCAATCTCAAACTCCTGGGCTCAAGTGATCCTTCTGCCTCAGCCTCCCAAGTATTTGGGACTACAGGAATGTACCACCATGCCTGGCCAATTAAAAAGATTTTTTTTTTTTTTAGATATGGGGTCTTGCTATGCTGCCCAGGCTGGTCTTCAACTCCTGGTCGCAACTGATCCTCCTGCCTCGGCCTCCTAAAGTGCTGGGATTACAGGCATGAGTCACCGTACCTGGTCTTTCCTGGCTTATTTTGTTTAGCCAAGTTGGCAGGGATTCCAAAGTGATCGTATTTGGTAAAAATCCTATGCCCATGTGACTGTGAGAATATTTTTTCTCTAAAGAAAAAGGACCTTCATCACATAACTACCCATCTCTTCCACTATCTTTAGTACCAATTTCAGATCTCATCTCTTTTCTTGTCTCTTGCAGCACTTACTGCTTCTACAGTGTAAGACCACTCGGCATTTTATCATATTTCATTCATTGCTTTTCTATTTTGTAGTTTACTTTCATGAGTCACTCCTCTCTGGAGAACATCCCCAGCCTAGGCCTTGAGATTACACATACTAAGTTCAGCTAAGCACAAGCTCATGATGCACAATTTCCAGACCCGTAAGGAAACAAGCCATCATGAATGACAATCAGCAGGAACTATTAACAACAGACTTAAGCCACCTTGGGATTTTGGAGTAATCAGGTACAGATAATAAAATAACTATATATGAAAAAAATTTTTTAAAGAGTAAAAAAGTGAGCAATAAGAAGAGACTTCCAAAAGTTACCATGTAGATTTTAAAAAGAACTAAACAGTACTTTTAGAAATGAAGATGAATGGGTTGAAAAGCAGCTTATTAAACACAATTGAAGACAGAACTGACCACTACAAAGACCAAGTGGAAAAGTTAGCTAGAATGTCGCGAAGAGACGCAAAGAGAAAAAGTATAAGAGGTTAACAAACACAGAAGGTTGAATGACAAGTCTAACATAGGCTTAGTTGGAGTTCCAGAGCAAGAAGACTGAGAAAATGGTGAAAGGCAATATTTGAAAAGATAATAGCTGAGAACAATCCAGAAGATATGTAATTAAAGGGAAAAGTCCGTATGATCATCTCAATAGACATGGAAAAAGCATTTGAGAAGAGCCAGCAATCATTCATGGTAAGGATGCTCATGAGCTAGGACTAGAAGGGGAATCCCGTCCCCTGGGTGCACTTGTTTCCCAGGCTGCCGTACCTGGGTGGCTTGCACAGCAGAAATTTGTCTTCTCACCACTCTGGAGGCCAGAAGTTTGAGCTCAAGGTGTGGCAGGGTTGGCTCCTCTCCTTGGCTGTAGCTGGTTGTCTCCTCCCTGTGTCCTTGCACCGTCTTCCCTCTGTCTCTCTCTCCAAATTTCCTTTTTTTATAAGGACACCAGACACATAGGATCAGGGCCCAACCCAATGACCTCATTTTAACTTAGTTATCTCTGTAAAGACCCTGTCTCCAAATACAGTTACATTAGGAGGTACTGGGGGTTAGGGCTTCAACATATGAATTTTGGGTAGGGGGATATAATTTAGCCTATGATATAAGCTAGAAATGGGAGGGAAATTCTTAAATCTGAGAAATCATCTTTTTAAGTCAGGAACATAACAAAGATCCTCACCATTATTGATTTTACTTAATATTAAATAGGATTATCTTCCAAGATTATTCAGAGAACAAAATATATACATATATATATATTAAGTAGGAGATCTTAGCTAATGCAATAGAGCAAGAAAAATAAATAAAAGGTAGAAGAATTAGAAAGAAACCAAACCGTCATCATTTGCAGGTGGTATGACTGCCTATACCCATGCTATCCAGTACAAATATAATGTGAGCCACATATGTAATTTAAAAATTTTTAGTAGCCACATTAAACAAATTAAAAAGAAGCAGGTAAAATTAATTTTAATACTATATTTTATTTAACCCAATATATCCAAAATATCATTTCAACATGTAAAAACATTTCCAGTGCTCAGTAACCATGTGTGGCTCATTGGACAGCAGAGGCCTACGTAGAAAACCCCATCTGCAAATTATTATAATTAACATAAGTGTTTAGCAAGAAAAAATATTTTTTTTTGAGACAGAGTCTCACTCTGTCGCCCCAGGTAGAGTGCAGTGGCATCATCACAGCTCACTGCAGCCTCAAACTCCTGGGCTCAGGTGATTTTCCTGCCTCAGCCTCCTGAATAGCTGGAACTGTAGGTGCACACCACTACACCCAGCTAATTTTTCTATTTTTTGTAGAGACGGGGTCTCGCTCTTGCTCAGGCTGGTCTCCAATTCCTGGGCTCAAGCGATACCCCCCCGCCCCCCTGCCTCGGCCTCCCAGAGTGCTAGGATTAGAGGCGTGAGCCACTCCACTGCGCCCGTCCAAATAAGAAGAACCAATTGCAATTCTATACAGCAGCAAGAAACCAAAACATTTCCTTTTGATAAATGTTTATATAAAAATACAAAAATGATGGGCAACATATATTTCTACTAACAAATACAAAAATTTAATGAGTAGTTAGAAAGTAAAAAGTGCTGGGGGGGGGGAATAAAGTAGGAAGAGGAATGGTGAGTGTCAGGATGTAATAAAGAGTATTTGGAATTAAAGGCCCGGCCTGTAGAGATTAACAGGCCCTTGGAAGGAGCTTTCCCTCTCTGTGCATAAAACCAGCTGGACCCATGAAAAAGAACAATTGACTTCCCTTCCCCTCCCTGCAGGAAAGAGGATCAAGAATGCAACCAGACCTGGCCCAAATCATCTTAAATATAATACCTGTCTCTCAGGTTACTTTAATTTCCAAAGAGAATCACTGACAAGTCAATCTGTTTCCCTCCATCCATTCGTTCTCCCAAGGATTTATTCAACCTCCCTAGTAGCCATTTATTGCCCCTAAACAGGATTACCTATATTCCTCATCTCCTCCTCCCCCTAAAATGAGGGTATATAAACTTCTGGACCCCACTGAGATATTGGGTAGTCACTGTGATTCTCCCCGTGGGCAAGGGAAATAAATTTGTCATCTCTTTCTCTTATTAACCTGCCTTACTGTGAGTTGATCTGTCAGTGAACCTTCCGGGGCAAAGGGGACGTTGCCTCTCACCCCGCAGTTGCAAGATGCCAAAGATCGCTCCCTGCAGACTGCTTTCTGGCTCAGGGGCAGGGGTCAGGCTCGCACCACCCTAACCCTGTGGCCAGTCTTCACAGTACAGTAACGGCACCTCCAGACGTGGCCTTTCCTGACGTGATGTGACAGGGAGAACAGCCTCGGAGGGATTCTTGCTGAAAAAACTGAACCCGGACCTAGTTCAGCCTTTTCACAGGAAATACGGGGACAGAGGAACTAGTTAAATAATGCCACTCATTCCACAGGAAAAAAGACCAAGTTTCTCCAGTAAATCGTAGTCACAAAAAAAGAGAGGAGTGGCTGGTACAGGGGAATGCAAACCGAGGGGCCAACAACCTCTCACAACAGGGACTCTGTGGACCCAGATTCAAACAAACTAAATGTAAAAAACACCTTTGAGTAAAACCAGAGAAATTGAAATACGGAATGGGTATTTGATGATGTTAAGGAATTCCTGTAAATGTTGTTGATCACGAACACCGTGTGCTGGTTCCAGCAGGCTGAGTGATGGGCCCCCAAAGACATGTCCACGTCCTGATTCAGAACCTGTGGATACGTGACCTTACGTGGCCAATCACGTTTGCACGCGCGACTAAGTTAAGGATCTGGAGATGGGGATTATCTTGGGTGCCCAGGTGGGCCCAGGGTAGTCACACAGGTCCTTATGCAAGGGCGGCTGGAGGGTCACGAGCAGGAGATGTGTCCGTGGAAGGAGAGGTCGAGTGGGGCAGGACCACACGCTAAGGGAGGCAAGAGGCCCTGGGAAGCTGGAAAAGCCCAGAAAAGCTTCTCCCGGAGAGCTCGGGAAGGAACCGGCCCTGCCAACAACTTGCTTTTCGACCCCTTTGGACTTCTGACCTCCAGAACTGTACAGTAATGAATGTGTGTGGTTTGAAGCCACAAAGTTAGTGGGAATTTTGTTACACTAGCAATAGGAAACTAACACCGTGATTATTTTTTTTAAAGATTTTGCCAGTTACAGATGCATAATGAAGCATTTAAGGGTAAAATGACACAGAATTTATTTTAAAATACCCTTAAAAGAAAACCAGTGCATGTGGTCATATATATCACAACATTGGGAAATGCCGATTATGGTTGAAGCTGAATGATGAGCATAAGGGAGCTCATTACCCCATTGTCTCTACTTTATCATATGGCTGAAAACTTCTAGAACAAAAATTTTAAAGATATGTTGTGGTGTCAATGGTGTGAGCTAGCACTCCTAACAGACCACCCTGGATCTACACTGAAGCCCTGGGTGGTCTCACCTGTCTCCCAATTTTACATCTTCAAGGGGACCCTCCTGTGAGCTCCAGACATGCACATCCAGTAGCCAACTGTCCCTCTCCCTGGGGGCCTTGGGAGTCTGACGGGCATTAGCATTCACTTGCCAACTTAGCATATGCATGGAGTGATCCCAGGACATATGGTAAAGAGAGCAAAGCAAGGGCAGAACAGCGCTGATATTAATGGTGTGCTGCCTTTTAAGTAAGGAAGGGGGAAATACGAATACATGTTTATTTACATACGTAAGGAGGAGCAAGGCTTGGTCACAGAAGTGTCATTTCTAACTTGTCTCACTCTCCCTGCTACCTTCTTTTGCTTGCGTAGAATCACGCCCAAGTAAACCACCTCCGCCGAAGTTCTTGCCAGGTTTTGTCCTCAGGGTTCCTACGCTGAGACATCTATCATGTCCAGAACCTGCTGCTCCTCCCATGGTCTTTCCCATCTCAGTAAAGGGCAGCTCCAAACTTCCTGCTGCTCAGGTCAAAAACCTTGAGGTTTTGTATTTTGATTTGATTTGAGTTTTTTTCTCTTGCACCCTACACCCAATTCATCAGTAATTCCTCTTAGCTCTACCTTCAAGATAAATGCAGGCTCTAGATGTTTCTCCAAATGCTTCTCACTGTTTCTATTGCTACCCACGTGGGCTGGGCCTGCATTACCTCCTCCCTGTGTCAGCACAATTGCTTCCTAACTGCTCATCCTGCTGCTGCCCAGGGCCCCTGCAGCCTGTCCTCTGCATGGAGTGCTCTGGTTAGTCAAATCATCAGCCACAGTCTTCCTCTGCTCAAAATCTGCCAGTGGCTTCCAGAATCACTCAGAGAAAATCCAAATGTCCTACTACAGTCTACAAGGCCCTCCAGCAGCTGCACCCCCTCTGACTTAATCTTTCCATCTTCTCTAATTTTGCCATACTCAAGGGACAGAAGGAAGGCCAGTGTGGCTGGACCCAAGTGAGTGAGGGGGAGGGAGGTCCAAGTGTGGGGTGAGGGAAACCGTCCCCTTTGCCCTGGAAGGTTCACTGAGAGATCGACTCACAGTAAGGCAGATTAACAAGAGAAAGAGATGACAAATTTATTTACCTTACACACAAGAGAATCACAGAGTGACTACCCAATATCCCAGTGGGGTCTAGAAGTTTACATACTCTCATTTTAGGGCGAAGGGGGAGATGAGGAATATAGGTCATTCTGTTTAGGGGCAATAAATGGTTACTAGTGAGGTTGAATAAATACTTGGGAGAATGAATGGATGGAGGGAAACAGATTGGTTCTCTCCAGAAATTAAATGAACCTGAGAGACAGGTATTGTATTTAAGATGATTTGGGCCAGGTCTGGTTGCATCCTTGATCCTCTTTCCTGCAATATATTGAGATAACAGGGAGGGGAAGGGAAGTCCATTGTTCTTTTTGATGGGTCTGGTTTTTTATGAAGAAAGAGGGAAGGCCCCTTCCAAGGCCTGTTGATATCTAAGGTCCTTTGATTCAGAATATTCTTTATACCAAGGAGTTATTTTTGGGGTGAAATTTCCTGAGCTCCTTCACAAGGAAAGGGTGAGACGCGGAGGTCTGGCCCTGGGGGCTCCCTCCAAGGAAGAACCGCCATTCAGCCGCGAGTGCGGTTAGCCGGCAGCCTCCAGGTTCCGAGCTGAGGCTGTGCTGTTTCTGCGCAGCCCCAGGACGGTGACTCAGCGTGCTGGGCCACCCGGCCTGGCCACTCTGCCCGGTGGGGCTGTGCTGATGGCCCCCGACCGGGGTAGCCAGGACTGTGCGGCTTCATCCTCAGACTCTCCCTGCGGAACCCCGCTCCACCGCCTTCGTCGCTCACAGCGGCTACCTCCATTCGCCCCCGCATGCCTAACCCCCGCTCCCTGCTCACTTCCGAGAGGGAGGCTGGGATCGTACAGGGCCTCGCGGCCCAGGTTAGGAGTTGGAGTCCTGTTCTGGTTTTCATGGGAAAGCACCGCATGGTTTTAAGGGGAAGTGCGTCGCGCTTTGCCTTTGGAACGAGTTCCCTGGGCTGGAGGAGATGGGAGTGGGGACAAGGAGCCGGTTGGAGGAGGCTCCAGCTCGGGCAGGACTGCAGCAACGAGAGCGGTGAGCGACGGCTGGGTTTGGGGCACGCTTCGGGAGGAAGAGCCCGCAGGACTCGGACGACTGGTGTGAGCGATGGGGGAGACGGGGAAGGAAAGGAGGGGGTGGACTGAGAACGGGCAGGGGCCTGGTGGACAGCCGGGTGGGGAGGGTGCGAAGGCCCCTGGGATTACAAGTCTTGGGGACAGAAATCGGGAGGTGGTCTCCAAAACAGCAGAGCTGGCCGAGACTGAGGAGGGAAGGCCCTGTCATTGAGAGCAGAGGTGCGAGGAAGGAGACGGGTGGTCTCATCTGTACTCTACTATGGTGCATACAGAAAATTGAATGCATTTCAACAACTAAAATCATGAGGTTGATCTTCGGTGTAGGTACAACATGGGGAAAAAAAATCAGACCTCTGAGCCACGTGTATTACGAACCCAGCTGCATGTTTGCGTGAGTTTGTGCATCTAGAGGTTTCCAGAAGGACACGGCCAACCACAACCACGCGACAGCTTAGCAGTGGCTGCCTCTGGGCACAGGGCTGACAGGAGGACGGGAAATGGAGGGATTTACTTTTATTTCTCTGCGCATTGCTTGCATATTTTGTTTATTCCTTCATTTATTTTATTTCTTCATTTTGTTTTGTGTTACGAAAGGCATGTGTTCCTTGTAGTGTGCAATTTCTGGAGCCCACACCTGTTTGCCGGAGGCTGTGACTCAGGTCCGGTCCAAAGAAGGGTGGCGGGGCAAGAGGGGCAGACGTCCTGTGCGCCCTGGGGCAGATTCCAACGGGGCTGGCGGGGAGCGGGGCGGGTGGGCAGCCGCCGGTGGTTAGATCCCGCTGTGTTTTCCTCTTCTGCCCCTCACCCCTCCCCTTATGAACCACAATCTAGGTGGATCCCCTGGAGGGGCGAGGAGGGGCCACTCTGGCCCTCGGTAATTTCCTCTTTTGTGGCTAAGGGTTCGGGTTCACTTTAGGATTAGTTATCTAGCCATGCAGAGTTGCCCCAGGGCTCCGGAGGTGAATAAAAGAGATCCACTTTATTCAGTCTCTTTTTGCTTTGTCTTCCCTAGTGGGGTGCCAAGGACTGGCCTGGGGGCACATTTCCAAAAATTCCTTTGATTATTTAGAAAAAGCCTTATATAATTTAACCAGAGGGACTCCTGGAATCAAATGTACTGTGGCCACAGGCTGCGCTGAATGGAAAGTTCAAATTTAGTGAGTAGGGTTTTTTTTATTAACTAACTGCCTCAGTCTCCCAGCGAGGGGTCTCTAAAGACCGCACAGTAGCACAGTAATGCCTTTGCTGGTCCTGGAGGGCCCCTTGGGGTAGCTTTTATGTGAACTCAGTGTCTTGGGTAAGTCCATGCTCTGGGAGGCTGGCAGTGCCAACCCAGGGGACAGGAGTGGATGAATGACTGGGTCAGGGGTGGCTCCCAGGGGACCCTGGCCCGGTAGGTGGCCAACTTGGGGACTCTGTGTTGCAATCTCTGAGGTTAGGCTGATTGAAAGTGTCCCAAAGGCCCAGGATGACCAAGGCCTCTTGAAGATTCTTGTCATTCTCAATAAGTACTTTAAAAATACATTTTCTTACTTGGGGAACTCCTCAGAAACCATTTCAATATTATTACTGATTGCTTTGTGTGTGTTTTCTAAAAAATGCAGATAACTCACTCCCTAGTTTGTTTTCTTAGCGAGCTCTGTCCTCTATCTTTTCAAGACCAAAGGGTCAGGAACGCAGCTGCCTTCCTGTCTTGGCAAACACTGGGGTGAGACTGGTTTCCACGTGACAAGCACCCCATCCCCTGCGTGCTAGCAGTGCTGCAGACTGCAGGGGCTCGCTCCACGAAGGGTATGATCCTAAGTGGGGCGTTGGAGGCCGAGTTGGGTCCTGGTGTGCTGGGTTCCCTGGCAACACATTGCAGGGGTTGCCTGGGGGAGTCTCTCTGGAAAGACACCCCCAGGCGGTGAGGAGGGCAGGACTGACCACCGAGTGGCTGCCACTGAGGCTGATCCTGCAGTGAGTTCTGGTCCCAAAGTGAGACAAGGCTGGGCCTTGGCATCCCTGTTTCTTTTTACTTTTTAAAAATGAGGCTACTTGCAAATTAAAATGACATACAGGGTGCACTGATTCGTGCTCCTGCTCATACAAGGACGGGGACATGCAGACTCTAGGCAATAATCTGTGCTGGTTCATCAGTTGTGGACATTCCTCATTTCATCAATGAAAAATTATTCTTAGTGCGCCCTGTGCTAATTAACAAACCATCTGGTGTTGATTGGAGATAAAGAGAGCTGAAGTGGGCTTTTGTTGAGCCTTTCAGATATAGGTTCTAATCACCTCCGGAGTTTTGTATTCCTGATTTAGCAGAGCTGACTGCCCCTAGGACGAAGACTGAAATTAAGTCACATGAACAGATCATGCTGAAGGATTTTGAAGTAAGTTACAGGCACTATAACACCCTCTTCAAGCCGTAGCTCTTGAGAAGACCAGTGTGTTGTAGCTCAAACTCGGTCCAACAATAATGTTCATTATTACACGCAGAATCTTCCGCTCGGTAAGTCAGGAAAGTGAGCACTCAGTTTTGGAAAGCTTTTTGTCCAAAATGGTTAACATATTTATAATGGGGGCTTACAGGGGTCAGCTAATGTTCTCTAGAACATTCATTTGTGCCAAGCAGCCGCTTCTCCACTGATGTCACATCAAGGATATTTTACTGCAGAGGGCACCAAATACACCCCCTCATTATTTTTTCCTTAAAAAAAAAAACAGGACAAATTAGTGACCTGGAAGATTGGAATGAAAACACGTCAGAGAAATCATTGTTTTGAGAGATC
>CM052444.1:102578850-102622594 GCA_028533085.1 Varecia variegata | reverse complement strand
CTTTCTGATCCCTAAAATGTTCCCCCTTTATTGCACTAGCCTGGATCTCCAGGAAGATTTTAATATTCGCAGTGGTAGCAAGCATCCTAGTTTCTTTCCCAATCTCAGGAGAAAACTTTTAATATTTCATCATTAAGTCTGATGTTTGCTGTAGATTTTTTGGGTAGGTATTCTTTATCAAATTGAGAAAATTTCTCCTTTTCCCCTAGTTTCCTTTTATTTTTAATTTTTTTTTTTTTTGAGATGGTGTCACTCTGTTGCCCCACTGGAGTGCAGTGGCCAGATCATAGCTTGCTGCAGCCTCAAACTCCTGGGCTCAAGTGATCCTCCTGCCTCAGCCTCCTGAGTAGCTGGGACTACAGGCATGAGCCACCACACCTGGCTTGCCCCTAGCTTCCTAAGAGTTTTTGTTTTCTAATTGTAAGTAGATTTTAATTTTCTCTTTTGGATGGTGAATTTTGTCAATTGATTTTTCTGTATATGTTGAAATGTTTTTAATATCTCTTTCTCCTTTATTTTTGTTACATTGATTTTCATATGTTAAACCAACCTTGCATTCCTGGTACAAACCCAACTTTTAGTGATATATTAATTTTTTTATATACCCCTGCTTTGGTGATCTCAGATGCTTTCTAAGAAATTTTCCAAAAAAAAAAAATTTGTCCAGCATATCTAGTTTTCTCAGTGGAAGGGTTGCTTTACAATAAGCCAGATTGCCTTTGCAGAAGCGGAAAGTCTTAGAGATTTTAAATTTCAGTGTATCTGTGACATCCTTTTCATTTTTAGACCAATCTGGCAGAGGTATGTGTGGGCACGAAGTAAAGGCCTCTGCATTTGTGAGGCAGAGGCTTCTCCTACACACCAGACTGTGACTCAGCCACAAGTCGACTCTTGTCTTGGGTGAAAGTGACAGTTCCGCTAGCTCCTGGCAGATTGACCACACTGGGCCCTTGGCCCCTCCCCAGAGTGCTGCTGACCGTTTTTCAGGTTACCAGGGATGTTCTGGTCCCATCTGCCAACTCTGGTCACACCACTGTGGCCATGCAGAGCTTTGAAAGTGCCTGGCAACCGTGCTTTCTCCAGGCAGATTAGCCCTCATTTGTTTTGTCCCTCCACACTCTCCCTGCTGCGTTTCTTGCCATTGCTGAGTTATTACTCTGTTCTCTGAAGTCTAAATCCGGTTTCCAGCAATTCCTGGTGTAATTTAGCTTAGCACTCCCCTGCATCCTTGTGGTAGGCTGAATAATGGCTCTCCCACAATGGTCACGTCCTAATCCCTGGGGACCTGTAAATGTCACCTCATGGGGCAAAGGAGGCTTGCGGATGAGACTGAGTTAAGGATCTGGAGATAAGGAGATTATCCTGGGTTACGTGGGTAGACCCTAAATGTAACCACAAGGACCCTCATAAGAGGAGGTCAGGATCAAAGGAGGAAGCCAGAGATTGGAGCGATTGGAGGAAGAGGCTGGGAGCCAGGGAGTGCAGGTGGTCACTAAGGGCTGAAAAAACTCAAGGGAGCAGATTATCCCCGCAGAGCCTCTAGAAGAAACTAGCCCTGCCCACACCTTGGTTTAGCCCAGTGAAACTGAATTCAGATTTCCAACCTCCAGATGTGTAAGAGAATGAATTTGTGTTAAGCATTGGGGTTTTGGCGATTTGTTACAGCAATGACAGAAAACTGATACAGTCTTCTACTTGCATAACCCGCCCCTTAGGCAGAGGAGGAGGGTTAGCACTGGGTATGGACTTGGAATTGCTTCTTGACCAGTGAAGGGTGGAGCTGAAAGACAGACAAACCTGCCCTACAGAGGTGACTGGGGGTGGAGTATATTAAAGGGTCATCAGCAAGACTCTGGCTACTCCAAGGAGGAGAAGGTCCAGCTGGCAGGAGATGCAAACAGAACATCTAATTCCAAGAGCAGGACCTGCGGTGAGTTTGCAGGGAGAAGGGGCACAGAGCATGGATGGCAGGCTGAGCTGTGAATAGTTTTACGTATTTGGCTCCTTTTCGCTTATACCTAGATTAATAATAGAAGAGGATTTCCACCAGGGTTTGGGGGTGGGTGTTTTTGGCTGTGGGTTACTGGTACCCAGTGAAGTGGTAGGGTAGTTATGCTGGAGGAAAGTGCCTGCTGGTGGCCACCCCGACATGACAGGTGCTGAATTCCAGGAGGACAGTTGAGGCTGGAGATGCACTCTGAGACCAGGGAGGCTGGTGAGAGAAAGCAAGGGTGTACTCATGGAATTGGGGCTGGATATGGCTGGATATGGCTGGATATTCATGTGATAATTTGGTTGTGTCAATGCTTCACTTATATGGAAGTAGCTGCAAATCAGAAAGGAAACAGAATTTTTTTTTTTTTTGAGACAGGGTCTTGCTCTGTTGCCCAGGCTAGAGTGCAGTGGTAAGATCATAGCTCACTATAGCCTTGAACTCCTGGGCTCAAGTGATCCTCCTGCCTCAGCCTCCCAAGTAGCAGGGACTACAGGCACCACCACCACACCCATCTACTTTTAAAATTTTTTGTAGAGATGGGATCTCACTGTTGCTCAGGCTGATTTCGAATTCCTAGGCTCAAGCGATCCTCCCATCCCAGCCTCCCAAAATGCTGGGATTACAAGCTTGAGCCACTGTGCCTGGGCCAGGAAATAGAAATTTTTTGAGTAGTCTAAAAAGGCATTTGAGGGTTTGCGCACTTTAGCTAGATGACAGTCTCTGGGCTCTCAGTTCAGCTCTGTCCACTCTTCTTGTACATGTAATTCCAAGAAGTGTGTTCGTCTGGTTTCTGGCCAAACAGATCCAAAACAGCACATAGGAAGCCAGGAGATGAAGTTAGGCAAATAGACAACCCTAAGAGGCAACAGCTGGCAGCTTTTGTTGGCCATGGTAATGATAAGAAAATCAACACATGCACATTACTGCTCCCACCACCCAGCCCTTCCTGGGAACCTCCAAATCTCCCCACCATCCACCAACTTCCAGGGTTAACACCTGGCAGAGCAGGGGGCTTCCAGACCCTGCGACAGCACCCAGCCTAGCTTCCGTTCTGGTTGGTCATGATTGTTGGGCACATGGTCGTTCAGATTTTACATATCACCCTGAGCATATATGTGTATAACTTTAATAACTGAGTAAGTTAGGTGACATTTCCCCCTCAATATCTGATATAAGAAATCCAAAAACATTACAGTTAGGGGTCATTTCATGTAGGGAGAATTGTCTTACATGGTTATAGGCCCGGTGGACATCAGTATGTTACAACACAGGGAAATAACTGATATATTCATGCGACTCGTGAAGGCAGAAGGAAGTTCAGCTGAATGTTATTAAGAACAGTTCAATAATACTCAGCTTAATCTATTTAAAAAGTGTGATACATTTTAGAGGTTTTGATCCAAAATGGATTAAATGTCTTGGGCTTATATAAGATTGAGCCTTTAACCATTTAGAAAACTCACTTGTCCAGAAAGACTGACTCATTCTTCAGGATTCCAGAGAGCTGGCACTCCCGCCTGGAACAGAACCATGGCCTGTGTGTGTTCCTTACAGCCAAAATGTGCACGTTCTGGTGCAGTCAGATTCATTCTTCTACCCGTCCTGTGCAAACCTGCGCGTGGGCTCACCTGGGCTGGTGGGGCCTCTCTTCATCGGGGGTCGTCATCCCACCCTGCTCACCTGGGCTGACCATGCCTCGCAGTTACCTGGGCTAATGGTGCTGCCCTGCTCACCTGGGCTGACAGGACCTCCCTGCTCACCTGGGCTGACCGTGCCTCGCAGTTACCTGGGCTAATGGTGCTGCCCTGGTGCTTTACCTGGGCTGACAGGACCTCCCTGCTCACCTGGGCTGACCGTGCCTCCCTGCCCTCTTCTTTTACTTTGCCTCAGTGGGCCTTGCTGTGCAGCCGGGGTGAAACCAAAGAAGAATAAAAGCTCCTTTCTCCCTTTTGACCTTGTGTTGTAATGAAAATGACATACTTGTCAGCTCATCTCAGACAGCCGCTCAAACCATAAGCCCTAGAAAAACAGGCATTTAGAATTAAAAAACAGCCTTGATGAGCTGGGTGTGTGGTTGGATGAAAGCAGAAGGAAGTTCAGGGTAAAAAGGACCACACTAAAAAAACAATAACAAAAACAAACCAAAGCAAACATCGTGCCTCACAAGTGCAAGGAGAAGACTCCTGTTTAAAGTTGATGGAAAATTTTAGGACGGAAGAAGACAATGGGTAAGAAATTAGGCAACAAAAGTGACCTTGTCTGATCCTGAGTCCTTCCTGTCATTGGGAGTGTGCAGTGCAGAAGAGGGAGGGGCCCTCTCCCCGCCCCCTACCCCTCTTAGCAGATGGCTCTTATGTTCAAGAGTGTCGCTGATCCGATCCCTTTATTACCTTAATTACTCACTTTTACACCAATTCTTAGCATCAACCAGCTGCACAGACCACTGGCCGACCAGACTCTTGCCTGAGCCAAAGATACAGAGAGAACCCAGGGCTCAGCCTGAGACCTGCCGTAAGGTGTGTCGCAGAGCAGCTGCCGGACCCTCTGTGCGCTGCCTGTAAGGAGACCCCTGGGGCAGCAAAGGTACTAGAGCTCAATTGGGAGTCCCCAAGCGCCCCCCTCAGGGCAGCGAAACCCCATGGGAAATGGGCCGGTGAGCCTCCCAACAGCCCCCCAGCCCTCCTAGCTCTGAAAGCTCTCAGCTCCTCTGACGCCCCAGGGCCCCTCCCTCCCTCGCTCTCAGTGCAGCCATCCTCCCCTCCCCCATGGCCCGGGCTCATCCCAGCTTCCCTGGCTTCTGTCACATCCTGAACTTGCAGCCTCCGCCCATCTGCAGCCCCCTCCCCATTCTTTATGTGTTTCCCAATTCAGATGCCACCCCCACCCCCAAATTCAGATGGCTCAGTTTGTGTTTTCTGGCCAGTTTGATGTCAAGGGGTCTTACTCTCCTCGGCAGAGGTGGGGGGGTCTCGTGATCGATAAGGCAGCCCTTTCTGCAGGGTGGGGGCTCAGCAGGCTGGGTGTGACAAACTTAGCAAGGACTGGAGAGTGGGTCTTTTTTTTAATTTTATTTTATTTTTCAGCGGGGGTAGGGGGAAATGAGGTTCAATTTCTTTTTCTTTCTTTTTTTTTTTTTGAGACAGAGTCTCACTCTGTCACCCAGGCTAGAGTGCAGTGGCGTCATCGTAGCTCATGGCAGCCTCAAACTCCTGGGCTCAAGTGATGCTCCTGCCTCAGCCTCCGGAGTAGCTGGGACTACAGGTGTGCACCACCACACCCAGCTAATTTTTCTATTTTTCATAGAGATGGGATCTTACTCTTGCTCAGGCTGGTCTTGAACTCCTGAGCTCAAGCGATCCTCCCCTCTCAGCCTCCCAGAGTGCTAGGATTACAGGTGTGAGCCACTGACCCCTGCTGAGACTTGGTCTCTAAGGCAGCTGAGGCAAGAGGATGCTTGAGGCCAGCTTGAGGCCAGGAGTTGGAGACCCTGTCTCTACAAAAAAAAAAAAATTCAAACATTTAATTTCTGCAAACGTGGGAAAGAGTTCCATGAGCTGGAGATTAAGAGTCATTTTTACCTCCAGTTCCCTCACTAACTGGGTGACAAAGTTAAGTCACTTCCTTTCTCCAGAAAATGAGGGCTCTGAATGGATAATAAAGCCATCTGGCATACAACAGGCTCTGCTCCAGACTACTAGGCATACATTTATTGCTGAATCCCTAGGAGTGAGGTACTATCATTAACTCCTTTTAAAGACAGGATAACTGAGGCACAGAGCAGTTGAGTAACTTGCCCAAGGTCACACAGTGAGTAACTGGCACAGTTGGCCCCCTGTCTGGCTTCGGAACCCTGGCTCCTAACCATGCTTTGTTTTCTTTAAGATTCTTTCAGCTCTTGAGCTTTAGGGATCTGTTTCCAGCAAGATCCTTGCAGCAGCAGATGTTCCCTAATTACATGACAATAGGGAGCCCTTTGAAATGTAAGGAGATCCTATGTTTGCCTTTAATGTCCTTGTGAAGGTGTGCTGCCATCTGCCATCCCTGGGACAGGTGAGCAGTGGGTTAAACAAGGGCGGGAGGGGGTTTGCTCTGTGTCTGGTCAGCGTGGAAACCCCACAGGACCCGGCCTGCCCTCTGTGTCTCCGAAGGGCCTGGGACTGCCGTCTGTCAGCAGGTATGAGCTCAGCGGTTTCTCCCTCAGCTAACTTTAAGGACTATTTAGCCAAGTGGATGCACAAGGATTAGGCAATCCATGGAGCCACCTCTGTTGATCGGCTGGGTGTGTCCAAGGGCTCTGTAGCTGTCAGAACAAATCCACGGAGGACCACGGACCCCCTGCCAGCTCAGGTGGCCCAAAGGAACAGAGTGGGACGTGGCCCATGAGCTGCGATGCAGGAGTAAACACCGATTTAAGGCAAGGACAGGCACCTCTGTGCCTCTAGTTAGGACCCTCCACCTCATGCCCGAACGTGGGGCCAGGCCCTTTTCCCAGGTGCCTGGCTCGGGGCAGCCGTAAGTCCACAGCCATGGCTTGTGGCCATTACCAAGACAGGCAGGAGGTTCCACGTGAAACCCTGCAGGGTTTGCAGGTACCGGCCATGCCCCGCAGCCGTTCCCGGATGTCCGGTGCCAGGAGAAAGGGCACAGGAAGTGCCGCTGTGCAGGGAAGGCCTTCAAGCCGCCTCTGCCTGCCTCGGGCCTGTTCCCCTCCTGTGGTCACGTGTCCACAATGGCTGTACTGTGTGGCCTTCAGGTGACTTTTCCTAAGTTAACCAAACCCATGGACTACCTGGATGTGGTAATAACTCGGAACAGAGCAGCCACGTGCTCGGGCCACGTGGCCCGACGAACCAAGTCAGAAGGGCCATTGTGGGGAGGGTGTTATTGTTTTAGTGGGTGCAGCAAAGGGTGGATCAGCTGGCTGGACACCGTAAATTGTTATTTACAGCTCCTGAGCCTTTAAAAGAAGAGCTTCCCCAGAATCAGTCCTGATCTCAGACCTGCACGCCATGAGGGCCCTGGTGCCTCTTCTGTCCCTGTTCCTCCTGGGCACCCAGGCCCAGCATGGGGCCCAGTGGACCTACTCAGGTAAGCCCCCCACCCCTGCATAGCTCCTCGCTTACCCCTGCAACAAAGAAGGGAGCAGCCCCCTTCTTGAGGACGAGAGGGGAGCCTGGCACTTCCCAGGGGGGCAAGGCGGCCCCCACACCTACTGTGGCATCTGCTAGTTGTGGTTCAGTCGCTGCCTTTCCAAGGTCTCGGAATGTATGGAGAACAAACTGAACTTAAACTTCAATTAAGGAAAAGAGGAAATAACTTTCTCCTTTCACAACTCCCTGGTTCACTTGTAGGCTTTTTGCTTTTAAATCTTTTCCACCTCTGTGTTGGCTAGCTTGAGCCCCCTTGCTGCTTTTTTATTTATTATTTATTATTTTTTGAGACCAGGTCTCCCTCTGTTGCCCAGGCAGAGTTCAGTGACCCAATCACAGCTCACTGCAGCCTTGAATTCCTGGGCTCAAGTGATCCTCCCACCTCAGCCTCCCGACTAGCTAAGACTATAGTATAGGCACGAGCCACCACGCACAGCTAATTTTTAAATGTTCTGTAGAGATGGGGTCTCACTGTTGCCAGGCTGGTCTCGAACTCTTGGCCTCAAGTTATCCTCCTGTCTTGGTCTCCCAAAGTGCTGGGATTACAGGTGTGAGCCACTGCTCCCCACCTGCCTGCATAAGCCACTGCTTCTGATTATAAAAGCTTTTGCTTTATTGTTCTATGTACGTGGAGAATACAGTTCTTAGAAAGGACTCCTGGTAGCCTCACAGAAGGTGCTGCAGGGTTCGGGGGAACTTCCTTCTAGGAAATTTCATGCACATTTTGATAAGAACCCAGTTACCTTTAGATCGTCTCCAGGCTCCCAAAACCAGACTTTTAACATGTGAAATTTAAGATCCTGGCATTTAGCAAGGGTCCTGGCCTGCCCGTGAGCCGAAGCTGGGAAGACGGTGTCTGTGGGCTCTGGAACACTGAACACCCTTTCCTGTGCCAGTGAGGGAGCTCCTGCCCGCGGCCCCTTCTCTTCTGCACTGCACGGTGGTGCGGGGCCCCAGGGGAGGCTGGTGGCCGCTGGCAGGTGGCAGGAAGAAGGAGCAGACAGTGTTGAGCCTGCTGCCTGCAAAATTTGCCCCTCCCTCGGACACGTGGGAAGCACATATTCAGGGCGGGTGGTATGTCCCATTAAGTCAAGGGCAATTGTATTAGGGACACCCTGGGGAGGCGCAGGAAGTCCAGCTTCAGAGGGGCCAACTCTAACCAACCGCTCTGTCCTCGAGCAGAGGCGGTCCCCACACCTGCCAGGTGCTTGGAAGGCTCTGGGGCTTTCTGCTTCATCTGGCCCAACGGGGCTGGGTGCGGTTCCGAGGTTACAGAAGAGAGAATTCAGACAATGAAGGTCTTGTCCTCCCCAGGCTCAGCCAGCCTGGAGACTGGGCTTCATGGAAAGCCACCGGAGGCCCGGGAGAACCTGGGGGCAGCTTTTGCAAACGCCTTCCAGGAACTCCCTAGAGATGTCCCAGTGTTGACAGGGTCCTGGGCCAGAGCATTTGGATCCAAGAAGGGGCAGTGCTGGAGGCCTCCTGCCTGGTCCCTTGGTCTTGGCATCTGCCTCTAGGAAAAAGTTGCTTAAAAATGGGTTTGAGTAATCCTAGCACTCTGGGAGACTGAGGCGGGTGGATCGCTCAAGGTCAGGAGTTCGAGACCAGTCTGAGCAAAAGTGAGACCCCCGTCTCTACTAAAAATAGAAAGAAATGATCTGGCCAACTAAAAATATATATAGAAAAAATTAGCCCGGCATGGTCGCACATGCCTGTAGTCCCAGCTACTCGGGAGGCTGAGGCAGTAGGATCGCTTAAGCCCAGGAGTTTGAGGTTGCTGTGAGCTAGGCTGACGCCACGGCACTCACTCTAGCCCGGGCAACAAAAGCGAGACTCTGTCTCAAAAAAAAAAAAAAAAAATGGGTTTGAATCATTACATAGTGAAGAGCAGAGAAATAAAGAGTTGACTTTTCCATTGATGGCAAACCCAGAAGCTGTGAGAGGCCCCCGCACGAACACCTTTGCTAAAACAAGCTATGCATTCACCACAGAGCTACCCCAAAGCGGGGGCGAGGTTGGGTCCTCAATTGCAAATGGCCGAAACCAAGATCTGCAGCTGTTTGGGGGCCAAGTCACCCGTAATGACAACTGGCCTTCATTACTCTGTCCCCTGTGATTATCAATCATCTCTGAAAAGATAAATTTCCTTCCTCTGATTTTAAAAACAATTAACCATTCTAGGTCCTCCCTGAACCTGATGCTTCCCCAGTTGCCCCGAATCTACAGGTGGTCTTCGCCATGCTGGGGGCCCATAACAGGGGCTGGAGCCAGAAAGTGGGGAGGGGGTTCCTGTAGCACAGGGAGAAGGGGGCCTGTGTTCTTGGGGGGCTTGGAAGGAAAACTGGGCCATTTAGAGGAAATGAGGGAAAGCCCCTGGCAGGGATAGCATCATACTGAGCCGAGGACCCCACTAATGATGCATTTATCAGCTGGAAATAGTTCAAAGGAGAGGGGAAAAGTTATGCATAAAAGACTTTCATTGTGTTCAAAACACTAAGTCATGTTCCCAGGGCCAGTGGGTGCCACGGGCAAGTTAGAAGTTGGCGCCCATGGCCCCCAGTCCTCAGGGTCCTAGGAGTTCATTAGCTGTCCCGTCGCCTCCTTCCAGACGCCCTGCTTCTGCTTTCTGGAAGTCACCTGTGGGGCCCCTGGGCCCCGGCCTCTGGCCTGGTGAGGTGCCTGCAGAGGGGGCTCGGCTGGGAGGCCCCTGGAACTGTGACCTGCTTTCTCCTGTCACAGAGGGGGCTCTGGATGAAGCTCACTGGTCGCTGCACTACCCTGCCTGCGGGGGACAGAAACAGTCACCCATCGACCTGCAGAGGAGGAACGTGCAGTACAACCCGTCCTTGAGGGCGCTCAACCTGACCGACTACGGCAGCCAGGAGGGCGAGTTCTCCATGACCAACAACGGCCACACAGGTAAGGGCGCGCGAGCGGCGCCAGTCCACGGGCAGCCCTGGCGGTCCGCAGGGGAAGGCAGGTGACAGGCACACCTGCCAGGAGTGGCCCGCACAGAGCCACAGAGCTCCAGAGCTCAGCATCGGGCACTGAGGCCCTGAGGCCTGGAGTCCTGATGGCTCTTCCAAAGCCGGGCAGCCTCCGTCGGGAGACTCCGTCCCGCTGGCTCCTTCCCGCTGCGTTATCCTCGCACCCGCGCGCACCCCGACCGCCCAGCCAGCGCCAGGCAGGATGGGCCATGGTGCTGAGGCCAGCTTCTCACCTGTGTCGTCTGTTCATCTGTGCCCTGCGCTGGTTTTCCGTATAGTCCACATATATATTCGTTCCATATATATGAATATATATTCCATATATATTCGTATATATTTATATTCCATATATATTGAGTCTGATTAGCTCAAAGCTCCTGAAAGGTAGGCCCAGTGTTTCTCTGAGATTTCAAAAGAAAGCTCTAGTTTTGTTCCCTACTAGAAAGGGGGTGAAGGTCAGACAGGAAAAGCTAGGTTGCGGGACCCCCCACTTTGGGAGTCCATTCTGGGCAACTGTAAAATCCACACTTTACGTTTGCAGAACATCTTCCTGGCATCCCAAGTGGGCTCATCTCCTCTGAGCCCCATGGCACCCCAAGAGGGGGACATGTTTTAAGTGGGAAACCTGAGGTCTCAGGGGGCCGAGGGACTCACTCAAGGTCACACAGTCTCTAAGCGTCAAGCTGGACCCAGACCCCAGATGTCTATTCCTTGGCCACGTCCTCCTTGGATACTTTGAGCTCTCACTCCATCACTCCCACTGGGTCGGGTGAGCTTACTGCCTGCCGCACAGGTGTATGGAAGTCACCGGACTTGGTTTTTGCACAGTCAAGAAAATAAATCCAATTGCCCTTTGTGTGGATGGTCAAAGTAGCAAGTGGGAGAAGTCATGTCTGTAATAGGGCTCAGGAATGTGTGGCCAGGAGCCCAGAAATGCACAAATATTTATTCGTTTATTTTTAGAGATAGGGTCTGGATCTATTGCCCAGGCTGGAGTGTAGTAGCCTGGATCATAGGTCACTGCAGCCTTGAACTCTCAGGCTCAAGTGATCCTCCTGCCTCAGCCTCCTGGGACCTACAGGTGCTCACCATCATGCCCAGCTCATTTTTCTATTTTATTGTAGAGATGGGGTCTCACTGTGTTGCCCAGGCTGGCCTCAAACTCCTAGCCTCAAGCGATCCTCCTGCCTTGGCCTCCCAAAGTGCTGGGATTACAGGCGTGAGCCACTGTGCCCAGCCTTACACAAATATTTAATGAAAGCCTCATTCTTATCATTAATGTTGCACTCCTGTTTCCAAAGTTTCCTCTCTGAAGCTTCCAGCAGCTTGGCAAGTGGGGGAGCTCTTCCTTCCGTTCTTGCCCTTGGTGGAAGGGATGGAGCAAAAAGGACAAAGGCAGAGGAGAAGCTTTGTTAACCCCACCTGGACAGTCACCAGGAGTGACGATTGAGAATCTGTTGGTACCACCTGCTGAGCACCTGCTGTGTGCAGGGCTCTGTGCTGAGGGCCCAGAAGAGGGCAGGTGTAAAGGAAGAGCCCAGCTTCCCAGGAGCCGGCAATGGCTCCCTCCTCCCAATTTGCAAAGGACCCAGTGCCTTCCTCCTCTGGGCTGTTTGGATCTCTGTAGGCTGAAAGCCTGTTCCCTTGGGGTCCCCACCTCAAACATGTTAGAATGCACCCAAAGTTCACATTAATTATATTTTCTGATGTCAAGTATTTTGAAAGATTTTTATAATTTAGCTTTTGCAATTATTTGACTATACTCTTTATAATGGGCTATATTTTAGCAAGCTCGAAGCACATTGGGAATTCTACTGAAGGAGAAAAAAAACTAATCTACAAATTTCAAACTAATGAAATTTTGATGAATACCAAATTTAACAAAAAAGTTGTCATGATTTGTTAATTTTGATTTTCTAGGTTTCTTTTTATATTTTGGAACATATATATGTTATTGTTCTATATTATTATATATTTTAATAGACTTTGTTTTTTAGAATTGAGCAGAAAGTACTGAGAGCAGAGAGTGGGGTTCCCTTTTCCTTCCTGCCCCTCCCCTCAGCATCCCACACCAGAGTGGGACATTTGTTACAGTCGATGGACCTGTACTGACATATCGTTATCACCCAAAGTCCATGGTTTACATTAGCGTTCACTCTTGGTGTTGCACCTCCTACGGGTTTTGATAGATTTATAATGACAGGTATCCGCCAATAGTTTCAGAGCCACAGAAATGCTCTGTACTGCACCCCTTCTTCCCTCCCTCCCCACTAACCCTTGGCAACCACCGATCCTTTTACTGTCCCCATAGTTTGCCTTTTCCAGAATGTCATGTACTTGGAATCCTACAGCAGCTAGCGTTTTCAGACTGGCTTTTTCTACTTAGGAATATGCATTTAAGTTCCCTCCATATCTTTCCGTGGCCTGGTAGCTCATTTCTTTTGAGTCCTGAATAACAGTCCATTGTCTGCATAAAGGACAGCTTATTCATTCACCTGTTGAAGGGCCATTGTGGTTGGTTCCAAGTTTTGGCCATTATGAATAAAGCTATTATATTATAAAATCTGTTTGCTGGTTTCTGTGTGGACATAAGTTTTCAGTTCATGTGGGTAAATACCAAGGAGCACGATTGCTGGATCATTTGGTAAGAGTATGTTTAGTGTTGTCGGAAACTGGCAAACCCTCTTCTGGAGTGGTTATACCGTTTTCATTGTCAGTGTTTTGGATCTTGGGCATTCTAATAAGTGTGTAGTGGCATCTTTGTTTTTTTTTTTTTTTTTTTTTTTTTTTGAGACAGAGTCTCACTCTTGTCACCCAGGCTGGAGTGCAGTGGCCTCATCACAGCTCACTGCAACTTCAAATTCCTGGGCTTAGGCAAGCCTCCTGCCTCAGCCTCCCGAGTAGCTGGGACTACAGGCGCCCGCCACCACACCTGGCACTGTTTTCTTAATACATGCTAATGGCTACTCCATTTACTTAGTTCCTTGAAAACAGGGATGATCCCTTATTCACCTTTCTATCGCAGTACCTGCCACGGAGCCTGACATAGAACAGATTGAAAAACGTTCACTGAATGGTGCATTTGAGCAGAAATGACTTACACGTAACAGGATAAATCCCGAACAGCCACCCATGAGTGATTTCTCAGCAGGTTTTAATCTTTGAAGAGTGGGGCCTGGTTGTGTCTTATTTTTTTAAAAAAACTTTATTTAAAAATGTTTTCCACTAGAAAAATTGCAAAAGTAATACAGAGAGTCCCATATACCCTTGTCCCACTTCCCCTAACACTAACATTTTTTAGCCACAGTACATTTATTACTGAACTAGGGAATTAAGATGATACAATACGATTAACTCCAGACCTCATTTAAATGACATCACTTTCCTACTCTTGCTATTCTTCTGGCCCAGGGTCGACTCCCAGATCCCACATTGCACTTAGCTGTCCTGTCTCTTTAGTCCCCCCAGGCCCCGTCAGTTTCTCAGTCTTTCTTTGACTTTCATGACCTTGACACTTTGCTGATTGCTTCTTGAACACAGCAAATGCTTGGATGATGTGGTTTTTCTTGTCTGATGAGAAACTGGTTAAATTGGTTTCCCAAAAAGGGGAGCAACCTCTTCTGGAAGTTGAGTCCATTTTCTGATCTGGAAGGTGCAGAGAGTTGACTTTTGGGGATAGATATTTTGGCTTCACCTTTTCAAAAGCACAGCAACAAGCTCAGAACTGCTGCCATTTTCCAACCTGGCCTGTGCAGGCCTGTCAGCGTAACCAGAACTGACGTGTCTGTCTCCCGGGAACTGTGTTTTGGGGAACTGTAATTGTCAGCCTCTCCCTAACTGCTCAGGTGGTGTTAACTGTCCCTTTAGGAAGCCCTGGCCTGGCCCTCGGCTCCCAGGCTCCCGTCGCTCTCAGCACGTCTCCTTTTAAAGACTCTTCCATCTTTTCTTGCGAGCATTGATTTTTGAGGCCAGCCACTTTTCAAGCTCTAAATACAAAGCACTTGTTCTGCCAAAGGGCCTGTTAAAATCTTTGAGGCCAGATTCCTGCATTACAGCATATTACATTATAAATTTAATCAGAGCTGCCTGCTTCTTTAGGCAATTTGGAAGTTACAGGTACCAAGTATCTGATATTTGTTACAGGTACCAGATATTTAATATTTGTTTTTTAGGAAAACTTACTTGTTTACAACCATCTTCGATGACCTTATAATTTGTCTTTATTTTATTTTTTGAAAGATGGGGTCTTGCTCTGTTGCCCAGGCTGGAGTGCAGTGGAGTGATCATGGGTCACTGGTCTCCAACTCCTGGCCTCAAGCGATCCTCCTGCCTCAGCCTCCCAAGTAGCTGGGATGGCAGGCATGTGCCACCATGCCCACCTCATTATTTAAAATTTTTTTGTGAAGACAGGGTTTCACTGTGTTGCACAGGCTGGTCTCAAACTCCTGACCTCAAGTGATGCTCCTGCCTCAGCCTCTCAAAGTGCTGAGATTAAAGGCATGAGCTACTGACTGGGGCCCCAATGACTTTAAAATTTTTTATTAAAAAATATGGAACACTTCACAAATTTGGGTGTCATCCTTGTGCGGGGACCATGTAATCTCTGCATCGTTCCCGTTTCAGTATATGTGCTGCCGGAGCGAGCACATCCCGATGACTTTAAACAGGAAGACTTTGCTGACAAGATAGATGCTGTCTGCCCCTTTCCAAGCCCAGATTAAATCCTCGTAGATATTTTTCTTAGTCATTCAGTCCATTTTTCCTTTTTGCCTAGCTCATTCCAAAAGACAAGGACTTCCCTAAGGTCTGAGCTGGTGAAATATTGCAAGTGTCTGACCGGGGTGACTCCCTGGGGGACGTTGATAGGGTGGGAGACAGGAGGAAGCTGGAAGAACACTTCATTTTTCCACTGACAAGAGCCTAACATTTTAATGCATCTGTTGATAATCACAGTCAAATTACATCCCAAGCCAAGAATTTGGGTGTCCCTGACTTGCTGTGGAACTTGGTCTCTTGTCTTCTGAAGACAGGATGAGCCACATCGTGGTGACATCTGGTCTGAGATGAGGACCTAGACACTCAGTTCTCAGCCCCAGACCTGCTCCTGACTAGTGAACTGTGTGCCTTTGAGCAAGTCTTCCACCTCCCTGGGTCAGCTGCCTCATCCATAAAATAGAAGTGTCGAAGCCCAGCTGGGATGCTTTCTGACATCCAGGTACAGCCGGCTGTTAGCTGGGCTAGTTCCAGAAGGCTACATGGGATGCGGATTTTAACCATGTTACGAAGAAGACAGCAACCTCAGCTTGACCTTACAAACAATACTAACTCTGGATTGTAAAATTAATCAAAATAGTCCCAAGAGGCCCCACTTCCTATTCCCACACCTTGGGCAAATTCCAAAATCGGTCAGAGGTGGCGAGTGGAATTCTGGTTTCCATACCCATGGGCTGTATTTTTTCAGGGCTTTCCCTTTCCCTAGGGCCAAAGAAGCGGGACCTGCCACTGCATGGTCCTGCCCCCAACCTGCTGGTTCTGGGCAGGAAAGTGTGCACCCTGGGTGACGTGCTCGGCCCCATCCTGACCTCACCCTGTACCCTGCATACCACTGCCCCTCTCCTTTGGTGACCCTTGTCATGGCATTGTAAGCTGGCCTATGCTACTGGCTTGCCCTGGGTGCAGGCAGGTGGAGGTGACTAGGGAAGCTACCTCACCTGTAGGCCTGACCCCTCCACGCCCACCTGCCCCACCCCCTGCCCTGCCTTGTCTCTTCCAGTTCAGATCAGCCTGCCCTCAACCATGCAAGTGACGACCGCGGACGGCACCCGGTACATAGCCCAGCAGATGCATTTCCACTGGGGTGGCGCATCCTCGGAGATCAGCGGCTCCGAGCACACCGTCGATGGGGTCAGACACGTGATCGAGGTACGTGAGAACCCTGATCGGGTCCTCTTTCTTTCAAACTCCATAGTCACTCTTATTAAAGCAGCCAAAAGACTTTGTGCAATGGTGACAGTTAAGTCACCCTGAGGTTAAGTTTACTTTTTATTCACTCAACAACTATTGACTGATCACAGCTTTGTGCTGGGAGTACAGGCAGGGTCCCCCGCCCCCCCGCAGAGAACTCACAGCGTGGAGGGACTCTACAGCCCGCAGGGGTGGCAAGCCCTCCTTCGTTTCAGCTGGATTTGTATGTGTTGAATTTTCTGGGTTCCCTCTTTTGCCCGGATCCGTCCTTAGGGTGACTGCAGGTTTATGGCGGCTTCCTGGGGCAAAGGAGCTCACGCTCATTCTCCCCCAACCCCCCAGACACCCCAGGAGAACCCGCGTCCTCATATGAGTCCTCCAGACTCTGCCAGCCCGTCTGCCGGGCAGGAGGTGGGCTCGGGGAAATGCGCTGGAGCTGCCATCTTCCCAGACCCCACTCCTGCTCTGTCCATTCCTGGAGAAGTTTCTGGTCTTGACAGATGGCACTCGGAGCAGACTGGAAGGGGACGGGTCAGAGTTGTTTGTGGGACATTCTGGGGCCTCAGGTGCAGCATCTTTCCTTCTTTTCCTCCTGCCCAGGAAACCTCAGGCATTTGAGGTCTCTATGAACTGCCCTGGACTCATCCTATGTTGTTTCCACAGATTCACGTTGTTCACTACAATTCTAAGTACGAGAGCTACGACGTCGCCCAAGATGCCCCGGATGGTTTGGCTGTACTGGCAGCCTTCATTGAGGTAGGCAGAAACTCGCGTGTGTGTCTGTGTTTGAAGCTATAGTTTGACGTTCAAACAAGGGGTGAAGTCTAGGTGAAGGATCTTCCTTATTAGCCGCCTTCACCCTTTTCTGTGCTCACAATTCTTGCAAACGCTGACTCGATGGGTGATCAACCCTTTTTCTAGCCCTGCCCACAGTCCCTGTGCTCCTTCTGTGTCATCAACCTCGGGGACCTTGAATAACTTGGGCAAGCTGACTTAAAAGAGCTGGAGTCACAGAAGGGTTGACTAGACACAAACTAGTCTGAAGGGCAAGGGCAAGCCTGCAGTCCAACCAGACAAAGGCAGCGCCTCGGCACTTCTAAGACAGTCGAGAGAGTGGGACTTAGGGCTAGGTGGCTAGAAGTAGTCAGGACTCCAATCCCCAAGAAATAAGTATTAAATTGGACAAAATGATGAAAACCATCATTTCAGTGCTCTGGAAATGGACCAAGGGCAAACAATAAATTGCAGCATTTGTTAATGAAAAATGGCTAGAATTTTGAGTAAGAACAATGAGCGTCTACAGACTTCTTGCCTGGGGCTGTTCCCATCCTCAACCCCTAACTTGGTCAACAGGTGGTTTTATCAGGGCAGGGCTGGTCAGGAAAACCAGCAGCTTCACTGCTGGGGCAGAGGGCTGACTTGACTAGGGGTGGAAGTTGAAAGCCCATGCCCAGGAACACTGCCAGTAAAAGTAGCAAACTTGGCAGAAAAGACAGAAAGCAAACAGGGCCGGGCGCGGTGGCTCACGCCTGTAATCCTAGCACTCTGGGAGGCTGAGGTGGGTAGATCGCTCGAGATCAGGAGTTCGAGACCAGCCTGAGCAAGAGCGAGACCCCGTCTCTACTAAAAATAGAAAGAAATTATCTGGCCAACTAAAATATATATAGAAAAAATTAGCCGGGCATGGTGGCACATGCCTGTAGTCCCAGCTACTCGGGAGGCTGAGGCAGTAGGATCGCTTGAGCCCTGGAGTTTGAGGTTGCTGTGAGCTAGGCTGACGCCACGGCACTCACTCTAGCCTGGGCAAAGCGAGACTCTGTCTCAAAAAAAAAAAAAAAAAAAAAAAACAGAAAGCAAACAGGAAGAACCTGCAGCTCTGGTAGTCTGAGGCTGCAGTCCCAGTTAGCGTGAGTGGAGAGTAGCAGACCAATCAGAAATTTAATGAGCAAGATCCTAGAAGTGAGAGACACAGAAGGACTCTGTAAACTCCCCAGCATGGCCTCATGGACAGTAAAAGCTGAAGCCAATGTGAGAACTGGCTGAACTTTGAATGTGCTTCTCAACCCATATACAGCTCCATCAGATTGCAGATTGTACCTTCCAGAAGGTACAAGGGGATTGAGCACAACCTGTGCCCAAATCATTGACTGACCACAAAGCTATGTCCACCTTAGGTGGCTCCTAGGAATTCAGGCTAAAAAATAAAATGAGACTTAAAAACTGAGCAGAGAAGCAGCTGCTCTGCATACTTCTGGGGAGACATATCCTACAGACTAAGCCCAAGCAAGTTACTAAACAATACACACAAAAAAAAACCCTTCAGGACAATTTTTAAAAATCAAAATCTAGATTTGATGCCAAATATTATCTAAAATGTCCAGTTTTTCTGGCCGGGCACAGTGGCTCACGCCTGTAATCCTAGCACTTTGGGAGGCCGAGGCGTGTGGATTGCTTGAGGTCAGGAGTTCGAGACCAGCCTGAGCAAGAGCAAGACCCCGTCTCTACTAAAAACAGAAAGAAATTATCTGGCCAACTAAAATATATATAGAAAAAATTAGCCAGGCATGGTGGCGCATGCCTGTAGTCCCAGCTACTGGGGAGGCTGAGGCAGTAGGATCGTTTAAGCCCAGGAGTTTGAGGTTGCTGTGAGCTAGGCTGACGCCACGGCACTCACTCTAGCCTGAGCAACAAAGAGAGACTCTGTCTCAAAAAAAATAAAAAAATAAAATGTCCAGTTTTCAACAACAAATTGGGGCATGCAAAGAAATAGGAAAATGTGATCTATATTTAGGAGGAAAAAACCAATAGAAACTGACCCGAATGGACTGAAAGTGGTTAGGCAGACAGGACTTAACAGCAACTATCATAAATATGTTTGAAGAGTTAAAGGAAACTATGTTCAAAGAGTTAAAGGAAAATATGATGACAATGACTCAAAAAGGGACTCTCAGTAGAGAAACAGAGACTATAAAGATGCACCAAATGGAAAGTCTAGAGTTGAAAAGTACAATGAACATAATGAAAAAATCATTACATGGGCCCAAAGCAGATTTGAGGCAGTAGAAGAAAGAATCAGCACATTTGAGGATAGAGCAATGAAATTATCCAATTTGAAGAACATAGAAAAAAGATTGAAGAAAAATGAGCAGAGCCTTACAGACTCATGGAGACCAAACCAAGTGTACCGATGTGTATGTACTGGGACTCCCAGAAGGAGAGGAGAGAGGGAAAGTGTAAGAAAAAATGTTTGAAGAAACAATAGCTAAATTTCTCAAATTTGATGAAAAACATTAATTTACAAATCCAAAAAACTTAACATCCCCCAAGTATGATAAATGCCTCGACTCATTAGAATCAAACTGCTGAAAGCAACAAGAGAAAGAGCATTTCTCATATGTAGGGAGATGACAGTACAATAAATTAATGGCTGACTTCTCAAATCATCAGGAGGCAATAGAATTACTGGCAGCCAAGAATTCTCTATCTAACTACCACCCTTCCAACATTAAGTTGAAATAAAGACATTCCCAGACAAACAAGAACCAAGATAATTGCTAGCAGACCTGTCTTACAAGAAGTAGTAAAAGAAGTCCTTCTGGATGAAAGGAAATGACACCAGACAGTAGCTCGAATCTACAGAAGGACATGAAGAGTGGGAGTGGTGCTTGTGCTTGTAATCCCATGTACTTGGGAGGCTGAGGTGGGAGGATCACTTGAGGCCAGGAGTTTGAGGCTGCAGTGAGCTATGATTGTGCCACTGTACTCCAGCCTGGGTGACAGAGTGAGACCATGTCTCTAAAAAAAAAGGAAATGAAGAATGCCAGAAATGGTAAATATGAAAGACTATATACATATATATTTTGTCTTTTCTCCTTTTAATTTCTTTTTCTAAAAAAACCCATAAGATTGTTTAAAGTGATAATTACACCACTGTGTTTTTTGGTTTATAATATACGTAGATGTAATATATATGACAAAAATAGAAGAAAGGATGGGGAAGAAACAGCGATATTGGAGCTAAGTTGCTACATTTTACTTGAATTAAGTTAGCATTAATCTGACATAGATTGTGATTAAGTTAAATTGTATATTGTAATCACTAGAGCAACCGCTAAGAAAATAGCTAAAAGTGGTCAAATGGCACACTGGAAGTATTTGTTTAACGCAAGGGAAGGCAGTACAGGCAGAATGAGGATCAGAAAAGACAAGAGACGTCTGGAGAACAGATAATGGGTGGTCAGGACAGCCTGAAATCACGCACAGGGGAAGAGAAATCGCGTCAATACCACTTGACTGAAAAGATCCAATGAATATAGACCTTTTTCACCAAAAGCAACTTTTCTGGCTTTTAAAACGCAACACGCATCTAGAAAGTGTGATCTGGAGTTGGGGCAGCCCCGCCTTGACTGGCTGGCTGGCAGAAGCCCTGAGGATGAGGCAGGGAGCTCCCGAGATCCAGCCTCCCTCGTCACGGGGAATCTGACTGCGGCTGACCCTGCCTGGAGCAAGCACACGGGGGGGTGTTTAGCAGAGACTTTTGGCCATTCCTGGGGGCGTCACCAGTCACCAAGAAGCTCCTTTCCCTGAAAGCTGCCAAAATGCTTCAGACAGTTCCTCCCTCGAAGACACACATGAGCCCAGGAAGCTGTTGGCAAAGAACAGCCAGATTGTGCCCCCCAGACGCAAGTGGGGGGTGGGCTGTCTGCTTACTCTCAGCTCTGCCCGGACAGCGAGACCCCAGCAGCTGGCTGAGCAGGACGGCGGGAGGGCTCACTCCACTACGTTAACTGCTCCGTGTTTTTCCTACAGGTGAAGGATTACGCCGAAAACACTTATTACACCAGCTTCATTTCTCATCTGGCCAACATCAAGTATCCAGGTAAGGGAAGAGGAACGAGTGTGAGGTGGGGCAGAGGGAGGGTGACACGGGGGGCAGGGTGGCTGGCAGGCCCTGGCAAGGGAGCCCACCCTTCCCTGCCTGAGATCACTTGTTGCAGTGACTCCTGCTGTTGGCTCAGGCAGTGGACACCTCTGAGCAACCTGTTGACAAACTCTACTTCTGGGTGGCTGGAGTTCCACTAAGTAGGGATAGCCTCACTTCAGTGACTCTCACCTCTGACCCCAGCAGGCAGGGACAGTCCTGGTCACTAGAGAGGTCCACCCCGGCTCCAAGCTGAGATGAATGTCAAAAGTGAAGCTCTTCCTCATCCCATCTGGACATATAGGCACTCGGATGTCTATGTACCGTCTGCCTCCAGAAGGCAGAGTTCATGTCAGAGCAATTGTCCGCTGCCATGGTCAACCCTTGACCCTGAGCTATAGCCGTGTTAGCTCGGAAGCCTCAACTTAGCACAGCCCACTCTGGCCACACCTGCAGCCTCCCAGGCCCTGACTTCAACACCCGCCCCCTCCAGCAATTCACCCGACCCCCGAGTCCTCCAGTCCATCGGCCTCCGCGTTCTGGCTGCGAACCATGCCTCCCGTCCTCTCATCTCTCTTTCCTAGTTTAGATTCCGTGGGCCACCCCACGCAAGCACCCTCAGTGCCCTCGCCCCCGGCCCTCCACAAACTCTCTGGGAAAGCCGCAGACCTACTCGGAGCCTGTAGCCACATAGCTGAATGTGGTTTCACGGGAACCCATAGACAACTAACTGGTATTATTTTTACTCATAGCTGCAAATAGGAACAGTCATTAACACCGCCCAGAAATCCCAAAGTACCATTCTGGGCGTTTCCTTTCTCATCTCCTCTCTGCTCTCTCCGTGAGCCCCCCGTGCCCTGGCCCCAGCCCCTCCCCTGGAGCTGACGCCCTCACTTTGCACTTCTCTGAGAAGGCAGGAGGACTGGCCAGAAACTCACCCTTCTTTGTAACCCACCTGCATCTGGACCAAACTCCACGTCCCCTCTTCTGTTACATGGACAGAACATCCCTGCTCTTGTCAAGACCACCCCTCCCATGTGAGCACTGTCCCCAGCCCTCTCTCACCCTCGGGGGCTTCTTTCCTGCTCTTCCCTCCCCCTTCTGGCATCATTCTTTCCCTACTCTTCATCAGAGCTCTCTGCTCAGCACACGGATCCAAACACAGACGACACTATCTCCTGACCCCATCATCCCCCAGCTTCCACCCCATTTTCCTGTACCCCGTGGAAGGGTCGTCTGACACTCCTGTTCTCCTTTCACACCCGCCCACCCCAGGCTGGCCCACCGCTCCACTGAGCTGGCTGGGGTCACCTCTGTTGTCAGATCTACCGGCCACTTTTCTCCTCTTTTCTTGAAATGACAGTCCAGGGCACCCCACTCTCATTCCAGCGGCGCCCACCCTGCCTCTTGAGCTCTGCTCTCTTGCTCTCTTTCTGGCCCCTGCCCTAAATGTTGGAGGGTGCCCAGCTCTGTCTTCTCCTGGGACCTCATTCTCTCCCACAGCCTGCACTGCCGTCTCCAGGCTGCGGACTCCAAAATCCGTCCCTCATTCTGCGTGCAGTGACAGCAGCAGGCAGGGCAGGTGGGGCAAAGTGGACGCGAGAACCTTCTGGCTAGCTTTGACCAGAACCAAGCCGGCGGGAGAAATCACAGGCCTATAGCAACCAAGGAGTTTCTATTTCTGCTAACTGAGCCCAATACATTTCCTCCTCCAAGTCAAGAAATTCCGCTTCTGGTCCACATGACCTCTCTCTGAATTCCAGACTGCTTCACTCAGCTGTTTACTGGATATTGCTGTGGGTGTCCACACTTAACGCTAGCCAAGACATAACTCTGTATCCCCCGCCTCCTGGGCCTGTCCCTAAACTGGCTGTCTTTGCTTCTTGCCCATCTCAGCTAAGGACGTCATGATCCACCCCATTGTCGGCATAAAATCTGGGAAGATTTTCCTCTTTCCATTGTCCCCCATGTCCACACCATCAACTGTCCCCATGTTTTCACCTCCAAAACGTGACACATCACCTTGCTTTAATTTCCTACTCAGTACTCATGACCACCTATATTTTATATACATGTTTACTATCTTGTCCTGTTACTAGAGTGCAATGGGCAAGGACTTTGCCTTGTTATTGTGGTAATCCCGGCACTAGTAACACACCTGGCACGTGGCTGGCATTAAATTCTTGTCAAATCCATGACAGGAGCAAGTCTATGTTCACAGAGTACTCAGAAGGTGCCTTCAGTAACCCGAAAGTTCTTTAATTACAAATGATCTCTCTCTAAATTCCCGTGTATCAGCCTTAGGTATGTTCGACCCCAGAAGATCTCCAGTTACCTGAACTTGCAAATGGTTCTGAAATTCTTTTGCTTTGTTGTAGTAATACATATATAACATAAAATTTACTACTTAGGCCGGGCGCGGTGGCTCACGCCTGTAATCCTAGCACTCTGGGAGGCCGAGGCGGGCGGATTGTTTGAGCTCAGGAGTTCGAGACCAGCCTGAGCAAGAGCGAGACCCCGTCTCTACTAAAAATAGAAAGAAATTATCTGGACAGCTAAAAATATATAGAAAAAATTAGCCGGGCATAGTGGCGCATGCCTGTAGTCCCAGCTACTCGGGAGGCTGAGGCAGGAGGATCGCTTGAGCCCAGGAGTTTGAGGTTGCTGTGAGCTAGGCTGACGCCACGGCACTCACTCTAGCCCGGGAAACAAAGCGAGACTCTGTCTCAAAGAAAAAAAAAAAAAATTTACTACTTAAACTATTTTAAATGTACAATTCAGTGACATTAGGTACATTCCCATTGTTATGCAACCGTCCACCGCACATCACCAGAAATATTCATCTTCCTAAACTGGAACTCTGTACCCGATAAACAATAACTCCCCATTTCCCCTTCCTTCCAACCCTGTAACCATTATTTCTATCTCTATAAATTTGACTATTCTAGGTACTTTATATAAGAAGAATCATACAATATTTGTCCTTTTTGGTCTGGCTTATTTTACGTAGTATCATGTCTTTAAGGTTCATTCATGCTATCGCATGTATCAGAATTTCATTCCTTTTTTGTTTTTGGAGACAAGGTCTTGGTCTGTAACTCAAACTGGAGTGCAGTGGCCCTGTCATAACTCACTGTAACCTTGAACTCCTGGGCTCAAGCGATCCTCCCACCTCAGCCTCACAAGCAGCTAGGACTACAGGCATGTACCTCCATGTCCAGCTAATTAAAAAAAATTTTTTGTAGAGTCAGGGGTCTCACTATGTTGCCCAGGCTGGTCTTGAACTCCTGGCCTCAAGTGATCGTCTTGCCTTGGCCTCCCAAAGCACTAGGATTACAGGCATGAGCCACCGTGCCCAGCCCACATTCCTTTCTAAGGCTGAATAACATCCCATTGTTTGTATACGCCACATTGTTCATCAGTTTATCCATTGGTGGGCATTTGGGTTGTTTCCACCTTTTGGCTTTTGTAAATAATGCTGCTATGAACACAGGTGTACAAATATCTGTTGAAGTCCTGGCTTTCAATTCTTTTGGGCCTATAGTGGGAAGTGGAATTGCTGGATCATATGGTAATCTATGTGAATTTTCTGGGTAGCTACCGTACTATTTTCATAGCAGCCGCACCATGATTCTGGAATTCTTGACCTTCACTTAAATATATTAGAGTTATGAAAACAGATCTATGCCATAGAGCCCTTTGGAAGGTTCTATCTTGAAGTCCTCTAATAATAATAAAACTTATAAATCATTTGCCTACTTGTGGGATTATGTACTACTAGACATTATGATCTTGGTTGAACAAGCCTATTTATGCATGTATCAAAACTGTCTTTGCCTTTAAGAAGTGCAGAACTGCTGGGCATGGGCTTATACCTATAATCCCAGCACTTTGGGACGCTGAGGCAGGAGGGTTGTTTGAGCCTAGGAATTCGAGACCAGCTTGGGCAACATATCGAGACCCCATCTCTACAAAAAACTTTTTAAAAATTAGCCAGGCGTGGTGGCACACACCTATAGTCACAGATACTCAGGAGGCTGAGGCATGAGGATCGCTTGAGCCCAAGAGTTTGAGGTTGCAGTGTGTTATGATTGTGCCACTGTGCTCTAGCCTGGGTGACAGAGTGAGACCCTGTCCCTAAAAAAAAAAAAAAAAAAAAAAAAATAGTAAAGAAAAGGAAAGAAAAAAAGGCAAAAGTGCCCAGGGAAATTGAGAGACAATCTAACTCCATTCCATGTTGCTTTGGTAGTTTCATGCTGGGCTCAGGGGCTCAGAGTGGTTGACGTGAACAAAACAAGTCACTCTCTGGAGTAGGAGTGGGTGTGGCTGTTGTGGGAGCCTCAGACACCCACGGAGGCGCATTGTCCCCACGCCCCAGCTGTGGCTGAGCTGGGTTCCCACTGGGCGTGGCAGGAGGCGCTCAGGGCCAGAAGCCCCGGCCCCTGGCTCGGTTCTGGTTCCGCCTTTCTAACCTCTACCCGCCCGCTTCTACAGGAGCCCGAACCAAGGAATTTTGTTCTTCTTTTGAGGACACTTACCCGGGAGCCTCTAGGGGTCATTCATTTCACTGTTAACAACGAGAATGATGATGGCAGTGACACTACGGCCACTTCCCTATGGACTGGTTCAATGTACCAGCCACTTTATAGACATTATTCCCCTTTCTGCTCACAGCAATTGTGTTGATTGTCCCCTTTTTACAGATGAGGAAACAGTCTCAGAGCGAGCACCCAGCCAAGGCCACTCAGCCAGGAGGAGGTATCCGAGGTGGCTGTCCCCAGAGCCTCTCCTCTTAACCCCTCCCAGGAAGGCATTCGCTGGGGAAATGTTTCCCAATTATCAGCTTCTGTGTTCTTCTGCTTAAGTCAGGGCATTTGAATATGGTGGGGCCTGAGCGGTCCTCCCAGGGGCAGCAGCGGCCCCTGCATTCCTTTCCCTCCTGTCTCCTTGGTTAGGACAAACCACAACTCTGAGCGGCCTTGACGTGAGGGACATGCTGCCGGCGGACCTCCAGCGCTACTACAGCTACCAGGGATCACTCACCACTCCTCCCTGTACCGAGAACGTCCACTGGTTTGTGTTGGCAGATTCTGTCAAGCTCTCCAAGGCCCAGGTAATGTTAACTCCTGGGGTTCCGACGGCCTTTTCCATGCACAGGGCTACCGTGCCTCGCCTGTGTAACCATGGGTGATCCTCCCAGTGCTGTGGTAGAGATAGGCAAACTGAGGCATGAGGGAACCCAACAACAGCAAATGCAGTGAAAGGACTGGAGCCTGATTGATGTCAAAGGAGAGGAGTTGCACGGTGAAGGCAAATACTTATTGAGTGCTGCTCTTTCCAGGCAGTGTTCTAGGTCCTTGATGTACTAAATTGCTGTCCTCGTGGGGCTTACATTCTGACTTCTTAAATGGCTTTATGCCAGAAGGACAGCTTCACAGTGAGCTCGTTATCATTCTAAAATGCCTGCAGCCTTTTGAGAAGAGCCATGTCAGTCATCTTTTGTCCCCCAGCACAGCTCAGGTACATAATAAAGGTTTGTTGAATTAAATAAATGGACAGATGTTACTAAGCTTACAAGGCAAAGCTGACATTTCCTTCTGAGTTGATATTCTTCCTTAGGAACAAATATTTCTTTTTCTTAAACTTTTCATTTCCTTACTTGAGAAAAAGGTGAAAAAGACCCCTACACAAGGACACCCCTACATAAAAATGTTGCCAACCAGGCTGGGAGTGCTCCAGAGGCCTGAAAAAAGGAAACGTACATTATCTCTGGAAAAATGCACCTTAAATGCAAATCTAGAAGAATTTTCACAAATAAAGTTACCTGAAATTAGCTCAATTAAAAAAAAAACACAAAACACACCAGGAAAAAGACACTATGAGTGAAAGCCAGCAGAATCAGACCTATAAATATTTCAGATAATTATATCAGATCAATCAGAAATATCAGATAATTAATATAAGACTGTTTAATATGTATAAAGAATTAAGAGGTTTAAATATGAGGAAAGAAGAAAAAAGTGTAAGAGTGGACAACCAGACTTGGAAAAAGAAACCCAAATAGAATTTGGAAAATAGAAATGGAAAGATGTAATAGTAACCAATCCAATGAATAGGTTCGAAAACATATTACATACTGTTCAAGAGAGAATTAGTACATTGGAAGACAGAGCAGAGAAAATTATCTAGAATGCGGCACAAGGAGAAAAAGAAACGGAAATATGAAAAAGAAGTAAAGGCACACAGAGAGTATAGTGGAAATGTCTAATAAATATCTAACTGAAGTCCTAGAAGGAGAAGAGAGGCACAATAGGGAGGAGGCATGATTTGACAAAATATTGACTGATAATTTTCAGGAAGAGTTGAAAGATACTGAGTCATATATTCAAGACTCTCAATGTCTCAGTCTCTCCTTCCCCATCTGCCTCTTCCTCTGTCTCTTCCTCTCCCTCTGTGTGTGTATGTGTTTGTGTATATATAAAACATGTATATATCTTTTATATATATATATGAAGCTCTGCACTGAATACTTCAGTGAAACTATGAAATACAGAATATTTAAAAATATGTCAGAGAGAAAAGACAGATTAACATGAAAAGAGTACTATTAGATCAAGAGTTAATTCAACACAGCAACAGTGAAAGTCAGAAGGCAGTGGTGCCATATTTTCAAAGTGCTGAGGAAAATAAATAGCCAACAAAGAATTGTACATGCATGCCTTCCAAAGATGTAGACAAATTATAGACATTTTCAGAAAAACAAAAATTGAGCCTACCAATTGATTTATTTCTGTTTATTTCTTTCTCTCCTTTCTACTTTTGACCAAATACTCGTAGAAAAGATGAAAAGAGATGTGTGTAGATACTTGTTGGGTAGATACTTGAATGGGTAGATATGTTCTGAAATAATGCCTGGCACATAGTATCCAGAACCTCCTCTGGACTTGAGATCTTCTTATTTTATTAATAAGGGTCACATAAATACAAGATGTAGTCCATTTGTTAACTAAACATTTTTAAGTTACCCAGTGCCTCTTCACCTCCATAATTCACCTCATATTGTCCACAGGTTTTGAGGCTAGAAAATTCCTTATTGGATCACGAGAACAAGACTATCCAGAATGACTATCGCAGGACCCAGCCCCTGAACCACAGAGTAGTGGAAGCCAACTTCGTGTACCCCTCTAATCAGGGTGAGTGAGATCAACTCTTGTTTATGTTTTGCAATTTGTTGACTCCTGTTTTACTCCCTTCTCTGGGTGGACCCGTCTCCTCTCGCAATAGTACGGGAAGCAGAGTCATCTCAATGGCAGGAGGCCCAGATGGCCAACCGGGACAGGGATTGGCCAACCGGGACAGGGTGAAGACTCACCTTCCCAGTCCAGGCAGTTAGTTATGCCAGTGAGTAGAGCAGAGGAGACAATAAGGATAGACCACTGCATGATTTATCACCTCCCTGGTCTTGGCCAGAGATGGTAGGAGAATCAAGATGACAACATCCAGAAGCTCTCATAAGAGTATGGGTTCAAGTTAACCTTGTTAAACCCAACCCAAATAATTTCCCACACACTTTTTTTGGTCTGTATTGCAAACACCCCTCTCAGGGTGGGGTTAACTAGACCACACATTGTTTACTGTGTCTGCTCAAGATTCAAGCCCCCGACACAGGGTGCTGGAAGTAGGCTGGCGGTCTGGCCTCCACTGCACCCTCTAATTCACTGGGTCAGGCTCCAACTCTGTTCTTGGCTCACCTCATTTCTGTGTTTGCAAAAATGTCAATATTCTTCAACCTTCCCATCTTTATTTTATCTGCTCCTCTGTAAAGTTGTGGTGAACTGTACACATTCCCTGGATCCCTTGTCTTTGCCATCTATTTCTGTTAACCATTCCTGATACTTTTACATCCTCTGATACAATGGAATTGGTCTCCAATCAGTATTTCCCACTCAATGGTACCCTACTGTAATATGTGTCTTTCAAAACTCTTAAATTTCCATACCTCCTACCCCCAATAAAGGCCCATTTGTGACTTTCCCCCCATATTTCCTTCCTATTCACTTACTGTTTCCTCTTATATCAGTTTATTCCTCCAATACATACTAAGAGAGGAAAAAACTGATGTCGGCTATAATTATAATTTCCCCGTATTATACTATAGACAATATTAAAAGCAACAATTCCTTTTTCCAAAGGTGATGTCCTCTTGCACAGGTCCAATTGCTAGCAGGCTAACCAAAGGGAGCTTAGACCCACCGATCTGTCTCTCCATTCTGAATTTGTCATGTTCCTTAATAAAATTCTACACTATTCTTGCAAGAGGCACCAACAGACTGGATGGTTTTCCATATACCACATCCTAAACGCTCCTTCCCTAGGGGCTGCTCCACTTTGTCCCCACGAGGGAGATCCGATGTTCTAGACACGTGCCCTGGGGCCCCACATTGCAATCTGCCTGTGAGTCCACCGTGGCCCTCCCTTCTGAGACTTGCTATTTGGGATCATTACTTCAACTCCCAGTCGATAGTAAGAGGGCTGCCTCCCCTGCCCCCAGCCAAGGGATCTGAATTGTGGCCTCCTTTTGCTGATGACAGAACAGAGGACTGGGCGTCCTCTCACCCCACCTTCCTGCAGGCCCAGATTTCTGTGCAGTAGTGATTGGACCCAGGCACCCCAGTTGCGTGACTCAGGCACCCCAGTTGTGTGACTCACATCTCATAGTTCTGTAGAATTCCACCCTAGCTTGGCGAATATGGTTAACCAATCAAGGAAGAATGATCTGAGGAACCAAGGTCAGTTACAAAAACAAGACAATAGCCAAATACAGACCTCTTGCAATGTATTTATTAGAAAACACCTACATACCCTCAGGTAAGGGCCACCAAGCCTTGCATGGGAAACCCAGGTCCAAGGATACAACCCTCTTCAACACACCCCCCCTTGGATTCTGGAAGCTGCAAGCCCAAGTTCAGACACAGTGAAGGTGCTTGAAGCCAGTGGAATGGGAGCATGGAGGGCATTCGAAGGAATGAGAAATACTTCCCGTAAATACGATGTGGGGAATGGCGTCTGGCTCTGCCACGTTCTCTGTTTCCCTGAGGACCCTCCAAGTTTTGACCTTTTCCGACCAACTCTTCTTTTTACAGAATATGCTCTAGCCTCTGAGCTCCAGTCTTACCTGAGCAAGATCAACAACAACCTCGTGTACTTGAGAAGATTTATTGAAGAGAAGAAAGGTAGGAGAAGACGCCGGCACTTTAAGTAGCCTGAAGCCTGAGCTAGGACGGGGAAGAGGAGGCCACGCTGCAGCCACACCTTGCCTGCCCATCGCCCCGCCCCCCCTCCAGAGGCACCTGCTGAGTTTCGGATTGAACCGGGGGAAACCATCATCCATGAACGGAAGTGAGTTGGTCTAAATACATGAGAAGGGATTTGAGTCAGACATCACCAGTGGAAATCGATAGGAATAGAAAGTTAAAGGCAATGGAGCCCGACTTATCCTCGCATGAAATCATCACCCTGATCTGCGTAAACTGTAAACCAGCCCCAACCTCCCTTTAGCATTGAGATGTAATAAAATGATTTTGGAAATTTGCCATTTAAAATGTTCTCTTTTCTGTTCCTTTGTACCTGCTCAAATATTCCGTCTCTGCCTTAGCCCAGGGGACACAGACAGGTGAGGGCACAGAGATCAAGGTGGGAGGTGTTTCTGGGACCAAGATCAATAAAAAGGAAAGAGATTCTTGTCAGTGGGGAGATCTGGAGCCCCGGCCATGCCCTGTGCGTCAAAGAAAGACAAGGGATGAGGAAGAAGGCAGGCTCCCGGGAGAGAGGGAGGGACGGAGGGAGGAGAGAGGACCCCCTGCAAACCCCCTCGTTAGTCCAGCGGTGCCTGGGCCTTGTTGCTACCAGACCCAGGTTCAAGTGCTCATTGCCACTTGTGAGTCATGTGGGACGAGAGCACAATCTGTCTTTTAGTGCTGAGGCTTGCTGAGTAAGTGCCCAGCAGAGTGGCCGTTATTTTTACTGGTCAGTTATGGGTACCCTCACTGCCCCCTTGTCACTCCGTAACACCCTCACTACCCTTCTGGGTGAGCTCACCTCTGCTTCTGACTTCCTTTATCTGCTCTGCCACCACTTTGCTGTTCCACATTGTTCTTTATCATACCCAAAGCACTTCCACACCTGACTTCATTTAACCCCAGCAGCCACCCCCAATGACATTGCATGATCCCCGGTGTACAGAAGAAGAGACCCAGCTCCAGACTCGCCCCAAGGCCCCCAGGTAGTGGGTAGAAAGCCAGGATTTGAACCCAAGCCTTTTGTATCCACCTTCTTTCAACTACAGAAGTCTTCCTTTTTGTTTACTCAATAAGCTTTGTGAGCACCTGCCATGGGCCAGACATGGTGCTAAGTATGGGCGGTTGAGAGACGGGTGAGGGACGGATGGTTCCTGCGCTCCTGGAGCTCAAGTCCAGAGAGCAGCACGGACATTTAAATAACCGGTCACCCTACGATGGACAGAACGCCGATGTTTAAAACCTCCACGGGAAGACTGGTGCTTGGCCTGGGTTTTGAAGGCTGAGAAGGGGTTCGCCTCGTGAACCAAGGAGGGGCGAGGCGAGTACTCAGGCCAAGGGAATGGCACCTGCCTATGGGGAGACACACGGGGAAGTGGACGCAGTTCGGTGTGGTCAGAGCAACAGGTTCAAGAATGCTGGCAGGAGAGGAGGGGGTGGTACCTGGGGGAGGTCAGGCCGTCACTGGTACCTTCTGTGCCACTAAAGGGTTTGGATTTTACTCTGCGGGTGATGGCAGCTATTGCAGGGTTTTAGCTGAGGAATGACATCGTAAGATTCATTCTTTCAACCAGAAATGAGCATTTCTATTGAATTGGAGACACAACAGTGGGGAATATGGCCAAGGAGCTTACATTCCTGTCTGGAGAGAGATACTATAAACAAATAAATGAAATGTAAACAAACAGGAGTACTCTTGCCTACATCCTGGGACCCAGCCATCTCACCCCAAAACTCTATTCCCAAAAGCCATTCATGATGGCTCTATTTACAGCAAAATACTGGAAACAACACAAAGGTCTGTCAGTTGGGATTGGTTGACTAAACCAGAGTAATTCACATAATGGGGAACTGCATAAGAAATAATCTGTAGGTGCTATATATATTTTTTTAACTGAATTTTTGTTAATTTTTAGAGATGGGGTCTTGCTATGTGGCCCAGGCTGGTCTCAAACTCCTGGCCTTAAGTGGTCCTCCTGCCTCAGCCTCCTGAGTTGCTGGGATTACAGGTGTGAGCCACCATGCCCAGCTATAGGCTATATTTTTAAGTGGAAAAAGCAAGGTATAGGACAGCGTGTATGTATGCATGCAACTTTACAGATGGCATAAGAAAAGTTGAAAATCTGAATATATTTAAGTATTTATTTATGTTTTCAGGCAAAAACAAGGGAAAAAGGAACCAAAAGTTAATAAAAATAGTTACCTAAAAGGAGTTGTCCGGGGAAAGAGTGGGGAGGGTGGGGTTGGAAGGTGGGGTTTTCTGGATGCACCTTGTTTAGTAGTTTTGACTTTGGAAACTTGGGTTTTACATAATTATAAAACAAAATTAAATAAAGGGCCAGGCACGGTGGCTCACGCCTGTAATCCTAGCACTCTGGGAGGCCGAGGCGGGTGGATCGCTTGAGGTCAGGAGTTCGAGACCAGCCTGAGTAAGAGCGAGACCCCGTCTCTACTAAAAATAGAAAGAAATTATCTGGCCAACTAAAAATATATATAGAAAAAATTAGCCGGGCATGGTGGCGCATGCCTGTAGTCCCAGCTACTGAGGAGGCTGAGGCAGTAGGATCGCTTAAGCCCAGGAGTTTGAGGTTGCTGTGAGCTAGGCTGACGCCACGGCACTCTAGACTGGGCAACAGAGTGAGACTCTGTCTCAAAAAAAAAAAAAAAAAAAGAAAGAAAAAAATTAAATAAAGAAGGGAAAAAGCACTCCCTAAAAGTTAAACCTCAAGTTAACTTGAAACATCAAAATACAGTAAAACAATTGAATAATTGTACATTGATCTGATGGCACAAACCACAGAGAGAAGGATATTTCCGTGTTGTTTTAAACACAGTATTTTTACCATACACACCTGGTGAGGTACGTCCTAAGAACAAGATGTACCAAGAAATATTAAACAGCACTCAGGAATCTTGTTAGTAATTATATTGGTATCGTTATTTCGAAACTCTGCGTGTGAGTGTACAATTGCTATATTCTATTACTATATATATCTACATAGTTATGTTAATGTCCTTAGTAACAAGATTTTCAGCATTAAAAAAAGAGATCCAAATAAAAATTAAAAAGCTAGATAATCATACATTTGAATTGGAAATATCAGTGTGAATTTATAAATTCCTTTTCTCTTTCTAAAAAGCATGAATTTCCTAGGTCTGTCAATGAAAAGACCTAGCAGCAGCAACCACCTAGAAGCAATGAACACCCTGATAACCAGACTGTGGTCTCTAAACACCATTTTCCACTACAGGACTCAGGGCTCCTGGGAGAAATGGCTGGTTCCAGATCTGGGGTGAGACTAGATACGATGAACCTGGGCTATCTTTCTTTTTAAGCCAGAAAACAAGAAATCTATCTAAGAGTCCTGGAGTTATGTCAGAAAAACACTGGGGCCATCTTTAAGGGGCTCCTGGGGCAACTTAAGCATCCAAAAGAACAATATCATGAAAAGAATAATGACTACAATGGATTGAAACACCAGCTATACAGACATGCACGAGCTCATAATCGTCCTTAAAAAAAAATTAAAGAAAACTCACAGGTCCGTCCCGGAGGTGGCTAGAGCAACCCTTTATTTTTCTGTAAATTGGCAAATAGACGGGAAAAAACCAAGTATTTAACCTATTTTTCCTGTCCACAATGCATTTCAGATTAATTTCACAGTTGGTTGTATTAGTTTCCTGTGGCTGCCATAACAAATGACCACAAACTTTACGGCTTAAAAGAACGGAAATTTATTTTCACACATTTCTGGACACCAGAAATCTGAAATCAGGGCGCTGGCAGGGCCAAGTTCCCTTCCAAGACTCCAGGGAAGGATCCTCCCTCCATCTTCCAGCATCTGCTGGTTCTCGGCCTTCCTGGGTTTGTGGCCGCTGGCTCCAGGCTCTGCTTCCGTCTTCTCATGACCTTCTCTTCTCTGTGTCTTTCTGCTTCTCTCATTGGATTTAGGGCCTACTCGATAATCCAGGACAATTTCACCTCAAAACCCTTACTTAATTACATCTGCAAAGACCCTTTTTTCCAATAAAGTTACCTTCATGGGTTCTAGGTGGACATTCTTCTGGGGCAGCCACCATTCACCCCTCTGTAGTTGGTGACACAGGTTCTTCTTGGAGGAATCCCAGCTAGTTAAGTGCAGAAGGAATTATTTTGCAACCTCAGTGAAATAAGGGACCCAGGTGATGATCGTGATTGGTTCCTAACTCCACTAGATGGGAGATGCATGGGGTTTTTATATTATGAATATAATGGATTATATTATAATGGATGTATCAGGCTGACAGCATTTGGCAACACTGAGCAGTGTTAATGTCACTAAACACGAAACAAGCTGTGCTTCAGGGAATTCAGGACATAGAAAGATGTGAAATTCACCATAAAGCAGTAAGCTCTGCAAGAACAATAAACTCCAAGTACCTAAGAAGAGTATCTGGGCCAGGTGTGGGGGCTCAGGCCTATAATCCCAGCACTTTGGGAGGCAGAGGCAGGAGAATCACTTGAGCCCAGGAGTTCAAAACAGCCTGGGCAACACATCGAGACCCCATCTCTACAAAAAATAGAAAAATTAGCCAGGTATGGTGGTGTACACCTGTAATCCCAGCTACTTGGGAGGATCACCTGTGCCCAGGAGTTTGAGGCTGCAGTGAGCTATGATTGCACCACTGCACTCCAGCCTGGGCGACAGACTGAGAATCTGTGTCTAAAAATGAAGAGGAAGAGGAAGAGGAAGAAAGAGAAGGAGAAGAATACGAAGGAAAAGAAGAAAAATAGTAGTAGTAGTATCTGGCACATAATCAAAATGTGCTGAGTGAATGAATTAGCATCCATATAAAGAAATCCTAAAAATCAATAAGAACAGCTAACAACACAAGAGAAAAATCATAAAAAAGGAGGAACCAACAATTTACAGGAGGAAAAACAGGAATGATCAATAAATTAATTCACACAGAGACTCCATCGCAGTGGTAATTAAGGCAATGACGAAACCACAATGAGATACCATTTCACAACCCAGACTGGCAAAAACTTTGAAGTTTGATGATCCGATGATACCAAGCGCCCTGAGGATGTGGCGTAATCTCCACCCAGTGCTGGGGAGAGCGTCACCAGGTTCAACCACTCCAAAAGCAGTTTGGTAATGACCTCGTAAAGTTGAACAGGTGCATCTCCCGTGACCCAGAAATTCCACTGGTAGGTATTTATTTTAGAGAGACTTGCGTATATACATAACAAACAAAAACCTTCACAGCAGCATTACTTGTCATCGAGAAATATAGGAAACAACATAAAAGTTTGTCAACAGGTTAATGTAAAGTAATGATATTTTACAGATCATTTAGGTAGTGTAAAAAGAATGAACTAGAATTAGAAATATCAGCATGGTAGAAATTTACCAACATAATTGAGCAACAAAACCAAGCAGCAGGAAAAATGGATAGCATAATACTTATAAAAAGTTGAACAGGCTGGGCGTGGGGCCTCACGCCTATAATCCCAGCACTTTGGGAGACCCAGGTGGGCGGAGTGCTTGAGGCCAGGAGTTTGAAACTAGCCTGGGCAACAAGCAAGACCTTGTCTGTACAAAAAGTACAAAAATTTAAAAAAACTAGCTAGGCGTGGTGGCTCATGCCTGTAGTTCCAGCTGCTAGGGAGGCTGAGGCAGGAGGATCACGGGAGCCCAGGAGTTGGAGGTTACCATGAGCTGCCTGGGCAATAGAGCGAGACCCTGTCTCAAGAAAACCACAAATAATGATATCACTTACAAACCAAATATGCAATGGTGGTCCCATAAGATTGCAACACTGTATTTTTACTGTACCTTTTCTATGTTTAGATGCACAAATGCTCACCATCGTGCTGCAGTTGCCTACAGTACTCAGCACAGTAACATGCTGAGCAGATTTGTAGCTTAGGAGCAACAGAACACACCTTCTTGCCCAGGTGTGTGGCAGGCTGTACCATCGAGGTTTGTGTAAGCACCCTCTGTGGTGTTTGCACAAGGACGAAATCACCTAATGACGCATTTCTTAGCACATATCCTCATCATTAAGTGACATATGACTGTAGAATTTTTTTTTTTTTTTTGAGACAGAGTCTCGCTCTGTTGCCCTGGCTGGAGTGCCGTGGCATCAGCCTAGCTCACAGCAACCTCAAACTCCTGGGCTCAAGCAATCCTTCTGCCTCAGCCTCCCGAGTAGCTGGGACTACAGGCATGTGCCACCATGCCTGGCTAATTTTTTCTATATATATTTTTAGTCGTTCAACTAATTTCTTTCTATTTTTAGTAGAGACGGGGTCTCACTCTTGCTCAGGCTGGTCTCCAACTCCTGACCTCGAATGATCCTCCCCCCCTCGGCCTCCCAGAGTGTTAGGATTACAGGCGTGAGCCACTTCGCCCGGCCTAATATTCACTTTTTAAACTAAATGGCTGAGGTCAGCTTTGCTTTCTGAAGACGTTCTCCGGCAGCTGCAGCGCACCTGTGGGCCCGGCCACGCTGGGGCCTCCTACCCCAGGGACAGCAGATAGAATTCTGTTCTTTAAACAGCCACTAAACCAGCTTCACATTGTCAGCGGGAAGAAAGTCACCTGATCGACTGCTGCGGGTGGGGGGCAGAAGTTGGGAAGACCCCTTAGCAGGACCTGGAATTGCAGCGTCCTGTTATTGGTTCTGTAAGTTCATGATGCTTAAAGTTTTGAGAAACAAAACATCCCTTGGACACAGCCCGTCAGCTGCTCCGTGGCGCTGGCAGTGGGTGTTCCTCTCACCAGTGCCAGAATTTTCTGAAAATTTCTCAAAGGCCTTCTGTGTTGGTGCCATTTTGTATTAACAAAAAACTAAGGAAAGCAGGGAAAGTTGGGCAGGAGACAGGCGGGAGGGCCGAGCACATGGGGTGGCCCTTAGAGGGAAGGTGCTGCCCTCCCGTGGCCACTGTGAGGATGGCAGGGCCTGTGCCCAGGGACCATAGAGATGGTCTAGTCGTCCATGCCCCCATTTTTCATATTGGTAAACTGAGGTGCAGAAGACCTATAATGTCTCGGGGCAAGTTACAGGCGTATCAAGGACAAAGAGCAGAGTGTGTGTCCCTGGGCTGTCCCAGTCAGATATGGGGTCACTCTGGGCGTTGGTCTCTGCTGCCTCCAAGTGGGGCTTTGCAGATTTCTAAGCACCTTTATCCCTGGATGACAAAGCCCCCCACACACAGCTGAATGGACGGTGGGCCAGCGGTCACTCAGATGTCCCCTCTTGGGGCTGAGTAAGTGACATCTGAGTGCCAAGGCTATGCAGAGGGGGCCACTCTTGGCTCCTGGCAACCTCCATCCTCACACAAGGACATGCTGGGGAACGGACACTCAGCCCTGCCAGGGACAAGGGCTGCAGTAAAGCGAGGACCTCCTGGCCTCAGAGTGGGAGGCGGCATGGCGGGTGGCAGACGCTGGCCTGCTGGTGACTGCTGGACCTGGTCGTACCTCCTGCCCTTGACGTCCACAGAAACTCCCCCCAGTCCTTGGCTTCACAAACACATGACCCCCAACTAAGACACAGCACACCTTTTATTCCGTCAGAATCTCAGGTCGGGCTTTGCTGTCCCCAGTCACCCATAGGACGCAGGGACCAGAGGGCCTGGCTTGACACGGCCTCCCAGGGGGTGACAAAAGTCAGCTCCGAGTCCTGGGCACCCCAACTATCTAACCCACCACTCGGGCCCCCGGAACTGGCCTATGGAACAGACGGGAGGTGCATTTTTTGAGGTGCAGCTGGGCAACTTCAGCTCCACGAAGGCAGGCCCCTGGGCTGACTTTTAGGATTTGGGGACCCCAGTGTTTTCCAAGCGTGGATCAAATGCCCCACTGGCCTCTGTGCCAGAGCTCCCCACCCCGACCCGACAGTGGCCTGGGCTCCGTGGAAGCTGAGAGAGGCCCCTGACGGCCCCGGGGGCTGCTTGAGTGTCGGCCGCTCTGTCAGTGGGGCCGTGAGAAAAGGCGGCTCTTGCTCATCTTCCTTAATGCAAAGGGCCGGGGGACGAACAGCCATCACTGGACCCCCGGATCCAAAATCCTGGGGGGAACTGCTGGCCTTGTGAAAAACAAAAGGATCCCACATCTCCACGGGGGGCCTGAGGCCGGGCCCGGCTCCCCACGAGGGTGCTGTGTCTGCTGCTCCTCCAGCCCCTCCAGCTGGCGACCTCCGCTTCACCCTTCAGGGCACGGTACCCCCACCCATGAAGTCATCAGGGCACCCGTCCGATGCTCGTTTACCAATGAGGAACCCAGGTGCAAGCGCCTGAGCCACTTGGTGCAGGTGCCTTGGGTACCGAATGCCGGGGCAGGATCTAGAACCCGGTCTCCTGTGTCCTAGGCTGGTGACCCTTCCACGCCGCTCCCCACTGCAGGGCAGCTCCTAAGGCTCCTGCCAGAAGTTCTCCGTCAGAGATTAAAAATCCTTTATGGCCGAGAAGCTTCTCTTTGAAAATGAAACCAACACATCAGGGAATGTAGGGAAACACCACGTTATCACCAGGGAATGTTAGTCTTAGTGTGAATTAAACGGCATAAAGCAAGTAGTTGAATTGTGGTGCCATTCTTTTGGGTTTAAAATGATGGCTTGGAGGAGGAAGAAAGAGTATCGGAGGCAGCTGACTGGGTGAGGGCCTGAGGTTGTCGGCTCAGCCACTGTTTTCTCCGCGTCGGGGCACGACCTCGGCGCCAAACCTGTTGTTTACGGAGCTTCTGAACTGAGCCAAGGGGCCTGCACCTGAGCCTGGTGGGCGTGTGGCCGCCCTGCTGAGCCTCTTCTCCTTACTGGGCTCTGGATCCAAGTCTGGGAAGCCCTGGGAGCCACAGAGGGAGATTTGCAAGGACATCAGTTCAGCGGTCCCTGGAAGGATTGTGCGGGAAGGGGAGGTATGCAGCAGAATGTCCTGTTCTGTGGGGAAAGGGGGGCTGTGTCTGAGAGGGCCTGGCCTGGGACCTCTGAGAGCCTGAGTGCAATGGATCAACCTGTGGACCCCACCTTTCCACCACAGGAAGAGGGAGCCACACCTGGAACTTCTGAGCACCTACAAGGGCCTCAAGGGGTCTGTGGGCACTATTAATAAAATAAAAATAGAATATAAAACTCCTAAATTGTGGATATAAAAACTAAGCAGAGTTAACCAATACAGCAAAAGACTAGAAAATTTTTAAAAATGGCAAGAACATGAGAAACAAAGCTTAAAATAAGATGCAGAAGAATAAGCATCAATATAACAAATATGAATGGATTAAACTCTGCTATTCAAGGGCAGAGACTCTCAGATTGGGCCTCTCTGAATCAAGACACACAGAGGTTAAAAACAGGGATGAACAGATAGACACATCCCAGGCAAATGCAAGCAGAGAGTCTTGGTGGCAACACAAACATTAATGCAGCATCCAAGGCTCAAAGCATCAAAGGTAAGTTGAAAAAGGAGGCGTGGCATGTATTTGGGATGTTGAAGTGCGATCAGATTGGCATTTCACTAGCACTGGGGGAGGGTGCCAAGCCTGACCTGGAACACCCCTTCCTTAGGAATCCGTGAGGGGCAGCCGCTGCGCTTTGCCCTCTGGCTCTCAGCCCACATGTTTCAGGCGGGGATGGGGCAGCATGTTCCCTCCTGTTGGCCACAAGGACTGTTTTCAGGGACAGATGTCATCCAAGTGGCCTGAGCAGACTGAACCCCAGAATTTGCAGGGACTCAATCACAACATGCATAAAACCAAACTCATGTTTTTTTCCAAAAACCCTAGTACTTTTCTTGTGACCCTGAGTTCAGTAAGTGGTACCACCATCCACCCAATGAAGGATGTAAAACACAGCAAACAGTTTTAACATCTCCCTCGGCTCCCCGCCATCCAGTCCCACTGCATGTCATCCCCAAACGTCGCTCGGTTCCCTCCAGCCGCCTCCAGCTTTCACCGACCTCCCTCCAGTTCCAGCATCTCTCCCGGGCTGTGAAAGTGGCCACCCGGTCAGTGTCCTCACTTTCACACCCCCTTCTCTGCGCACTTGTTCTATTCCAGCCGTCATTCGAGCTGCAGTCAAAGCATCTCCTAAAAATGGAAATCTGGTCACGGCAGGAGATTTGCGTGTGGCTTTTGGGTCAGGCAGGCAGAGGCCTTTGGTCTTAGGTTCCAAAACGTTAACGCAGAGGAGTGGCCCTGAAACTACAGGGCGCGCTAGACTCACCAGGCAGGCTTGTTAAAGCTTCACCGCAGAGTTTCGGATTCAGCAGATCTGGTGGTGGGGCGGGAAATTGTGTTTCTGCCCCGAGAACCACTGGCGGGCTCACTGTGGTTTGCTGGGCGTCTGCACTGGGCTCTAACCCCCAGCTGGCCATGAAATGTTGCTGACTCGCTTTGCTTTTTAACAAACTATTTTATTCAAGATGCTTTGTTTTCAGAGGCAAAAAACCCAGACCAACGGGTTTTAGCAGCACAGGGAATGCATGGGTTCACCTCCCAGAAAACCCCAGGGGACGTCGGGCTTCAAGCATGGCGGGACCTCAGTGCTCGGACCGCATCATCGGAAGTGAGGTCACCCCTCTCAGCTCACTCCGGGCTGGCCCTGTCCTCAGGTGACCACTGCCCTGCGTGAATCTCAGCAATCGAGGAGGAGACTCGGCACAGAGACCCCCATCTGGAGGGGGACCCGGAAGCAAATACCTCCAGCAAGAGGGACAGTGGGAAAGACGTCCCCCCAGGAAGGGGGAGGGTGAGGAAACCGCACAGCCTGGCCGTACATCTGGGTGTGGGGGCAGAAAAGGTGCCTTCGAGCACCCAAAAGCACCTGCCGCCCCCCACCCCGGCCTTAGGGTTCAAGTCCACATGACTGCAAGCTGAAAGGACACAAAAACAAAAACTACAGGAAAAACCCACACAAACAAGAACCTAAAGCAAACCTTCAATGGCATCTCCAGGTGCCTGGCAGGGGCGATCGCAAATGCATCGTAGGTGTTTGAATCTGGCAGGGATATTAGATGATATTAAGGAAATATTTTATTTTCAGTCAGGCCTCTATGGCTGAAATGGAATTATGTAAAATTTTGGTGTGTGAAATAAAGGCATTAAATAAAAACATAAGAATTTTTTTAAAGATCCATAATGTCCTATTTAGGGGTGAAACATCATGATGTCTATAATTTATTTTAAAATAGTTCAGCAAAGGAGGAGGAGGAGAGGAAATATGGCAAAATGTTCATAAGGTTTGTTTTTGTTTTTTAAGGAATCGTTGCTGAGAGCGGGTTTTTGTTAAAGGGACGTGTCTAAGAGTTTGAGGCGACTCTCAGTCCTGATAGCAGAGCAGGGGCCGGCAGCAGGTAGAAAAGAGGAACAAGAAATGGGGGCTGGGACCGTCATTATTGGTCACTTCTGTCCCCACATCCGGAAGCAATGAGGCTAACTGTGAAGCGGGGAGGACCCCCAGGAGCCCGGACTCCTGTCCTCTCCCCTGTGGGACCTGTCCCTCCCAGAGACCCTGAGCGCAGGGCCGGGGCCTCAGCCCCACCAGACACCAGCCTGTCCCATCGCCCAAGAAAGGATGTTCGGCTCACACACCTGGACCATGCTGAGGCTCCTGCCAGGATGATCAGTGGGGTTCCTTTTCTGCAGCCCCTGGGGACAGAAGGTGGCTGAGATGGCAGTATCTCTTTGGACATCAACAAACAGACAAACTGAATAACGACAGGGAGCGCCACGTCTGAGTCCCTCCTCAGGGGGGACTCCTCAGCACCAAGTCTGAGACAGGGTGAGGGGACGGGATGAATACAGAGTGAGCGCCAAAGGGCGGAGTTCTCTGAAGGGAGGTTTGGGGTCAGTCCAGGAAGACGGTTGATCAAATGCAGCTGCCCGACAGCAGCAGTTGCTCACTCGCACTGTCACAGGCAGGCGTCAGAGCGGACACCGGGCGAAGCCCTGCACGCCGTGCTTACTTTGGGTTCCCCAGAAACAGGCCTGAGTCAAGGACTCAAGGGCAAGCAGTTTGTTTGGGTAGTGGAAGGAAATACTAGTCGGAGTGGAGAAGGAGGCAGGAGCCAGTAAAGGTGCGCTCTCAGGCCAGCCACCAACAGGTGCCACCTGGGCACTGGGAGCTTTATCCCCAAAAGGCCCCCAAGGATAGTGTGGGACACACTCAGATTGAGCCCACTCGGGGGGCTTTGATAACCAACCCCCACGGGTGGGTGATGCGGGATGTCTCGGGGTGTCCACTCCCCGCACGTCCGGCTCGTCCCAGGCTCCAGCTGGGTGGCCTCTGATGGCTGCGGACCCCTCAGGTAAGATGGGAGGGCAGAGGCGACGTGCACAGAAGCCAGAAGGTGCTGAGGGGGTCAGACCGGAAGGATCGGGCCAGGCACCTGCTGCCGGCCCCACGCCCATGGAAATGTGGTATCTTCTCAAGAACCCTAAGAAGCGAGTACTAGTGCTATTATTATCATCCACAGTTTTCAGATTGGAAAATAAGACAGAGAAGTTAAGTAACTTGCCCAAGTGGCAGAGCCAGGTTTCAAAGCTGGGCAGTTTGGCTCCGGAGTCAGACTGGAATGGGAGGTGATGAACTGCCTGTCAATGGAGGCATTCAAGCCGAGGCCTGATAAAAACCGTGAGAATGTTGAAAGACGGATTCCCACCAGAGACAGGGACTACAAGACAGGTAAGGCCCCCTCCAAGGTTGAAATCCAGGATTTTATGAAGAGGCTGTGGGGAGTATCTGAAAAATTGATCCAGTGGCCTACCTAGGAGGCTCTGACGCCAGAAGACTTGGGTTCCCCTAAAAGAAGCCTCGAGGGGGCTCCAAGAGTTCCAGGGGCACGACTCTCCCCAAGCTCCATGGAGCACTCCCGGGTCATTAGCCGACACGCGCACTGTCTTTCTGAGTGGACTGCACCGACCAGGCCCCACGCTGTCCCTCAGAGCCCACTGTGTCCACGTTCGAGTGTACTCCCCATCAGAGCCGAAACCTCGCTAGCAGCAGGATCGGCCACCCCCAGGCCCTCGCCCTGCACCCCCTTCTGATGACCAGGAGGCCTGTCAGCCTCAGGGGACTGGGGCTGGGACCCCCGAGGCAAGGCCGGCCGCTGCATTCCTGGGCTCAGCATCTCATCTGCAAAATGGGATTGTCCCTATGGTCCCTCCACCACCAAAGTTTTGTGACTGTGGGGTTCAGACAAGGAAGTGGAGGCCAAGCCCAGGTTTCTAGAACAGTCCAATCACTCTCAGTCTAGCTGAGAACAGCACAGTCTGGATGACAAGAAAAGCCTGAATTATGGCATAATTACAATACATTGAATGTTTTCTTCATTCAAGGCCACAACATATGACAAATTAATTGTTAACTATTCACAAGAAGAGGTCCTGAGTCCTGCATTAATAAAGACATAATTAATTTTCACATCTGCACTATTTTCTTTCAAG
>CM052444.1:102424331-102578350 GCA_028533085.1 Varecia variegata | reverse complement strand
TCAGCAAGCCTGATTCCATCTGCACATTTCACTCGCCTCTGCCGCGTCACTCCGCATTTTCACAGATTCTGGGAATGAGGGCAGCGACGCATTGGGGACATCATTGTTCTACCAACCACAATTGTCTTCCAGTTTGTTTCTAAAGACACCGAATGCCAGTCCAGCAGATCTTTCAGCTTTATCAGCCAATTCTTGATTCTTCCGCGTGCTTTCCGCGCAGCGCGGCGCAGCTCTCGCTGCCCTAACAACCCCGGTCAGGCTCAGTGAGCCTCCTCCTTTCTCTGAATCCGCCGCCGCAGCGCAGTCAGGCTCGTGGCAAGACCGAGCTCCTTCCCGCTGCTCCTTCTGCTTAGAACACTCTTCCCTCAGGGCTCAGGTCAAACGTCACCTCCCTGGGGAGGACCTGCCTAGGATCACCCTTTCTAAAGTCACCCTCCCGTCTGGCCTGGCACCCTAACACTGTCCGTGACAGTTATCTGAAATGGTCTTCAGTATTGGTTTACTTGTCTTTTTGACCATTAGATCCACTGCCTGGCACACAGTAGGTGCCAGGTAAATATTTGTTGCATAGATACATGTTCTTAATTCACGATGCTCCCTCCTCCGTTGCCCTCCAGAACACCTTCCCTCCATCGCTGTGCAGATCCCACCCATTCCTGAAGGCTCAGCTCACAGTGGACCTTTTCCTTGAAGACCCTTCCAGTTCACATTCATTCACTCAACATGTGTTAAGTGCCGACAAGGGCCAGGCTCCCTGCCAGGCACCGGAGCTGCTCGGATGATTAAAATGTTCGCAGCAGACCCCCAGACTGGACACAATGTTCAGTCAATCCTTATTGCCCTGTGGTTTCTTTTTGCATGTGGCTTTTTTTTTTTTAATGTACAAAGAGTAGATGTCATTGGGCAGATCTCTTGGATATCCATTCAAGGAACATCAGTTAGTGCGGCTTGCAGAAGCCTGTGTCCTTCGTGTACTGACGGAACACTGGCAGCACATATGGAGGCCGTATTTCCAGATCCGATCTTGCCAGGTTTGAGCAGAACTGGTGCTAGGGTTTGAATGTGTCCCCCAAAGTTCATGTGCTGGAAAGTCAATCCCCAATGTGACAGTGTTGAGAGGTTGAGCGTTAAGAGGTGATTAGGTCACAAGGGCTCTGACCTCTTGAGTGCATTAATGCTGTCTTTGCAGGAGTGGGTCCACTATCTTGAGAATGGGGTCCTTATAAAGGAGTCTGGCCCCCTCTCCCACTGTGTCGCCCATGTAGTGCCCTCTGCCATATTAGAATGGAGCAGGAAGGCCCTCAGCAGACACGGCCCCTGGAGCTGGGAATTCCCTGCCTCCGGAACTTTGAGCCAATAAACTTCTATTGCGTATCAATAGAATACGCGGTGTTCTGTTATAGCAGCACAACACGGACTAAGACACCTGGCAAGAGCAGGAACCCTGGCCAAATTTTCACACATGGCTCTGGTGACCCCTCTACTTTCAGGGGTGCCGGTGTAACAGAGTAGTCACCCGTCCTCCCATAGATATGGAAGGAAATATTGACAGCAAGGAATATAGAACTGAGGGAATGGCCTGAAAAAAAAGGCAAAGATATTTTCTCTCTCTTTAAAACATCTTCCAGTCCTTTTTGAGAAATAAAACTTGCACCCCTGCCTCAGGCTAGGGGGTGGGAGGGGCAGGGGAATGTCTTGTTCTTTGTGCTACAGGAGATGGAACAGCCCAGACCGGGCGAGGAAGGTCCTGGGTGGAGGTCACAGGATTGTCTTCAGTGAGATGGGACCGAGATGGGAGATGGGATGATTGGTATCATTAACTGCAGTTGAACAGCAATTACCCAAAGCTGGGAACCCACCCTTTAAAAGTTCGGTATTTCTGCTTGTTATTAGGACCACAGCATGCATTTCAGACAAGAGTCTCCATCCTTCTCATTTGCTGGCAAATTAATAAGACTTTCCTTTCCTTCTCCTCAAACCACTTGTTCTCGTTTTTTCTGATGCAGCCTCAAGGACAAGTGCTGAACTCTCGGTGGTAATACAAGGATGCAAAAGGCACGTGCAGAGCTTCTCTCCCTGGCTACACTGCAAATTCCCGAAGACAGAGATGCCATGATTTATCCCTTCCGCATCCAGGGCAAGGCAGAATGTGGGATGACAAGAGCCGCCCTTCAACAAGCACTCAACCCACTGATTGAGGACTAGCAGGAGGGAAGACAGGAGAGGTTCACGGGTAAGAGAACCAAATCTCACCTATTTTTACCATGAAAGTCATGCAAATGTGGGTGTCAAGACACCAGCGTCCTGCTTCCTCATTCTTCCTCTGGGAACTCCCAGGACAGCCCTGGAGAAAGCAGACTGAAGGTGACAAGATTCTGTCTCAATGACGTTCCAGATTAGAGCGTCAGGTCTCCATTCCTTCCATAACGAAAACAGCCCATGCACTTGCCACCCCTGCTTCCGATGTCTCTGTCCCGGTGGGTTAAGCAACACTAGGATGCAGGCAATGGAGTGAGGTTTTCACAAAGAAAAATCTGTTCCCTTTGAAGGACTGAAATGTATTCTGCAATTACATCCTTCCTAGGCAGGAAAATGCTCTTTTCTTTTTCAATGTCTTTTTCTCATTTTGATCATTAATGGGAGTCAATTTGCTTTTAATGTTCTTCTTTGCAAAATAAAAAGTAGGCAGCCCTAGGTTAGTCTACCACATTTCTGTCTGCGAAATCCAAAAGTGTGGAAACCGCTGGTCAGACCTACCTTCTGACTGCCTGATTGGGTTATGAGCATGTTGCCTCAGGGCTGGGCATGTTCTCCCCAGTTCTGCTCTTTCCTGCTCTGCTGTGAACCTTTAAAATCCTCCCAGCTGAGACTCTTCATTCAAAAACCATTTAATGAGCCGCTACTGTGCGCCAGCCGCTGTTCAGGCGCCGTGGATACAGCGGTGAGCCACGGGTCTGTAACCCTGCGCGGGCCTATCCCTCTCGCCAGCCAACGCCTTGACCTTGATTCTGGCGGATCCGAGAGACTTCCCACCTCCTGACGTCGTCCAATTCTCCCAAAGTGTCATTTCTCCTCCGCCTTCGCTTATCTTTGCAGCCTGCTCGGCCCCCAGTGGTCTCCAAACTTTTTCAGTCGTGCCTCCTCATCGGTCAGAGAATTTTGAATACAAACCTCCATTACATGTACACTTATTTTTTTATATGTAACATACATGTACACATTTTGTAAGTGACAAACACCGGCTCAAACAGGAATAGCACCGGGAGGGAGGGAGGGAGTGCTAAACAACTGGAGCTTCCAATCCATCTTCCTGCCTCTGCCGAGCTCCCGCCCTGGGCAGTCCGCCCTGCCTCACCCCTCATACCGCCCTCCCTGGGGCCACCGAGTCACTGAACCCAAGGGCTGCTCCTTTCTGGTCCCAGCAAATGGTAGGGCTGGCGGCTCCGTCCTTGCCACCAGCCTCTCTGTGCCCCTTGTTGGATGGTGTGCCACCTCCCACCTGTCATCCTCCCGGTCCGTATGCAAATGTGAGGCTTTAACCTCATCTTAGATCCTCTGGGAAGGATCTGATTTTCTTGCTCCCTCCTGGTCTCCCCCAGACTCTTCTCCAGGGAAGCTGCAATGACTCTTTAAATTGCAGATCGGATCAGGACACTCTGGCTCAAATCAGCCAGTGACTTTCTGTCACACTCGCAACAGAATCTGCCACCTGTCAGGCCGCCCTGCTAAGTGTCTGAACAGCACCGCCATCCTCCATCACATCCCCTTTCTGCTCCAGCCACCTGCCTCCTGTCATCCCCTGAACTGTGGCCAGCCCTCCCCCACCCCAAGACGTTGCATCTGCTTTCCTTCCACTGCCTCTGGGGTGGCTCCTGCCCTCCATCCAGGCAGTTCCCCCACCTGCCACCCGAGGCCAATCCAGTTTTCTTTACTGCGCCCCTCAGGAGTCGTGGTTTTCTTCATTGCCGCAGCCTGGAGCAGTGCCTGGCACAGAGGACGTGCTCACGAATTTATGGTTTCCCCCCGAACCTACATCCCTGCTCTCCTGAGCTCCAGAGCCACACGCCAACTTCCTTGTGGACATCTTTTGCATGTCCCATGAGCTCCTCCATCTCAACATGTCCAAAAATTACATGAACTTCTCCCAAAACCTGCCACCCAGCCCCCCAAACCACAGCCCGTGGGCCCACGTTAGAAACCTGGCAGGGTCCCCAGACTCCTCACCTCCAGGGCTGAGTGGTCCCCGAATCCTGCTGAGTCCATCTCTGAGTGCCCCTCACGTTTGGTCCCGACCGCCGCTGGCTTTACTGGGCCCTCACTGTTTCTTATGATGGGTCTCCCTGCCAGGTCCCGCCCTCCACGCCACTGCCAGGCACTCCCCAGACACCGGGACTGTCTTGACAATCGAGTCCAACTCAGCTTGGCCCACGAGGACCTGCAGGATCTAGACAGCACCCCACCTTTCTGACTTCACTTTCAGACCAAACTGCTTGGACCACCCCCAAAGCTCTCCCCATCTCTGTGCTCTCAGCTAGAACATTCATGCTCCACCTTCCTACTGCACCTTCTCCAACTGGGAAAATCTTGTCTTTCTGAATTCCTCACCTCCCTTCTATATTCCTATACCTCTTGCCTCCTGCTGTATTTTACTAACCCAGGTATAGACGCTTATCTATAAACATTTCTATATGTAGCCCCCTGAATCTACATACATTAAGCTGCACGAGTTCATATCAAAGTCTCCAAGTCTAATCTGTTACCACATGGATCATTCTAGACTCCTTCTCATTGCTTGGAAGCTCCTACTGCAACAGTGAGGTGGCTGCCACCATCTGCCACCCACCCGCCTGACTGTTCTATCCCAGGATGCCTGCACTCGGCCTCTCACCACGTCTCACTTACAGGTTTATTGGTCTTCAGTTTAATGTGCATTCCCAAGCACTTATAAATACCTAAGAGCACTTAATACATGCCAGTGATAACACTATAAACATATAAAGTCATTTAATTCTCACAACAGCCATATGAGACATTTGTTATTAGGTCCATTTAATAGAAGAGAAAACTGAGGTACAGAAAGCTAAGTAACTTTCCCAAGTTGCACAAGTACTATGTGGCAGAACCAAGGTTTGCCCAGAATCACCAACTCCACGGCCTCCCTGTGTTAGAGGTGCTGCAGTCCCTGGACTTCTGATATCCTGACCTGGCCGCTCCTCAGCGGCCACATCTCTGGCTGTTTCTGTGCCCCTTCCACGCGGCAGACCCCTGCCACAGGTCAAGGATGGTTCAACCGCAGGGTTATACCATTTAAGTCCTCTGGGCCTGCACTGCTCTTGTGACTTATTTAACTTGCTATGGTGGAATCCCCATTCCACGTCCACAACAGGTGCTCCCAAGTCCCACTGCCGTCCTGCCCAGCTCCCAGCTTCTGCCTCCCAACTCTAGGAGATGTCACTTCCTGCCACAGGCCATTTGGCACTTTCAAGGTTTTCTCTATATTTTTGTACACATCCTCTTTTCTCTCTCACACACACACCCCTTTATTTACATCTCTAAGAAAAGCCTCCAGCTCTGTCCTATTTGTGGTGGGGGACGGGCACTCGCTCCTTCTCCCCTCCCACTCTCCGAGTATCACCTTTAGGACCCTCAGTACTCACTACACACCTGAGGACATGCAGTGGCTTCCCCAATCTTGAACACAGAAACTCAGCTTTGCCACCACCTCATCTCTCACTCTACCCCTCTGGCAGTGGATATGTCTGAGAGTCCGCCAGGCCGGGCCCCTTTCAGGCACTGGGGTTCAGGGGTGAACAAAATGGGCCAAGCCCCTGCCCCCAAGGAGCTGGCACCCAGTGCAGTCAGACGCCTGCAGGAGCAGGGGACCCACTCTTGCCTTCCACCTGCTCCCGGCAAGAAGCACACCTGAGTGAAAAGTGATCAGATTTCCTTTATTGGCTGTACAGAAGCAATTCCATTTCCTACTAACAACATAATTTAGAATAATTCTGACTCAGTTAATATCTCCACAGGGTCCTGCTCCCCAGATTTCTAGACATTATTTCCGACCTCCCACTTTCCAAAACAGGTGTTTCCGGAGAAGGATGTGATAAGAGGATGAATTTGGCTCTAAACAAATGCCGGTGGCCCCAGGAGGCCCATGGGGGCCACAGAGAAGAGTTACTCTGGCAAAATTGAATCCTATTTTTGTTATAAAAGCTGTGTTATCGGGACCCACACGACGGCTAACCCGGCCAGGTGGCGCACGAGCTGTTGGCCTGACTCCGGGTGGGCGCCAGGCCAGTGTGGAGCCAGAGGGCCCGGCTTCCAGAACACCACGGACGCCCCGGGCAGTCCCAGCGGGGCGGCGGCCGGGGCTGAGGCCTGCGGTCCACGCCACGCTCGGCTTATTTCCGGACGTTCGCAGACAACTAGAAGTCAGAAGAAAAGGCCGAAGAGGGAAGCCCCACGCAGGCCCGCTACACGGGCTGCTCCTCCCCCGCGTTACTGCTCCGAGCTGACGGGCGGAAGGTTCTTCAGTTCCTCCTTTTCAGGGTGGACGTCTGACACCTTGTTCATCTTGACGAAAATCTGGTTGATCTCTATGAAGGACTTGCCCTTGGTCTCGGGGACGATCATGAAGATGTAGATGGTGGTGAGGAGGCAGATCACCGCGAAGATGATGAAGCTGTACGAGCCCAGCCCCTCCTGCGGGAAGACAAGTGTGGCGGGGGACCGGGCTTGGTGACCCGTCCTCGCCCCACCGCCCTGGGGTTGTGAACCTGGGGCCTGGGTCCCACTCACCTGGATGAACGGGAAGACCAAGCCCACCACGAAGTTGGAGAGCCAGTGGACGCTGCCGCCCACCATGAAGGCGGACGGCCGGGAGGACTGCAGGAAGATCTCGGTGATGAGCAGCGCGGGGATCGGGCCTGGGGAGAGCGGCGTGGGCGGCCATCAGCGTGTGCGACGGCGGCACCACAGACGATACCCCCTCGCGGCCCTGGATGTGGCCAATGACCCCCTGCGAGGCCCACTCTGCCCGGGCACTGGCTGCCATGTTCCCTCTTCTGTTTCCCCCCAACCGTGCTGCACCCAGCCCCCTGCACCGGGAGGGGAGAGAAGCCAGTTCGGGGCTGCGCGGGGGGGGGGGGGGGGGGGACTTCCCGCGGCCTCTGGCAAGAGCTCAGCCCGTAGCTGCGGGGACTGGCGGCGCGGGGAGGGGCAGCTTTGGTACGTACTGGGCCCGAGGGCGTGTCCTACGACGTAGACGATGACGCAGACGATGCTGATGTAAGGCATCCAGGATATCGTGTCCTGGGGGAGGAAACAGTCGGTTTACACCTGTTTACACCTGGCCCAGCGAGGGCGAGCTGGGACGGGACCTCGGCCCTCAGGGGCACCCGACCTGCCCTGCTCGGGGAAGACAGTGCCTGGCCCCTCATCAGCAGTGCCACCTCCAGCAGCCACGGGGAAATCTGCGGGGAAGTGGGCCCTGGGCCACTGGCGAGTGGACACTGGGTTCCCAGACGTCTGACTGGTGGTATTTGCTACAACAAACCCATTCTGATTCCTCTTCCTTTAACAGGGTGGGAGCAGCTCCCGGGCCTGCGGGCAGCCCCCCTCACCTGCAGCGACAGCGCCACCGTCAGCACGCAGCAGGCCAGGAAGCACACGGAGAAGCCCAGGAGCAGCAGCAGCCTCCTGCCCAGCAGCTCCACCACGAACACCTGCGGAGACACCTGCTCAGGGGAAGCCCCTCACCTGGTCCTTCTGACAAGGCCACTGAGAGGACGGCCGGGTGGGCCACACGCACCTGCCAGAATGTGCCCCTCGTGGCCAGTGGGGCATCTGGCTGTGCCTCTGGGCCCAGCTGCCCACACCTGAATGAGACCCCACCCCTAGGGTCTCCTAACGCCTCCAGCACCAAATCTCAGGGTCCCCACAACACCCAGAAGCCACACACTGGATGCACTTAAGAGTCCAGCCTGCGGGAGGCCTGGCTCCATCGGGGGTGGCTGAGCCTCACTCCAGGTCCTGCCTGGGCTCTGCGCCCATTGCCAGGGCCCCTAACACTCCTGTCACACTGGGGCCCCCAGCTCGGGTAGCTCGGGCCCTGCACAGCCGGGCAGCCCCAAATGTGAGCCACTGGAGCAGAGTCACCTTGCTGGGTGGGAACATCTGGAGTGGGGGCCACGGGCGGCCCCAAAGGAGAGCTTGGAGGCAGGGCCTTCCATCGGGCTCCTTCCTTGTTCCGACCCCCGCCCACCATTGAGATGTCCCTCCATCCTTGGTCGCTGATGGGCCCTCAGCTCCCCGGGACACTCACAGCGCAGAAGGTCATCACCACGTTGACAGCCCCGGTGCCGGCCGTCACGTATTGGACCTGATTCTCATCCACGCCGGCGCTCATGTAGATCTGGTCTGCGTAGTAGTAGATCTGGAAGGACAAGGCAGGGGCTGGGGAGGGGGCGCCGTGGGAAGGCGCTGTCATCTGCACCTGGACACCGCCTCTGCCCCAGGGCCCGCGGCCGCCTCCATACCGCGTTCACTCCTGACAGCTGCTGGCCGGCCATGAGGGCGATGATGGACAGCAGCTGCCAGCGCAGGGACCGCATCCGGAACAGCTTTAGCACCGAGATGAAGCCCGCGGCCTTCTCCGCCTCGTCCTCCTGCCGGATCTCCTCCACCTCCCAGTCCACGGTGTCCCAGCCGCGCAGCCTCTTCAGAGCTAAGGGTGGCAACGCAGGGTGTCAGATCAGAGCCTCTGGGCACGCCCCGAGCCCGCCCGCCCAGGCCGACGTTACCGTTTTTGGCACCCTCTTCGTCTTTCTTCTGGATCAGCAGGTACCTGGGGCTCTCGGGGAAGAAGGGCAGCAGGAGCACCTGCAGTGCCGCGGGCACCCCGGTCAGCCCCAGGAGGATGGGCCAGCCTAGGAGGAAAGCAGCCGCTGGCACGAGAGGCCTCCCACCCAGCCAGCCATGTGTGTGCCCCCTCTGCCCCTCTGTGCCCTGCCAGCCACTCTCTGGCCGTGACCCGTGTCCCGACACAGCCTCCGTGAGGGCAGAGACTTGTCTTTCTCACCCTGGACCCCAGCACCTAGAACAGCGCCTGACGCATAACAGACACTCAGGAACACAGCACACCCACCAGGTGGACAACGTGGAGAAGTCTTTGACACTAGCAACGTGGGCAAAGGGGAAGTCTCCACATGTCACTGTGCAGACAGGTGGTGTCCTTTAGAGCTATGAACCACAACACCCCAGAGCAGACCAGTACTGGTCTGTGGCCTGTTAGGAACCAGGCCTCACAGCAGGAGGTGAGCAGCAAGAGACGCTTCATCTGCATTTACAGCCGCTCCCCATCGCTGGCATCACGGCATAAGCTCCACCTCCTGTCAGATCAGCAGCGGAATTAGATTCTCGCAGGAGCGTGAACCCTACTGTAAACTGCACACGCACGCAGGGATCTAGGCTGTGGCTCCTTATGGGAATCCAATGCCTAATGGCCTGAGTGGAGCTGAGGCGGTGATGCGAGCGCTGGGGAGCAGCTGCAAATACAGATCATCATTAGCAGAGAGGTCGGACTGTACGATAAATGTGATGTGCTTGAATCATCCCAAAACCATCCCCACCCCGCCCTGCACCCCTGTCCATGGAAAAACTGTCTTCCATGAAACCGGTCCCTGGTGCCAAGAAGGTTGGGGACTGCTGCATTAGAGGACAGTCTGGCAAGGGCTGAGGAGCTGGGCACACTCCCTGCTATGCCCAGAGATGCTTGTGCTTGGGCCACCAGGACACCTGAAGTGGAATGGTCACAGCAGCACTGATTATAGAAATGAACACCAGAGACAACACAGACGAGCACAGCAGTCCACGTAGAGTGGTACTGAGGTCGTGGGGTGCTCATAAAAGGGAATTCGATGCTGCGGCAAAAGCCAGCCACGACACGGACGCATCTCACACACGTGATGTGGCACGTGCTAATCTACAGTGAGATTCCATTACACAGAGTTCAGCAATGGGTAAAATTAACCCCATCACTGCCAAAGGTGAAACTGGAGGCAAAAGCAAGGAAACGACTCACAGCACAGAGCTGCACCTGTGCAGGGCTCTGAGTCCCGCTGGGGACGCTCCCTACGACCTCGACAGGAATCTAGCTTATTCACTTCTGGTCCCTGCGTCTAACGAGGGTGTGGTCCTTCAGTGCAGGTGCCCTGAATGTGTGCAGGAGTGACGGAAAAACACGGACCCAAGCCTGAGCTGCTGGGCTTGTATCCTAATGAGACCTTGGACACGTTCCCCAGCCCCTCTGTGACCCAGGGCCTGCATCTGTGAAGTGGGTGCCGTGATAGCACGAGAATCAATAAAGTCCTGGCACCTGGCCCGTGGTAAGCACTTTGTCTTGGCTGGTGCGATGGTTAATGATGGTTTCCCTGTCAGAGGTTTGAGACCCAAGACAAAGAAAGGTGAGGTCACACAAAACAATGCCAGGTACGAGTTCCTGTGAGCCTACTATGTGCCAGGCCCCGGGCTCTCCTGGGAAGGGTACAGGCAGAGTCTGGGCTGTACTGACCGCCGCACCCACGGGGACAGCCCGCCCTGACTCCTGGTGCTTCCTTTTCTGGTCTGTGGAGTGGGACAGTCGCAGCCCGGGGCAGCAGTGTTGCTGGAGGTTCCTGTGAACCGTGCCAGGGATGCCCCCCAAGCTCAGAGCCTGGCACACTGGTGGCTGTCACTACTATGCCATGGACTTCTGTGCAGCCATTGAGCAGGCCAAGAGAAGCCGAATCACTTAAGGCCACCTCATCACTCTCCTGAGAGGGACTAGAGAACACTGGCCAAGCTGTCCCTGCCTCGTGCAGGGTCTGCCTCGTGCAGGGTCTGCCTCGTGCAGGGTCTGCCTCGTGCAGGGTCTGCCTCGTGCAGGGTCTGCCTCGTGCCAGACGGCAGCCAGCACTGTGGGCTCAGGGCAGCGTGGGGCCCCCAAGGACAGCCAGCCTATCAGAGAGAAGAGACCAGCCCACAGGAACGTTCCGCCCCCTGGCAGTGGCTTTGGAGCAAGAGGAGGGGCCAAGGGTCCTGAACCCACCTTCTTCACTTGCGAGGAGATTCCGGAGACCAAAGATCTGGGCCACGAGGATGCCGACGGTGATGAAGAGCTGCGGCACCACCCCGAGAGCCCCCCGCAGGTTTTTAGGGGCCAGCTCTCCCAGGTACATGGGGACAACATTGGAGGACAAACCTGGGAGGGTTGAAAGAAAAACACCATCAGGACAAATTAGTCTGGCAAGAACAAGCTGTGTCTTCAAATGTATTTATTCTTCCTTAGCAATCACGTTATTTGGGCCAGAACTCTCAAGACTGCAAACGCCTCTTTTAATTCTTAGCCCTTCATGCCTCCAGGGAAGAGAAAACAGACCAAAGAAGCCCATGAACAGGGGTCCTTGGGGCCACACCGGTGCCACCTGGGGCACAGGCCAGCCAGACCTCAGGTCCTCCCTCCCACCTGGCCTGCGTCTCAGAGAGGAGAAGCCCAACTGTGGTCCCCACACTCGCTCCTTTCTTGCTCCCTGGGGAAATCTGTTAATAAAAGGCCAAGGAGCCTGTCCACAGCCGTACCTCGTAGGAATAGTACACGGTACGACAAGCTAATGCAGAGATGCCTTCGTAGGCATTGAAGGACAAGCTATGTTTATCAATGAACATTAAAAATTTCAACATTTATTGTGGCATAACTGCATTTCTGGGATTTTTGTAATGCCTGGACTATTTCTGAACAACTTGTAAATTTTCCCATCATACTGGAATCTGACCCCCTTAATAGGTGGAATTTAATTTTACAGACTCCAAAGTGTTTACATATATATTGTTCCATTTGGTTCTCCAAAAAGCACTCGGAGAGCCTGGGGGTCTCTGAGCAAGAGCAGAGGGTGTTACCAGGTACGCGGCGGTACACCTAGTCTCGGGCCAAGCTGAGGTTCAGAAAGACGTGGGGGCCCGAGACGGAGGCTCCAGCCACGCAGGGAGACTGCAGGGGACAGAGTGCAGGCTGGGGGTGGGGGTTTGACAACACTGAGACAGGAGGTGCCAAAGGCCAGGTTTTCCGGCTTGGCAATTCTGCCCAAGGACGTCTCTGCTTAGTATTAAAAGACAGCACAGTTCCTTAATACCAATTTTTCCCCTATTTTCACAGCAAAGAGGGGCAGTGTCTAAAGCAGCCCTTAGTATGTCTAGCGGGTGGGAGGCCCGTGCCCGAAGGGCTGCAGGGGAAGGGCGATGCCTTCTGGAAGCTGAGACCCTGGGGGTGCCAGCTTAGTCCTGGGCACGTAACGTCGCTTCTTCATGGCATGTGCGCCTTACCTTGATCAAGGACATAAATAAAGAGGCAAACCTCGGGAGGTTTGTGAAGAGGCGGGATTGCCTTTATGTTGGGGGAAAGCAATCTCTACTTCGACTTAAAGATGACTACCGAGCTCTCCAGCCAGCTGGTTCTGACACTAGAGTCCCAGCACGGTGGCTTTTCAAGTTTAAATTCCTTAGAGCCGGTGAATACCCTCAGTTTTCTGGCCAAGAAGTTGACTAATAACGGACCAGTGAACTGTGAGCCCTGGACGTCCCAGTCCAAGTCATCTTTGCGCCCCGGTCAGAGCAGCTGCTCGCTTCAGTGGGAGGGTGGCCTGCGTGGGCCACGTTAGCGTGGGTGGTTTTAACAGGAGCGTCTACGTCGTGGGGCTTGGTGATCCGCTCTAGTGACTTTCAGGACTGACCGCCCAGTGGACTTTGCACCCAACGGCTCCTGTTCTCAAAGCACAGTCTGAGAACCTGGGGGCTCCTGAGGAGTTTTAAGGGGTCTGTGAGATCAAAACTATTTCCAAATATACCTGAGATGTTTTTTGCCCTTTTCATTCGTGTTCTCTTACAAGCATACGGTGGAGTTTTCCAGAAGCCACCTGCCAGGTGATGTCACAACTGACTGAACACAGAAGCTGGTCTGTGGCTCCAGCTGTCTTCCATCAAGTTAGACATTAAAGAGATTTGCAAAAATGTAATGGGCTTATTTTGTAAAATGAATTACTACATCTCTCAGTTGCCACTTCCAATGCGGTACCTGTCGATGGATGTAACACACGTGCGTGGCTCTTTGGAGCCCGCGTCATTTTCAGTGTGCAGAATTCTGAGAACTGGAAGCCACGTTTACCTAAGAGCAAAGTTTAGGGTTTCTAACTGTGGTTTGTTATCTCTTGGAGCCTGAGATTCCTCTGTGGCAACCAATTCTGAATTGTTGGTGGTCAATAGAAAAGTGCCTGGACCTGCTCACTGCTGACAACTTTTAGGAATCATCCATTTTTCAAAAATCTGAGCCCCCTGCAGGGAAAATCGGAAGGCAGAGCCCCTCTCTGGGAAAGCCCAGCACTATGTGCAGTTTGGGGCCAACCAGCTCCCCTTGCAATGACTTAGTCTCCATTCAGGAAACACGTTCTCTTCTTGTTCTCACTTCTCCATTATCGCCAATTCACTCCATCTGAGGGGTGTGCTGACATCTGTTTGTCCCCCCATCCCTGCATTTGGAAGGAGCACATGAGGGTTCCTTGGCAATACTGGGAAACCTTGGCTGGAGGGAGGCAGGTGAGGTGCCCCAGGTGCTAATTTCAGCAGGTGCTCACTCCCAGGTGCCCAGCCTGCACTTTTGGGCCCTGAGGGTTTGCACCCTAGATGCCTGTGTCTGGCCCTGGGAAACACTGCCTACTGACACCAACTCGGGGGAAAGCCATGAGCATGGCTTTAACCTCCTCTCTCTTCAGTTTAAATTGATCATGGGAGAGTTTTCTAAAACCACCGCAGTGCAGCCTGGGCGGTAGGTTTGGAAGCCAGCTCCACAGAGCATTAGGTGAGACATCAGGCAAGTGGTTGCCCTTCTCAGCAGGTGGGCATTTAAGGAATGAGTGTTCTCTTGAAAGCCCTTTGCAAACTTTAAATTGTCCTGCAACATTTGAGAAGTTGCTATTGTTAACACCTTTGTGGTAGAGGGATTCATATATTAGATTGTTTCTCAAGCTTTTTTGAGCACGACCCACAGTAAAAAAATACAGAAATGCATTTTACATTGCAACCTAGTTGTCCCATACATATACAGATAATAACTGAACCAAAGTTTCAAAAGACAATACATATGACACAGTCTATTATTCTATTTTTAAAAAGAAAACGCTGCTCGCTAACAGATGCTGCCACCCACTAACTGGTCTCGACCTGCCGTCTGAAGTCTTGCACTTTAGAAAATACTGAGATAAAGGATTGGATTGGAAGGACCCTTCCCAATTTAAGATTTTGTATTTCAGTCTTTCAAAGAACAGCTTTCTTTGCAGAAAACCTCACAGTAAAGATCCGCCTGCTGGCTGCCATGCAGATAATGTAGGGGCTCAAACACCCTTTTCCCAGCAGAGGTATAGGAGCAGCTGGAATCTAGACGCTCCAGAGACCCAGACTGCCTCAGGCCCTGGGCAGCCGCTCTTCCTGGGTGATCCTAACAGAATGGCAGTACAGCGGGGCACTGTTTACCTGCACATATTCCCACCAGAAGTCTGGAAATAATTATAAGCTCAAATGACTTCGCGATTTTGCTGCATCCCATTAAGATCGCAGGCACGATGGAAAATATGTTGTTGAACAGCAAGGTCCCTTTTCTGCAGAGGATAAAATATCAGTTAGTTCGGCTTAAGGATTCAGTCATTCATTCAACAGAGGTTCACAGAGTGTCTACTCTGTGCAGGCCCCACCAGTGGGCTTCAGTGCTGTGCGTTTGGCGCTCTGGGACCTGAGACTGATACAGGTCAAATGATGTGGGAATATTTCCTGCGTGGGAGCAAGTTAAAATGACCACAGCCCAGAGGGCAATTGCAGTGAGGATGGAGGGGAAGGGATCCACATTCAAATATAGTAAAAGGTTTTTTTTATTTGGTCTCAGCCAAAATGCTGAGAAGCGATTGTCACTAAAAGGTTTTTTAAATCATAAACTAATTCATAATTTTAATGTAATCTTGAAACCCAAACCCAAAATAGTCCTGGATAAGGACATTAGAAGAAAAAAAAAAAAAAGCATGGGTCAATCTCACTTATGGCAACATAGATGCAAAAATCCTAAATGAAATATTAGCAGATTGAATTCAACAGTATATACAAAAATCTTTCAATGTATTTCACCATATTAAAGATCATACTGGGGAAAAATGCAGGATTAGCTTAATGGAAGTAGCAAAAGAAGTCAATAAAATTTAATACTACTATGATTTTTTAAAAAAACAGCCTTAAAAAGCTATAAATAGAGGAACTTCTTTAAGCTGATAAAGAGAATCTATTAAAAACCTATGACAAACATCACACTTAAGTCAGAAACAAGCCCGGAGGTGGACTTGGGCTCTGGAGATCCCATCACAGCTCAGGCAACTTCTCTGGAGGGACCCCCAAATGTTGCCCTGCCATGCAAAACGCATGAAAACCCCCCATATGCAAACAACGCTGCTTCTGAGAACAGCATTGAAGACTATAAAATATTTAAAATGATTAGTGTCATAAAACAAGGAATCAAAGTGGTACTATATTGGAGAACCAACACTATCTGATTTCAAGACTTACTATAAAGCTACAATAATCAAGACAGTCTGGTGAATGAGCAGACAGTGGAACAGAACAGACAGCCCAACAACGGACCCACAGAAATGTAGCTAACTGGTGTTTGACAAAGGAGCGAAGGAAATACAATGGAGAAAAGATAAACTTTTCAACAAATGGGGCTGGAAAAACTGGACATCCACATGTGGAAAAATGAATCTACACACAGACATTATACCCTTCACAGATATTAACTCAAAATGGATCACGGACCTAAACACAAAATGCAAAACTATAAAAATCCTAAAAGATAGCATAGGAAAAAATCTAGATGGCCATGGGTTTGGCGATGCTTTTTTAGGTACGGCACCAATGGCACGATTCATGAAAGAAAGAATTGATACTTAAGGTGAAAAAAATATAGAATGTTTGAAAATATAAAAATAAGGCTACGTTAGGTCACGCCTGTAGTCCCTGCTACTCACGAGACTGAGGCGGGAGGATCGATTAAGCCCAGGAGTTTTGGACTCTGAGAATTCTTATACAAAAAAAAAAGCCCAGGAGTTTAAGGCTGCAGTGAGCTATGACGATGCCACTGCACTCCAGCCTTAGTGACAGAGAGAGGGAAGTTGGGTAACAGTCTTAATAACTGAAAAATATAATCCGGGACAAAAATATAAAACACAAAGAGGTTATATGCATTATAAAGAGGTAAAAGAAACAGTAACAAAGATATATCATCATAAACAGAGGGTTCTAACGTAGCCTCAAAATGTATATAGTATCAACGAATGGATTAAAAGTCAATTTTATACCAAAAAAAGGAAAGAATTGATAAGCTGTTCTTCATTAAAATTAAACATTTCTGCTCTGTGAAAGACACTGTCAAGAGAATGAAAAGACAAGCCACAGACTGGGAGAAAATATTTGCAAGAGACATATTTTCTCTAAAATATACAAAGCCAGACATAGTGGCTCATGCCTATAATCCAGGCACTTTGGGAGGCTGGGGTGGGAGGACAGTTTGAGGCCAGGAGTTCAAGATCAGCCTTGGCAACATAGTGAGACCTTCTCTCTACAAAAAATTAAAAAAAAAAAAAAATCAGCTGTGTATGGTAATGTGTTCCTGTAGTCCCAGCTACTCAGGAGGCCGAGGTGGGAGGATCGCTTGAGCCCAGGAGTTGGAGGTCACAGGGAGCTACGACGGCACTACTGTGCTCCAGCCTGGACAACAGAGAACCTGTCTATGAAAAAATAAAATATAGAAAAAACTCTTAAAACTCAGTAAGAAAAAAACCCGATTGACACTTCACCAAGGTCTACAGATGGAAAATAGGCATAGGAAAAGATGCACCCCAAGGTATGTCATCAGGGAAATGCAAATTAAAACAAGGGACGCCACCTATCAGAATAGCTGAAACCCAGAGCGCTGACAATACCAAATGCTGGAGCAACAGGAACTCTCATGCACTGCGGATGGAAATGCAAAATGACTCAGCCACTTTGGAAAACAGTGTGGCCTCTCCCTGGCTGGCTGCACCCAGGCACGGACACACAGGAAGTCCTCCAAAAAGTGGAAAGAAAGCTCCAGCTTCTTCACGAACGGGAAAGCTCAACATGGTGAGGACTTCAGTTTTCCTCAAGTCAATTTATAAATTCAGAGCAATTCCAATCAGAGTCCCTTTTTCAGGGATTTTGAGAAACTGATTTAAAAATTTATTCAATAAAAATTTAAACGGAAGAGTAAAGGAACAGGAATAACTAACATATTTGAAGGCAATGGACTTTCCACTTGGAAAAAATTAAATTAGCTCTCTCTCTCATCATTCAGTATATACAAAATAAAATTCCAAATCTGGGAAAAACAAAATTGTAAAATTAACTTTAAAAGTATAGAAGCATATCCTTAAGATTCCAGGTAAGGAAAGCTGTCTTAAAACACAAAAAGCAAAAACCATAAATTTGACCACTTGAAATATTAAATTTTTTGCATAAAAAGATACTATATGTATGATTAAAAAATGAAGCGATATATGGTGAAGATATTTGCTCCAAAATAACAGAAGTACAGTATAGAGTTCACTTGCACATGCTTAGAAGCAAATTTCACTTCTAAGCATGTGCAAGTAACGTCTACAATTCTGCTGATGAACAAGTTGCTCTGTAATGTCCACGGAATTTACACTAGGGAGTGTCATACCTTAAGAAAATTTTTGGAATAAAATACAGAATTTCTAATATTTCTAAACTTTGGGCTAAACTTTGCATATTACCTGGTCCCAAGGTAAGAGAGAGCAGGAAAGATCATTGTGTTAGTTTTTTTTTTTTTTTTTGAGACAGAGTCTGGCTTTGTTGCCCGGGCTAGAGTGAGTGCCGTGGCGTCAGCCTAGCTCACAGCAACCTCAAACTCCTGGGCTTAAGCAATCCTACTGCCTCAGCCTCCCGAGTAGCTGGGACTACAGGCATGCACCACCATGCCCGGCTAATTTTTTCTATATATATTTTTAGTTGGCCAGATAATTTGTTTCTATTTTTTAGTAGAGACGGGGTCTCGCTCTTGCTCAGGCTGGTCTCGAACTCCTGACCTCGAGCAATCCACCCGCCTCGGCCTCCCAGAGTGCTAGGATTACAGGCGTGAGCCACCGCGCCCGGCCCATTGTGTTAGTTTATGTCGAGAGTTCAAGAACACTCTATTGACAAATAGTAGGACTATAAAAATAAAAAAACAAGAAAAAAAAGAACACTCTAGATCATGATCTATGCTGTGACCAACACCTTGGCCAAGCCTTTCAGTGTCTGAGAATTAATTTGTAAAGGCAGAAAAGTCAAGGAAAGAACTCACTTCTGGTTTTGGTAAGGAAAATATCTTCAAGGAGAAACAGCAGCGAGCGCCGAAGTGAGTCCTGGGTCTTGGTAAGACACGTGCGGCTCTTTCCACGTCTGCCCGAGAGCCGGGGGGTCCGCGGCCACCCCTGCTTCTAACCCCTGAGACTTTGCCTCGGTCCCCAAACACTTTGCCAATGTCTGGTCTTCTTTTTATGACCCCATTAGATAATAAATATGACCACAGCATCACGATGAAGATTTCAGTTTTAGGTCTACATTTAAATCTCTGATGAGTTTCAGGAAGTTAAAGATTTCACTTTCCCTCACCTGCCAAATTTATTCACCAGGGGGCCGACCAGGAGGGATCCGACGAAGCCTCCAAAGGGAAACATGGACACAGTTACAGACCACAGCAACGTCAAGGAGTAGCTTTCCATGTATCCACCGGTTCTGTCATAGTAGGTGTCATTGTAAAACTGTTTCATGTACTAGGGAACAAAGCAAAACAGGACGCCAAGATAATTTGATCTCGCTTTGCAGAAAGAGCAATGCAAGCTGTCAGGCCACCCAATGGGATGACCTGGGCACATAAAGATCAGTGTTGCTAAGTAGGGGCATAGGAGTCAGGATGAAGCTTCGAGAGCAGCAGGTTGGCCACAGCACCCACGGGAAGGGCTGGGAGGCCTCAGATTGGCAAACCGCCCAGTGCGTTTCTCAACCAGAAAGGAATGACTCCAATCTTCCCGTTGGCTGGGTGGTCCCTGCTCCCTCCAGACTCTTACAGCAACTTCAAGGCCACAGAAGGTCAGAGCCCCCTCCTGGAGTCTGGCCCACCATGTGTCCAGCCGGACGTGTCCTGGGTGCTCGCCAGCAGAAGCTGAAGTCTGGGGACCTGGTTTATCCCAAGGTCCTGTGCCTGCAATGAGCGTGTCTCCCTCTCCCTTCACCCGAACATCCACCGTGTGCACTCACTGTGTACACAGCCCCAGGTTGGCCGGCCACGCCTGGCCACGGGCTGCTCCAAACCTCCCTCCCTGTTTATTCAGGAGCTGAGTCTCACTCACCATAGCAACCTACCTCTGCTGGGGAGTTGACAGCGGCCACGTTGTACCCATACTGGAAGGACGACCCAAAGGCAGCTATCAGGGTTGCCAGGGCAAGCACAAGTGTCAGCCTCTGCAGAGAGATTATGGCTTTGGTCAGGAAGCAGCCCCAGGGGTCCAGGGACCTCCCACTTTACTTCAAAGTCTTGTAGGAAGCTGCAGTCGAATCTGAAGATCTGTAGTCTTTCAGTGACTCCCTACCCACCTTGCGTTCCTCAGCCATGGCAGCTTTGACATTTGGGATCTGACAATTCCTTGTTGGGGGCGGCCGTCCTGCGTCTTGCAGGATGTTTGCAGCACCCCTGGCTGCTACTCACTGGATGCCACTAGCATCCCTCTCCCCACTTGTGACAACCCAAATGTCTCCGGATTTTGCTAATGTCCCCTGGTGCCGAATTGCCCTCAGTTGAGAAACACAAGGTCAGAAAAAATGGAAACCTACCACTCCAGTACTCCATATAATGCTTCAAGGGCTTCCGTGACATCCTGCTACATGGCTGTATTCGCTAACTATGGCAAACGGGCTCAGGCACGGTCTCAACGGTACACTCCCCAACAAGTCAAAGAGAAAAAAAATCTTAAAAATTCTAATTATTTAGAGGCACTGACAAATCTCCTTTAGCCCCTGCACCTTTGCTATAAGAGGTAGAAGACACACTGAAAAAATATTTGAATATAGCTCTCTGGGGACTCTTAAACAATCTGTGACACTAGTAATATCCTCCTTGGACAGGAGGGAATTCGTTAGTAAAGTAATGAAAAGAGGGAGAAAAGTAGGCCCAGAAAGGGCTTTGCCCTTAGAATCTGCACATCTCATTTGGGATTTGCCCACCACCGCTTTCTAGCTTAATTGCTACGCTCTTCAGTGCCCTCATCTCCAAAGTGGACAGTCACACTTGGTCAGAGTTATCGAAGGATTGAGTTTGAACTATGAACATGTCCAGCCGTACAGTTGGATCTGCTGCAGGGGGAGAGCTTGGGGAGCTGCTCGCCGAGTGTCTTCCATCGAAGCCCCTTTGTTCACACTCTGACCGAGACCTCCTTTCACACGGGACAAGGGCTCACACTCAACCCTTCTGGGCCCCTACGGTGCCAAGCTGGGGTCTTCACATCTTCCTCTGGGCACTGTCCCACCGCAGCTAAGAGGGTGTCTTGAGAGAGAAGTGGGGAGGCAGGACAGGAGAGAAACAGTGGTCCTTCCTGCCCTGCGGCGCTCAGGAGGATGGAGGTGACCTCTGCAGAGTGGCCCCTGCACGGAGCCCCAGGTGAGAGCCACCCCCTGACACGACGGTAGCCATGGAGTGGCGATGGATGTGTTCAACCAGTTGGACTGTGACTATCATGTTACAATGCATACGCATATCAAAACATGTTGTACACACTTTGTGCATAAATACAATTTTTATATGTCAATATCTCAAAAAAGCTGCTAAAAAAAGAGCAAAAACACAAGTGAAGCTCAACCCTTCTCCTTTGTGACATTCTTCTCCTTCCATCAAATGAATCAGCAAATGGTTAATTCATTAACAATTCATTAATTAACTTATTAATGAATGAGCAGGTGGCTGATTCAGCAGGACGTTTCTGGTGAGGAAGATGACGGCCTCAGAGGCAGCCCGCAGCGGGGCAGCACTCCGGCTTCGGTCTCTCAGGGCCGCAGGGGAATAGGTGACGGTGCACAGTGGGGAAGGCAGGTTCCACACCCCCCCATGATGAAGGACATGGTAGACTTGGCTCCCCTCCCACTGATTTGCTCTGGGTATTCATTCATTCACTCATCCATTCGTTCACTCATTCATTCACTCATTCATTCAACATATTGAGCACCCAGCGTGAGCCATGCATTGTTCTAAGTGCTAGGGATACAGAAGTGAACAAAACAGACAAAAACCCTCCCCTACAGCTGTTTTATGGCTTGATTTTGTTAGAAAGAAAGAAACAAAAGTAAGAAAGAGAAAGAAAGAAAATGTTGATTAAAAAGTTCTCTAATTCTCTTCCCGGTAAGAGGAAAATGGAACAGGTTTTGTTCCTACAGCCAAGTGCAACTCCCGACCGCTCTCTCAGTATTCTCGTTTGTTTTTTAACTTCCCAGGATGGGGAAAAGGAGAATTTGGTACAGGGCTGGGTCAGCGTGCAAGGGCGAGGACGGGGCTGAGGAGGATGCACAGGTCTCTGGCCAGTTTGCTTCCCCAGACGTGAGTGGCCGGGGCTCCTCTCAGCCTAAGGAGAGTGGTCCCGACCCTGAGCTGTGCTTTGGGGAGAAACCAGGAACCTCACCCCTCCCGCCCTCAGTAAACCGGCTTCCTGCTCATAATGCAGAGACTGTTTTGAGACTTTAGTAAATCAACCACCTTGAGAAAGAAAAGAAACTTTTTATCGGAGGAACGCAAGCCCCTTTAAATGACCAGGCCCGGAGAAGCACTGAAATGTGACGGCAGTCACGTCCCACTCCCCCCTCAAGCTCAGAAACCCACCTGCTCTGTGGGCTCTGGACTGAGTGTCGCCACCAAGTAGCCATACGTTCAGCTTCCAGAGCCACACTGGACCCCCGTAACTCACACCCTGCAGTTCAAGAACACAGAGCCAATGACGGGTCAGTGTTATTCCTGTGAACCTGCGAATTCCTGACGGACTACTTTGGTCATCGCCCCCTCTCCTGATTTGTCCTTTTTTCTTAAAGAACTTGAGCCTCTCCTTCCCAGTGTTTCCCAGGCTTCAATCCTCAACTTCGGCCCAGATGAGCTCTGCACTGATGTGGCCTCCGCTCCTGTCTCTAGCTTGGCGACCCTCCGGCCTGAGCTTCCGGCAGGTGTAAGGCAAGGAACTGGGAAAGGAAGCCCCACCCGGCCATGCCCCTTGGGAACCTGCCTCCCAGTTTCTGCCCTCAGAGACATTCTGTTCCAGACTTTTCCTCATCAGGGATCTGGGTCAGAATGCCAGTGTCCCTGGAAAGATGAGCTCTTACGAATTGTAACAGTTTAAGTCACTTTATCACACGACTGAACTCAAAGTTTCACAAACAGGCAGTGAGGGCAGAGAGGAGAGATAAACATCACAACATTTTAGCGCTAGAGGTGGCTTAGAGGCCAGTGGTCCCCAGCAGGCCCTTGTCTTGTCGCTGAGGTGGTTTAGAGCACAGCTCTGGAGCCCAGGGCTGTGTGGCCTTGTGCAACTTACCCGACTTCTCTGTGCTTTAGTTCCTTCACTTTTTAAAAGGGGGATAATGATATGCCCTTCCTCATAGGACCGATGGGAGGAATGAATGAATTCATACATGCAGAACACCCAGAGCCACACTAGGGCTGCAGTAAATGTTTCACACGGGCTAATTAATCAATCAATTAATACGAATGCATATCAATGAGGACCCAGGAAGTACAGAGGGGAAGTTACTTGCCCCGGACACTAGGCTGTTGGTGATGGAGACACCACAAAAGTATGTATTTTTATTTTCCAAAACACTTTGGCATCTTTTTTGGGGGAAGGGGGTAGGCTTTATTCAACAATTCTTACATGGTTGTAGAATGCTTTGTTGTCTTTTTATTTTTTCCCAACCCACTTTTTTTTCTTTTGGGCCAAAAGTCTCTTTTCCTGTTAGAAAGTCCCTGATGCGCATCTGACTGATACTGTTTTTTTCTCTCTACATATGAGAAAAGCAAAGGCCAGTGAGGCCACGGTCACGCAGCCACTGAGGGACAGAGGGACAGGGGGCTGGGCCCTCCCCACTGCCTGGCACCCTCCTCACCAGACCCTGCAGCCTCTGCACGCCCCTCCTTTCTCCTCGGCTCCTAAATCCCATCAGCTTCACTTAATGATTCCCCAGATTCCCACAAGCCACCGGAGGGTTTTGTTTTGAAGTCTCCCGAGAAGTCCTCGTGTGCCCTGGCTTTCTTCCCAGGGGGGCAGGCTGCCTTCGGGAAGGGGAAGCTCATCTCCGGTTTCACCCCGCCTGGCCCGGGAGATCGCTCATTTTCAGGGCTCACCAAACGTGGGCATTTCCTTTCCTTTCTGCAGCTGCACCGGGGGGCATGGTGGTCAGTGCCTTTCTCTCTGGCACAGGCCAGACCAGGACCTCCAAAACACCCAAGTCTCATCATCTCAGTTTCCTTCCTATGAAGTAGACGTGATAACACTTAATCTAACATTGTCTTAGTTGTGAGACTCAAACAAGATAATCCAAGTGAAGGTGCTCAGTAATCCCTAAGGCAGTGGATTCCGCCCTCTAGGGGACATTTGGTTGTCACACCTGGGGAAGGTGCTACTGGCATCTAGTGGGTAGAGGCCAGGGATGCTGCTAAACATCTACAATATGCAGGACAGCCCCCCGCAGCTGAGAATTATCCAGTGCCAAATGTCAACAGTGTCGAGGTGGAGAAATCCGGCCCTAAAGGGTGATGGTGAAGTAAGATTCACGGGAGAATTCACCACGCGCCAGGCACTCCGCATGCACTATTCCATTTAATTGTGCCAGCACTCAGTGAGGTGATATGACTATTATTCCCACTCAGCAGACGAGAAAACTGAGGCACAGAAGAGTTAAAGAAGTTGTCCAAGTTCCGTAGCTAGAACAGGAGGGAGCAGAAATGAATCCTAGGGTCTTCTACCTCCCAGACCCACTCCTAAGCTGTGCCCTGCAGAGCATGTTTCCAATCTGCCTGTGGCCTGGGTCTCACGTCCGTGCCTGAATAAGGACTATTTTGCACAAATATGTACTACTCTTCCCCCACTCCAAATATGAACCAATGCTATCAGGATGAACAAAGTGTTAATAAATCTTTTAAAGCATTCATAAATCCATGTTACTTTTCTGTCATTATGCATTTTCCTCAATCTAGAGCATCTAAAAAGTAAACTGCAATTATATGGTGGGAAGGCCACAAAAATCTTTGGTCTCTAAAAAAAGGGTAGCCTCATCATCTAAAAGGTAGGGAACCTCTGTGACAGATTCGAACTGAATTAAAACCTAGCAAGCCCTTTTCTGAGTTTATCTTGTTTTCATGCAGCTCAGCTATGTTACTTGCTGAAAAGTTTATTGCTCTGAAGCCAAAACCAAAACAAACCTCTCCAAATGTGTAAGGATTTTGTAACCAAACACATTTGGTTGAAGTTGGGACAAATTAACAATTTAATTTGAGTCTCTTCAGTTCGGTTACAGGTACTGCTTTTAAAGGATGTTCAGTAGAATGATTCCCAAAGAGCACTTGTCTCTAAACCTCTCCTCTCCTCTCTGTACAAGCCCAGCTGCTAGGTGGACTCTGAGGGGCAGGTCCCTAGAAACGATCCCCCCAGCACAGAGCTCCCTCTGCAACACCAAGAGCCCCCAGGGACTCTCCAGGAAGGCTGCACAGGCCCTGGCAGTTGGGGCTGCTCTTGGCTCCTTCACTGGGCAACACACTCACCCCTTCCTTCTTGAACTGATCCTGCTGCTCCATCTTTGCTCTGGAAGAGCAGAGTGCTGCTGGCCTCCTTCTAGCCAAAGTAACAAACGCACTGGATGGAGAGAGAAGACATTCTGGGTGCACTTTGGCCACGCAGAATAACAGCCAATCGCATTTTTATAGCCAGTCCAAGTCAGAATAACCCTTTCAGGAACTTTGTCTTCCTTTCGCTTCTGCTTTTAAATTAAAAGTCTGGGGTTTGGCTAAGCAAGTGGGTGCCCCCTGGAGACTGCAGGCACGGCCCCGTCCTGATTGGAACAGTCTGCGGCATTTCCTCATTGCTGAAGTCTCCACCCGACAGGCTCGTGGTGAGTGAGTGGAAGGGTTATTTCTGACAGCAACACGTGGAAAGCAACAGCTGTCACTGACCCCACCACACTAGGTAACACCAGGGCAACAGACGGGGTCATCAGAGACTTCACAGAAGCTGTCCCTGCCAGGAGGGCTGCAGTCAAATCTCTCTAGTGGAGACTCAGCTTTTGCCCAAATAACTGCATAACTGGGAGAGTTTCTTACTTTCCTTTTTAAGGAACTCAGAGTGGCTAGAGATGCTATTTTCTGTGCCTATTCATCACTGCTGGGAAGTCAGTAAATACTACCTCCAGCTCCTTGGAGAAAGTGAGTCACAGCTGCTGGTCTGGGTCCCGCCGGCTCAGGGCCAAGCCACCGCCACCGCCAGCCGCCTGATCTCGGCACATGTTCAGCTGCCCCGGGGCACACGAGGTCAAGTGGCCAAAATCCAGAGCAACATCGCACAAGTTCCACACGTTTTCATCTTTATAGGACACACTCCCTGTTTTATTTGCTGTGGCACCAGTCCAGTTAATTTAGTGATTCAGTCCTCTCATTCATCTTTCAACAGTTCCTGGGAGCTCACGACGTGTTGGGCACTGTTCCTGGCAATGGCAGCAAACTCCAGAATCACGACCAGGGCTCCTCAGTGTGGGAGACAGTGAGGATGGCAGTGCACCAGCCTCTGTGTGTGTGCCCGGGGCGGGGGTCGTCCGTATTAACAAGGGAGGACTGAGCATTTCCTTTCCCCAACTTCACTTACTGTCAAACGTTTCTTGTGTCACTGCCCTAACACAATGATTTGCAAATAAGGTGTAGCAAGACCAGAGGTTTCCAATTATTTCAAAGACTTTGAAAAAGACTACAAAGAAAATGCACTTTAATGGGGGGGGTAGGTCAACTATTGGGGCTGAAAGGAAGGGTACAGGTTGTGCAATCAATCAAAAAGTAATGTCCACAGTTTGCAATCAGTCTTGCCAAGTGCAGAGAAATCAAGAGACCCACTTCTTGGCCCAGATCCCCTACTTCTCCCTGCCTTTGGGAGATGAAAACTGTGGGGTTCGTAGCGGACGCTCTCCTCCCAGCCCCTGCCTCGACTTCCCGGGTGCAGGTCGCCGGGAAGAGTGGTTGGGTCCACAGGCCCGGAGGCAGGGATCCTCGAGCAGGTGGGGGTCACAGTACCTGGTTCCTGCCGGTCACGAGCGACACGAGCACAACCATGGTGTCACCAACGCTCACCCGGCAGTTTTCGGGGCCTCAGCCCTGGAGGCCGTGGAGCGCGCGGCGAGGAGGCGGCCGTGGCACCGGGCCTCGGCCTAGTGGGCCTGCTGCTCCGGGGGACCTGGGGGTCCCACCTGGGGCCTCTGTGTCCTCCGCCCGGGCTTCTCCTCTCAGGCCGCCCTTGGGCCAGTCTGGGTCCTTTGCTCCACACGGACCTGGGGGCTCGTTGGACGGTGGGGAGTGGCCCAGTGCTGGGGGCAGGCACTGTCCCTGCCGGGGTCCTTCCTGGCCTGGATTCCTGAGCCTCCGGGTTCCTCCCCGCAAGCCGACCCCAGGTGTGGCCTGGGCTCGCCCACTGCAGGTGACCTTTCTTTTGGTTTTCAGGGCTTCCATGTTTATGTGCCACCCACCAGAGCTGACCACTGGTGTCAACAGCAATGGCAGATTCCGGCGCTGAGCCTCACCACAGCCCTGCCGTGTCCTGCCCTGTTTCTGCAGCATCTGGACTAGGAATGGAACCTGCCCGTTGAAGCCTATTTTCCCTGTGGGGTCTTACATGACAATAATAAACTGATTAACCCAAGGACTTTTTGTCTAATCAAAGATAGCAGGCTGGGGTGTGTCTTAGGAGCACGTACATTTCCAAGAAACTGATGTGTTTTGAAACCACTTCTGATGAAAGCCAAACAGTCACTTTAAAAGGAAAAGCAGCTACAGGGCCAACGCTGGGCGCTGACAGGCCCTTCCCCATCCTACGGTTTGATTCATCATGGGGAAATGACATTAGCATTTTGTCACTGACCGAAAAAAGGACCCGAAGAGAGCCAATTCTCCTCCTCCTCCTCTGAGGGCGACGGCTTTGGTCCTCTTAACCTCTCACGTTAGATTGTGTTTGAATGTGGAAAGTGCTTGGCTAAGAGATCCCAATTCTAAGATCATTACCACTAACACAAAATGTAAACATTAGTGTCAGCACACAATCTTAGAACACTTATCAGAATCTGGAAACAGTGGTTATTCTGGAACGTGAGATTATGGATAATTAATTTTAGCATCTATTTATATTTCCATTTACTGGGCCTCCTGCTGTACGAGGGGAGATACAATAGGGTGCAAAATAGTCTTGGCCTTGTGGGACTTAGACTCTAGTTGGAGAAACAGAATTTAGTCAAATAAGTGTGAACTAAAAATTTTAAGGCTCACCCCCTCCATCGGCTGACTTAAGGGACCCCTCATGGCCAAAGGAATATCCTAAAACTAAATTGCCTGCCAGGAGAAGGTAGGTCAGACATGCCTTATCATGTTCCCTACCTTCTTGGGGACATCCTTTGTAACCCATTAACAGGCCTAACGGTATGCAAGACAAACCTACAGGTCCCCAATTTACACAACAAATATATGTCCTGGTGGCTTATCTCTAATAAACAGCTCCTATGTTAAACATTCCAAGCCTTTAGACAAAGCTTCATGTCTTTAACCAATTACAAGTCAAAGAATCTTTAAACCCACCTATAACCTGAAGCGCCTGCTTCCAGATGGCCCAGATGGCCCACCTTTTTGGGTCAAGCCAATGTATGCCTCCCATGGGTTGATTTATGACTTTACCTGTAACCCCTGTCTCCCTGAAATGTATAAAACCAAACTGTAACCCAGCCACACTGAGTCCACATGCTCAAAGTCTCTTGGGAGTGGCTCCGGGTCATGGTCCTCAAATATGGCTCAGAGTAAATCTCTTTAAAATTATTTTACAGAGTTTGGCTTTTTTTCCCGTTGACATAAGTACAATGATGAATTTTTTAACTATAAAAGGGCTCTAAAGGTGTGGTGGGGAAGGAGAGGCTGGAGCAGCTCAGGGAAGCCTTCCCTGCAAAAGTGACCTTGAGCTGAGATTGGGAGGAAGGATGAACAGAGCTTAACGAGGCAAGGGAGGGTGGGGATGGGTGGTAGAGAGCTTCCAGATAGGCAACAGTACGTGCCAAGGCCCTGTGGTAGAAGAGTGTGGCCAAAGGGCACAAAGAGTGGAAGAGGTGGGAGAAGGAGGCTAGGAAGGTGGGCAGGGCCAGACTATATTTAGCACTTGCAGACCATGTGGAGGAGCTTGCTTTTTGTTCTAGGAGTATAGAGAAAGCTTTAAGAGTTTGGGAGAGATCATGTCTGTATTTTTAAAGTTCACTCTGGCTGCCCAGGGGGGAACTGATGAGGGGACAAGAGACCACTGGATTTGGCAATGGGGTGAGAAAGGTGGAAGTTCTTTGCTGTAGGCCAGGTGAGAGACCAGGGCAACATGGACCAGCATGGTGGTAGGGATGAGACAAGTAGATACATTTAGGAGATATTTAGGATGTAAAATTGACAAAACTTGGTGATCGACAGGGGATAGGGGAGGGGAAATAGCATTTCTGTTACTGTTGTAATAACAAAACAGGAAATAAAAACTATCTTTCTAAAAGTAAAGCTTTTCTGCCGGGCTCGGTGGCTCACGCCTGTAATCCTAGCACTCTGGGAGGCTGAGGCGTGAGGATAGCTCGAGGTCAGGAGTTCGAGACCAGCCTGAGCAAGAGCGAGACCTCGTCTCTACTAAAAATAGAAAGAAATTATCTGGCCAACTAAAAATATATATAGAAAAAAATTAGCCGGGCATGGTGGCGCATGCCTGTAGTCCCAGCTACTTGGGAGGCTGAGGCAGAAGGATTGCTTGAGCCCAGGAGTTTGAGGTTGCTGTGAGCTAGGCTGATGCCACGGCACTCACTCTAGCCCAGGCAACAGAGCAAGACTCTTATCTCAGAAATAAATAAATAAATAAATAAATAAAAGTAAAGCTTTTCAGAATTAAAAATAAATGTTTTATATAAGAGAAATTTAACTAGGACATAAAATGTTGGATTAGTACCACACCACAAAGCAGGCTGGCAAACTGCTGGGCTGTTCTGAGAGCACACAGTGATGCCAGGACTTCAGTCAGTGCTGATCTCACCTCCCCTAGGAATGTTCTAGAATTTTAAAGTTTTGCCTCCAGCCTCTACTGTACAGATTGCTAGTGTCTCCCCGTCCCCATCCACAAATCCAATTGACCAGCCCCCCTTCTACAGTGATAGAATTGTGGACAGGACCTGCGCTGCCCAAAATAAAGACACTTCCCCATCACCCTTGCACTTGGTACAGAGATATGACAAAGTTCTGTCTAATGCAATGCATGCAAAAATGCCATATAGTGGCTTCCAGAAACCTTTCTTCTTTGTCCCTTTCTCCATCCTGCTGCCTGGAATGTGGATGCCATCAGCTTGGGTCACGAGATTTAGGCCACACAGGACAGAGCAACAAGATAGAAGGAGCCAGGGTCCCTTACCCTGTGGAGCGCCTACCAGCTCCAGATCTCCTGCTTGGACTTAGTAGGAAAGAAAAATGATCCTTCATTTGTTTTCTATGGCTTGTGGCTGAACCTAATTCTCACCGATAAAACCATTAAACACATGCCCAAAAGTCTGGACAGAAAACAGGAAGATACTCTATCAAAGTCTCTGGTTGTGCAAGTCTCGGTATGAGCTTCTGTGCCCTGAATTAGCTCATTTGCAGTCGAACAGGGCATGCTGTGCTGTCCGAATAATGCAGAAAGTGTGTTTGTGTGCTTACCAGTCTGAGGTGGTCCGGGGTGAGCATTCAGTCAACGAAAGAGCAAGTATTAGCAACATATGAAGACCTTCCAGAGAAAATGCTACAAATTCTGCAGAAAGACTTCAGGGCTGGCTTAGAGGTTTCCAAGCTTTCCATAATCTTAAAGTCACTGGTGGAGTTAGGAGGACAGTCGAAGATATTTTCATATGTATCGTTTGCTTTAGTTGATTATAACTGGAATCAGATTTTAAATTTTGATGTCTTAAAAGAGAGCGCATGACCCCTGTGCTGCTGGGCTGCCGGCACGGATGCTGGTGAGATTGACCTCTGCTGCTCTGTTTATCGGGACTGCAGTCGGTTTTGTTTGCATTCAGATTAAAAAATTGCATAGTATGCAAATGGTCTGTCAACCCTATTTTCCCTTAAGCCCTGTTATTTTTATGTGCCACATGGCAGAACGTGAGGTTCTTTAGGAACACGTATATCACATAGCAGAAATGCCTGTATGCACCTCGAAGGGCACAAAGAGGTTGTTAACAAAGTGCGGTGTATATACAGCCTGCGTGATTGGAGGGGGCAGGAAGGGAGGAAATAGCTCTAGCTCTGTCACCCCCATTTTTCGCCTAAAGGAAGCAACTGAGGCAAAGTTAATATAAGTAGACAGTTTATTTAGGCCAAGTTTGAGGACTACAACCCAGGAGCACAGATTCAAGCTGCCCGGAATACATGCTCTGATTAGCTGCGGTTCTAAGTGGGCTTTAAGAGGAAAAAACAGGAGACCAGTTTCTAAGTTGTTTGCCAAGAATCCTCATTAAAATAACCTAAGTTATTGATTGGCTATACATTGTTCTTTGTATCACAAATCCCAGGAATGTGATGGGTGAGGCAGCTGGTTAGGATCAAAATGCCTTCAAACAATTGCCTGGGTGGAGGGTCGTGACCTAAGTCCGACACTCACGTGTCCCTGGGCCTAATAAACTTTGCGTGCCTCACATAGCTGGGCTGCTCTAGGCTGTTTTTTCTCTTCTCACATTCCAGGTTTAGATAAGGAAGGAATAATTAACAGGTTCCAGAGTGGATCCAACTATCCAACTGCACCCTTCACAAGGGCAGGGCTCCTTGTCTGGGAAGGGAAAAGGGGTGTCCAGTCGGTTGACACAAGACCTCCCACGCCCAATGTCCACACACACTGTCTCCCTCCCCCAAGCCCTCTGAGAAGCCTCCCGCCACCCAGGCACGCCACCTGGCCCACGTGAGCAGAGAGGAGGGAGGACTCGTGCCCCTTCCCAATCAGTCCATCCCACACTCTGTCCTCACTTGAGCTTCCGTCCAATCCTCTATCAGGTGTCCCCAAGGCAGGGAGGCTGCCGATCACGCTCTGACACACCTGATGGGTAAACCTCCAAGACACGACAAGGTTCCTACGTTTTGTTACCAAGAAGAGAATTTGACCTCATCTATCAGAAAGTGCATGTTCACAGAAGGGCGTGTTCCCAGGGGAGCACGGACAGAAGGCGTGAGAGCAAGGGCATCACGTAGCTTCTTGGGACCCAAGCAGTTTGTTAGTTACACATTACCCTGGGTAGATACCTGTCTTTTTTAAAACTTCATTGTTATTTTTAAAAATTGCGATTAAAAAAACCCCCAAACATAACATAAAAACTTACCATTTTAACCATTTAAAAACGTCCGGTTCCATAGTGATAAATGTATTCACATTGTTATGAAACAGATCTCCGGAAATTTTCATCTTGCAAAACTGAAACTCCCCATTAAACAACAACTTCCCCTTTCTCCTCTCTGCAGCGCCAAGCAACCACCATTCTACTTTGTTTCTATGAGTTTGATCACTCTAGATGCCTTGTGTAAGTGGACTCATGTAGTATCTGTCTTTTTGTGACTTACTTAGGACTTATAGCATAATGTCTTCAGGGTTCATTCAAATTATAACACCTGGCAAGATATCCTTCCTTGGCAAGGCGGAATAGTAGTCCACTGTGTGTCTATACATTTGTTTATCTATTCATCTGTTGATGGACACTTGGGTTGCTTCTACCTTTTGACTGATTGTGACTAACACTGCAATGAACATGGGTGTACAAGCACCTCATTGAGACCTTGCTTTCAATTCTTTTGGATATATACCCAGAATTTCCAGTGGAGTTAGGTGGAAAAAACATAAATTAAAAAAAAAAAAAAAAAAAAAAGGATATATACCCAGAAATGGGATTGCTGGATCATATGGTATTTCTATTTTTAATTTTTTTAGGAATCACCATACTGTTTTCCACAGCAGCTACACCATTTTACATTCTCTGAACAGTGCACAAGGGTTCCAATTTTGCCATATCCTCACCATCACTTATTTTCTGTTTTTTTTTTTTTTGATAGTAGCCATCCTAACAGGGATGAGATCGTATCTCATTGTGGTTTTGATTTGCATTTCCCTAATGATTAGTGATGTTGAGCATTCTTTTCATATTCTTGTTGGCCATTTGTCTATCTTTGAAGAAATGTTTATTCAAGTCCTTTCCCCATTAGACAACTGTCTTTGATCACAGAAAATGACACTAGGCAGGCCAAAAACAATATCTAATGGTGTGCAGGAGCCAGCCAGCCTGTACATAATGTAAGTAATTCAAAATCAAAGCTGTTGGAACTTTAAATTATTTTGAGCCTCAAAGGAATGTGATTATGGGACCTAAGTCACTAACAGGCAGCTGTAACCGCTGTGTTCTGATTATAGATTTTTTCCGCTTACCTACATTGCTTTGTAAAATGTTGTAAAAGGGCACCAGAAGACCCCTTCCCTCTTTCTTGTTGATCTTCATTATAGATTAACTTCCCTCTTTCTTTTCTTACACAAAGACCTCCTGACTATCACATTGTCTAAGATGGAATGTTAGATATATTCTTTTAAATTGGAAAAAGAAAACAAACTATCTGTTACTAATCAAATTGCTGTAACTCATAAACCAACCTTGTATGGGAAATGTAATTCTGCTAAATTTTTTTGTTTTCTGCCTATATAAGTAAGCCTTTAACTTTCCCGCTTTGAAGCATCAACCTTGTTTCTTTGGAGTCTGCGTTTTCCAGATGGCTATCCTCAGCTCTGCACTTGAACAAACTCTTTTAAACTGGATTCTGATCCTTTCAATTATTTCAGGTTGACAGTAATGTCATCAAAATGAAAAACTTGGCCAGGCGTGGTGGCTCACACCTGTAATCCTAGCACTCTGGGAGGGGGAGGCGGGAAGATCGCTCAAGGTCAGGAGTTCAAGACCAGCCTGAACAGGAGTGAGATCCCGTCTCTACTAAAAATAGAAATTAGCTGGGCAACTAAAAATATATAGAAAAAATTAGCCGGGCATGGTGGTGCATGCCTGTAGTCCCAGCTACTCGGGAGGCTGAGGCAGAAGGATTGCTTGAGCCCAGGAGTTTGTGAGCTAGCCTGACACCACGGCACTCTAGCCCAGGCAACAGAGCAAGACTGTCTCAAAAAAAAAAAAAAAAAAAAAAATTTAAGTAAAAAGAAAAACTTTTGTGCATCAAAGGACATTATCAAGAAAGTGAAAAGACAAGCTAGGCAAGGTGGAGTGAGCCTGTAGTACCGGCTACTCAGGCGGCTGAGGCAGGAGGATTGCTTGAGGCCAAGAGTTTGAATCTACCTCAGGCAGCACAGCAAGACTCTGTCTCTTAAAAAACAAAAAGTAAGAAGACAAGAGAATAGGAGAAAGATTTTTGCAAATCATATAACTGATAAGGGTCTAGTATCCAGAAAATATAAAGAACTCTTAGAACTCAACAAGAAAATGACAACCCAATTCAAAATGAGCAAAAGCACTTGAATAAATATTTTCTCCAAAGAAGATACACAAATGGCCAACAGGCAGATGTTATAACTGATTCAAAAGAGAATCCAAAGCACAGATACATGCACAGATACAGACACAGATCAGAAATATTGACATGAGTTTGTAAACATATGCAAACCGGCTTCCTGAAGTGGAGGGAGGGAAGACAACCTAACCTCTCCAGACAGAATTTATTTGCATGTTCATAGACAAGAATTATTCTTCTGGGACATCGTTTACCTACAGCTTAGAGAACCACAAACTCAAAGGCAATGCAAGGAGGGCAGAGCCCCGTCCCCCAGACGAGAGAATGTTTTAAGCAATGCGGTTTTCCGCTGAAGCGCAAGTTTTTCTCCTGGGCAGTTTGAAATCGGCCACGGTGGAAACATTACACAAATCAGCGCACACTATAAACAGCAACACCCACCCCCACCTGCACCCCAGCTTGTTGAACATTTACCAGCACACATGGAATCTAGCACCACATGAGGCACCAGTCTGCATCTTATATATCTCATAATGCATCTTACATTTCCAGCCTGGGATCAGAGGAACATGTTACAGAAGCAGCAGCCCTAGAGGGGCTGCCCAAACATGCAAGTTCCCCTCGCAGCCAAACCAGATAAGCACTGGAAGAACCTGGAGCCAGAGCGTCCAGCTCTCGCTGGTCTGTGAGTCACCTGGGAGCGGCTTAGAAACACAGAGTCAGGCTCCACTCCAGACCTGCTGAATCAGAACCTGCATTTTAACCAGATCCCCAAGTGGTTCAAGCTCACATTGAAGTTCTAGAAGCACGGTTCTATGCTTTTCCTGAATGCACCCCATCCACGATTCCCCCCATTCCTGAGGCTTCCCAGATCTGTGCCCGGCGGGGCTGACTTACCCCCCAGGCATGCACGGGGCCCCCAGGGCTCTCCTCGTCGGTGCTCATTGTGGCGCTGGTCGACTAACTTCGGCAGCGCTCAGTACCTGCCCTCCGATTCTCTCGCCCGTCTGCCCTTCCTCCAGGGATGGTGGCTGATGAAGCCACAGATGGGCAGGAAGGGGCAGGTTTGCTCCCCTCCAGGCCTACACAGATACTGGCTGCGGAGAAGTTTTTCCTGCCGGTATTTGAGAAGTTTCCCCTGATGCAATGGGCTCAGGCAAGCCCAGGGCCCTGCCCTTCTCTGCCAGGGGAAGAAAAGCTACAGAAAGGATCAGAGGGAGGGAGGGCCTGATCCCATCTCTGGCATCATGGTCATGAGAAATTGCTGGAAATGCTTTTGTCAGGAACAGGGGCGGCCCAACAAGGATGGGTCTTCCCTCCCTGGGCCACCATTGACTGCTGAGACTGGGCCTGGGGCACTAGAAGCAAAGGTGTGGGAGGCGGGGCAGGGAGTAGAATCTTCAAGATCACTTAGAAAATGCAGGAAAGGCCAGCTAGCAGTGATAATGACAGCTCTTTCTCCAGCTCAGTCCTTGCCCGAAGCACTGGGTCGGGTTTTAGTCTGTTATCCCATTTCAGAAGAGCCTGAGACTAAGTGAGGACAGTATCACTTGCCCAGAGTGATGGGATTGTAAACTGTGGAGCTGTGGCTGGAACCCAGGCTCTCCTACCCAGAGCCTCTCGGTCACAGGCCTGTTGCTGGGACTCGCTGGCTTCTCCCTTCCTCGCTCGGCTCGCACGAGAAGACTTGGTGAGGACTTGGCGGCCTGTGTCAACATCGCTGCACTACTCCCAGGAAGAGAAACGCTACAAATAACTTTATGGTTCACTCCAGGAACTTCCTGGAAAGATTCATCAGCTGTTCAGTAGAAAGCATCAAATGACAGCTTCTACCCCAAACTTGCTCACCTCTTCACCTCCATCCTCACCATGCTGTGCCCACAGATCTGGGAGGATGATATCACGATCCTTCTCCAATCCCACGTACATTGAAAATCTCATCTTAAATCGCACATTTTGAAATTCAAAAATATCAATAACTATCCCAATGTTGCTCTCTCCTACTCTGAGACCCTACTCAGGCCCTGTCATAGGAATGTTCTTCTTTCCCCTGGCGAGCTGCAAACTCAGCGCTGTTATCAACAAGCAGGCCTGGCTTTTGGGCCTGTGACCTGTGCGGTACCTAGGTCCCTGTGTACAGACGGGCTAGCCATCTGGCCTGGCCCAGAGTAGGAGCTCAGTGTCAGCTGTCAGCTACTCACAATGTCCTGACCCCACTACATCGGGCAAACCTTTTTGCTCGTGGGGCATGGATTCTGCACTCTCCTTCTGTAGTTCTGAGTAATTGTTTTTGGGCCCACATGCTTCATTCAGAAAGTGGTCCATCTTTCCCCTTCCGTAGCTTTCCCAATGAGCAAGGCCTAAGCCTCGGGTGCGTGATGGGCTGACCCTCCGATAGAGTTTAACTCTGTGCCAGGGACAAGGCACAGGGGGAACATATTCCGTAGAGTGGTCCCTGGGACTTATGGTTTCCACAGACTGGCATCCCAGAGATCTGTTTAGAAGGCGTTGGGAGAAGGAGGTGACCCTGTGGGGTGTTGGCTGCAGAGGGGCAGAAGCAGGAGGCCAGGCAAGAGGGAACAGTGTGGAACAGCCTGGAACAGCATACCGTGCTCACTGGAGTGAGGAGGGTGGTGAGAACTCCGGAGAGGAGGACAGACACCAGGTCAGGGAAGAGGGGTGAAGGGTCACTGAGGGGAGGCAGATGGAAAGGAGAGGTGCGTGGCAGATGGGTGGGAGGGGCTTCTTCCTTTTTCTCCCAGATAAGCACAAAGCATCGAGTTTAGAGATACAAAGACAAATACAGGAGAGAACAGCTAGAAAAGTCAAAGTGGTCACCTCAAAGCAGCAGGACAGGGCACTTTAGTTACTACTTAAGTTTGTACATGTTGCACCTTAATAACAAAATTAGCATAAAAAAAGAGGCTACTTCAAGGGCTAAGTTACCTAGGTTTTTTTTTTGTTTTTTTTTGAGATAGGGTCTCACTCTGTCACCTGGGCTAGAGTGCAATGGTGTGATCATAGCTCACTGCAGCTTCAAACTCCTGGGCTCAAGAGATCCTCCTGCCTTAGCCTCCCAAGTAACTGGGACTACAGGCGTGTGCCACCACACCTGGCTAAGTTTTTCTATTTTTAGTAGAGATGAGGGTCTTGCTCTTGCTCAGGCTGGTCTCAAACTCCTGACCTCAAGCAATCCTCCTGCCTCAGCCTCCCAGAGTGCTAAGATTACAGGCGTGAGCCGCTGCACCCGGCTAATTATGTAGTTTTAAACTGCACACAATCTAGAGAGTGGAACAAAGAAACAAAGTTTGGGAGCTTTGGGGAGCAAAGTTCCCAAGATGGAGCAGTTAAAGAAAACTGTGGGCCGGGCGCGGTGGCTCACGCCTGTAATCCTAGCACTCTGGGAGGCCGAGGCGGGCGGATTGTTTGAGCTCAGGAGTTCGAGACCAGCCTGAGCAAGAGCGAGACCCCGTCTCTACTAAAAAAATAGAAAGAAATTATATGGACAGCTAAAAACATACATAAAAATATTAGCCGGGCATGGTGGCGCATGCCTGTAGTCCCAGCTACTCGGGAGGCTGAGGCAGAAGGATTGCTTGAGCCCAGGAGTTTGAGGTTGCTGTGAGCTAGGCTGACGCCACGGCACTCACTCTAGCCCAGGCAACAGAGTGAGACTCTGTCTCAAAAAAAAAAAAAAAAAAAGAAAACTGTGACCCGAAGGCGGGGTTGCATGGCCCGTGCAGGCCTGCGAGTCACAAAGTGGGGCGGCCAGCTCCAGGGGCTGACTCTGGAAGGCTGCTCCGTGCAGAGAAGAGCCCTGGGGTCCCAGCAGTCCTTGACCACCAGGAACCCTGCAGATGCAGAGGCAGTGGGTCACCACGTGCCGTGATGAAACTATGCATGGCGGGCACGGGGTTGGCAGCTCGGCCCTGGAGTGTCTCCCTTCTTGGAACGTGGACAGGGCCCAGGAATCTGTATTCTAATGCACCCTCCCCATCCTTCATCGCGATCTTCATCAGGCACACTTGGGAGAAGCTGGCCATGCCAATGGGGCAGCTGCCTCCGACACTGTGAGCCACCTGCCCACCCCTCCAGCCTTCCCCACGTCAGTGGGCAATCAGTTTACCAAACATGCAGGAAAAAAATAATTAATTTATTTAATTTAAAATAGTGAGACTTCAGCTTCCATCCATACGGTCAGGGTTTTCATTACAATTCTGCATGTGCAAAAACTCACACAGCTACTGCCACGACAGGAAGTTTGTAAACACAGTTTTTCTTGTCATGGACATGTGAAGAGTTCTGTTTGCACCCTCAGCTTGGGCCAAATAATAATCTTTATTAAAAACCAAAACTGAACAAATAAACCCAAAAAACTCTCAGAAACACAAAGAGGCAGAAAGTGGCTGGTAAACATGACGGAAAGACCAAGGTTCAGAAAGTGCCTGAAAACAGGGACAGCAGGCTGAGAACACTGCTATCACTGCAGCACCCGCTGTGGCTGAGGTTACACTGGGGTCACCGAGGGATGTGGGCAGATAAACATTAACGACACCCACAGAGGAGAAAGGAACCCGCTAGGGCTGGGCAAAGTGTAGAAGGAGCCCGGTCGTGTGATCCGGATCAGAAGCAACAGCCTCTCTTGGACTTTTGGGTGCACCCTCCTTCCCATCCATGCTTTAGCTCTGAGCTCTGCCCACCCGGCCAGACTGGCTCCCTACTGGGTCTAAGAAAGAGGCGATGTTGTTTTTGGGGTTGGCCAGGCAGAGGCCCAGGCTAAGGCACCCAGACAAGCCCCTCCCCTGTGCACACTGTCACCACCGTTCACGGCAACCATTCGTCTGCAGTGCCAGAGTGGGTGGCAGAGGAGGCCGACGTGGAAATACCCAAGGCGTGACTTCTTGGAGGTTTTCACCAAAGCAGACAGTGCAGCCAGTGGCATCAAACAACTGGAATGAGGGACGTGAGTGCGCCCCGGGCAGCAAAAAGCAGGTGTTTTCTGAGCCTCTGCCTCCCTCTGCAGGCCCTTCCTGACCACAGCCGCTCGGAGGAAGGCCACGCCTCGCCCGGGACTGAGCTCTCTGCAGACAGCAAGTGCTGGGGCCCCGCCAAGCCGTTCCTCTGGGCCTGCTGCTCTGAGTCACCGTGCAGCATCTTCCCCTCGCAGCAAGCACATTCCCGAAGGACGCTCCACTCTAGGAGCCAACGTGAGCGAGGGTCTTTGCCCGCCATGTGCCCGACGCCGGCTGTACTGTCTTCAGGGTGTCTGTAAGGACTCTGAAGCCTGAGGAGATGTTCTCCTCTTGCTGATCTTCATCAAAAAATCTGTTTTCAAATGAAACCAAAAATGACAATTTGGACTTAGTCTTCAACACGACCCTTCCTTTCCTGATACAGATGTTGTTTTGGAGAATAAAACAGGAGCCGACAGCACAGCATGACTCTGCTTTAATCCAGATCCACGTTACCAGGCTCAGAAAACCATTTTCGTCTTGAAGAGTTCTGATGAATCCAGGGAAGTCCCTTTCCCGGCTCGCCCCCCGGGGAAGACCTGCACTTGCCATTCATGGCCGACGGCTTCTGGGCTGAAGGGAGATACTGCTTTCGGAAGACAGAGGAAAGTGTTGGTGGAAGATCGTAGGATATACTAATAAATAGAGATGCAGTTGCTTATTTTAAATGCTTTTCCTTTTAAACATACACAATCCATGTTGCTACTTCCCTCAACCGAATACCAAACAGCGGAATCTTGAACGTCACCTTCAGGGAGGAATTGGTATCTGGATCATCACCAGCTCTCTGGTCATCTTTCCCACAAAAAACTGAATAAGCCAGATCCCCCCCATCTCACCCTGATTTCAGTCTCCCTGAGAACAGGAGGATTATAAGGAAGGACCTGCAGAGAAGCGCGGGGTCCTTGGGGGTCCCTGAGATGCCTCTCGTTCCAGCCCTGCACTGGGAAGAGGAACCTGTATGTTAAGAGGCTGACAGTGGGGACAGGGGTCTGGATTCTGGCTGTGCTTGAAACTCACACTCGATCTGCATCGAGGGTTGGCGACCCACAAACAGAATCCAGGAAGCCCCAAGAGGACTGGCTGTCCCTGAGCAGCTGTGCTGGGTTGTGCTCATGCATGGTGGTCACCACACAACCTCAGGGAAACTTCAACCTGCTTAAAGGTAACTGGCTTCTCTGTTGACCAGCAAAGCTGTCCAGGAAAAGCCGGACTCTCCAGGGAATCTGCTTCGTGATGTCTGGGTGGGGGACACATGGCTGTCATTTTATTTAATCATACACAGATGAGGGCACAGATGTGGGTCCTTCAAATTGTAAACAGTGCTGTGAGGTCCTCAGGACACTGAGGGCAACTGGACAAGAGGCACCTTGGCGGTGACCATGGACCCCTGGTCTCCCTGACTCTCACTGCCACCCTCGTGCAGATGAACGACCCCCAGTGCGCCAGGACACGGCTGCGACTGGCACACGACGCCTGAGGGTCTAGGAGGTAGAAGCTGAGTTGGCAGGTGCTCCCCACCGGGGTGGAGAGCTTCACTAGCAGGGGCTTCCAGGGCAGCAGACACCCACTCCCCCTCCCTGCGCAAGGGACTCGCGGAAGCACCTGTGCGCACGAGGGCAGCACCTGTGCACAGAACTAGGAAGGGCAGCAGCTCAGGTGCTTGGAAGTCCCTCTGGGGTCCGGCTGGATTCCTGCGATTCTCCCATCTTGGAGGGTGCAGGAGCCTCGCAAGGGCCAGCCTGGCTGTCGGTGGGAGGCTGAGAGCAGCAGCAGCAGCAGAGGGAGAAGAGCCGGGTTCGCACGGCGCGCGTGCAGAGGACAAACATGATGCAGTTGGCACCACCCTGAAACGTGTTCCCGATACCCTGTCAGGGAGGAAGAGGAGGCGTGAGGCCCAGGCTGGAGTCGGTCTTAGACACACAGGGGAGGAGGCTGGGAGGTGCTGTGGAGCCAGAACCTTTTCGGCCCACCCTCCCTCCGGGCTGGTCTGGGTCGACCTTGGCCGTGTGGGCCTTGGGCAGAGCTCCAGGCCAGCCTGAGCCGGCAGACCTGCCCCAGGTCTTCTGGGTTGGGCAGGATCCAGGATCAGTCGGCTCTCCCGGGGACACCCCTAGGCTAGGCTGGTGGAGAGCAGCTCGCCACCCACCAGGCCACCCTGACCCCTCCACCTTCTCTTTCCAAGGCCCCGTGTGAGCAGGGAGGAAGGCAGTGAGCCCAGCTCCCTCTGCTGGGGGAAGGGGTCTGGCCGAGCCTCCGCCGATGGGCAGCCAGGGCCGGGGAGGGCAGACCTACGTGCAGAACGACCAGCACCGGTGCCCGCACCGCGGGGGAGCCGCAGAGGGTCAGCACGAAGCGCACGGTGCTCCAGACCCGGAGGCAGATGAAGATGAGCGGGATGAGGACCAGCTTCTTATCGGCCGCGGAGGAGTGGTGCGGCAGGCGGTGCGCCTCGGAGAGGATGGGCCGGTACTCTGAGAGCGCCTCGTGCTGTGTGGGGACAGCCAGGGCAGCCTTGAGCGATGGGCACCCTCCTGCCACGTCCACCCAGGCTGCCTGGGTCCTCCCAGGGACCGACACTAGCTCGGGAAGGTAGGGGGAGATGCCCAGCGCCTCTTCCATGCGTGCGCTGAAGAGCCCCAGGTGTGTATCGAACCCAGATCCTTCTCCCGAACCCCGGCTCCCAGGCTCTCTGCCAACTCCCCATCCCCGAGTGGACGTCTCCAGGCCGTCATAGATGGCTCATGTGATCTTGAGCCCCGAGCCTCACACTTCCCCATCTCAGCTAATGGACACTCCGTCCTTCCAGCTGCCCAGGCCAAATACTTGGGAGTCAGCTTTGACTCCTCCTTGTTCCCACAACCCACATCCGATCCCCACCAGGCAAGTCCCGTGAGCCCTGCTCTCAAGACAATCCAAACTCTGGACGCTTCTGCCCAGCCTGGTCCGGGCACTGGCACAGCCTCTCTGGACAGCGGCACCTGCTTCCTGATGGGGCTGCCTCCACCACCCTCACCCGCATCCCGCTCGCCGCGGCAGGCCACTCTCAGCACAGACGCGGCAGGAGAGCTGCAAACCCGCATCAGCCCAAGTGAGGCCTCCGCTCAAAGCTTTTCAGCAGTTCCCATTTCACATGGTCCTTGCGACGTCCCAGCAGGGCCGACCCTGGTCCAGTCTGACCTCATGCCCACTGCTCTGCCCCATGTTCCCGCTATTCCAGCCACACGGGCCCGTTATTCCCCAAATGTGCAGGCACAGCCCAGCCCAGGGCCTTTGCGCTAGCTGTTCCCTTTCTCTAGAATATTCGTATTAGTCTATATGGCTCATTTCCTCACCCTCTTCAAGTCTTTGCTCAAGTGTCACCTTCTGGATGAGACCTGACCGCCCTATTTAAACTGCATGGGCACTTCTGCGTCTGGCGGCAGCCACTGGGTAAGCATACGGTACCCCCGGAGCTATGGAGGAAGCAGTGGTCTGATGCAATGCGCTTTCATCTGAGGTCCGCTGCTGGCAGTACCACGCAGACTGGGATACAAGGTTATGTCATACATAGGATTCGTGTGCGCCATGATGGCCGCAAACGCCCAGTTCCTAAGGGTGCAACCTGTAGCAAGCCTGCCCATCACGGTGTTAACCAGCTACGTTTGCTCCTAGCCTTCAGTCTGTTGCCGAGGAGCGAGCTGGATGCCGCTGCGGGGCTCTAAGAGTCCTGAATTCTTACTGGGTTGGTGAAGATTCCACGTGCAAATTTTTTGAGGTTATCCTCATTGATCCCTTCCATAAAGCTATCAAAAGGAATCCTAACACACAGTGGGTCACCAAACTGGTCCACAAGCACAGGGACATGCGTGGGCTGACATGTGCAGGCGGCAAGAGCCGCGGCCTTGGAAAGGGCCGTAAATTCCACCACCTGGTGGTTCTCGCCCTGCAGCTTGGAGAAGGCGCAGAACCCTCCAGCTCTGTTAACGCTAATATAAGGCATGTTTGTAAAATTCACACCTAGTAAACAACTTAGGATGGTCATGTCTGCTTAAAGGTGTTCTTTGTCTGTTAAAACTAGTCTCCAGATTGTTTCATGAACGCTTTGTCGAATTGTGAAGTTAGAGTGCACTGATGTTTGAAGACTATAAGTGAGGGTGCATCTCGTTTCTAGTAAGATAAACTTTTTTTTTTGCCTTTGCTTTATCAGGGAGTTCTATGGCAGTGTTTAAAACATGCTGTGTGGTGTAAGAGGTGTAAAATAAATTCTTTAAAACAGGAGTGCAGGCCGGGTGTGGTGGCTCACGCCTGTAATCCTAGCACTCTGGTAGGCCGAGGTGGGTGGATTGTTTGAGCTCAGGAGTTTGAGACCAGCCTGAACAAGAGCGAGACCCTGTCTCTACTAAAAATAGAAAATTATATGGACAGCTAAAAATATATATAGAAAAATTAGCCGGGCATGGTGGCGCATGCCTGTAGTCCCAGCTACTCAGGAGGCTGAAGCAGTAGGATTGCTTGAGCCCAGGAGTCTGAGGTTGCTGTGAGCGAGGCTGACGCCACGGCACTCTAGCCCCGGTGACAGAGTGAGACTCTGTCTCAGGAAAAAAAAAAAAAAAAACAAGAGTGCTGAAAAAATGAATAAATAACCGGCACAGGCGTTTCCCAGACAGTCCCAACCTCACGTCCGCTCTTTATTTTTCTGTTTTCCGTCGCTCTTCTCACCCTCGATCCTACGATGTCGTTCACCTTGTTTCTCATACTTACTGGTCACCATTCCCCCCTCCCACCCCCGGGCACAGGGCTGCTGAGTCCCAGGAGCAGAAAGAGGTGAGTTCCAGCTCCCCTTGGCGCCCCTACTCCCGGGGAATGTCTTTCAGGAGAGGCAGGAGGAGGCACTTTCAGATCAAAACTGAATTTGTCAGAATAGATGAAACGACTCACGAAGTATGTTTTTGAGCTTGGCTGGTCCTGTGTCTGGGACACTGGAGGCCCAGGTGAGGGGAGGAGCCTGCGGTGTCAGCCGGCCCCTGGTGCCCTGTGGAGTCACCCACCTTGACGTCTCTGAGCACCCGAGCTTCTGCAACTCGCCTGCTCAGAGCACCTGCCGCCGCCTCCTCTCGGGGCCTTTAGCAGCAGCCTGCAGAGCTGGCACCCCACCCCAGCCCTCCAGAACCAGCGAGACCCATGGGTGGGGTGGATGGGGGGGGGTGCCAGCTCGGCCACTGCTGGCTCCTCTTCAGAGCAAGGCTGCTCCCAGCTCTCCTTCCTAGCTAGAGGCAGGGAGCAACTCGCACATTCCCGCCTCCCTCCCCCTGTTATTCCTCTTCTCTGGAAACCCTTGCCCAGCTGTAAGAGAGGACCCATTGTCACAGTAGGGGTCAGCCTTGCAGGCACAGCCCCACGGGCTCCCTGACCCACCACAGGAAGGGCAAGAAGAAAGGCACACAAAAGGGCACTTCCAGAGGGAGGGCTTGGCAGAGCTCCTGGAACCTTCCAAGGGCAGTGGGGAAGAGGAAGAGGTGAGAAGGGCATTCACCACCCAGGCAGGAGACCAACTACAAGACAAAAGAGGATTCCAGAGCAACTGGGAAGTCCTGAGGCCGTCTCCAGCTAGGACTAGCTGAGCCAGCAGAGGCTCCAGGGCAGGGTGACAACCGGTGATTTCCAAGTGAAACAAGGACCCAGAAGCCTTTCGAAGACACAGATGGAGTTGGGCAGGGATTAGGTGTCCCAGAGGTCACAGATGGCTGCAAGGAGCATCCTAATTCAGAAATGGCCTCGGAGTCACCAGGCTGGCCCAAAAGACCAGTACGACCCTCCTACAGTTTCAGCCTTGAAAAGTCAGAGAGCCCAGGAGACATGGAACCGCCAGCACCCTGCAGCCTGAGCTTGGAAGTCTCAGAAATTCAGAGCACCTCCTCTGAGCCTCTCACTGCTCCTGCCCCTTGTCACATGTCATCTTTGACCATAATTACGGACACTTCTGCCTCTCTCTAGGAGGGCAGGATCTATGCTGCACATACACATGCTGCCTAGCCCACAGTTTACAGTGCTTTCGTGCTAGTACATGCTCAATAAAAATGCACTGAGTGAATGGCTGAGTGGCTCAATGGACGGGTTGATCTGAGGCCTTTTTGTGGCAGTTTGCTGTGGCGACGGTGGGGCCCCCACTTCAGTGTGCAGAACTGTTCATCAGGAGCAAGGAACAGCTTGGCCAAGGTACGGAGGAAAATCATTCTTTCCTAGACTTTCTGGCCAGCCCAGCCTATTGTGAATTCCTAATTTTTTTTTTTTTTTTTTGAGACAGAGTCTTCCTCTGTTGCCCGGGCTAGAGTGCCATGGCATCAGCCTAGCTCACAGCAACCTCAAACTCCTGGGCTCGAGCAATCCTCCTGCCTCAGCCTCCCGAGTAGCTGGGACTACAGGCATGTGCCATCATGCCCGGATAATTTTTCTCTATATATATTTTTAGCTGTCCATATAATTTCTTTCTATTTTTAGTGGAGACGGGGGTCTCGCTCTTGCTCAGGCTGGTCTCGAACTCCTGACCTCGAACGATCCACCCGCCTCGGCCTCCCAGAGTGCTAGGATTACAGGCGTGAGCCACCTCGCCCGGCTAATTTTTTTCTATATATTTTAGTTGTTTGGTTAATTTCTTTCCATTTTTAGTAGAGACGGGGTCTCCTCTTGTTCAGGCTGGTCTTGAACTCCTGACCTTGAGCGATCCTCCCACCTCGGCACCCAGAGTACTAGGATTACAGGCGTGAGCCACCATGCCCAGCCAAACTCCTCAAAATCTTACCATTCATGAAACAATTGTAATCCCTAAGGCTAATTAGGTGGGTTATTTGTAACACTGATTATGAAATTCCATGTCCTCCCTTCCCGGGGGCATCCCAGACCAGCTCTCACTTGGCTACATCCTCACCTTTCAGCCAAACTCCTCAAGTTCAAGCAGCCGCCACGGCCTTTCCGCCAGGGGGCAGGAGAGAGCTGTGGCCGAGAACACAGTGCTCAGGCGGCAGGAGCCCTTAAGTCCGTCCAAGGAATAGGAACAGGCCGGGGCTCCCGACCCTGTGATACAGGTCCTGCCCGGTGCCCGGCACATAGCAAGTGCTCAGTCCCTTTGCCTGTCACTGGTTCTGTCCCCAGAGATGCAGACTGTCCCCTAAGGGGGTCCATCTCAGCGCCAGGACTTGGGGCTGGGTGGGCCTCACACCTGGGCACAGCACCCACGTGGGGAGTGCCGAGCTCCGAGGGCAGCGAGGTGGGGGCACCTACCGCTCTGTTGATGTGCTTCCTGACCAGGAGGTACAGCAGCGGCAGGGTGACATACGCCAGCATCTCCCACAGCTTCCCCGTCAGCAGCATCCACAGGACGCGGTCCTCGGCCCCCAGGTCGATCCAGCACCAGCCCACAGACACGTCCGAGGCGTCATAGCCGATCTTCTTTAGAGTGACAGCTGCCACGGTGATGGCCAGTGGAACCCCCCAGCTGAGGAATGACAAGAGGGAGGCACTGAGGTCAGGCCATGGCTCCCAGCAACGCCAGCACAGGCAAAAATGACAAAGAAGGGGGACAGTGTCTCTAGAAAATCTGGTGGGCAGGTGTCGCCTGGGCTCCTGGGAGACTGGCCTAGAATGGTATGAGGCGGGAGCTCGGGCTCCAGCACGCAGCCCAGCTCCTTCCTGCACCCAGAGGGGTCTTGGGCACCAGCGTGGAACAGCGGCCCACCTGTCTGTGCTCACGCACACATGCCATGAGCAGTCGGTGCCCCCGGCCAGCCCTTGGGTTGGGGGGTGCACACACAGGTGGCTTGGGGTTGCCTGGGCAGGGAATTCCAGGGTCCCATGTTCCCCCAGTGGGATCTACGAGGGGGAACATGGGCTTTGGGCAGGCACAGCCCCTCGGCCCGGAGGATTCCTCATTCAGAGGGGAGGGAGCATGGCCTGGCAGAAGTCAAAGGGGGCCTCCGCAGCACAGAGCACAGGCAGGGCCCCTCTAAGGGCAGTGCTGGGCTCAGTTTTCTAGAGCTCTCCCCAACAGCCACACAGCCAGGATTAGGCCCGAGCCCCAGGGCACTTCTCCAAGCTCCCCGTACCAGTCTGTTCCTTACAAAGCAGCTTAAATCGGTCAAGGGGATACACAAAAGCTACGTGTGGCTCCTGGGAGAGGTGGCACAAGGGGGCAGTTAAGACCCTGGACTCTGGTGCAATGGGCTGGCTCCAAGTCCCAGCTCTGCCCCGGCTCGGGCGAGTTATTTAGCCTCAACACGCCAGTTTTCTCTGCACAGTGGGAATGACGACAGTGTCTGCAGGGTGTCATGCCAGGGTCGTTAGGGGAGCGAACAAACGTGCATGTGTGCGGTGCCCAGGACCAGGCGGGCGGCGCAGCGTTGTTAGTGAGTCATGTCCGACTGTCCCAGGGCTCGGCCTGTGGTGCAGATGGCAGCACTGCATGAGGCCCGTGTGGTTTCTGTCCCCAGGAATAGGACACAAGTGCCCCTGTCCTAGGTCAGTCACCTGCGGAGCAAAGCAGTATATAAACAGGAATGATACTGTCAGTGTCTCCAGGAAATGGTTTAGTTCAGGAATTGGCTATATTTTGAGAGCTCTGTGTCAGGAATATGGGCTCTTTCTAAAAGCAAGTCACAGACCCAAGATGAAATCAAAGTTCCACGTGAATCTGATACCGAAACGGGGCTAGGAGAAGTACCACGCTTTGAGAAGGTTCCCCCAAATGCTGCAGGGCCGGCAGAGGAGGTGGAGTGGGGTGGGGGTAGGAAGGAGAAAGACAGCTCCCGGGGACGGGGAAGCCTTGGGACAGGACGTTTTCAGAACAGAGGCGCCCTGGCCAGCCATCCCCTCGGCCCTCCCTGCAGGGGTGGGCAGGAGCACTGAGGGCAGAGTCACCGTCACCCTCAGCGGCCTCAGTGGCGGGAAAGCAGCATGTTCTCTTTGAAGTCCCAAAGCCACAGAAGAGGGAAAAAAAGACCACAAACGTTAAAGAGTTATGAGAAAGGCACCAAGTTACATCAGGAGTCTGTCCATTTTCCTTTTTTTTTTTTTTGAGACAGGGTCTCACTCTGTCACCCAGTCTGGAGTGCAGTGGTGTCATCATAGCTCACTGCAGCCTCAAACTCCTGGGCTCAAGCGATCCTCCTGCCTCAGCCTCCAGAGTAGCTGGGACTACAGACACACGCCACCACATCCGGCTAAGTTTTCCGTGTTTTTGTGGAGACAGGGTCTCGCTCTTGCTTAGGCTGATCTCCAACTCCTGGCCTCAAGCAATCCTCCCGCCTCAGCCTGGACTGCTAGGATTATAGGCGTGAGCCACCGGCGCGCCGGGCCTGGAGTCTATCCATTTTAAATACTTGTTCTGTGCAAAGCTATTTATCTGGTAAGTTAATACATATTTATGTCAAACCGTTTTGCTATAAGAAAGGGCTGTCGTTTTAAAACTCATGACGTCCCAGGATTTCAGGACGACATTAGTCCAGCTCTGAGCTCCCTGAGGCCCAGGCTGAGTCGGCTCAGTGTTCTAATCTCCAGCACCGGGGACAATGCCCGGCACAGGGAGGGGCAAAGGAAGGGTTTGCTGAATGAATGAATGGATGAAGTTGGAGCCAAGTGACTGAGACAGCATTCCCTAGGTCACTCCTTAAATACTGCCGGGACATCATCGAACAGGAGGTGACAGGATTTCAGAGTGCTAAACGCCAGTCCTAAGGTTTTAATGTGCTGTTCCTCAGCACCTCATCATCGTTTGCAGGAATCCTGGACACGTTAAATCACCTGTGCGGGAAAAGTCACCCTGCAGGAGGCTGGACTTGAGCTGGGTCTCACCCAAGCAGAGAAGTCCCCTCCGGGATGGGCGGGCTCAGACCAGCGCAGTCCTCCCTCAGGCGTCCCCCACATCCTGGCGGGCCTCACAGGAAGCCAGGAGACCGCACGGTGACAGACCCACACTCTGTAACTTCAGGCTTGTAGTACTAAAGCCGCAAAGTGACAGATCTCGTCTGTATTACTGGGGAATTCCTGGAGCTGAGTTTGCGCTGGGAAATGGCCAGAGAGCAGGTCCAACAGGCAGAGGGTTTACAAAGGGGTTTGAATAATGTGGGCTTGACCAACGCAGTAGCTGTCTGAACTTGAGCACCGGGAGTAGCAGCTACACTGGGACCAGAAGCTGGCGGGGAGGTATTTAAGTGGGAGGTGGGAAGAGGCAATAAATATTTAACATCAGGGAGCCAGTGGGAATGGGGCAGGAGGAATGGTCTAAGAATCCCGCAAAGCAGGCTGGACCGGACTCGTTAACTACGGTCACGGACGGTGGTGTCCTGGTAACGCCACAACTGGCTCTCCAGAAAAATGCAGATGTTTGCATCTGTGTATTATGTACGTATACAAGCACATATAACTTTATTACAAATTTCACTGATACAGAGGATGGGAAGCACACAGTTTACAAACAATAATAAAATACACAATACTCCTTATTGCCAAATCCATGCAGCCAACTGGTTCTCACTGAATGTTTCTGTTAATTTCGGCCACACCCTGGATTTTGCCAGCCTAGGGATGCAATTGGCAAATGAAAGTAGTTCTGGGACATGAAGTTGGCTGATGCTTTCATTTCCCTGAACCAGTTCAGATGAAAGTGAAAAGAGGAAGACACAGAAAGCAAGACTTATGTCAGAATGCCACTGGTTGGTGACACAGGCAACTTCGTTGCTGAATCAGGTCAGAGTTTTCTCATACTAGGAGAGGATTTTTTTTCTGCTCTATGATGCTGCCTTTTCTCATCTCCTCCCCGCTAAATGCTGGGCTTTATCCTGCCACGACACAGCTGCCGTCTCTGCTGAAGCTCAGAGATAAGTAACGCTTTTACGTTGAATCTGTACTGTTAACATTTTCTCCATCACCTTCTCAAAGTCTCGATCAGGGCTCCAGCAAACTACGGCCCTCGAGCCCAAATCCAGCCCGTGATCTGTTTTTTATTTTATTTTTAAATTTTTTGAGACAGAGTCTCACTCTGTTGCCCAGCCTAGAGTGCTGTGGCTTCAGCCTAGCTCACAGCAACCTCAAACTCCTGGGCTCAAGTGATCCTCCTACCTCAGCCTCCTGAGTAGCTGGGACTACAGGTGCTAATTTTTCTATTTTTAGTAGAGACGGGGTCTTCCTCTTGCTCAGGCTGGTCTCAAACTCCTGAGCTCAAGCGATCCTCCCGCCTTGTCCCCCCAGAGTGCTAGGATTACAAGTGTGAGCCACTGCACCTGGCCCCATGATCTGCTTTTTAAAATAAAGTTTTATTGCAACACAGTCATAGCCACTCATTTACAAACTGTCTGTGGTTGCTTTCTGGCAGAATTGAGCAGTTATAACTGAGACCATGGAGCTGAAAATACTTACTATTTCGTCCTTTACAGGAGAAGTTTGCTGACCTCTGCTCTACAAAATCAACAAAGCAATAAATCAAGTCCTGATTTGTAGCATCTGCCCGTTTCCATGGTGTCGATACTCCCACCATGGCCAACTGGAAGCCACTGACACGTGCAGTTGGGGGCAGATGCGCAGTGGCACCATCACACAGTATTTCTGCCACACAGATGTGATGGATGCAAACAGCCTCAAGCATGCAGATACGAGTAAAATAATTAGGACATGATAAGCTTTGAGTATTTATTACTTTTGTTTTTAATACAATTTAACCTTTAATAATGGTTGTAGCTAACAGCTCACAAAATTCCCTAAAATGTAACAATTGGGTCTCTCAAGATGGCGCCAGGACACCACTTCACGGAGGATGGAAGGCAAGGAGCTGAAGGTGCCCAGGTTCTTGACCTACAGGGTGAGGAGGAAGGCGGTGCTTTCAGGAACCTCAGAAGGGCAGGCTAAGTCACTCTCTGGCCAGGTGGCCCCCCTGAGCTGCAGGTAGTCTGAGTCTAATAGCTGCCCCACAAACACGTGGTATAATTCCTGCTTTACAGAAATGCATATTTCCACTTCTGACATGCACCACCTAACAGTTTTTCCCCTTCAAAAAAATAAAGTCATAACAAGTAAGGTATGGCTTAATAACAGCACATGCGACAGAGACCAAGGGATTGCGTTGATTACAATCTCAGAACTCACGTGGTCCGAGGGGTTGCCCTGATGCCAGGTATGGTGGTTCAGAGCAGCCGCTGCGAGGTCCTGTCTGCCTCTGTGTGGACATCTGCGATCCATGTCCTAAGTCTGAGCCTGGCAAGCTGGCACCAGAGCCAGGTCACCTGGGGAGCATGCGAAGCCATGCTGGGCTTGAGCTGTCCTCAGGTGTTTAAACAGTCCCGAAGAGGAACTGCTAGTGGAGAAGGGGCTAGATGGCCGGAGGAAAGTGAGGTGAGTCCTGCTCAGTCCTAAAACTGGGGGCTGAACGGGCAGCTTCCACCGAGGAGGCCGAGAGTCCGTGTTTGGGGGATGCCATAAAGGTGTGGTGTGGGGTGGGGTAGGTGGGAGGGGACAGACGTGGGTTAAAGCAGGTGACTGGTAAGGCCCCTCCTCGCCAAACCTGTGGCTCTGTGGCTGGGGGCAGGCTGGGCTGGGTCTGCCTGGAAGGAGGAAGCCCAGAACACCACGCTCCAGGCAGAGGCCCCACTTGGAGGGGGCACCAAGAGCATCTCCCAGAGGTGCCAGAGCCCCAGCTCTGATGGTGTTTGCCTAAAATACAAGTCAGCGTCCTCCCCGCTCAGAGGCTGTTATGGACTGAACTGTGTGCCCCCCAAATCCATCTGTTGAAGTCCTAACCTCTGGAACATGACTGTATTTGGGGACAGGGTCTTTCAAGAGGTAATTAAGTTAAAGTGGGGTCATTAGATGGGCCCTAACCCAGTGTGACTGGTGTCCTTATCAGCAGAGATCAGGTCATAGACACACACGGGGAAGACCACGAGAAGACACAGGGAGAAGGCACAGGCCGTCTATAAGCCAAGGAGAGAGGCCTCGGAAGGAACCGACTCTGCCGAACTTTGATCTTGGACTAAAGCGTCCAGAACACGAGAGAATGAACTTGTCATTTAAGCCCTCCTGTCTCTGGTACCTCGTGACACAACCTGAGCAGACTAAGAGGCTTCTACAAACTATGAGGGAAGAGACACGTGCTCTGGGCAGGGGATGATATCCCAGCTCCTGGGGGCCCTGACCCCACAGGTGAAGGATGAACTGGAACCCCCCGCCCCCGCCATGCCCACTGGCAGAGGCGGGCGGGACCCTCGGCAGCCCAGGGAGGGAAACTGGGAACGAGCCATCCAGACCTGTCAGGAGCTCAGCACCTCCTGGAACTCAGCATCCTTCTGGTTTTTAATCTCCTCTAGAGAACGGGAGCTAGAAGTACCACATAGGATTAGCCACGCCGTGAGTAAACCACCTCCGATACCTGAGTTCCAGGGCACACGTCAGATGACCACAACAGGTGGCCTGTCCCCAGAACAGCAGTGCTCTGGGTTTCCTGACACCTCCCCAGCAGAGCTGGGTCCCTCAGAGTTCCCAGGCCTGCCCAACGGGGGACCTGCTGCCACGTGATCCCTGGAACCTGTCCCCACTAGAGTCAGGGTGGGGGACACCTGCAGTGAGGGAGACACACCTCCACTGCACACACAAACAGGGAGAATTCCACTGGTTTTCAAAGATGCTTTGAATGCCCTTCCCCACCTCCATGAAGGGGTTAGAGGTTAGACTTTGAGGGGCTCAGGCAGGGTCTGCTTGATCCTCTGTTCCCACCCTTGGATTCCTATACCTTTTCCTCACCCAAACCCCACCCTTCCTACATACATATTTTTGGGGGGTGGCACCCGCTGGGGAGAAAACAAAGGGGTCTCCTCCCCCTTCTGTGAGCCAAACACAGTGCCTGGTTGAGGTACCGTGTGGCCCATGGGGAGCCATGAATGTTAACACAACTCAAAAACTGCTTTGAGAACAAAACTCTTGTGCAACAATGTGCCAACTGAGAAAACTCCTGGGAGCAGGGGAGAGCAGGGCTGGGAAAGCTGGCTGCAGGGAGTGAGGCCTGCTGAGAGGTTGCCTGGAGGTTTCTTCCTCAAGAACAATGGACACTTATTGTCCAGCTCATGAGGCAAAGGGCTAGGACGTGGGAGAAGTCCAGAGATCAGCCACTGGGCCAGGCCACCATGAGGTCACTCTGCAGCTTTGGCTGAAGCGGAGAGGAATGTCCAAAGGCACTTGCAAATGCACACTCACGCCCTGCCGCTGTCTGCAGCCCCCAACTCAGAGATGCTTCCCTGCCCACCTGGGTCCTGGCTGCCTTAGCCAAGGGGTCAAGGGGCAGCCTCTGCTGTCACGGCCCCCTGGTGCTGGTGTTCAGGGGGACTTCCTGCTGCACACGTGAACTCTGTGCTGCGACCTTACTGCACAGCAGGGACCTTTGAAAACTTTTTGGGAGGAACAAACAAAAGCCAGTTAAACTCGTGTTATTTTGGGGACCACTGACCAACACGGGGTCCTGTTCACCAGGCCTCTGCACCCATCCCTCATTCAGACGCTGTGTGCCTGGGAAGCACGTCCAGAACAGCCTGACTCTGCCTGTGGCCTCATCCCTCCAGCCCCAAAGTGAGCTCGTTTCAAATCAGAGAGCTCTCTGGGCATACATTTCCCCTTTTTGCTGTGCTGGGACTTCCCACGCCCTCCAGAGCACGGTTTTAATGGTAAACCTGTGGTGCCATAGACTCTTTTTTCCTCTGTAAAACCAAGCAAACTCCAGACGGTGGGTGGGCACGTGGGTGAGGGGCACGAGCCCCTCCCTGCCGGAGTCATGCCCCACCCACTCCCACCTTAGTGGAGCCAGAAACAGGATTGATGCATCCAGGGGTATTCAAAGCTCAGAGCCTGTGTGAGGCGGGCCCGCTGGGCAGGACCCTTGTTTCTGGCTCCCAGATGAGCTGCCCACCAGCCCTTGGGTTCCCCTATACCCCACAGGCCACATGGGCTGATGCCTGGCATCCTCGAGGTCCAGAGGGGGTGTTAACTCACCCACCGATCCTGTTCTGGCATCACTCAGGAGCCCACCACCTTGTGGAGAGGAGGGGCTGCCAACAGCACTAGGAAAGGCAGGTCACCTTCTGCAGGAGGGTGGGAAATGACCCCAAACCCAGCAGCTCTGGCCCCTCCCTTCGGTGGGTATGGTACACAGGTGGCCACTGATGCAAATCAACAGGAAAGAAAAATATGGGGCATCTGTAGCTACCTCCACAGCTAAGACAGAGTCGAAAGGGACGTCTTAAACACAGGGATTTCCCTTGAACGTCGAATATTTTCACACGACCTTAAAAAGGCAACACCAACCAAAAAACTCATTTCAAAATATTGTCAGAATCAGGCCAGGCATGGTGGCTCATGCCTATAATCCTAGCACTCTGGGAGGCCGAGGTGGGAGGATGCCTTGAGGCCAGGAGTTTGAGAGGAGCCTGAGCAAGAGCGAGACCTTATCTCTACAAAAAATAGAAAAATTAGTCAGGCGTGGTGGCTCACGCCTGTAGTCCCAGCTACTCGGGAGGCTGAGGCAAGAGGATCACTTGAGCCCAGGAGTTTGAGGTTGCTCTGAGCTAGGCTGACAACACTGCACTCTAGTCAGGGGTGACAGAGCGAGACTGTTTCAAAAAAAAAAAGTCAGAAACAACGGATGCTAAACCCTTGGGTGAAAGCTTGAGGGGTAACAAGCTATTTATAGAGCCTGAAATGTCTCTCAAGATATTTATTAATTACAAAAAGAAAAACAGTAACTTTGTAGTGCAAGAACTTGACAGACATCAGCTTAGCCAAGTGATCAGAGTTAACACCACCAGTCAGGGTATAAACTGAAGTCACCGGCCACCTGGGAGGAAGCAACAACAAGAAGGACACGCTTCTGGGATGTCGTGGCAGAAATGCAGAGCCTGAAACCACTCATGAGGAAGCACTGGACAAACCCAGATGAAGAGCCACTCTACAAAATAACAGGCCTGTACTCTTAAAAAATGTCACAAAACACCAAGAAAGATGGAAGAACTGTTTTGGATTGAAGAAGAATAAAGACACATGAAAACTAAGTCAACATATAAGCCAGGATTTTCCTTTGCTATGAGGGACATTGTTAGATGATGAACAAAAGCTCAGTGAAGTCCACCAAACAGGTAATGGTACTGTGTTAACTTCCTGAGTTCTGTAGGGGCATGCGGTTCTGTAAGAGGCTGTGCTTATCGTCTGGAAACACACACTGAAGTATTTAGGGCTTAGTGGGCATCCTGTCTGTCACTTACTCTTTTTTTGAGACAGGGTCTAGCTCTGTCACCCAGGCCAGAGTGCAGTGGTATCTTCATAGCTCACTGCAGCCTCAAACTCCTGGGCTCAAGCAATCCTCCTGCCTCAGCCTCCCCAGTAGCTGAGACTACAGATGTGCACCGCCACGCCGACTAATTTTTTCTTTTTTGTAGACATGGGAGTCTCACTATTGTCTAGGCTGGTCTTGAACTCCTGGCCTCAAGTGATGCTAGAATTGCAGGCGTAAGTCACGGTGCCCAGCCACGCAAGCAGTATTTAATAGCTATATAACATTTCAGGAGGGGAGGGCAGTCTTTAACTTACTGTCCCCCTATTGTTGGACATTAAGGTTGTTTCCAAATTCTCACTATAACGGTGCCTCACAAACTCCTTTGTACATACAGCTTTGTACACATTTTAGATTATCTCCTTAGACTAGGTCTTGGTAAATAGGGTTACTGGATCAAGGGGTATGAACCAAATACTTTCTACAAGGATTATTTCAATGTACACTGTCAATAAAAATGCAGGAAAATACCCGTTTCACTGGCATTTATAAGGTTAGTATTCTGCCTTACTACTTTTTTATTTCTAATTTAATGAGAAAATGGGACCTCACTGTTATAACTTGTATTGTTTTGAGTATTAATGGAGCTCTACTTTTTTCCATACATATTTATCAACTGCTTTTACCATTTTGTCCAATTGTGACCTTTGTCCATTTTTCAGAATATTTGCAGGTTTTTTAAAAATTTCAAAACATTAAGGGGGTACAGATGTTTTTGTCACATGGATAGCTTTTACAATGCTTAAGTCAGGGCTATTAGTGTGCCCCTAACCCAAATAGTGTTCATTGTACCTGTTAGGTAGGTTTTTACCGCCCCACCTCCCTCCTTCTTGATTTCCACTGACTTTTACTTCTTTCTGTGCCCATGTATGCCCATTGATTAGTTCCAAATTATTAGAGAATATACGTGGTATTTGTTTTTCCATTCCTGGGATACTTCACTTAGGATAATAGTCTCTAGTTCCATCCAAATTATTGTAAAAGATATTAATTCATTTCCTTTTTATGGCTGAGTAGTACAGGTTTTTTAAAAAAATCAATTACTAAAAACTGTTTATAGAATAGAGATATCATCTGGGCCTGGTGGCTCATGCCTATAGTCCCAGCACTTTGGGAGGCTGAGGCAGGAAGACTGCTTGAGGCCAGGAGTTTGAGGCTGCAGTGAGCTATGATGGCGCCACTGCATTCTAGCCTAAGGGATGGAACAAGACTCTATCTCAAAAAAAAAAAAAAAAAGAGATATTAATCTTTTCTGTTGTCATACTTTAAAATACTTTCCAAGACTGTAAGGTTTGGGGAAGAGGATGGATTTTCAGTAGTCTGAAATGGTTAAAAAGTGGATGATCTTTTAGTCTATGTCTGAAGATGATATTAATATTTCCCACATCAACAGATCCTACAACAATAAACTAATACTCCGAAGAAATACATTGTAGATTCCTTAGCAAGGTCATAGCAATGCAGTCTGGGAGGATCTGGGTCAATAAATGAACCTGTTAGACAGGTTTTGCGAATTTCCTGAGACTAGCAAAGTCTGAGTGCTAACTTCTGATAGAGAAGGGAATAAATTGTCACATTCCCTGTCTAGCTTTGATACAGGTAATTAATTTTTTTTCTTTTAAGAAGCAGGTGGACCACATTCAGCAGACAAGATGAGTAATTTGCTTCTTTTTCATGCCAGAAGGGGACACATAGACTTCCCTAGAAGGAAGCCTTGCCTAAGCATCACAGAAAACTCTGCTAGAGGGTCCCTGATGAGAAGTGAACAGAAGGAACCCCCATCTCAGGTTGCTGGGCAATCGTCTTTTCCATAGGAGCTGTACCAGGTTCTGTTTAGCATTTTAAAAATAGATTGTAGTCAATACTTTTAAAAAGAAGCAGGGGAAAGAGAAGAGGTTCTTGCAAAGGAAAGGTCCCTTCTGGGCTCCTTTTCAAGTACCCGTGAACTCCGTGTACACCTTGCCCACACCCAGCCAGCCACGGAGGACTGCTGGGTCTCTGACAGGGTCGGGCAGGATGCTGCCGGGGAGGAAAAGCAGCCCCTTTTTCCACGGGTCCCTGCAGCATCTGAGCCATACTTTGAATGACATGTTGCAAAGATTGTGACTTGAACAGCTGAGAAGCAGGTCACTTAGCTTCTCAGGGACTGGCTGGCCTCTGTGTTCAGCAGCTGCAAGATCGGGAGGCCCTATAGCCTCACCGTGTGACACCCAGGTGACCTGTGTCTACCAAAGTGCTGACTGTCCTCTCAGTTCTTGGAAAGCACTTAAGTTTTTAATAGAAAGGACCTATAATTAGTGCAGTCTTTGGTGCTCTGATTGGGAGGAAGGAGAAGAGGAAAACATTTCAGGGATTCTTGCCTGCAGTTCAGCACAGGACGCCCGGAGAGTTTCAAATCCTGAAATTACACAGGGAAGCGCCGGCCTTCTGTGGGTGAGGGCTTACCTGAGAGGTGCTTGAACCTCAGGGCAGGGCAAGGCCTTGGTTTTTCCCACCCTCAGAGACCCCAGGTGGACTCCCAGACTTCCAGACCAGCGCTGTGCCACTGACCTCAGTCTTAGAGCTGCTCAACCCTACAAAGTCAAGATCACCTAGAACAAAAATACAAGTGACTGGGGCCAGAAGGCTAGAAACAACCAAAGACAAAATAAAATTGACAGTCCTCCGTGAATTTTACACGGGAGGCACCGCAGCCTGGGAGGGGCAGAGTGCACCACTCCCACTGTGGCACGGGCCGGGTGGGGGCATAGGATTGGGAGGTGTCCTGCTCCCCAGCCCTGGGCAGCCGCCTATCTCCTCTCCCAGCCCGTCTCCCTACGGGCAACAGAGATGGCCCGAACACAGTGAAGCAGGAGACAGAGGACACAGTGTCCCCCCTGCCCCTTCCAGCCCAGCTCTGAGAGCCGAGGCGCCCAGCTCGCAGGAGGCTCAGCCTGGCATCCTCCCGCCGGCCCAGGGCTGGGGTGCCCCCGAAGACGCGGCTGCCAGAGAGGGAGTGAGGCCACAGGGGCACCTGGCAGGGCCCAGGGGCGGGGGGAGGAGGTCGGCCTGGGTCAGGGCTCGAGGGGAAGACGCGCCACGCCACCCACCTGACGACGTGGAAGACCCAGAGCAGGCGGTCGGTGCGGGGCCCGCGCGCGGCGTGGACGATGCTGAGGTACAGGTAGAGGGCGATGGCCACGGTCCAGAAGAAGGAGCTGGTATTGGCAAAGGTGGAGAGCGCGCCCTGCAGCACGCAGTCCCACGAGGGGCCTGCGAAGTCCTGCAGCACCCCGTAGAAGTAGGAGGCGGCCGAAAGCAGGTCTGCCAGCGACAGGAAGAGCAGCAGGCGCCGCGCCCGGCTGCGCAGGTCGGGCCACAGGGCGTGCGTGGCCACCAGCAGGCCCGAGCCCAGCGCGGAGAGGGAGCACGACAGCAGCACCACTGCGCGCTCCGACGGCACTAGCACGGTGGGCGGCGCGGGCGGCGGCATGGCCAGCCCGGGGCCAGGAGGCCGGGGCGCGGGGTAGCCGCGAGGACAGACGCCGGGCCGAGCAAGCGGCCACCGCCGCCGCCGTCTGGGCACCAACGCGCCGGTGGCTCGCGTCCTGGCCCCCGCCCCGCCCGCGTGCAGGCCCCGCCAGGACAGCGGCCCCGCGCTCCGCCCCCGCCCACGCGCCCCGCCCCTGTGCCCCGCCCCTGTGCCCCGGGCCCTGCGCCACGCCCCCGCGCCACACCACGCCCCTCGTCCCCACGCCCCGCCCGCAAGCCCCGCCCCTGTACCCAGGCCAGTGAGCCCCGACCACGCCCCTAGCCCCGCCCCTGTGTCCTGCGCCCCGCCTCTGCGCCCCTACGCCCCGCCCACGAGCCCCTCCCTGTACCCAGGCCTCTGAGCCCCGACAACGTCCTCTCACCACACCCCTGCGCTTCCTACACCCTACCCCTGTGGCCCCCACATCCTGCCCGTGTTCCCCCGCTTGGTCCCCGCTACCCCTGCTCTTGCCAGTTGGCTAGAACATCCCGTCCTGTGGGGGTGAGGGCCTGGCATTTTTAGAGCTAATATTACTTTCCTTCCTTTCAGCCAGCTCATGTGTGTGCTGGGGGTTGGAGGCATCCTTTCCACTGGTAACATGACAGCAACTCCGGAGTATGATACCGAAGTGTGCACAGGTTGGTGGTGGTGGTGACTTGGGGTGAACGGGTGTTTCCAATTTTTCTTATAGTGAGCATACAATTTTTTAAAAAACATAGCTAATTAGGTGTGATTTTTTTTTTTTAAATAAGTAGAGACGGGGTCTCGCTCTTGCTCAGGCTGGTCTCGAACTCCTGACCTTGAGTGATCCTCCCGCCTGGGCCTCCCAGAGTGCTAGGATTACAGGCGTGAGCCACTGTGCCCGGCCTAGGTGTGATTTTTAAAAAATGGAACATAATTCTGAATTTGCAGGGTTTTCTTCTTGTTTGAAAATTTTATACTTTTGAGAATGTAAATTATATACTGTAAAATTGGCCTTTTTAACTGTACAATTCAGTGGTTTTTAGTATATTCACAAGTTTGTGCATCCATCACTATTATCTAATTCTACAATATCTGCATCACCCCAAAAAGAAACTCTAATTCCTGAGCTATTAGCACCCAGTTTTACCTTCCCCTCAGCCCTGGCAACCACAATCTACCTTCTGTGTCCATGGATTTGCCTATTCTGGACATTTCATATAAATGGAATCATGTAATATATGGCCCTTAGTGTCTTTTTCACTTAGCATAATGTTTTCAAGGTTCATCCAAGTTGTAGCATATATAAGTACTTCATTTCCTTTTATGGTCAATATTCTGTTACATGAATGTATCACTTTTACTTGTCCATTCATCAGCTGATAGACATCTGGGCTGTTAACACTTTGATTATTGTGAATAATGCTACTATGAAAATCTGCATACAAGTTTTTGTGTGGACATATGTTTTCAATTCTCTCTCTCTTTTTTTTTTTTTTTTTTGAGCCCATCTCACTCTGTTCCCCAGGCTGGAGTGCAGTGGCATGATCATAGCTCACTGCAACCTGAAACTGCTGGGCTCAAACAACCCTCCTGCCTCAGCCTCCCAAGTAGGTTCGACTAGAGGTGTGCACCACCACACCCAATTAATTTTTAAATTTCTTGTAGAGAAAGGCTTTTGTTATGTTGCCCAGGCTGGTCTTGAACTCCTGGCCTCAAGTGATCCTCCCACTTTGGCCTCCTAAAGTGCTGTAATTACAGGCATGAGCCACTGTGCCCAGCCTCAGTTCTCTTAGTATGTACCTAGGAGTGGAACTGGGTCATAAGGTAACTTGATATTCAACCTTGTGAGGAACTGCCACACTGTTTTCCAAAATGACTGTACCGTTTTACATTACCACCAATGTAAGAAGGTTCCAGTTTCTCCACATTCTTCCAACACTTTATTATCTGTCTTTGTGATTATAGCCATCCTAGAGGGTGTGAAGTGGTATCTCATGTGATTTTGACTCTAATTTCTCTAATGAATAATGATGTTGAGCATCTTTTCATGTACTTATTAGATATTTGCATATCTTCTCTGGAAAAATGTCTATTTAGTTTTCTTGCTTATCTTTAAATTGGTTGTCTTTTGATTGTTGAGTTGGAAGAGTTCTTTATATATTCTGGGTACTAGACCCTTATCAGATATAGGATTTGCAAATATTTTCTCCCATTCTGTGGGTCATCTTTTCACTTTCTTTTTTTTTAATTTCTTTTTTCTTTTTTTTTTGAGACAGAGTCTCCCTTTGTTGCCCGGGCTAGAGTGAGTGCCGTGGCATCAGCCTAGCTCACAGCAACCTCAAACTCCTGGGCTCAAGCAGTCCTTCTGCCTCAGCCTCCCGAGTAGCTGGGACTACAGGCATGCGCCACCATGCCTGGCTAATTTTTCTATAAATATTTTTAGCTGTCCATATAGTTTCTTTCTATTTTTAGTAGAGACGGGGTCTCGCTCTTGCTCAGGCTGGTCTCGAACTCCTGAGCTCAAACAATCCGCCCGCCTCGGCCTCCCAGAGTGCTAGGATTACAGGCGTGAGCCACCGCGCCCGGCCTCTTTTCACTTTCTTGATAGTCTACTTCAAAGGACAAAAGTGGTTTTTTGAGGATGTCCAGTTTATCTATGTTTTTTTTTGGTTGCTGTCCTTTTGGTGTCATACCTAAGAAAATATTGTCTAATCCAAGCTCATGAAGATTTGCACCAATGTTTTCTTTCTTGCCAGTACCACACTGTTTTGGTTACTGTAGCTTTACAGTAAGTTTGAAATTGAGGAGTGAGTCATTCAATGTTGTTTTCCTTTTTTAATATAATATTGTTTTGGCTATTTGGAGCCCCTTGTAATTCCCTACCAGTTTGAGGATCAGGTTTTCTATTTCTGCCAAAAAGCCAGCTGGGAATTTGTTACGGATTGCTTTCAATCTGTAGATAAATTTGGGGAATAATGCTACCTTAATAATATTAAATTTCCTCCTCCATGGACCTAGGATGTCTTTCCATTTACTTAGGTCTTCTTTAATTTCTTTCAGTGATATTTTGTAGTTTCCAGCATACCTCAGGTTTGATTTTACATTTGATTCATAGAAGGCAATGATTATCTTTGTGTCTCTTAACTTTTAAAAATATTTTTTATGAAACATGCATATGGAAAAGTCCCTAAAAGATGAATGTACAATTTAATAACTAAAGCAAACACCCCTCCAGAGCAAGAAATGTATCATGACCAGCACACCAGAAGCCTCTCCCAAGCCCCTTTCCTCCACCTCATTCATTTCCTTCCTTTTTTTTTTAACCAAGCACGTATGCACTCCCTAAACAAAGGAGTGTAGTTCGCCTTTCATTGAGCTTTATGTAAGTGGAGTCATTCCCTCTGTTCCCTTTCGTGTTTTCTATTTTTTTGTTCAACATCATTTTTATGAGATTCATCCACATTCTCACCCTTAGCTGCAGTTCATTTTCATTGCTATGTAGTATTCCATTGTATAAATAATCTATTTATCCATTCTATTGTTTTGTACATTTGAGTGGTTTCCAGGTTTTGGCTATTATAAGCAATGCTGACGTGAACATAGATTCTTTTTTAACCAGAAAAAAAAAAGTTACTAAAAACAATTCTCAGCAGCATGAGCAAACATATTTGTAGACTTTGTTCTGCAAGGAGCTGAAGAGCAGCTGCTTTCTTTTCAAGTCACTTCTGATCATTCAAAAGTCCCCTGACCTCCTTCTGAGAGGACCCCAGACCATAAACAGACCCTGGCTGGGAGTTCTGTCAGTGCAGCCTCTCAGCTTTTTATGGGTGTGAATAGTTTTAAGCTTGGATTTTGCAACCAGCCCTGGGCTTTGGCACACGGTGGGGCAAGAGCGTGGACTGGACTCCCTCCCCATTTCATGGTCACTTAATCCTTCGGGTATTTGGGTGGAGGGAGGGAGGAAGGGACAGGAGAGGTCTCGTGGCAACCTGCTCTGTCAGCAAATCAAGCTCAACTACATCTTTCCTGCTCTATTGAGATTAAGGTGCTTTGCCTCTCCAGGTGAGCAGTGGAATATTTTATAGACAATTGTGATCAGGAAATTGCTTGGAAAACAACATTCAAGGAACTTTCCTACTTCCTACAACCAGAAAAAAATGTGAAAGCCATGCAATGATATAGCCTCAAATTGCTAAGATTTAAGCTTGAACCTAATTTTCCACCATCTGTGCTCACTGATGTTGCCCAGATGGGTCCAGATATTATCAATCAGGAGGTGAGATCGTGACTCCCAAGCTGCTGGACTATCTCGAGCCGCCTGGCATGGCCTCCACCAAAGGGAGCCAGGGATTCCCGACCCAAGGTGGCTGAACGGAGTTCCTGGGGCTTTGCTTCTCCTATTCCAGGGGCTGCTGGTCCTCTGGGGAGGCCTGAACAAGAGAAGCCCCAGCCTGTGAGCTGCCTGTGATGGTCCTCACCCCACTAGGCATGCGATGTCCCATTAGCAGCATCTTAAATTTCCGGTCTTTCAGTCCTCCCTCTCCCTCCTTGTCTCTGGGGGAATTTGAAAGAAACCCAAATGGATTCTTCATTTGACCCTGAGTCATGTCTCTAGCAGCTGTGCCAAGCCAGCTGGCAGATGTCTGCTGCTCCATGTCCAGTGTCCAAAGGGGCCATGTCCAATATCCTAACACATCGTCATAGCCTCCCTTGCACCCCAGTTATCTAGCTGCAGAACTAGGGGCCCAAACCCAGAAAGACCCCATAAATGTGGCTAGTGGCCCCAGGAGGAGGTTGGTTTTGGTTGGCTTTGGTTGGGTAACTCCTCTTCCTCTCAATCTGGGAACTGGCACAAGATTCTCCTCCTCTGACAACTGCAAAAGGGGTAACAGTTTGGTGTCTCTAATTTGGAGGAGCCCTGAATGACTTTCTAAGGTCAACTCCAACGTAAGTTACAAGCCACAAATGTGGTTTTTAAAACTAGAACAGTAGAGGGACTTTCCTTGTGCTTTTGGGGAAAATGTAGGCCGGCCACCTTTCTCATTTCCCTGTTTGAAGGTGAGTATGGCGCAGGCTCTGCCTCTGGTCACTGCCCAAATCATCACTCGAGGGAATTTGCCTTGCCCCTTCCTACCCAGATAACATGCGAACGATGGCTGTGGAAGAGGAACCTGGCCCACGGGGGCTCCTCTCCACCCTCCCCCCACCTCCAGCATCCCCACAGGAGGCTGTGTGACCCCAAGAATGTTCATGTGGCCACCGGGGCACACAGATGCAAGAGCAGGACAAGCCACATTTCTGGAGTCAGGGGCCCTGCTCTTCAAGGGGCACCATCTGGCGGGTGTATTTTCCTATAGGTGCCCTCTGGACTCAGTGGGGTGTGTTTAAACTCTCCCCTGTCACCTGAGCCTTGCCCCTCGGCACTCCAAACTCTGAAGGCTGTTGCTCCCAGCTTGCTGTGCCCCCAGCCCTCCAGCCTGCACACACCCCGAAAAGACCCTGGTCCTGGCTCTTCCATGGCAACAGCTCTTGGTTGCCTGTCGAGAACAGCTAAGCCACTAAAGGGGAAAGTTATCTTCCTCCGTACCTCTACTCAGGGGCTCATTTTGCAGGTAGGACTGGCTTAAAGAGAGGTTTTATGACTTAGAGGTTTTATGACTTTATGGCTTAGTGACCCAGGTCTAGCCCTGAACCTCTGTCCTGGCCAAGTTTGGTGGGCAGAATTCCAAAGATCCCTGCCCTCCACCAAGATTCCTGTCCCCTGGTTATTCAATCAAACACTAACCTACATCCTGATGTGAGGGCATTTGGAAGATATAATTAAAGTCCCCTGCCAGCGGACCTTAAAATATAAAGATTGCCCAGGTTGTCCTAGTCCGACTGGGTGAACCCTTTTAAAAGCACAGTTTTCTTTGGCTAGTAGCAAAAAGGAAGTCAGAGGGATTTGAAGAGTGAGGGAGATTCCACAGGAAGGAGATGTGGCCCGAGGGTCTTGCTGCCAGCTACCATCATGTAGGACCCGCATCAATGTGAGGACTTTGGCGTTAATGGGCTGAGCTGCGTGACATGGGAGCCAGGGGAGGGCCGGACCTTGAGGAGGTGCGCTGTGAGCCGACTTGTGATTACACCGGAGGGCGAGGAATACCGCCTGGCACAGGGGCTACTGCATCATCTGGCCGAGGGATGGCGGTACGTTCTGGAGGCAGAGTTGATAGGGTTTACCAAAGGGTCAGATGTGAGTGTGAGCAAAAGAGGAGTCAGGGAAGATTCCAGACCCCTGAGACTAAAGGGCAGAGTCGTCACTGGAGGGGCCAGGTTTATGGGGAGGACCCATCAGATTCTTATGCGACAAGCCAAGTGCGGGGGGAATATGGAATTTGGGGGCGGGTAAGGGTCTCTTGAGATAGAAATTTGGAGGCTGTTTAAACATGGTGTGTGAGCCACGAGACTTGATGAAGGCTCCCGGGGACCGAGTGTGGTGAGAGGGGGGAGCCTGGACACCCCCATGACCAGGGATAAGGATGAGTCAGTGTAACCAGAAAAATGGCTTTAAGCAGTGACTCTTAAAATTATTATTATTGTAGTAAAATATATATAACATAAAAATTGCCATTTTAACCATTTTTAAATAAACAATTCAGTGGTGTTAGTGACATTCTCAATATTGTGCAACCATTGCCATTATCTACTTTCAAAACTTTTTCATCGCCTCCAACAGAAACTCCATACTCCTTAGGCAATAACCCCCTGTGGCCTCCTCTTCCCAGCCCCTGGGAACCTCTCATCTACTTTCTTTCTCTGTGAATTTGCCTATTCTGCATATTTCACGTCAGTGGAATCCTACAATATTTGTCCTTTCATGGCTGGCGTATTTCACTCAGCATAATGTCTCCAAGGTTCATCCTTGTAGCGTATGTCAGAATTTCATTCCTTTTTATGGCCAAGTAATATTTCTCTGTATGGATACCCTACATTTTGCTTATCCATTCACCTGTTGAGGGACACCTGGGTTGTTTCTACCTCTTGGGTACGGTGGACAAAGCTGCTATGAATAAGCAGTGACTCTTTTTTTTTTTTTAAAGTCAGGGTCTCATTCTGTTGCCCAGGCTGGAGTGCAATGGCATGATCGCTGCTCATAGCAACCTCTAACTCCCAGGCTCAAGCCATCCTTCTGCCTCAGCCTCCTGAGTAGCTGGGACTACAGGCATGCGCCACAATGCCCAGCTAATTTTTTTTGGTGGAGAAGGCTCCACCAAACTCCTGGGCTCAAGGGATCCTCCTGCCTTGGCCTCCCAGAGTGCTGGGATTATAGCAGTGACTCTTTTTTTATTCTTATTTCAGCATATTGTGGTGGTACAAAAGTTTAGGTTACGTATATTGCCCTTGCCCCCCCCCCAACCCCTGAGTCAGAGCTTCAAACGAGTCCATCCCCTAGACAGTGCGCATCGCACTCATTATAGCAGCGACTCTTAATGTGGGTTGAGGGATGAAATAAAAGTCATATGTAACACTCCTCCCCAGAAGCCCTTCAGAATCTTCCTGAGGATGTAAGATTTCTTTTGCTTTATAAAAGAGGAGCAAATGTGGGTTAAATTAGGCTGAAAACCTGGCTTTAAAGTAAATGGGACCAGGTGTGGTGGCTCATGCCTGTAATCACAGCACTTTGGTCTCATCTCCAACTCCTGACCTCAAATGATCCTCCTGCCTCAGCCTCCTAGAGTGCTAGGATTACAGGTGTGAGCCACCACGCCCGGCCGTGTAATCACAGTGCTTTGGGAGACTGAGGGAGGAGGATAGCTTGAGGCCAGGAGTTCAAGAGCAGCCTAAATAATATATCGAACGAAACCCTCGCCCCCATCTCTACAAAAAAATAGAAGAATTATTTGGGCATGGTGGCGCATGCCTGTAGTTCCAGCTACTTGGGAGGCTGAGACAGGAGGATCGCTTGAGCCCAGGAGTTTGAGGTTGCAGTGAGCTCTGATGACTCACTGAACTCTAGCCCGGTCAACAGAGTGAGACCCTGTCTCAAAAAAAAAAAAAAAAGTAAATGGGATTAATATAAAAATTTCAGTAAGAATTATATATCAATTATGCACAAAACATTGTTACATATTACATAATATATTTAATAGGAACCTCTTACCTAAATGTCGAGCTTATAGAATCTCTTCTGTGGACGGTTCCTCTGTCATCTGTCTCTGTAGAATGCGTGCTTGATAAAGCCAGGGACCTGGTCTATGTTTTGCTTGGTGTCTGCTGCACACAGTAGGCCCTCTATAAATATTTGTGGAATGGCTAACGGAATTCAGAGCAGCCAGACAGCAGAGAAAGGCCTCCATGCCTTTCTAAGGCAGCTTCTTAGCCTGTGGCCCAGCCACCGGGAAGGCCACCAGGCACATCTTTGTTTTCACTGACTTCTCATAGGAATCAAGCATTTCCTTTATTTATGAACTGAGGCAACACATCGCGAGAAGTTTTTGTTTTTTGTTTTAGCAGTACCTGTGATCCTGTTAACAACAGAAATCACAGATATTTTTATATTACATTGGAGTTGTTGCAGAGTTCTGAAAATATTCTCATCACTACTTTTTAAATTACAGTTGTTGGGAAGACCAGCTGCTACTGGAGCTTATTTAATGTGCTAACAAGAGGCAACATAGTACTCTACACCAAATGCAGTTTTATCAAGTATTTCGATAACTGCATTTCATTATCGTTGGTTAGCTTTGTAATCCCGTGTACTTTAATTTATGCCTTTATACCGAGAGCTTCGCTAGACTGCAGAGGGGGCGGTGGCATGACCAAGCTTAAGAGCCTGCTCGGAGGGCTCGCCTGGCTCCCCGCTGCACGGTCAACCCCGGGACACACACAATCCTGGCCCCAGAGTCACACCGACTGCAGGCGACTGCCGGTTCATACCGGCAGTGCCGCCGCCTCGCCACTAGGAGGCGCTGCTCCCCCCACGCCCGAGGACCCGGGGCGGGGTTGGGCCGCCTCCTCCCGTCTGTCCCAGCTGAAGCTGGCATCAGAATCTCCCGGGAGCTTTTCTCTTCCTTTCGTTTCCTTCCTTCTTTCTTTTTTTAACTTTTTGTTATGCAAAATTTCAAACATGTACAAAAGTACACGAACCCCCAGGGAGCCATCAGCTGGCTGCAGGAATGATCGCCCCATGACCAATTTTGTTTCATGTACACCCTGCCTGGGGCGCTGTCTAAGGTGCAGGTGCCCTGGCCCTGCCCCAGACGGGAATCGGACTGGTAAGGTTCACAGACCCCCCTCCCCTGTCGCAGCCTGGCCCCTGCCTCCCGGACACCTGGCCCTAGCGCGGGCCACCAGCCTGAGTCAGACTAGAACCCTGCTGGAGCTCATTTCCTCCCGCGCAGGCCCCGCGGGAGCTGGAAAACAGCTGACTCCCGTCCTCCGTGCTGTCGCTTCCGGTGGCCATCTGAAGGCCAGTGTTAAGCAACTCCGGCCGCCTCAGGCCCTTGAGCAACCACCCACAGCCACGCTCTGCTGGCGGCCCAGTCTCACAACGTGACTTCTTCCTGTGGATGGAGGGTGGGCCCTGGGGTTGACGACTTTGCGTTTCAGACTGGAGGGACGTTGCTAAGCTATTAAAACTTGGTTTTGAAGTGCCCAGAAAAGCCCCTGTTATGAGCTGAATTGTGTCTCTCCCCGCCCCCTGTCCCAATTCATATGTTGAGACCCTAAGACACAGTACCCCAGGATGTGACTGTATTTGCAGATAGGGTCTTTAAGAGGCAACTAAGTTAAAATGAGGTCACTGGGGTATGCCCTAATCCAACAGGACTGGTGTCCTTGTAGGAAGAGGAAACTTGGACACAGATAAGAACGGAGGGACGGCCACGGAGGGTATGGGGAGAAGAAGACTCATGTCCGAGCAGAGGAGACAGTCCTGGAACACATTCTCCCCGCAGCCCTCAGAAGGAACCAACTCTGCTGACACCTTGATCTTGGACTTCAAGCCTCCAGAACTGTGAGACAGCAGGTTTCTGCTGTTTACCACCAGTCCCCAACCTTTCTGGCACCAGGCACCGGTTTCATGGAAGACAATTTTTCCATGGATGGAAGGAGGGAGGCGGAGCTCAGGCAGTGATGTGAGCGATGGGGAGCAGCTGTAAATACAGATGGAGCTTCGCTCCCTTGCGGCTCACCTCCTGCTGTGCACTCCTTTCCCCCCCTTTCCTAAATTTCATGGAAGACAAAATTTTTCCACGGATGGGGGGCAGGGTGGGGGGTGCAGGTGGAGCTCAGGTGGTGATGTGTGGGTGGCCTGGTTCCTAACAGATCAAAAAAGTTCCTTCCTGGATTGTGCAGACCTGCCCCTAACAGTTTCTGACTGGTGCCAGGGGCAGCCCACACATAAGACTTGGGATTCTCTATCTGTGTGTGTCCCCGGGCAGCCCTGAGTTTGGTTCAGGGTAAGATTCTGATCTCACTCAGCCCCACCCACCTGACCTTCTTGGGAAGTGGGCACCGCGTCCTGATTCCGTATCGGGTTATGAGTTTTGATGCAATGGCAGAGTCCTGTGCCTCCTGCAGCCTGAAGCCCTGTGAAACTCGGCTAGGCAGAAATGCCCGCCCAGTTCACAGGGCTCTTGTCCAAAAATCCTTACACATTTCAATTCAGCGACTGCCCAGATGTGGACCCTTCTAAACACTGGGCCCGTGTGACTGTTTAGGTGACACCCATGAAGCTGGCTCCTCTGTTAGGGAACTGCAGAGAGGAGTAGGCAGGCCAGAGGGTGTCCAGTGACGCCACCAGGAGCCACTCAGTCATCACAGGGGCCTCTAATCAGCTGCCTGGCCCGTCTGACCTGAGCCTTGTGGAAGCTTCTAGATCATGACACAGCGAGATTCTTTCTATGCGGTTCTTGTGTTAATAGCTTCCTCTCATCTCTCTTCTCGTAATCGGAGTCCATGTTGCAAGAGTGACTTCAAATAGGGAAGACAGCTCCTCAAAGTTACTAATTTAGAGACAGGATCATCTGTGATTTCAATTTTAGTTATGAAATTAGACTAGGACAGGATGCTTTGTTTTGCAATGATGTGACATCAAGGATCCTGGGGAGGGGAGAGGTTCCAGCCTGAACAACCGCTACAGAAATACTTCAGGTACACGAAGCACTTCTTGGCTAAAGAGTACAAGGGCCTTCATATTTGGTCATTTACTTTGACATTTTCAGTTCCAACAAAGGAGGAGGAATCGGCTTGTCAAAGGGGCCCCAGGTAATGTCCAGCCTTGGGGGATGATGGAGGGACACATGGGATGAAGAGCGGGAGTCCATTCTTCCTCCTCCTCCTCCTCCTCCTCCTCTACACAGGAGGTGTATCATCAGTTAAAAATTGTGAATTTCAAACAACAGAATGGACTCTGGAGAACCCAAGCAAAAGATGTCTAATGGAAAGATAAGGCAGCTCTTAGGATACTGGATGGAGGATGCTAAGGCAAGGACAGAGACCAGGGACCCTGGGGCACCCAGTTGGTCAGAGCGACAGGATCCTACTTTTAAGACTCTTGATGGGGCTGGTGAGCTGTGAGCATGTTTCCTCTGTGCCCCGAGCTCGTGATGCCTCACGTTCCATCAGGAAGTTGGGGTCACATCTGGTCTTGACCAGGGGAGGGCAGGCATCTTGGTGGGAAGCCCCTGGACCATATCTGGCAGGGGGAACTGGTTCCCCCCAAACACCATGCAGGTACTAGTAGGAATGGAATGGATGCTGGGCAGCAAAAATACCCAATACCCATTAGTCCTTGGGTGTCCCTGGTAGCACCATGCCAGTGCAAGGCACAGAGTAGGTGCAGAATTAATATAGTTTCATTTTGACTGGATTCCCCATGCCACCCACCAATTTTAACCACTGATCCTGAAGAGAGCCCAGAAAAGAAGGGCAAAGGTCATTTCTTTTTTAAATGTATAACAGCTACAGTTTATAGATTATTTTGTACATTTGCAAGCACATGCTTAGAAAACAAAAGTATTTGGTTTTAAATATTCTAGGAAATCAAAATCTAATTATATCAGTTCTCATCTGTGCCTCAGTTTCTGACCTGGGAAATGGGACCGTATTATAATACAATTCACTCTCCCTGATGTGTGATCAAGGCTCCTGTTGGGTTTTAAGGATCCTCTCTGACCCCACAGCCAAATTAGGGAGCAACCTGATCCCGCAGCTCATTTGTCAAAAGGGCCCGTAATTATTCACCCATCCCAGAGGCATCCCTTGAAGAAAGTGTACTCTTTAAGGGCACTGGGTGCTTAGATGTGTTCAAATATAAATACATACGTATGTGTGTGTGTGTGTGTGTGTGTATATATATATATGTATACTTATGTTTTAATAGAATTTTTATTTTGGAATAATTTTAGATTTACAGAAAAGCTGCAAAGGATAGTACAGGGAGTTCTCTCATACCCTTCACCCGGTTTCCTCTGATGTTCACATCTTACATAACCCCATACATTTGTCAGAACTAAGCAATTAACATTGGGATATTACTTCTAACTGAAGACTTCATTGGATTCTACCAGTTTTTCTACTCATGTCCTTTTTTTGTTCCAGGATCCAATCCAGGATATCACACTGCATTTAATCAAATGTAAATATGTATGCTTTAATTTTTTATTTTAAAATAATCATAGATTTACAGGAAATTGCAAAACAAAATGTACAGAGATTCTGTGTCCCCTTTGCCCCATTCCCCCCAGTGGTAACACCTTGTATAACCACACAGCAACATCAAAACCATGAAACTGATACTGGTACAATCCACAGAGCATATTAAATATATATGCATATATATTTTAATCAATTATATTTTTAAACCTCATTTTGCCTCAAAGCCAAGATCAAATACTTTTCCCCAAAACATAAAATTTGCATCTAATTCCACCTGCCTCTAAACTCGAGTCCAAGCATGAAATTCTCAACCTCTCTCTACAATCCTCCAACTACTGACTAGAATCTACCTGTACATACCCCAAAGCAGAAATGCATTCAGCCATAGGTCTGCATACCCTCAACTTACTGTACCTTGAACTCCTCCCAAATTCATGTCGTGTGTGTGTGTGTGTGTGTGTGTGTGTGAAACAGCCCCTCTTGGTCCCAATTCATTCTAAAATCACTCCCTTGGAGCCACCACTGCCCATGTCTTCTAGAATTTTTAGAAAGATAAAGAGCTAGATATATATCCAAGTACATTTCTTCTTCTACTGTCAGAAATAAGCATGACAGAACAGAGCCCAGCTGCTCTGAAGACTGCAGAAGGAAATTAAATGACCACTAAGACATCAGTTTTATCTAAGGCAAGGGCTGTCTGCTATCTCTGTTTCCTTCCTTATTATCCTGGAACTTCTACAGGTGAACTCTCTCTGAGAAGGACAATTTTTCTTGTTTTTATGTTGGCATAATTAAAAGGAAAGCTAGGCCGGGCGCAGTGGCTCACGCCTGTAATCCTAGCACTCTGGGAGGCTGAGGCGGGCGGATTGTTTGAGCTCAGGAGTTCGAGACCAGCCTGAGCAAGAGCGAGACCCCCGTCTCTACTAAAAATAGAAAGAAATTAGCTGGACAACTAAAAATATATATAGAAAAAAAAATTAGCCGGGCATGGTGGCGCATGCCTGTAGTCCCAGCTACTTGGGAGGCTGAGGCAGGAGGATGGCTTGAGCCCAGGAGTTTGAGGTTGCTGTGAGCTAGGCTGATGCCACGGCACTCTAGCCTGGGCAACAGGGTGAGACTCTGTCTCAAAAAAAATAAAAATAAAAAATACAAAAAATAAAAGCAAAGCTAGATGATAAGAGGTTACTTGTAAAGGATTTACCTGAACTCAAATTAATAGACTAGTGAGATCACAAAGTTTAGGATCCTGAATCAATTGCTGGTTGGGGGAAGGCAGAGACATTCTTTACTTTGCCTAAAACTGGGAAAAATGTAAAGACTTCAGCTTAGAGCAATCCTTAGTGCTGCCTCGGTCAAAACTCCCGAGAGGAATCTCAGTGTCGGCCTGCTGCTGTGGCTGGCATTCCTGGCATTTCAGCGGCCCCACTTCAGCCCACGCCTGGCTCCACAGGGCTGCGCAGCTGAGGGGAGTGTGTGGCCAAGTGAGCACTGGGCACCGCTAAGCCAATGTGCATTACAAAGGGACCCTCTCTGAAGCAAGTCTATTTGAGGAAATTCCCACAGGGTGGGATTTGCTGGAGAGCCTGGGGCTGCCTGCTTTATTCTCCAGCATTAAGAGAAAGGGAGGAAGAGGCCGGGCACGGTGGCCTACGCCTGTAATCCTAGCACTCTGGGAGGCGAGGCGGGAGGATCACTTGAGCCCAGGAATTCAAGGCCAGCCAAAGCAAGAGTGAGACCTGTCTCTACTAAAAATAGAAAAATTAGCCGGGCATGGTGGCTCACACCTGTAGTCCCAGCTACTCAGGAGGCTGAGACAGGAGGATCGCTTTAATCCAGGAGTTCGAGGCTGTGAGCTATGATGATGCCACTGCAATTTACTTGCGATGGAGTGAGACTCTGTCCTTAAAAAAAAAAAAAAAAGAAGGAGGACTGGCTTAGATCTGAGGGGGGACCCATCACCTGGAGTGTATCAAGGCCCAGGTTAGACTCCGAATCCCAGAAAACCTCCCCACAGGGCCTCTGACTTTCAGAGAGGTCAGAATGGGAACAGGCAGCACCGTGATAGGCAAGACGGGGCAGAAGGTGGGTCCTGCCAGGTGGGCAGGAGCAAGGGAGGTGCCCTGGGCAGTGGCTGGGAGGGGAGGGGGCATTCCAAGACCGGGAGTCACAGCAAGTGCTGTCCTTGGCCTGTGTCAAAGGTTCCCGAGGCCCCCACCTTTGGTGCCACATGGACCCTGGAGGCTCATCTTAGTCAATGGGGTCCGAGGAGTAAGCCACTGACATTCAGCTTCACTTCTTGGGCTTGGACAAATTTCTGTAAGTACTTTAGACTGGAGAATAGTGGGCAGAGTCAGTGGGAGAGAGACTGGAAGGCCCACTGCTCGGTGTCAGAGGGCATGCGCACACCAGCAGGGCAAAGGCACAGACCAGCGGCTGGTTTAGCGCTCTGTCCAACACAGGGCCCACCTGCAGGCTATCTCAGGCTTACTGGAGGCCAGGGCTGTGCCTCATGGTCCCTCTACAACCTCTGGTGGCTTGGGTCCAGCTCCAGTTGCCATGGCAACCAGTCCAGCCGGCCTCACAGTTCACTGGCCCCAAAGTCGGCATCTGTAGGTAGAGCTGGTGAGACCCACAGAACTTAACTCTTCCCAGCTGAGCTCTCTTGGAGCCACCTTTCTCATCAGCCACTGGGGCAGAAAATGCCACCAACGTCTCACTGATGACAACATCCTGGGCCTGGCTTCAGCTGAAAAGGAAAATTCTCCCCCAGGCAGACACATCTCTCAAAGCCTATGCGGACACTTTCTACGGCTGCATTTGAAATCTGTCTCACGGGGAGAGAGAGAGAGTGTTCAAGTCACTCCGCAAAGCAGGTCTACAGGCAGCCCTAGGCCCACCTCTCAGGAGCACAGATTCTTGAGCCCAACTGCTTGGGTTCAAAACCTGGCTGCCTTTCTGCATCCTTAGCTACTTTTTCTCTTTGTACTTCTGCTTCCTTCTCTGTTAGACGGGAATAAAAGCAGAGGCTTGCTCATGACAGAATACATTTAGAATGCTTAGGCCAGGCCTTCGTGCATAGTAAGCGCTCCGTAATGCGGGCTACTATTCTCCTGACAAGCAAACTTCTCCCACCAGCGCTGCCCACACCGCAGCCCCAGTGCCTCTGCCGCCCACTCCCATGGGCAGGCTGCTCCAGGGGCCCAGAGCTCACTTCCCAGCCACCCTCACCCTCCACGGCGCAGAAGAGCTTCTGGCGTCCTGCCCTCTCTCGCGGTCCGGGCATCTCTGGCCTCTTCTTCCCGGCGGGGCCCACAGCGTGCAGCACTTCTAGGGCAGTATACTTGCTGATTGCTTCCTTTACATTTCTCACAACAACCAGCTAAGACACTGCCAAAGAAACACTCACAGCCGGCCTGTCGATGGCATCGGAGGGCACGCGGGGGGCAGGCCTGTCCTGCCCTCCCTAGGACCTGTTGACGAGAAGGAAATTGGGGGAGGGAAGAAAGGACGGAGGAGAAAGCTGAGACCAGCAGCAGAACCCAACAGGGCTGGCCTCCACTAGTTGACAAGGAGGAGAAAATTAAAGAAAGCACTTCGCTGCCAGAGAAAAAGTTAGAAAAGGATAGTAGTTTAAAAGTTAACATGTCCCCATGAAAGGGAAGCCATAAATTAGCACCGACTCCTCCCCTGTCCCTGGCACCATTTAGAGAGTGGATCAGTCCTGGTTCCGCCAGAGAATTGGGACCAGGAGACAGAGATCAAGACCCTTATTTCACGGACTGGCTGACGTGCCTGTGGGGCCGGCTAGGCCAGCGTGACAGCTACAGGGCAGGCCGGGAACTCTCGGCAGAGCTGACGGTGTGGTCCAGAGCGGGCATTTCCTCTTCCGCAGGGAAACCTCGGCTTTGTGCATAGGCCTTTCAGCTCATTGGGTGAGCCCACCCCAGCAGAGAGGGGCAACAGAGCAGGTTTATCAGCTCAGAGCAGCATTTCTCAGCTTTACCAGGTGAGAATCACCTGGGCAGTGTGTTGAAAATGCAGATTCCCAGCTCCGCACCAAGAGGCTCTGATTCAGCAGGTCTGGGACAGGCCCAAAGGCACATTCTGCAGTAACCGTGACCTCAAATAAGCACAGGAATAAGCAGGAGCTCAAATAAAAGTTGCTCTCCCTCAACTCCCAGCCAAGACTGGATGGGGTGGGGGACCCCAGACTCCCAGAAACAGATAGCTAAGTGCAAATAAAGTGACCGTGGCCACTTGGACTTTGTGGGCACAGAATAAGCCCAGCCAGGGATTGGGGTGTGAAAGGCAGGAATGTGGCCCCGCTGCTCGACAGGGCGGGTGTCTCTCAGGGACGGGCACCTTCTACGCCCCGGCAGAGGCCTTAAGCAAACACGCACGCAGTGAAGGGTGGCTGCCAAGTCCTTAGGCTCGGAGGCAGGGCCAGAGGGAAAGACAGTTCAGGAGAGCAAGATGGGAGATTGGGGACATCCAAGCCAAACCACATGCACCTTCTACAGCCAAGCAGCCCCTACCCTGGATTCCCAAACAGAACCCCGTTTTCTGAATCTAGGCAACCATTCGGGTGAAAGTGTCTGCCCACAAAGGCTGCCACCTGGGCACCGTGGTCAGGAGGGGTCCTTCCTTCTCCTCCTGAGTCCAAGGCCCTCAGATGAAGAAAATCCTCCCAGTCAGAGAGAGGAGGCACCAACCGTGGGGACAGTCTTCCTGATTAGAGACCACAGGCCTGGACTTCAGGGACAATCTTCCCAGAGAGAGGAGGCCTGGACTCTGGGGACAGTCTTCCCAGTCAGAGAGAGGAGGCCTGGACTCTGGGGACAGTCTTTCTAGCCAGAGATTACAGGTTTGGACTCTGGGGACAAGCTTCTCAGTCAAGAGAGGGGCGGCTAGGATTTTAGTCCAGGGCGCACAGTCCATGAAATTTGACTGTGTTCCACGAAATACAAAACACTCCAACTCAGCAGTCTTTAGCCAAGTCAGACTTTCCTGGAAAGTCGCAACCCGAGGACAGCGGTTTAAATATGTGTCCCCTTCCCAGAAAGGCCTTTGGTCTAATTATCAGGCTGAGCTTGTGCTGCACTCGCAGAAGCTGCGGGAAAGGCCAGAGCTCCGCTCAGAGCTCCTGAAAGGGAAAACCAAAACTCGGACGTCCCCCTGATCCAAACACAACAAGCCTACGTGCGAATCAAGAGATTGCTTTAATGTCCTCTGATAGGTCAAAGGGGGGCGCAACTAAAGTAGGGCCACCGTTGACGGCCTTGGGAAGAAAAGCCAACTTCATGAAAGCAGCTCGGCAAGGCTGGGCTGTAATCCCTTCGTTTAAAAGTATCCAGACAGCAAAGCCCTCCGCTCTCTGCGGGGAAATTCAGCCGTTTCATCTAATCCCCTTGGAACCACGAGAACAAGCGCTACCGAAGTACGGGGCCTGGGGGACAAAGGACAGTACCGAGGACAAGTCACGGTTTTGCCTGACACTCCCCTGCCAGGCTTTGGAAGGAATCCGCAGATGTTTAACACCAGCCACGAGTCCTCTTGTGCCTCGAGATGACATCAAAAGCCTGAAGGAGTTTTTCTGCCCCGCCTGGGTCCCACCCAGAAAGCCTGGCCTGGCAGTGGGAAGGTGACGGTGGCTGAGGGGCCTCTGCAGCTGACTCTGGGTTGGAGCCAGGGCGGAGAGAGGAGTGGCCATCTCGGGGACGGGACCCAGAAAGACAGACTTGGAAGTTTTGAGTCTCAAAAATGACGGACAGGTCTGTGTCTGCTGGAAGAGCTTTCGCCGTTGGAGGGATGGGGGACCACTCTCGTTTCCCCCATTTTAGGAGCTCGTGGTGCCTGCCCAGGAGAAAAGAGAAAACTCCAGCAGTCGCTAGTAGGTGACGTGTGCGAGCACCTGTCCCCCACCGGTACCCGCAGCATCTCTGGGTGAACTTTGGGGCTGCCAGCCAGAGACTCGTTCAGTATCACACTTTCTATTATTAATATTGATATTTAGGACTCTATTTCTTCTTTTCTAGTTCTTAGGGATGCAGCCTTAATCAGCCAACTCTGAGAGGCAGCAGGTTCATCAAAAAAAAAGAAGAAAAGCTCAAATCCCGAAAACCAGTAGCCCAGATGCTTACTGGGAAGAGGGGTCTCCCTGAGCAGTGAAAGGTTCAGAGTCTAAAACTACTCTTGCATTGGGGGTTTTATAAAAAAATAAAAAACAACAAACAAAAAAACGCCATGTATTTGAGGAGCAAGAGTTACTGTATTATCCTCAAGTCAGTTAGAAATTGGAATAAATTTAAATTTTCCAATGTAGCAGATACTGTGGGTCACCTGCTCTAAATCCGCACCCCCTTTCTTCCTGCTCACAGACCCTGATTTGGTTCAGGTGCCCCCCCCCAGGCCACGTGCCTCCCAAAGCCCATCATTGTAACCCCTTCCCTCGCCACTGATTGGCTTAATGCCGGGTGCAAGACACAATTCTGGCCAATGAGGAGCACGGGAAAGTCAGCCAGGGTTTCCCTGCTCATAACCAGAGACCCCAGGAAGAGCCAGACGAGAGGGGAGCTGGCAGGAGACGAAGCCCTGGGGTGAGGAGGATGAGGACCGCAGAGCAGAAACAGAACCAAACTCCATGGCATTACTGAGCCACAGGAAGTAGTAACCTAGCCAAGGCTACCCAACCTCTGGACTTCTTTTATAAAATCTTTAATGTTCTGATTAAGTCACTTTGAGCGAGAATTTCTCTTATTTGCAGCTGAAGGAATCGTAACAGATATATACCATAATCTAAGCAATTGTGACATCAATGATTACCTTGGAATAAATAAAAAAGCAAATCACTTAATAAACAACTCTGTTACAAAGCGTTCGCTAACAGCAAAAACTGCTTCCCTGTCCTCTCCCTGCAGAGCGTGACATGCAAGGGGAGTTTCAGACAATCGTAGCATCTGCTCTGAGCCTTTCACATCACGGGGGCCCCTCCCCACTAAAGCATCCGGGCAATGCCCCAGGATGGCAGCAGGGAAGACAGGGTGCACCTGCAGAGATGGTAGATATGTCTGCAGAGATGCCAAGCAGGACAAAACCAGTCCTACTTTCAGGTGGGGTGTCCTGGGCTTCATTCAAGCAGACCTGTGCTCCTTCCCCTCCTGTCCTCAGGCCACAAATCCCCCCAAAATCTGCCTAAGGTAAGAGTCCCTGGCCAAGACACAGTGGGGGCGAGAAAGCAGGAGACTAAGTTTCCCAAGTCTAGTCTTCTTAATAGGAGAGGCGATTTCAAAACTTCCAACAATTCAAAGTCAGAGCCAGCCCCAGTGAGGGGCTGCAGCATAAATTTGATTTTTGCAGGGAGCGCAGCACCCACCGTTTTCTCTGGATAGGAACTGGGGGAGCTTCCCCGACAGGGTCAAGTCCTGATGTTGAGCAGAGGCAACCCCAGCCCACCCCTTTCCACCCCAACCCTCCTTAAGAAGGAAAGGAAAACAGCCCACCCAGCCACGGCGAAGCCTTCCATAGGCCTTCCACGTGCAGTTACACCAACACTCGTGGTTTCTGGGCTTTGCCTCCCCAGTTTGCCATCAGGCATCCAAGCTCCATACGAAACCTGCTTTCCAGCATCGAGGACTTGAAAACCAGAAATGCTTTTCCAATGCCAAGGCCAAATCTCCTACACACAAACACAACAAATCCCTCTCCAGACAAATTCTTGAACCCACCCATCCCAAAGGCCTCTGTCTCAAGTTGTAAATGTTTCCTAAAGTTGTCAGTGAACTAAACCAGCAGAAAAAAGAGAAGGGCAGGTTACTTGCTTTGTGGGCTGGAGGAGGACCCTGGGTTGACTGGCTGTCAGCTGCGGGGGCTGGCTCCACCTGTCCGGCCTGTTGGGTTCACGCTGCCTCTGGGCCTGGCACGGTTCCCCTCTCCCCTCCCACCTGAGACCTGTGCCCAGCTGATCAGGCACTGGAACGTCTCTCCTCTGTCATTTGAATTCTAACCCTAAAGCTCGTGGAGAGAAAGAACAAAGGGAAGAGGGAGAAGGGAGTAGGGAGAGGAAAAATCCCGGCCCCCACACCCAACCGAAGTCCTTCCGTGATGGCCACAGAGGTGAGACTGGGTGGGGCCCAGAGGCTGGGCCAGGCTGTGCACAGTGATCGTCGGGTCAAATTCCAGGGCTGCTCTTTCCCCTGGGCTGCTATTTCAGGAAAGCAGCTTTACTCCTGCAGTCGACAGACTGGCTACCACGGATGCTGGAATCCGGAAGACTCGGAGCTCTGCCGAGGCCCGGGGCAGGTAAAGGCAGGGAGAACAGTCCCGCAGAGGAAAGAGACAGTTCCAGCTGCTGCAGGCGCCTCCCAAACTCTGCTCTGAGCACAAGCAGGCCCACCCATCCCTCGTGTCCCTACCTGCCAATAAGGGTCACCAAGCACTTGGGGTACTGTCTGGTTTGGAAGAGGAGGACTTGGCTTGATGTATTAACCAGGGTGCTGAGGGCACAGCTGGTGGGGCTGGTGGCATCGGGTCTAACAGCATCACTGGCTATTTTCCTGCCACCCAGGACCAAGGGTCCTTAGCAGCCAGATTTAGCTTCTCTTGCCTTTCACTGCCGGCTCCCAGTGCTCGTCAGGCACAAGTCAATACCAAGCAACTGAGCACACAGCACTGCCTGGGTGTGAGGTCACAGACTCCGGGCCTGGGATGGGGCGGGCCGGGTGTCCGATGCGCAACTCCCAACCACTGCTCAAGTTCAATCATGTGCTTCTGAGCTGGCCAGTTGAGCCAAGCCTTAACTGCAGGACAGAAACAGCGAGGGCCCAAGATGAGAGCTGGGGCACACAGGTCTTTTGATAACCCCGGTTTTCCAGTGCAAGGGGGATGCTAAGGTACAAAGTGCTTACTAGGAAACCAGAACCCATTTTCCTAAGGAGGCAGAGAGGCAGGGCAAGGAGCCCAAGAGAGGACCTGAGATGGAATTCAGACAGAGCCCCGCCTCCCAGGTGACAGCCCTGCTCACCAAGGTGGGGGGAGGAGAAGGCTGCCTGCTGCCAGGTGTGGCCATGCAGGTCTTCAGCTGGGACCTCAGGGCTGTGTCTGTCCCTGAGCGCAACACTGGGCTTTGTGAATCCCTCTGTCAAAGCCACACTTGCTCTGTGGCCCCAGGAGTCACTGGCAAACACGCAGGCCTTGCTCAAGGGTCCTGATGCACAGCAGAGGCGTGGGACGCAGGGCAGGGACCCGGCGGGAACATCCTGGGACCTGACTCCTTGTGCACAAACAGCCCGGCCTTTGCCTTCCTCCCCCGCCAGTCTCCCGGGTCAAAGGCCTTAAGAAAATCCCCCAAGCACTGGCCAACTCAGACCACCCTGGCCCTTAGATCATCTGCTCGTCACTGGGCTGGGACCCAACTGAGTAAGAGGGAAATGCTGAGCGATTTCGGAGAACTGAACGGCACAGGTGTTCACCACCACACTGTCAGCGGGAGCTCAGCATGCCCTTGAACACTTCAGGGAGGTATTTACCAAGCGGTGCTAAAAACGAAGTTGAGGATTTCTGCCTCCAATTTAGGAAAAAGAAAAAAAGTCTTTGACATTTACATACCAAGTCCCATGATAAGTCATTTGGGATCCCCCAAAGTAGGAAGGCTGCCTGCGGTTAGACTGGATGAGTCAACAAACAAATGAGCCCGGTGAAGTCAGCCTCTTGGACAAGGAACAAAGGAAACGCACCCAAGTGAGAGGCAGTGACGAGGACACAGCCGTGGTCACAGAAAGTCCATGTCTGAAGCCTCTAACCCTGCACTTCTCGACGGGGGACAATTTTGTCCTCCAGGCAACATCTGGCAATGTCTGGGGACGTTTCCAGTTGTCACCAATTGGGGGGCAGGGAGTGCCACTGGCATCCAGAGGGCAGAGGTCAGGGATGCTGCTACACACCCTGCTGTGCACGGGGGCAGCCCCCACAGCAAAAAATTATCTGGCCCCAAATGTCGGTAGCACTGCAATTCAGCAACTCCTCTAATAAATACACTGAAAAGTGTCTCTCTCTTCTTTGCAAGTCCTGGGCAAATAGTCCCCTTTAGTCACTGACATGACCCTCAGCCTCGAGGGCCGCCGGTGGTGGCAGCTCCTGCCTGCGGCGACCAGGCTTCACGCGGTCAGCAGCTCGGAGGGGCTTCTGGGCACAGACCCCAGCTTGGGTGAGCTGCCTGGCCGCCCCCTGCCCCCGGCCCCTTGCCGAGGGTTCTAGAGCCTCGGAACCTCCCCCTGCTGTTGCAGCTCTGAAGATCCCACAGCAAAGCCAGGAAACTACAGGAAAGAGAAAGAGCAATGACAGTCCTCATGATCATCGGAACAGACGACCTCACATGTGGCAGGTGCTTCACAGGTGACCTCACCTGAATAACTAAGGGCCTCGCCTGCTGTCCAAGGCAATCTTTCTGCTTTCCCGACCCGCCAGGCCAGTGGAACACTCAGGGGCCACCCGTCCTCGATGCAGGGGTAGGGGAGGAGGGAGAGCCATGTGTCCACCTTCACTTTAGACACAGGCAGTGCACGGAGAGAGGTGGACACTGACTGAGACCCCTGAGCTGGACTCCCCGCCAGGACCTGCGGAGACAAGCCGGGGGGCGTGGTGAGGAGCAGGACCCTTGGAGCCACTCCAGCCTGGCGAGCCGCAGAGCCAGAGCTGGGCAGAGTTGGTGGCAGCCTGCCTGGGGAACCAGGACGAGCCGCTCTGGCTGCTCCGTGGCAGGCCCCTGCAGTGGAGGGTCTGGACTGGGACGGGGTCACCGTGTCCCTCAGAGACTGAGGCTCCAGAAACAGAGACAGCATATCCCAGTCCCTGGAGTTTTTTCTGGGCTGCCACAACACTCAGCAAGAAGTCAACAGAAACCATCCCTAAGAGGTGGGTGGACGGGAGGGACACGCCACTGGGGCCGACAGCCACTTCTCTGGGGACTTGGGAGGGAGGAGAGAGGCAGGACAGAAATAGGCTCAGCTCATTAACTTCACCGACATCTGAATTGTTTGATTTTTTTATGAATATTATTACTTATTTTATAATTCTAAAAAAAATTAGAAAAAAATAGGAATAAGGGCAGAATATCTCGTAGCCACACCCACTTTGCTCGGAAATAGAGTCTCGCCTGCTTGGGGAGCCCCCGCTGCAGTCTGGGCTGAGAATCTACCTGCTGCTGTTCCTGGTCACAGACCCCAGAAAGCTGCCCCCAGATAAGACTCTGAAAGGGCCAGAGGACAGAGGTGACAAGAGACAGCTCCCTGCGCTACGTGAGTACCCGCCTCCAGCTCAGCTAGGAAATGAAAATAATGAGCCCATGGCCCAGGCCCGGGTTGGGGGCAGCTGCCCACCTGACACCGCCACCACTGCCGGCCCCACAGCCTAAGACCTTTCAGCAGGAGAGAGGGCAGAAGTGGGGAGACACCCGCGTGTCAGCAAACCCCGGGAAAGCGGGACCCGGAGCCCCTTGTGAAGCTCAGGCAAAGAAGGGCAGGACGTGAACCGCCAGGCAGGCAGGAGCCCAGTCGCTCCAGGACGGAACAGAAACTGCTCCCAGCAGCTTAGATGCCGTCGCACCGGCACACACAAAGCTGTTAAGATCAACACAACGTTCTGGATCCATCACCTGCCCCTGAGGTGGGTGGCGAGGAGGAAAGTCACGCACGGCTAAAATGCTGTGCCCTCCTGGCACCTTTCCGCTTGCAGCCCTCTCGCCATCCAGCCTGCTCTCAGTTCCCCCAGCACAGCCTCCGCCAGCTGCCCGCGCCCAGCTACATCACGGCCCGCTCCGACCTCCGGAACTGCCACTCGGAACCGCCACCTCCACTCCGGGCCTCAGGTGCTGCTTCAGCTCCTCACCCCCCTCATCTGCGACAGTGCGGGGCTCCCCTCCTCTGGCTCTGTCATCCCCAGCAGCATGAGTCCCTCACACAGGCGTCCCCAGGATCTTCCACCTTCCCAGGTCCCCCTGTCCTGCAAGAGGGACTCTGACACCCAGAGCCAGTGCTGGAGCTGGGCGGCCACTGGGCTGAGCCACCGGGGCGACTCCCATTCTCTCCCGTTCTCAAGGGCGTCCACGTCCCGATGACACCGTGGTAAAGCACGAAACGCAGCGTTTCCACACGACATTTTAACGATCCAGTATGCATTGTAAAATGCTGTAAAGGAAGATGGGTAGGCTGATAATATTCAAGATAATAATCTCAGCTGTGTGTGTCTTTAGCTTAAGAACATACGGGTACAAAGACAAACGAAAGCAATAATCCCAGTGGGCTAGCAGGACAGAGAAGTCACTTTGCTGCCAGGGAAATGCTGCCCCTCTGGGTCACAGGAGAGGACAGCAGCTCCCTGGAGCCCACATTTGGGGTCCTGGCGCTCTGCAAAGGCGGCCAGATCTGGGGGTTGACAGGTGATCTGGATGCAGGAGCCCTGCAGATACGGATTCCCGGGCAGGAAGTTCCTGGGGGAAACCTGCTCTGCCACCCAAAGGGGAGGGCTCAGCACCCAACATCCCACTGCGGCAGGACAGCCCCAGGCTGCACCACCAAGTGTTGTCCCTCCTGTTCCTGTCCCCACACACTGGTGACTCACTTCCCACCTACGTCTCTAAGTATTCGGCGTCCTCAGACCTTGTCTGACCCCTGGTTCACTGAGTGAAACCTGTCCCCAGGTGAATGAAACCTGTCCCCGGGTGAATGCCAGATACCCTGACACGTAGTGGGAGACTCATCCCCTTCGGAGGATTTCGCATTCGCATGTGGAATAAATCTTCTATCTGGCCTAAGCCAAAAGAATAAAGCTCTAATTTTTTTTTTTTTTTTTTGAGACAGAGTCTCACTTTGTGCCCAGGCTAGAGTGCCATGGCGTCAGCCTAGCTCACAGCAACCTCAAACTCCTGGGCTCAAGCAATCCTCCTGCCTCAGCCTCCCGGGTAGCTGGGACTACAGGCATGAGCCACCATGCCCGGCTAATTTTTTCTATATATATTTTTAGTTGTCCATAATTTCTATTATTAGTAGAGATGGGGTCTCGCTCTTGCTCAGGCTGCTCTCGGATTCCTGAGCTCAAACAATCCGCCCGCCTTGGCCTCCCAGAGTGCTAGGATTACAGGCATGAGCCACCACACCCAGCCTAAAGCTCTAATTTTTAAATTTCAGCACAAACCGGCTCACTGAGGGAGACTGGGTGGAGGGGGCAGCAGAAGGGGAGCTGTCCCTGAGCTCACAGCCCAGGGCCCTCTGCTCACACTGATGACGCCAACTCTCTGGCCCCTGCGCCTTCCACGGACCAGTCTCTCTGCCCTGAGCACCCTCCCTCCAGCTTCACCAACCAACTCTTACCCGTCCTCAGGCCTCGGTCCGCCTTCCTCTCCTGGGGGAGGCGCCTTACACCCCACCCTGCCCCAAGCATCACACATGTGCCGGTCCTCACCAACTGAGTGTAAGCTTCCTGTTTCTACTCCTAACACCTGGCGTGGTGCACAGGACACAGCAGACGCCAATCAAGGGCTGTCGGGAGAGCGGCAGGAGAGGAGGGGAAAGGAGGCAGGCTGGCCAGCCTGTACTCAGAACCAGTGGACTCCAAGTTCGAATCCCTCCTTAGTTTAACGACCTGCCTCAGGTACATGGTGTGTACATCAGGGTGGACAGCACAGGTGAGGCAGCAGATGGCAAGTGTTTTAAACACTGTAAAGGTAAGAAATCATGGCCGGGTGCGGTGGCTCACGCCTGTAATCCTAGCACTCTGGGAGGCCGAGGCGGGTGGATCGCTCGAGGTCAGGAGTTCGAGATCAGCCTGAGCAAGAGTGAGACCCCCGTCTCTACTAAAAATAGAAAGAAATGATTTGGACAGCTAAAAAATATATATATATAGAAAAATTAGCTGGGCATGGTGGCGCATGCCTGTAGTCCCAGCTATTTGGGAGGCTGATGCAGGAGGATCGCTTGAGCCCAAGAGTTTGAGGCTGCTATGAGCTTGACGCCACGGCACTCTAGCCCAGGCAACAGAGCGAGACTCTGTTTCAAAAAAAAAAAAGAAATCATGCTTCCATTTTACACTGTCTTTGAATACACCTAATTTGTAAGTTAATAGTGATTTGGATTTTTCATAAGTTGATCTGCAAGTTGGTTGCTTGGACTAGGAATGCCATGCCCCAAAGTAACAATATAATAAATGTGGGCAGGTTTGCAGCCCACAGCCAGGGAGTCCACTTAACTGAGTGCCAGGGCTTGGGGCAGACCTCAGACATCCAGAAACACGGGGCACTGCCCTCTTGTGGGGGAGGGCCCCGTGGCGCCCAGGATGACGGTGGGCCGGGGAAGATACCTGGATACTCAGCGAATGAATGAAAGTATGAGTAGTAACCCAGCAACAGCAGCAACATCAGCTGTGGCCCCAGTATGCGTCAGGCACAGTTCCTAACCCTTTAGCTGTGTCACACTCACTGCATTAAGCTGAAAAACACCCCGAGAGATATTTGAATGCAACATTTGAATGTGGGTCTTGGAAGAGCTGATTAAGATCTAGAAATGAGATCATCTTGGATTATCTGGGTGGTCCCTAAATCCAGTGACAAGTGGAGATTTGTCAGAAGGAGATTTGAGACAGAGAGAAGGGAAGACACAGATGCAGTGAGAAGCCACCAGAGGACGGAGCAGAGATTGGAGCGATGCCGCCAGGAACTCTGGGATAGCCACAGACACTGAAAGGAGACAGGAAGGATTCTCCCCTGCAGCCTCCAGAGGGGATAGGGCCCTGCCGGAGTTCAGACTTCTGAACAGTGAGAGAACAAATTCCTGTTGTTTTAAGCCACCCAGTTTGTGGTCATTTGTTGTAGCAGCCACAGGAAAGTATTACACTCCCAGAGTCATGAATGAACTCATTAAACCACTGCAACGGGGATTGGGTGGGGGGACCAGGAATCCGGGTAAGAAAAAGGCCCCTGAGCAGCCGAAACTCCTGTGCCCAAGTTCCTGCCCTTCCTCAGAAAATATCGATACCCTCGACGCAGTGTCCTGTTAATATTCTCATATTCTGTTAATCAGTACTCTCCTTGGATAAACACACTCCCCTCCTACCAATTTTACAGTTAGCTGAAGTTCAATATCAAGGAAATAACACAACTAGCATTAAATGAAAGCAATGAGTCAAAGCAATGCTTTGTTTTCAAATGACACTCCTCCCTTCTTCTGGCACTGGGTGGGGGCGAGCTTGCCCTAGAAAGCCACTGTATTAACTCGTACTTTGCACACAATGCTAACAGGAATGGGGGTTTCTGATCCCACAGTAATTTCAGGTTTGCTCAAATCAGATTCACCGACAAGACCAAGGAGAGAAGTGAGAGGTAGAGAACAAGGGAAGAGGTAGAAATACTATAAAACACACTTGCCAACACTTAGAAAAAGCCCTGTGGTCTGAGGCCAGGGCCTTCCGGCCGTTACTCCATACAGCCATGCAAGGCATGTTCAACGCCATCACCTAGCTCAGCAGGAAAAGGTAAAAGTGTGTTTATTTTGTTTTAAGAAGCAAGGGAAGCATGAGTTACACTCTAGAAAGATTTTCAACCAAAAAGGACATAATGGAAAAGTTCTGGTGGACACGAGGATGAATCTTCAGTTGTCTAAAACACCCACGGTTTCCCAGGGATCTGTCTGCCTGGCTTTAAGAGGGTCCCATCCAGAGGGACCCTGTGCCCAAAAGACAAACCACCCACAAGAGGCGACACTCTGCTCCCTTCCATTTTCCTACCGCAGTGGGGAGCCTCTGACCCCACCCGACCCCACGGCACTCCCCAGCCCCTTGGGGCTGCCTCCCATGCCTGCGCCTCCCGCCTCTGCACTCCTACACACTGTTCCCTTTGCCTGCTTGTCCCCGCAGTGAACTCCAGGGTGGTCCCCGTGTCCACAGGGAGTGAAGCCACCCATGACGTCCCAGGCAGAGGGTGTCCCGCCCTCTCCTCTCTGTTAACTCTGCCCTGGACGTGGCAGGGACATGGCCATGTTTGTGTCAACACTCAGCACAGTGTTGAGCACACAAGACAGAAGGAGCTTGCCAAAGTGTGCCGGACATGTGAACACATGAATACATGAATCAAGGAATAAATAAATAAACGGATGAATTTTTAAGTTTTGATTAAATGCCTAAATTCTTCACTGAGCTCTCGCTTCCTTCATCGCTGACTCTGTCTCTCCCAGGCTGTTTCTCCTTTGTAAACTCCCTGGGACCATTAGCCAAAGAAACAACCACGACTGTATTAACTCCCTGGAAGGTGAGTCCTTGCAATCTGGCGGGGGTGGGGGGAGATCAGGGATAATGACAGAAATGCTGCTGGTGTCCTAATTTTCTTGTAAGCTTTTAACAGGACAAGAAACCATAAAGACATAAAGAGACAAGAGAGCCACAAATGGAGTTAGAAAATGTAGGGGACAGAGTCTAAGGTGGCCCTAGTGACCACTGCCTCCTGGTGTTCATGGCTTTGTGTGAGCCCCTCTTTGAGTACACCTGATTGGCTTCTAGCCAACACAATGCGGCACAGGTGGCAGGTGTCACTCCACAATCATGTGACCTTACAAAAGACTCCCTCTCTTGCTGGAAGACTCATGCTGGAGACGTTCTCTGTGGCTGGCTTTGAAGAAGTAAGCTGCCATGCCCTGAGAGAGTCCAGGGAGGGGACTACATGGCAAAGGTCTGTGGGTGGCCTCCAGGAGCCAAGAGCAGCTCCCAGCCAGTGGCCAGTGAGAAGTCACAGACCTCAGTCATCCAACTGCAAAGAGATGAATTCCACCAACAACGGAGTGAGCTTGGAATAGGACCCTCCTCCAGTCAAGCCACCAGATGAGACCTCGGCCCTGCCTGAGACCCTGATGACAGCCATGCACAGGACCCAGCTAAGCTGTGCCCAGACTCCTGACTCACAGAAACTGTGAGCTCGTAAATGTGTGTTTTCTAAGCCACAGAGTTTATGGTCATCTCTTATGTAGCAAGAGATAGCTAACGGAATGATGATGACGATGATGAAGACGACAACAATGACAGCTTCTGACAATTACGTGGTCTGTGGTTCTCAAGGTACTGTCACACCCATTTCAGTTCCCCTCCCAGTGCCTGTCACCCTGCATCTTGACAGTGGCAGAGGGATCATGACTGCAGGCAGGCTCCAGTCATACTACACGCATTCAAGCTGGGCTCTGCCATGACCACACTTGTGCCGAACAACGTAACCCTGCCCAGCCTCAGTTTCCTCATATGCAAAGATGGAAACAACAGCAGCCCCCTCAGAGCATTGTTATAAGGACTAAACAAGGTACCATTTATAAAGTGCTTAGCACGGTGCCTGGCACACTGTTAGAACTCAACGAACGTTGGCTACTTATGCATCACTCACTTACCTCTGTGCCCTGACCAGACCGTAAAGACCATGAGGGTGGCAGCGGGCTGTCTCACTATCCTACCTGGAGCACAGAGCCAGGAACATGAGACGGGCGGATCAGGGAGTATTTGGGAATAAGTGACCTGTCTCGTGGGATCTGCCTAGTGAGTCTGGGAGGTAGGCAGGACAGAAATGACTTATTCTCAGATAAGAAGACAGGTTTGGAGATGTTAAATTCTGGCTGTGCGCCACTGAGGAAATGATGGGTAAAACGAGGACAGTCTCACTTCCAGACAATGTCCTTTATATTTCTCCACTGCCTTAAATACAATTTCTAACAAAGTTAATTTGACACATATTTAAGGACAAGCACAAGTGTTAGCCTCAAGTATAGTAATTAGGCTTAAATGGAAATAATTCACATAAATGAACATAATTAGCACTAAGTATACACAGTCAAAGCACACTTTTCTGGAAGCATTTGGAAGAGGTGTGATCTTTGGTGAAGGGGAGAGAATGAGAGAGGCAGGGGAAGTGTTTGCTATTTTTTAAAAAATTCAGCATGGAGGCCAGGTGTGGTGGTGCACTCCTGTAATCCCAGCACTGTGGGAGGCCGAGGCAGGAGGATCACTTGAGCCCAGGAGTTCAAGGTTATAGTGAGCTATGATTGTGTCACTGCACTCCAGCCTGGGTGACAGAGTGAGACTGTCTCCTAAAAAAAATTTAATTTAATTAAAAAAAAATTCAGTGTAGAATGACGTGGCTTTTGAGTGGATTTAAGGGAACAGAAGTTCAGAAGTATTTTGGGGTGAAATGGCTTTTGAGAGGATAAGACAGCCCTTGATGGGTGTCAAAATAGGGGTTTCTGGAGAGCTGTGAGCCCCCACAGTGCAGGCTCAGAGCTGCTGGGCAGTGGGCAGAGGTGCTATGCCCAAGACCAAAAGGGAAGAGACCAAACACAAATTATACCTGGTGTGCAATACAGTCATCTCCCAGCATCCAAGGGGGACTGGTTCCAGGACCCCCATAGATACCAAAACCAGAGGATACTCAAGTCCCTTTACTACAGCGGTGGAGCATTTGCATATAACCTACGCACATCCTCCTGTATCTTTAAATCATCTCTAGATTACTTATAAACCCTAATAGAATGTAAACGCTACTAAATAGTTGTTACACTGTATTGGTTTTTTATTTGGATTATTTTTTATTGTCATATTGCTATTTCTTTTTTTTTTTTCCTTGAATATTTTCTACCTGCGGTTGGTTAAATCTGTAGATGTGGAACCTAAGGATATGGAGGGCTGAATGTATTATTTTGGGCCTGTCCCACCTTCTCCCTAACAGGCTACCCCAGCTGTCCCCCAACCCTGGCAGGGTCCCTCTACATCCCTCCCTGGACTACAGAGGTGGGCATCCAGGGCAGGGAGAGGGTGGGTGGTACCCGGGTGCGATAAATTCTCCACAGCCCCAAGCAGCTGCATCTCAGCAAATCATCAAGAACCATCTCTGCCACTCAAGATTGGAGGGGAGGGCTCTATATCTGCTTTGGGGTTTGGGTCGATAGCTCGACATCCCCTCCTTGTGATCCTGCAGGAGAGACTATCTGATCGGTGGTCGACCACGTGGCCCAGAATCTTAAACTTGCTTCACCCCCTCACTGGTGGGTTTCATAATAACAGGGGTGATAGCCACAGTAGTTCTATCCATTTCCAAGTCCATTGTAATTAATTTCGCTTTGAGATGACGTGACAGCCTCAGAGGATGTCTAACGCCAGAGTAGGAATCACTTCGGTTCAACAAGTCAACTGACGCCCTCCTCTAATACGGACCCATCCTGGACCATCAGGCCAGCGCCTTCTCTGGCGGACGCCCTTCCCTCTGCCCCTGTCCCATCCACTGAGCCCTCTCCTCAGAAGGAGCCGAGTGCACCCACTGCGGCTGATCTGGTGAGAAGAGGAGTCCTCCGCCCTCTGGCCAGAGGAGGCTGCGGGAATCCGGGCAGCCGGAGAGGTGGGAAGGTTGGGCGGGGTGAGTTAGCGCCATTCCCAGGAAGGGAGGAGACCAGTGTCAAATGACAGTGCCGAGTAAGAGCCACCTGGGTGCCACAGAGGTCAGCATGGGGCCCGAGGGTGAGCCTGGAGGGCTGAGGGCTCTGGGAGCAGGAGCTTCCCCCAAGCACTCCCCAGGCACCGTCTCCCCGCCCCAGGTCCCAGGTGCCGAACCCACAGCGGGGTGTATACTCAGAGGATGTCATGCTTCAATCAAAACAGACCCCTTTGTAGACCCTTGTTTTTCCTTTTTGCATCAACTCCACTTAAACATTTGCAATATGAGTTAAATTAAAAAAAAAAAATGAAAGTACCAATTTTTAGGAAGGGGAAGAGAGGACTATTTGCAATGCAAAAATCAAACAACAAAAACCTCCCAAAACCTCACTAGATTATATCAATGTAGAGGAAGGCTCTTCTGATTTATTGAAAGTATTCAATATCTATGAAAGCATTCTTTTGTTTTTTTTTTCCAGAAGAAAAAGATAACTGTGAAAGCAAAGTGCTTTATCACTAATGTTACCTAATTGCCTTTCCTGCCAGCAGGGTAACAAAAAAAAAAAAAAAAAAAAAAAGAAGAAAGAAAAAATAAATAAATAAATAAACAAAATAATACTAATGTTACCTAATAACTGCCACAGCGTTTGGCTCTGCAGTTATGCACATTATCTAATTATTTTATACTATGACTCTATGAAGTATGTCCTAACATAAGCCCAAGGCCAGGATGTTAAGTCCTATTTCCAAATACACACAACTAGTGAGACATGGAGCTGGAAGGCAGGTCCTTAACTTGAAATCCATGTCCCCACTGGAATGCTGGGGCCCAGGTGGGCTCCTGAGGTGCCTTATGAATGGAGAAAAATTATCTGTACCAGGTACGTCAACCACCTGCTTGGCACTACCTCCCAGAACCTGCACTGAACAGTCGGTTCTTACAAATATGTCAAACACTGAGACAGTTGTAGCTACAGTACTGATTTGTGCTCTACGGGAAGAAAGGTTCTGCCAAAAAAGGGGCAAACTTCAGGGGTAGACAAGAAAACTTCCTTGTTTTCATCTGATATCGTTACTGCATGTCATGTAAGTTCACCTCCAGTCCCACCGGCTTTCTGGTGATTTCTCAAGTGCACCACACACAGGGCCTTTGCACTTACTGACCCTACAGCCTGAAAAGCCTCCCCCGCATCCTCATTCAGGTTTCTCCTCAGCGAGTCACTGCACATGGCAAGGACTCAGCAAACATTTGGTGAGTGAATGAGTGAGTCCTGCTGGTTATTTTCTCATGCATGTATCTGACCTCCTCTAGCCAGAGGTGTGTGTCCTATAGCTAGGGGCAGCATGTTGTTCGCCCTTGCATCCTCCCACGCCCCCTAGTCCAGGGCAATCAGGTCACAGGATCAATGGGAATCTCTGCCTGGATGCCACGGTGAGAAGGACCAGGGGGCCCGTCTAGGTTTAGCATTATTGATTTGCAACGTGCATCCAGGGCTTAGGTGGGGAGTAAAAGTATAGTCCCGTGGCTGCCAAGCCTCACAGTCAGGGGGTCCTCAAGACCAAGGTACCAATGACGCTGCCCACAGCAGCTCTCTCTGCTCCTGGACAGACCTTCAAGGGGAGTGTTGGCAAGTGCAGACGCCTCCCCTCTTCCTCAGCCACCCACCCTGGCCATCACTGCATAGCACACACTGTGGCTCACACAGGACACAGAGGCTCAGGGGAGTGGCCATTTGTCCCACAGTTTTCTCAGAATTAGGGGCAGAGGCGGAACTGGCCCCACACAACGTACAGTGGGCCATCTTGCCCCCTTCACGTGACTTTGGGCCTCTGCTAAAGAGTTCCAAGGCATTAGTGCAGGAGCCCAGGAACCCAGCCGGGACGTATCAGGAGGGTGCAGGCCCCGGGTCTTTCTGCAGAGCCTTGCTCCTGTGCCCCACCCCACACAGAAATAGGGAGGGCGCTGGAGCACGTGTCTATCCGTGCTACCAACCATGTGCACCTAACCTGGGTGGGAGAGGGGGCCTCCTGGCATTGCCGCCTGCTCCAGGACAGGACCTGGGAGCTCCAAGGACCACAGCCCTGGCAGTCTCCTTCCTGACTGGCCAGCAGGGGACGCCCATGGTAACCTTGGCGACAGGAAGGCTGAACCCCCCTCTCCCATTCCTCTTTTAGAACAAAAGTCTACAGAAAACTTGACCCCATATAACACCACTTTAGTGACTGAAGCACTTTTGATATCTCATGAGAGCCTTCGCCACCACCTTGGGTGACTAGTATCCATGCCACCGCTCTCCAGGTGAGGACAGGTACTTGGGAGCTTGGGCATTCGCTCCCATCGCACCTTGGCACGCAGCGCAGCAAAGCCAGAGTCCCCACCTTCCACTCCTAGCCCAGCGGGCGCTCCGCAGGCCCACGACGGACAGCAGGGAAGAAAGAAAGCACTAGCCGAGCACAACCCAAAAAGAAGGAATCCTTTCTCTCTAGAGATTATGAAATCAAAGAGCATTTTGTTGCTTCTTGGAAATTCTTCCCCTTGTGACACGTAGGCTACACAATTGAACAGGGTTTTCATTATTATTGTCATTATTATTAAAGTATCATGGCCAGTCTAGACTCCGCCTCCTCCTTCAGAAACTTTCACCCAGACTGAGAAATACGAGAGTTTACCTGAGCTCACCCTTGGACGGAGCGAGCAGGTCGCACCGGCTTTCAGGCCCCTCCTGCCCCGGTGCTTGGCTGCAAGAGTCCCGCAAAATCTGCAAATGCTCCGGATCTGCGCGGTCACCGAGGCAAGCAGCTGGCTCTGAACAAGCCCAGGCAAGCCCAGGCAGAGCCCACTGCCGGGTCCTCCTCCTGCCCGCACCGCCCGGCCCCGGGGCCGGGGCCGCAGGCGCAACTCTCCAGCCCGGAATCCGGGAAGCTGGGCTTGCCCCAGACCGACGGGGCGGCGGCATATGCTCCACCTGGGGAAAAACAAGGCGGGGCGGGGGAGGGGGAACCAGGTGGGAAAAGGCGGGCGGGTGAAGGCCGCGCCACCCTGTGCGGGATCTGGGCGGAGCGCTGCGGGCGCGCGGTCCCGTCGGTGGCCGGGGTCCCCGGGCTGGCGGCGGCCTGCGGCGCTGCGGCAGGGCGCACCGTGGGAAGGTGATGTGCGGCCAGCCCGGGGGCCAGTCCCACCGGGCTCGGGGTCCGGGCCGGAGCCCCTCCACCGCCGCCGCCCTCCTCGCTTTCCCAAGGAGAGCGCGGACTTTGCGCAGCGCCCCTCGCCTACGCCGCCGCCGCGTCCCGGGCGCGCCTCTCTGAGCCAACGTCCGGGCTCCCCGGCCATCGCTGCCCTTCCGGGGACTCCTTGGCCCTTCGCGGTGGACCGAAGCCCGGGTGGGGCCGCGGGGGGCCTGTAAAAAAGCAAACAGAAACCACGGGACGCTCGCCGCGATGGCCAGCCCGCGGGCCTCTCCCGGGGAAGAGGGAAGGAGAAACCCACGTCCCGGGTGCGCATGTCGGGGACGTTCCCGGCTTGGACCTGTCGTCTCTGCGACATTGCCAACCCGGAGAGCTCCAAGATCCCACCCAGCCCCGAATTCAAGAAGATAGGAAAGGACTTCTAGAGCCAGGAACAGGCACCGGGCCGCGGCCACCGCCCGCCGGCCCGGCGCCCCGCCCCCACTCACCGCGCCCCCAAGTTCCGGCGCCGCGGGCCGCAGGGGTGACAAGGATGTCCGGGGCGCGGGGCTCAGCCCTGCTCGGCAAGAGGGTCCCGGGTAGGGGGCGTAGCGGGGTGGAGAGGGGGTGGGGGTGGGACACGGCCCGTGCAAGGCGCTGGGGAGTCGGGTGTGCCGGGAGGGGGACCAAGCGCAGAGCGGGGCTTGGCTCAGCGCAGGGGCCGAGTTGCAGACCCCGCATCCGCCTTAAAGGTTCTTGGAGATGCAAACTCGGATGCGGGCCCGCTGGGCCCTCCAGGCGCGCAAGTCCCCTCTGCGTGCTGAGGGACAGGCTGAGGGGCTGGCACGTGCACGGCAGCCCCAAAGACACCCCCTCCGCTATGGCAACGGGCTCCCCACCCACCACCCTGTCCTCAACCATTATAAGTCCTACCCAGCGCGACCCAGACTGGACCCCGGGACCAGCCATCCCCTGGGCCCACTGCGCCCAGGTACGAAGAGGTCACTCCTGTGCCTCCTTTTGCAAGTGTTTCTGCCCTTGAAGTTGTCACAGGACAGAAACGACTTCATCAGAAGCGCCCTCCTTGCAGACTCACACGCACAGTTTGCAGGACTCCACGCAGTGCAGAGATCTCCGTAGGCACAAAACTGCAGGGTGACGGTCTCCTTGGCCTCCGGAGGCAACAGCTCCCTGGGGTGAGAGCAGGAGGCTCCTTCCTCCTGCACCGGGAGAAAACGGTTCTTTAGGGAGACCACAGGGAAGCCGATGCTGCCCCCATTCCACAGATAAGGAAGCTAGGCTCACGGGGATGAGTCTGTGTGGAGCTCACGTTTCCCAGACTTCTCCAGGATTCTAGAACACTCCTAGACAAGGAATGAGCCAGCCAGCGGATGAGGACACCCAGGTGCAGGTGGGGGGCTGCAGGTCAGGCCCATCCTCACCCCAGGGTGGCCATCACCACGAGGCAGTGGGGTGAAGAAGCCTCCCTAGGGCCTCAAAGCCTCAGGCTGACAGGCCCTGGAGACAGTACCTGGCAGGGAAGGGCCCGCTTTTGCAGTCAAATATGGCCCCCGGCAACGATCGTCACCACAGCTGACGTGCACTGAGTGCTCAGTGTGCCAGGCATGTCCTGCCCCCTCCCCCATCCTTTAGGTAGGTACTAGTACTGCCCCTTTTACAGTGAGGAAGTTAAGGACCTGAGGGGTAACACTGGGCCACCAGCACGGGGAGGACAGTGGGGTGGAAACAGGACCTCCAAGCCCTCACTCCTTAAGCACCTGCCGTCTTGTCACAACTTAGCAATTGCTTAGCCACCCTGAGCTTGTGTCCTTATGCCTTACATATACAGGCGGCATCAGGCTTGTAGTATGGATGTAGTAAATATTGTGGAACGAGTGAAAGTACCAACACCCCCCAGGGTGATTATAAGGACTGTACTGGACAGGGTGCTTGTACACGGCAGGCCCTGACATTCACTCAGCGGCTGACCTAAAGAATCTCTGTGGAGCACCCACTGGGTTGCAGGCCAGGGGGAGGCCCACATGGTTCTCTGCTCCATGTGGGCAGATGCCTGGGAGCATTTTTGTCCAGTGCCCCTGCCCTCATTGGCTTTTTTTTTTTTTTCTCTTGCTTTCCTGTCAGAGCCACCAAAATGCCTTGACCCAGGCAGCTGACAGTGGAATGAATATGTTTTGGAGACACCACACTCTGCCAACTAGGGAACTAAAATAACCAATTCTTGTCCACTTTTCCATCCAGAGAGGCCAGATCAAGTCTAGGCTTTTCCTTTTTTTTTTTTTTTCTTTAAGTGTTTTTGTGTAAACAAGGACTATTTTACAAAGGCCCCTCTATCTGCCAAACTCTGTCTCACCTTCCCCAGCAGCCCCAGGTGTGAGGACACCGAGCCCATCTGTAGTTCCTCTAGAATCCACCCAGCACCCGAGGTGCGCACACCTCCAGCTGACACCTCTAACTTACAAGCCAGGGCAAACAAGGGCTTTGGAGAAAAGTGACCTCAGAGAGAGCACAGACAAGCTCCAACTATGGCCCCGGAGCAGCACACCACATCCCCAGACACTGCTGAAAAACAGTCCCCCAGGAAGCCTTTGAGTCTTGAGTTTAACCATAGAGGTGCAGAGTTGGTGGCAGCTGCCTGCCCGGCCTCCCTGTCTGAGATTATCTTTTCGCCTCAGATGAGAAAAAACGAACTCAATAAAGTGCTTGCGTGTCGGGCTGCAGTGGCTCATGCCTGTGATCCCAGCACTCTGGAGGCCGAGGAGGGAGGATCGCTTGAGCTCAGGAGTTTGAGACCAGCCTGAGAAAGAGCAAGACCTCATCTCTACTACAAATAGAAAAATTAGCCAGGTGACATGGTGCATGCCTATAGTCCCAGCTACTGGGGAGGCTGAGGCAGGAGGATCACTGGAGCCCAGGAGTTTGAGGTTGCTGTGAGCTATGATGATACCACTGCACTCCAGCCAGGGTGACAGAGGGAGACTCTGTCTCATAAATAAATAAATAAATACAGGCTTGGGAAGGATCCAGCTCCAGCCAACGAGAGAGCCGGGCAAGGAACCCAGGCAGTCCTGATCTCCAGGGTACCTATGGATCTGTCTTGTCCAAAATGAGAATTTTAAAAGAAGGATGAAAATATTTCGGAATTAGATAACAGTGATGATTGTACAACTTTGTGAATATGCTAAAGCCTACTGAATTGTACACTTTAAAATGGTGACATTGATGGTATGTAAGTTTTTTGTCTGTTGAAAGAAAAGTGATTACTCTACGTACTTGTCAGTGAGGAAAACAACACAGTGAGCCACCATTCATTCTTCCTCACTGGCCAGACATATACGAACCCGGCTGGTTGCCCGAAGCCACTAATTCCCCTGACTTAGAAGCTCTAGTCTCAGTAGTGGGTACACAGGAAAGTCAGGCATCCTACGGTTACGGTCGATCTCTGCTGGGGGCTGTGGCAGCCACAGGGACACACAGCCAAGAGGCCCCTGCAGACAGGACCCTGCAGAATAAAGGAGCCTCCAGGGGAAAGATTTCTTCATTGCTCCCTAACATTAGAGAATTGCTTGGTGGGGTGATGGACAGGCCAGCGTGTGTGCATGCATTGTGTGTGTGTATGCACGTCACGTGGGGCATGCTCCAGAGAGCCCACCTGGTAGTCACAGGGCCCTTGCAGTCAGCAAGCATGATTTTCAAGGCCCCATCTCTGAGTAAGGAAGCCCAACTTGACTTGTCAGGTTGGTAAAGAAATTGCCACCAGATTACGAACAGCAAATAAATATAAGAAGTCAAAATACCGTACAAAGTGGAGAATTATTTTTAAGAGTTTACTCATTGCTTTGCTGACTGGACATTTTAACTAAATGTGGCTTTAAGGTTATGTTTATTTTCCAGGTCCTAAATCGCTCTTTGGGTTATGCATCCAATCAACCTTTTTCCTCACTGAGAACAGAGAGAGATCAACTTATTCTTAGGCGGTATCTAGTGATCAGTCAATAGACAGGGATAGATATTTAGTACATACACATATATATTATTTAGCCACCATTTGTCAAGTCCTTATCGTATATGTCATGCACTGTTAAGTGTGCTACAGACTTTCTCATTTGATCCTCCCACATCTCTGTAAAATCCCCAGTATCATGCCCATTACACAGAAGATAAACTGAGCCCCATGTCCTTGTGTAAGGTCATACAGCTTGTAAGCAACAGACCTGGGATTTGGACCTCTGCTGAGCCCCAAAGACAGGGCAGTTAACCACTCCACTGGTGCAGGGCGCCATTTGACAAAGGCAGCAGGTGCAGGAGGAAACTCCTCTATTTACATCGTAATGCACGAAAACTCCCTGACCTCGAGCCCAGAGAAGTGAGATGTGCCCGGGTCTGTGTGCTGCCTGCATGCTTCTGTAAACACATGTGGCTGGTCCATCCCATTTCTCTGGCCTAAAGTGGAAATAGGCCAGTTTCCTTTCTTAATGTCCAAACTGACCGTGACTCCAAGCTCCAGTCCTAAGGATTGCGGAAAGGATATTTTCCCTTTCCAAGGCTCCCACCCCACAAAGAACCCTGAGAGCACCAACACCCCAGGGCTGCCAGTTGCTGTCTGATAGGGTAGGCACTAGCCACATGTGACTATCTGAATGAATGAACATTTTAAAATTCAGTTCCTTGCTGTATTAGCCCACGTGGCTAGTGGCTACTGTATCAGACAGCACAGCTTTAAAGTTTTCCCTGAATTAAGCGAGAGCCTCAGAAAGTTTCAAACCTGGGCTGCATCCCACGTGGGCTCTCTGTCACTGGTTACATTGCGGGGCCTCATGAGAAAGAGCCCCAGGTCACCAGTCCCCACCCGCTATGCTTACTGGAAGGATCTTGTTGAGACACTGCTCATTCCATGAAGCATAGCAGGTATTGGTAGCAGTCTCCATGACAATCCACTCTAGGGGTCTGGGAACCCCAAACAAATGCAACGTGGCATGGAGACTTTTCTTTGGTCACCAAATTGAATAAGCTGAAGGCCTTTCAATAGAAATCCAGCTAGTATGCTCTGATTATAATGCAGTGGTCTGAATATGAGCACAAGGATGACGTTTGAAAGGCAGTAGAGTGACTGAGTCTTAGCAAACTATTCCAAAGTTCTGCTAGGTCGCTTGTGCCGGGCGGCCAGTGCTGAAGGCCGGCAGCTCACAGGAGACCAGAACTAGGCTGGCTTGGCCCCATGGACCAGGGGCCTGGAGGCCGAGCTCTGCAATCACTGGAGACAGAAGACAAGTTCCTGGACCCTGCAGCTGCTGAATTTATAGTATTAATAGAAGGGACATGGTTGGCCCCTCCCGGATCTCTGCAACTCTTTTTACTCTTCCTTCAGTATGATACTGTTCCGTCTTGGTTCTCCCTACTTCACCAGCCACTCCCTCTCAGTCTCCTCGGCTGCTTCCTTCTCCCAGCACCCCCCACTTTGTGTTGGGGGACCCCAGGGCTTGGTCCATGGGCCCCTTCTCTACCTACACACCCTCCCTGGTTATTTCATTCAGCCTCATGGCTTTCAGTAACATCTGTACACTGACGACTCCCCAGGGAATATCACAGCCATGACTGTCCCAAGAGCTGACTGCAGTTCCAAGTCTCACGGATGTGTCATGGGAATGTCCAAACTAAAGTCTTGATTGCACCCTGCCTACCCGGACTGCTCCCCTGATGTCTTCCCCATCTCCATAGATGGCAGCTCCGTCCTCCTAGTGCTCTGGCCAAAAACCTTGCAGCCATCCTCGACTCCTGACTTCCCCCAAGTCCAATCCATCAGCAAAGCCTGCTGGGTCCCTCTGCAAAATATACTTGGGATTCAAATGCTTCTCTGCTTTTTCTCATCATATTCATTGTTCCTGTTCTTGTCCAAGCCACTATGTTCTCCTGCTTTGATGATTGTCATAGCCTCCTAACTGGTTTCACTTGCTCCCCAAAGTCCATTCTCAACACAGCATCCAGGAGTGATGTGTTTAGAATGAAGTCAGATCACATCAGTCCTTTGCTCAAAACCCTCCAGTGGCTCCTTATCTCACTCAAAGCCAAAGCCAAAGCCAAAGTCCCTTCTGTGGTCTAAAAAGCTCAAATGAACTGGCCTCCAACTAATTCTTGACTTCACTTCTTACTACTTGTGGTCCTACCTCAGGGCCTTTGCACTTGCTGATCCTGCTTTCCTCCTGTTTTCTGTCCGAATACCTCCTGACTGACAAGGCCTTCCCAGATCACTCCCATCCCCCTTACTTGCTTTATTGTCTGTCCACATATTCACCATTCGACATTCTATATTTCTGTGTGTTGCTTTACGGTCTGTCTCCAACAAGCACTATGATGCAAGCCTCCAGCAGACAGGACTTAGTTCTGTTCACTGCTGTGTCTCAGAATCTGAAATAGTCCAGCACCCAGTAAGTGCTGCAGAAACATTTGTTGAAAGGGACAAATGGGCATTGGCTGACCAACCTCGTGCCTTTGCTCATCTGCTCCTTCCACCTGAAGGGTTCTCGGCACTGAGCCGAATGCCCAGCTTGAGTCAGCACCCGACAAATGTTCCGTACACATCATAAGGTCAAAGTGAGCATAGGCTTTGTGTGATGGTTTCAGTGCCTGCCAAGCCCCTGGTTCCTTCCAAGGAAAATCGCTCTTTCCTATTGAAAGGGGACCTCTAGTTGTGTGACATGTGATCTTCCCCCATCCCATCTTATTGGGCCAGCATCGGCACCTGTCTGGAGGTACCCGCACCTGTCCAGAAACAGCCATCGCATACATAGGCTTGCCAGGGATCTGTGATGTGACCTGGCACAAAAGGATTTGGGCTGATTTGATATACTAAAGGAAGGAAGCCATCACCAGTGGGGCCGTAGCTGTGCGGGTCCTGATGGGCTGCAGTGCGTCTGAGCCAGGCCACAGGTGGGGGCCGAGCACAGGTGGGTGCAGGCAGCGTCTGCCGGGCAGAGCCACACTGTGAAGAGACAAAAAAACGGACCCGAAGAGCAGCCACACAAGGGAAGCCGAGCCCTGACGATGGTAGAACAAACGTGACACTCAGAAAAGACACGGCCATGCAGGCCTGCAGAGCCCCCGTGGGTTCAGAAGCCTGGCCCTCCTCCCTCCAGGGCCACCGTCTTGACTTCTGGTTCCCGCACATCTGGCTCTTTCTGAGAAGTTCCTCTCCCCCTCCCTGAGGCCACAGGAACCAAACAGATTAGGGCACCAGGGGCCAGCGTCCCCCATCATTAGTCACCACCACCATCAGCAGCAACAGGAAGGGATCCAGGAGGCTGTAAGGAGCACGTTTCCCGCCCGGGCCCCTGGGGCATCAGAGGGGGTGGTACTAACTAAGGGCCATGGGGAAAAGTAACAATCCTCTCCTAATTCAGAAAATACTAACATAAGCACTTTATTTCTCATGCAGATAACTATATTATTCTATTGATTAATCAGGGGGAAAAAATGAAAAGGAACCCCATGCCAGTAGGAAGCCTGGATTGTTCTACAGAAGAGAGGGTCATTCACCGAAGGGTGTGTGGAGTAGAATTCCAGACCTGGGCTCCACACCTGGGGTGGAGAATGCTGTGGAAACCCTGGGGACAGGTGGGGCCCTTGCTAAACAGAGCTCGTGTCAAAGAAACACGATACTGGGAGGGATGGGCTGCCCACGTCAAGTAAACCTACTCTAAAGGATAGCAGAGATCAAAAGAAAGAACCAGAAAGAAAGGCGCTCGGATCCTAGAATAAATAAATACTTCCAACACGGGGACTGTGGGGGCGACTCATGCGTGATGTCAGTTATGGTCCTTAGCGGAACCCCTTCTCCACCCAGCCACACTGGCACCGAGTCCCCCGTCCTTCTGATGGATGCTGCAAAGTTGTGTGTCTGCAGACATCGCCCCTTTCATTGTAGTAAGGCGTGCGCTCAGCATCGCCCATGCCTGGCTATAAATAGGGAGAACGCTAGCAGGGCCCTCAGAAACTGCGTGTTGAAAGCACCCGGATTCCTGGCTGCGAGAGATAAAAGGCACTCACAGGGCTTCCTGGCTGGAGCTGCGTCTCTCCCACTTGCCTTGAAGGAAAGTCTTGCGAGAGCAGCCACTTCTGGCCTCCGGGGACCTAAACAAGCAAAGAGGCCAAGTGATCATGAAACCTAAACCGATTCCGGGGCCAGGTGCACGGCAGGGCAGCTTGCGGGGCACCTGGGGGGTCTGCTCAAGGTGCCCCCCAACCTTCTCTCCCTGGTAGGAACAGTCCCAGAGAAGGCCAGAGAGACCGTGAGCCTTCGCGGAGGCACATGTGCGCTGAGATCCTCAGCAGGCTTTGCGCTCGTGTAAGGTAGGGGAGAGAGATGGTCAGACACAACCCGCACATGGCTCTCAGGACACCCAGTTGAGACCTGGGGCCCCGCTGAGCCTGTGGGGTAGCCTGGGAGGCCGGAGGGCGAGGGCAGCAGGGGAGCATCAAAGACAAGCTGAGCCTGTCTCACAGTCTCATCCCGAGCCAGCCCTGTCTCAGCCCTCCTGTTCTGAAGAAGAGCCAAGTTTGCATTCGACTTTAAAAAAACAACAAAAACCAAAAAAACCACTACTTATGCCTGATCCTCTCCTTGTTGTGAAATAAACACATTTATTACACAAAAGGAAGCCTGGTATCTCTGAGACCTTGAATGGACTATTTGCAACATTTGTGCTGCAGGGCAAGGTGACCTTCAGACCACAGAGGGGCGATGCCCTGCGTGTGGCAAGGCAGCGTCTTTTTGAGGACATGAGACACCAAGGCTACCACCATGTTTTAGGGGACCTGGGATTTTATGAAAGGAAGACATGTCAAAACAGGGTTAGAAAAATGCATGATTGAAACATTTAAAATTTAAAAACAGAATGCTTTCTCACACACACACACATCCCAAATACAATAAAATTGTGCTGTTTATTAGTAATGATATAAAAAAATCTGAAAGCTCTTTTGAACACAAAGCCAAGGTCAATCAAATACCTCACCTCCAGCAGACAGACCCTGCAAGATGCCCCCAGAAAGCAAGTGACAGGTATTGACACAAGACCTGCAAAAGGAATCTGAGCATCAGGATTGGGCAGGACAACTAGCAGTGCTTCTAAACTCCAGTGATCAAACACACTGGCAAAATGTCTGAGTTTCATTCTTGACCAGAGCTTGGATCAAAGAGGAAGGAGGAAAAGACAGCAGCTGAACCATCAATTCTGTCACTGAGAAGTGGCCCCTATAATTCAGTGTTTGCCACCCTATTGCCACCCTATAGTGAAACGCTGTTGATTTTTAAAGGCAGGTATACCTTATACTTTTTGTACATACTTACAGTGCTAATTCTTAAGGGCATTCTCAATAAATTCTTGCTGTGTTGAACTGAATTATTAAGAAGTTACTATCAAGAATTCTTTGGGAGATATAACTTAAAAGGATTAAAAAAAAAAAAAACCTATGTTTTGCCTCTTGGTCCCATTTGAGGTGGCCCTGGTCAAATTTCTTGGCTATCTGTCAAGTTAACCAAACCACCACCTAAATCTTCACGAGGGATCTGGCGACTCTCCTGCGCTGAGCATCTATACTGGCCAGCACGTGCTGCACACACATGGACACTTACAGAGCACTCTTATATCGCCTTACACGGGAGAACTAAGACGTTACTGCTGTGTATGATCCGGTGCGATCTATATTTTATCACACAGAAGAGAGGTAATCTCCTGATATAAGAAAATGAGCTGTCTTCTGGCTAATCACAGTAATTCATCTCTGAGTAGCTGAAGGTCATTAGTACACATTGAACAAGTGGGTCCACTGGCAAGGAAAGAGGGACCTCATCGCCCAAGTACGCGCAGACTAAACAGAAACCCGCAAGCAAGGGCAAAAAGATGGATCATCTCGGGAGAGACTGGTGGGGCAAGGATGAGATCAAACACAGAGGCTGACTCACGAGGACTCCTGTCTGGGTTTGCACTGTCATCCCACAGCAATCCCCAAGCAAGAGGTGGGCACGAGGGCTGACCTGAAACGCAAGGATGGCCGAAAGAAAGACCTTGCGACTGGACCAGAATGCTGAGTTCATCGTTGCCGGGAGACTGTCCCCACCTGTCCTTTGCCACCCTATTTAAAGATGGTCAGCCCTCCCTGGGAACACTGCTACATCTTCTCAGATAAGAGATGTACAAATGCCTAATCAGACCTACCCCGAACAATGAGAACCAACAACAAAATTCTCAGCACACACCTTTGTATTGCAAAATGGATTTGGGATGACCTAGGAGATGACACAGAGGCTGAAGGGCAGAGAAATTTCTAAGTAAACTTGGTTTCTATTGGTTGAAACAAAATCCTGAAACACTTTCCTACATGAACGAACGTATGCGACCAAATTAAACTAAAAACCCCATCCCGCAAACCACCTTGCCCAGCTTCTGGGTTTCCTTCCCGTGTCCTCGGGAGCCCTCTGCTGGAGAGAGCCTGAATTACATCATGGATAACCTGGCGGGGAGCCGCCAGGCTCAAGCGCCCCCTTGATTTTCCAGAACAGGAAAGAGGAGGAACAACAAAAGAAGCCTAACGTTTTCTCCCCCTGGCACTTTGCCCAGTGAGAGTTGTAAATCAGAGGTGCTGTTAACCAGCTCAAAGGCAGCGTTCAGTTCCCGGAGCGGCACTGCCTGACGTCTGGTTAGATTTGCCCATGGTTCTTAGGACCCCAGGTCTGTGTCGCTTCCTGGTCCCCAATTTCCTTACCTTGTTCCATTTCACTTGAGTCAGGGCTCCTGGTGGGTCCAGCGTGATGATCTCATCCTCATCCCACATGTCCCAGGGAATCCCAGGTCTGCCCTGGGCTTCCTGTGTCCTTGGGAAAGTCGGTTACTCTTGGGTCTCACCGTCCTCCCCTCTGAGCTTGGGAGCTTGGACCAGATGATTTCTAAGTATCTTCTGGCTTTGACTAGAGCATCTGTCTTGGGTGGCCGGGGTGAAAGTTTAAATGTATTAAAAGAAAAATAGGATCTGATTCTTCATCAGATCTGCACAGACGGAGAACAGCAGAGGAGACTGCTGATTCTGCATTAGGTGAAAAGCAAAGTGCCACGGGTTAGGACCTGCTGCTGGAGCTCTGGGATCCTGCCAGCACCTTGGGGCCTTTCTCTGCAGCCCCCCACCTGTCTTCCTCCTACTCCCTCTCTTCCGACATCTGGATGCTCCCATCTTGCCAGCTGAGCACCACCAGCATCCATGGCCAGTTCTAGTGGCCCTCACCTCCTCCTTATGCCCCAGTCCCTGGAGGAGATGCAGTTGGCTCTGCCTGGAGGGTGCAGGCCGTCTCCTGGAGAGTGGCCTCTCCCCGCGTCCTTGGCAGGGAAACCAGCAGCCGCAGTGCTGTGCCTATCCCAAACTGAGCAAGGGGCCTTGGTGTCAGTTCTGGAGCAGCCACGGACCTGCACAGGCCTCCAAAACTGATGATGTCAGCAGGGAGCAGGGTCTGCAGGCCCCACTGCCTCTGCCACCTCCTCCTCCTCCCTGTCTCCAACCTCTCCCCCACCCCCACCCAGTGCAATGCAGTCTCCAAGGGCAGCCTCCAAGGTAGAGACACTCAGCCTAAAGCATGAGGACAGGACAGAGGTCCTCCCAGCAGAAGTTTGGGGTCCAGCAGTGAGAGGTATCCATCTCCAAACTGTCTCACAACTGTGAGCAACCCCAGAGGAGCGGGCTCGTGTGTGCAGTGTGACATCACTTCCCATCTTGCTGGGAGTTGGGGCTTTGGCCAAGAAAGAGTCCCTGGGGACTAGTTGGGCAGCATTTTCATGCAGCTGGCATAAATAAAGACTTGCACCAGAGGCTGCTATTCTGGGCAGAAGGTGCCATCTGGACCCCCTGGGGCTGCCCTCTCTGTACCCAGGTCCTAGGCTTCTGCCACCGAAGCCCATCACATAACCCAGGCAGGCCAGCAGCTCTGGGACCCCACCCACATTTGCTGGCTCAGTTTCCCTCTGCAGGGGAAGCTGGACTTCCTCCACATCCAAGTCCAACCTTCTGGCAACTCAACTAACTACATGACACTGGGGGCAAAATCCTTTATCCCCCCACCTTTGAGCCTCTATTTGTCTCCATAGGCTATCCCAGAAATCATGAGTGGGAACATTCAAGAATGGAGTCCCAGAAGGTCCCTTTGCCCTCACCCAAGAGGATGGCCGAGTTGGGAATCTCTTCCTTACCCCCCAATCAGAAAGGCAGCCTTGCCTTCCAAACTGGAGTCCATGGTTCAGAGCAGAAGATCCAAGTCAGGGCCCAGGACACAACTTCCGTTGGCTGGTCTCGGAGCCTTCCTAAGCCTTCCGAGGGTCCGCTCCTTCTTCCATGGAGTTTCCCAAAAGCAGGCCCCACATTTGGTGGGTGCTCAACCCCGAAGCGCCTGTGCAATGGCGCGTCCAAGGATGCACAAAGCCAGTTGGTACAAGCACCGAGAAGCAGAACTCCCTATTCGCCATCCTTCCCACGGAGAAGGCTGCCTCCTGCTCCCAGCCCTCAACTCCAATGAAGTATCGTCGTCAAGAAAAGGTGGTCTAAATAAAGCCGGAGACTCACTCACTGCACCAATCAGCGCCGCCGCCGGTCTGGTCCGGGCGCTGGCTGCGCGCAGCCGCCAGGAGGTGGCCGTCGGGACGCGCGGCGGCCGGGGCGCGCCGCCCGGAGCAGTGGTGCAGGGTCTCCGCATCGCCGGCTGCTGCAGCCCCGCAGCAGTCAGCACTGCTGACTTGGCCCCGGCGGCGGGCAGGCGGGCGCGGAGGGCGGGGGAGGGCCTGCAGCAGCTTGGGTTCCAACTGCCCTGCGCAAGGAGACCGGGGAGAGCAGGGGCGGCGAGGGCTTGGCTGGCCACGCCAGGGCAGTTGCGGGGGGAGGGGTGGGTGGGAGAGAAGCGAGCTGGAGAAAAGCCCCTGAGTCAGCACTGATGCATTGGGAGGTGTCCCTGGGAGCCCTGTCTACGTGATGGATGGCCATCTGGCACCTCTGACCAAACGGACACCCCTCTGCAGACCCTCCCATTCACAGCCCCCATCTAGTTCTGGGACCATCTGTAGCCTCATTTCCCCCCAACAATTAGCAGACGATGATGCACCCGGCTCTGAGGACTCTGGGGGGAAAGACCAAATTCTTTTTCAAGCCCCACCCAGGCCCATGTAACCCCCTAGATGTTACTGTGGGGTCACACACCAGGCCTTGGGGATTTGACACCTGGGCGAGGACAAGGGCACCCAAAGCTAGTCGTTCTGTGTGAGGGGAATGGGGAGGTGTGGTGGCTGTCATGCACTCACTGCATTGGCTTTTCTGCCTGAAGAAACCTCAGACAGGCCGGGGGCCACTGTCCTGGGCCAATGCTTGCTGTACCCGCCTATCAGCAGCCGTTGTCCCTGCTCTACTGAGTGAGATAGGAAGGTGTTCAGGGGTCTGCAGGAGCTAACCACCCCCCACACACAAAAAAACACACACACCTGCCCATCTCTGAGGGCCTCAGGTCAACTTGGAGGCTGCACCTCCTCTTCCCAACCACCTTGATGTGGTCACTCCAGCACAGACAGCACCTGCCTGGGGGAAGGAGGCCCTGGCCATGAGAAGCTTGTAGCCAAGGCAGCGCCCCTTGTTCATCCCATAGCGTATAGTTCGTTACACAAGCCCCAGATATGTCAGGGGAAAACTACAAGTCCACACACAGCCCAACCCGGCAGCTTCCGGGGTTGCGGTGGGTCAGGGTTTGGCCTGACGCACGGGTGACTGAGGCTCTATCTTTAGCACCCCATGACGCTGACCTCGAAAGACCCTGAAGCGTGGGACCCCAGTGACTAGTTTGGGTGCACTGGGCTCAAAATCATTGTGCCCAAGGATGTTAGTCTGGAAAGTTAAAGTTGCTGCAGATTTATGGGCAGAAGTCAAAGATGGTTTTAAATATACGAGGAAAGTATTAAAAAATGGAGCAAGAGACAGGGCTATGAGGAGAGAATGGGGACCGTGAAAGCAGCTAGTAGAAAGACACTCCTAATTTAGGGAAGGGAGTTTTGTTCAGCCTGCAGAGTGCTTTTCCAGTCTAGGTGATTATGCCGTCTAAGACCCCATAAGATATTTGTCTATGAGCCCGCATTCCCCACACACCCGCAGTGTTCTGTATGAGCCCCTCTCGTGCCCCAAGGAGTGTCGACGTCGGCAGCCCCCTGCAAGAGTGCAGGCAGGTTTTCTAAGGATGCGCCTCCAAGTCAGGCTCCTATCTACGGTTAGAACCAGAGCACCAGGCAGGGACCGACAGAGGTCATGTCCCTCCTCCAGCCTTGGCTGTTAGAACAGCCTAGTTGCTGTTTCAAGGGCTTGCCTGGATAATTCATATCTGGGAGGTTTGCTGCACATCCTTTGAGCTGATTTATTGTGCGACCTAAAATCTCTTTGTAAAAGGGTATCTTTTCGCCTTGGGAGGAATTTACGAGGGGCTCAGCCCTCCAGGGCCTGGGACCACCTAGGGAGATGCCACTGTTGGACTGCATAACATCACCCCCAATGCAGAGCTGCTCTGAACACATGTCTGGGAATGCCACGCCAGCAGTGCCAGCCTGGGAGCTCTTCCAGCCGGCACCTACTGAAGCAGCCACTAGCTTTGGGGAGGCTCTTTGGCTGGATGTGCAGGAGTCTGGGCCCCAGAGACCACAGCTCAGGTGCCTCAGGCTGCTTGTGCATTTCCCTAGAAAGAGCCCCTGCCAAAGTGTGCTTTCTACCACTTTGGTGCAGTCCCATCTAGAGGAGCCCGTTATGGAGCCCCCTCCTACTGCCTGGCACCCAGTGCATCAGCATTCAGCGTCTGCTACCAACACGGAAAGGGCTCAGCCCGTTCTTAAATGCTGCAGCCTCTGCCCCTGCGGTCGCAAATCATTCTATTTCGAGTTTCCCTCCAAAGCTCCTCTCAGTAAATCTGAAAGAAGAAAACCTCCACCCCCAATTAATAAGGCAGTGACGGCTGCATCTGTGTTCCCAGGGTTCAAGCCAGGCTGGAGAAAGCTCGCAGTGGAGATCAGACCCACATTCTCCAGCCCGATTCCACATGGCTCAAAGGGCCATTTAACCAGACACGAACGCACGCGGCAGGATGGCACGCACCAAGGCCAGGACTAAGCTCAAACTCATAGGTAAGTCTGAAGGGTCCCCGCCCCCAGCATGTGGGAGAGGGAAACTAACCGAAAGTGAACATCTCTGATTGTGCTCTGGATTTGCCCAGGGCTGAGCGCTTCCCAGTCTGAGGTACCCAACAAGCTGACCTGAGAGTGGGCAGCATCTCCTTCCCTCCCTCATTCCTCCTCCTCTTCCTCCTCCTCCTCCTACTTCTCCTCTTCCTCCAGCAGCCTCCTCCCGCCACTGCTGCTGTAGCTGCTGCTGCAGTTCTGCAGTCACTTGAAGGAGAAAGATTTCGCAGTACGGCATTCTTAAAGCTGCAGTGTCCAAATTCTCCTTCAAACCCCAACTGTCACCGACATCAGCACACTTACCGGGGTCCTTTGCAGGGGGTGGGTGGGCAAGGAGATGGGGCGGGGGAGCTTGGAGAAGTCGGGCAGGTGGAAATCAGACGCTCAGACTCCGGCAAGGGTAAAGAGGAGAGGCAGACTGCACTGTGATATCCTCTGCAGTTAAACCAGGTTTCTGGGACTGCAGCGGGACTGCAATGGAGTAGATTTTTTTTTTTTAAATCATAAAACCCCCACCAAAATTTGCTCCACAAACTTATGCTCTTTACAGCTGAATTAAAACACAAAGTGCAAATGCAAAACCAACATGAGAAAGAAACCCAACATTTTTAAAAAAGAAATTGAATGGAATTTAAAAATTATTTCTAAAAATTTACTCCCATGAGCAACTGACTCAGCTCTCCCTCTACTGCTCTGTTGGGAAGCCATGGGGGAAGGACCTGGATGGAGTTTATTGAGCCCAGAGTTTCTGCAAAGTGCAGGGAGAGGACTCCAGCTTCTTAAGGGAGAAAGCTTTTTAAAACCCAAAGGAAAAGGAATCTTTCGGCCCGCTATCCCAGGAGCCTGTAGAGCAGCTGATGTAGCATCCAGAAAACAACACACCCCTCCCCGAAAGTTACCTCTCTCTGCTCAGCGGCTGCCGTCCTGCCTGGACACTGGCAAGTTGCAGACTGCTGCGGGAGAGGCAGGACCTGAAATAAGAAGTGTCAGCTGGGTCCCTGCACCGAAGTGATGCCCCGAGTCAACGCTGCAGGTGGCAGGGATGGTCTCTCCTCCTCCCCACTCCCCAGTTTAATTTAAACCCCTGACACTGCAGGATGCCCACTCCTATAGAGACACATCTCCAAAGAGCCTCCTCCAGCCCCACACTCTCTCACAACTACTCCCAAGGCTTTGCTCCACCTCTTACATTTGTTCACTTGAAGATGCTTTGCTTGTAAAAAAGAAGATTGAGACTCTGCAGAATCCTCAATCCTTAATTTTGGAGAAGGTGGGACTTGTTCAGAACTTTGAGAAGGGGAGCGTGATGCGCAGGAAGGGGCAGAGGCTTTGCCTCAGACAAGTTGACACCATCGCTTTACTCGAGAAGGACAGAGGTAGACCCAGGGTGAAAAGAAGAGGAAAATTTCTCCTCATCCGCTGGCAAATTCTCAATGGTTGGAGAAATCTCTATTTTTGCTTTCCTTCGAGAAAACCCCATTTTTAAAAATTCGTGTGCATGTGAAGTGTACGAGATGGCCACCGAGTGTCAATTTTTTTTTCTCTCCAAGTGTCAATTTTTTCTTGACACATCTATGATTCTTAAAATTTCTGCTCCTGCCTCTGTGCAAATTAATATCATCTAAGATTGAGACAGGGATTTAATTGAGAAAATTCCAGGAGAGGAGAAGCACTTTAAATGCAGATGTGGTTAAAATAGCGCATTCTAATATAATCCACAAGGGATAGTGCAGAACGGATACACCGCGAGGTAGAGGAGGGTGAGGGGAGATGTGGGTATTCCCAGGTTTGGAATTTACTGCAAACTCAGAGTCTGAGAAAGGACAATAAAGGAGAAAGTGTGTGTGTGTGTGTGTGTGTCTGGTATTTTTTTGGGGGGGGACTAAAACTCCCCTTCTAAATAAATTGTTCAGAAGGACCAATTGCATCAATTCTGTGTACTTTTCATTACTGAAATGAGAGCAGGAGTGTGTGACTTGTTTCCAAACGAGTAGGTGGGGAGGCTCTGCTGCCCACATCCTGCCTGGGACACGGCCACGCTGCTGCAGTGCACCACGGCCAACTCGGGCACAGAGTCACCCTCCTTCCTCGCTCGAGGGCTTTGGCGGACAGGTGAGGCCGTGCAGCCTGCGCTATGCCAGCGGGCAGAGCCAAGGGCCAGCTGCGGTCCCCTCACTGCACCCCAGCTGCTCCAGGGTGGGGGTGGCATGCGGTGTGGGGAGGGCCACAGACTCATGGGGTATCAGAGTAGAAGGGACCCCAGAGAGCACAGCGCCCCATCCTTCTGTCCCATGGACAGAAAAACTGATACCTGAGAAGTGGCCGGGCCTGGCTCAAGGTCACCTGGCCATCAGGATGCAGTGCCTGGATTAGAATCTGGGTCTTCAGGTTCTTTATCCTGTGGTCCTCTCTCTGTACCTGTCATCACACCCTCTGGGGCAGGTGGTCTGCCTCTGCCCCTTCCTCACGTGACCTTGACCAGCACCTCTCTGCTGTGCGACTCAGTTTCCTCTTCATAGATGATGTCACAGGTGATATGCAGGCTGAAGCCAAGGCTTTTCAACCCTTTAAAAGTGGGAAAACACCAAGTAGTCTTCCTGCATCTGGAGGCAAGAGCAGACACAAGGCTTGGAATCCAAAGGAAGCATTTCTTTGGTTCTCTCCAATTTTGAAACCCAGAATGTCATCTGCATTCTCTTCCTTGGGCTGCCCTAACAAATCACCACAGACGTGGTGGCTTAACACAACAGAAATGTGTTGTCTCACAGTTCTGGAGGCCAAAAGTCCAAATTTAAGGTATCGGCAGTGTGGGGGAGACTCTGTCGCGGGCCCCGCTCCAGCTCCTGGTGGTTGCCAACAACCCTTGGTGTTCTAGGGCCGGTGGACACATCACTCCAATCTCTGCCTTTGTCTTCATGTGTGTCCTCCTGTGTGTCTTCTTCCCTTCTCTTGTGTCTATTCTCTTATAAAGACACTTGTTATTGCGTTGAAGGCCCACCCTAATCCTGGATGATCTCATCTGCAGATCCTTAACTTAATTACCTCTGCAAAATAAGGTCACCTTCACAGGTTCTAGCTGGACGTATCTTTTGGGGGCCATCCTTCAAGCCACTACATCATGCAGTGAAGATTTTCATATGATTACAACAGCAATGAAACACGATGGCCACCAACCCCGTCTCAATCTTCAGAGGTGCCATAATCTGGACTTCTTTTGTTCTAAGAAGTTAATAGCTACATCTATAGAACGCTTGGTCTTTTTCTAGCTCTCATTTGTGTTGACATATAATTCTTACAACAACCCCCTAAGGCAGATACTATGATCGCCTCCATTCTACGGTTGAGGAAACTAAGGCACAAAGAGGTCACACAGCTAGTCAGTGGCAGGGTTTAGGCCATCTGGCTCCAGAATTTGTGCTCTTAACCACACTCTGCTTAATCGTGCAGGGGCTGCAGCTTCATCTTTGTCTCAACTTTACACCGTTGATTTTCTATCCAACCCATGTCTCTGATTTGTGTCTTTTACTGGTACTTGCTCGGTGTTTCTGGATGTATGCTCCATGCCGATCTAACTTTGGGCACCCTCCTTTGCCATCCTGACCAGTGAGGGCCTCCGCTGCCGTTCTGCACACGAGAAAGACTCAGCGAAGTTAAGTGTGCGGATCAGCGCACGAGGTCATCCTACGAATGGAGAAGAGACGTTGCTGCACATCTGCCCTGGTCAGTCATGACAAATGGAACATCTGTCAGGGCAATTATTAACAGGAAACAAGCACTCATTTTTTTTTTTTTTTTTTTTTTTTTTGAGGCAGAGTCCTGCTCTGTCACCCTGGCTAGAGTGCCGTGGCGTCAGCCTAGCTCACAGCAACCTCAAACTCCTGGGCTCAAGCGATCCTACTGCCTCAGCCTCCTTAGCAGCTGGGACTACAGGCATGCACCACCATACCCGGCTAATTTTTTCTCTATATATTTTTAGCTGTCCATATAATTTCTTTCTATTTTCAGTAGAGACAGGGTCTCGCTCTTGCTCAGGCTGGTCTCAAACTCCTGAGCTCAAACAATGTGCCCACCTTGGCCTCCCAGAGTGCTAGGATTACAGGCGTGAGCCACCACGCCCAGCCAGCACTCATTTTTAAATCAAAAAAGAAAAAAGAAACTTAGGGACAACAGTGGTCTTTTGGACACTATCAATGTTGCGGGTCCTTGCATTTGACCCTACCTTTCCCATGCCATGTTTTAACAACTCTGGTCACCCTCTCCCTTTCTTTAAGAGCAAGTTTCTAACACACGCTTGTTCTTCTGAGCTCCTAAATCCTCGCAGCTATGGCTTGCAAATGACCCTGTCAACTTAGACCTTTTTTTTCCTTTTTTTTTTTTAATACCTGAGATGTCACAGCTTTGAAAATTTAGATCTTGATTTACAGAAAACAACACATGCAATCTAATTCCTGTCTGGGTCTCCTGTAGGGGCAAGAAGCAGTTTGCAAACACAGAGGTGAAAGGCAGATATGGCCAAGGTCTTTCCGCTGCTGCCTTCTGAGGGGTTAATATGCAACAATTCCTCTGTCTCTTTTATTTTCAGTTCAGCAGGAGAAAACTAGGTTAAACCTAGGGCAAGTGTTCTGTCTGGAAGTGGATCTAAAATATTACCTCTAGAGTTGGTTGCTCAGTCTTTTCCTTTTTAGGATGAGGCAGCGCCCCTGAATGACAGGGAGTGGTGCTGCCTGAACACTAGCGCTGGCCTAGATAAGCCCACGGTTGCTATCAACTCAGGGGAGTCCCTGTGTCTTAAATCATAAAAAGTCCCTGGACCTCTAGATGCAACACATCTGGACTGAGGCTGGAGAAAGTCAAATGCATCATGGTGGCTTTTCTTTCCGGATGAGTAAAGCCTTCGTTGATGACCTCACCCCGCTAGGCCTTTTCTCCACCAACACAAAACCACAGTTGCCAGGGAGGGGGACAAGATGGCGGCCTTTGCCGTCGGCAGAAGATAAAGGCTTTCCCCGCCTTGAATCCTTTACATAGCTCCGTGCCGGTAACTGCGCCCACCCGGAGTTCCTTCTGCTCTGAGCAGTGCCAAACACATTTTGTGATTAGTAAAAACCCTTCCACCCAAAACACTCATGTTATTTCTTCCTCTTCTTCATCATCCTCAGCTATAGGATGGCACCACCTATCCTCCAATCTGGCTCTTGGTATATTTGGCAGACCCTCAAGTATTCAAATACCAGATCAGCCAGCTTATGTCTGCACACTCTGGTTTTTCTCAGTTGTTTATTTCATAAGTATTTGTCCATAAGTATTTGTTTATTTCATAAGTATTTGACCATGAACAGTGGAGAGGTCAGAGTCTGTCCACGTGGAATGAAGTCTTTGCTGCCTTCCCCTTTTCCCTGAACCAAACCAAGGTTTAGCTTGCACTCCTTAGACTGTTAACGTATCTTTGTGAGGATGCTGGGAGTTAACTGGTTTAAGCAAGATTCTTCCCCAAGATGTCCATGTTGAACAGAAGAATGAAGACACTTTCACTGCAAAGGAATGATGGGTGCATTTTCAGGTCCTGGCAGCCGAATGAAAAATATTTCCATTGCAGAGAAGCCTTTCTGGGTTCCTTGACACGACCCCCTTAGCCACAGGCACCTTTCACTCTGCCCACGGGGCCCACGCCTCTTGGCATACACCCAAGACAGCACACCGGCCCCTCGGAGCCACTCTCTTCCTTGCTCAGCTATTTCTCTCATTAGCATGTTTATCAGCACCCGACACCATACACTGACTTCTTTATTCTTTGTCCCCCTGCACTAGAACACAACCTCCGCAGAGGCAGAGAAGTGGGATATTCTGTTCCCTTGGTGTCCCCAGCACTAGAACAGTGCCTGGCACTCAGTAGGGCTCTGTAAATATTTGTAAATGAAGGAAGGAAGGAAGGAGCACATTCCCTTTCTTCTCTGTCTGTGCCCAGTGGAATTGTTTGTCAATTCCAGGCAATCCTGTGACCTCCGCCAACTGGGGATTTCTAATATCCCGCCATGAGTGAAAGCTGGCTTCGCACGGCCCATGCTACAGCTCCCCAGATCGGCTTGCGGAAGTGGCACCTGCCGTTCCACGACACACAGGCTGGAAGGACAGTCTGGCTTGAGCAGCCCCTGCCTCTGCAATTCTGTGCCACTTCAGAGCTGCCCCTTGTCTTAGAATGAAACACAGAAGCCTCACCAAGGCCGGGGGGCTGCGCAGTCCGAGTGCCGCCCTCTGCCTCCCCCGGGCCGCCCTCGCTGCCCACCTTGCTGCACCCGCCTCCTTTAGGGCCTTTCAAACACCTACCTGGGCCCTTCTCCCCTCCAGGTGTCATCCCAGCACCTTCTCCTCAGAGCGGCCTCCTCTGACCTCTCTTCTAGAAGCTGTCTCTGCTCCCCACCCTCCCAGGCAGCCGGGCGCCCGGCATCTGCCGTCTCTGCGAGAGTCTGGTGCATCAGTTCACGTGTGCTCTGTCTCCTCTCACTAGAGCCACCGTTGCCTTCACCGCCAGCTTGTGCCGAGAGCACCTGACATCAGTAAGCAACAACAGTAACAACGACACTCGTATCTACTGGATAAAGGGATAAATGACTGCTTCGGGTGCTGGGTCTACTGCTGTCTTTCCACAACCTTCTGTTTTGACACTGTATCACTGTCAGTCTGTCACCGGGCTGCTGTAACAAAGTAGCACAGGTTGGGTGGCTGAAACACCAGAAGTTCACTCCCTCACAGATCTGGAAGCTGAAGTCCAAGATCAAGGTGTCAGCAGGGTTGGTTTCTCCTGAGGCCTCTCTCCTTGGCATGTAGATGGCCACCTGTGTCCTCACATGGTCGTCCCTCTGTGTGTGTCTGTGTCCTGATCTCCTCTTCTTATGAGGACACCAGTCATGTTGGATTAGGACCCACTCCAGTGATCTTATTTTAATTTAGTTACCTCTTTAAAGACCCTATGTCGGCCAGGTGTGGTGGCTCACACCTGTAATCCTAGCACTCTGGGAGGCCGAGGAGGGAGGATCATTTGAGGTCAGGAGTTCAAGACCAGCCTGAGCAAGAGTGAGACCCCATCTCTACTAAAAAATAGAAAAAATTAGCCAGGCAAATAAAAATAGATACAAAAAATTAGCCGGGCATGGTGGCTCATGCCTGTAGTCCCAGCTACTCGGGAGGCTGAGGCAGAAGGATCGCCTGAGCCCAGGAGTTTGAGGTTGCTGTGAGCTTGGCTGACGCCACGGCACTCTAGCCTGGGCAACAGAGTGAGACTCTGTCTCAAAAAAAAAAAAAAAAGAACCTATGCCCTATGTTCAAACATAGTCACAATCTGGCATACTGGGGCTTAGGGCTTCAGTATGTGAATTTGGGGGAGCACAGTTCAGCTCATGACAATACCTACGCTACCCACTTAGCCCCCACTCCCCCACCCATCATGCACTGGCTGACACGGCACTCTTCCGCTCTCCCCAGATTTTGGGGCCCAGCTCCCAGCCTCCCTTCCGCCCCTTCCTCTCAGGGACCTCAAATCCCTATTGCTCATGTTTTACTCATAAAAGCTCTCTCCTTAGATCCTGTTTATCCAGCCTAATTATCCGGTTGCTAAGCTCACCGCATGGCAATTGCTTGCATTTGCTGAGTGCTTACTAAGGGCCAGGCACTGCCCCCGGCATATTCTCCATATTAAACATACTTAACCCTCACATAGCCCAGGATGCAGCTCTGACTCTCCCTCATATTCTATGCATGGGAATCCGAGCTCAGACAGGTAGAATGACTTGCCCAAGGTCACAGAGCTACAAGCAGGGGACTAAGAGTCCATCCAGACTTCCAGCTCCAGGGCAAGTGCTCTGAACATGGCTCACCCACAGATTACCAGGGCACATCGCAAACTCGGAGGGGCCACAACAGACAGACAGGCATGCCCAGGGCAGCAGATGGGGCAGTCGATAGGCTGGCAACCAAGGAAGAGAGAGAAACGTTATAAAGAGCAGAATGAGAATATAGGAATGAAAAACATGGCAACCTGCACCCATCTCAGACAAGGGCTAAGAGCCGTATATGCCTTAATGGGCTCCCTATGCATCACTGCACACAGGACCATAGGAAACAGCAGAAAAAGTCTGTTTGGTTAGGGCTGGCTGAGTTAGCAAATAAAATTGCAGCACTCCCAGTTAAATTTGAATTTCAGATAAACAATGAATTATTTTTTAGTATAAGTATGTCTCATGCAATATTTGGGACACGGTTTTACTAAAAAATAATTCATTGTTTATCTGAAATTCAAATTTAACCAAGCCTCCTGTATTTTATGTAGCAACCCTATGTTCACTATATGATTGGTTTAAGAAGGTAAGAGAGAATGCAATGAGTTTAGAGAGACTTCCTTCCACAATGGGTAAAATAAAATGACTGGTGCCTTAAGTGATCCTTTATAACAGATGTAACCATAGAAGACTGTGTAAACGACAGAAGACAGAGATAAAGTCTTCAACAAAATAGAATTTTATTTCTCTTTCACCTAAAAGTATTCCAGAGGCCAAAAGTCCCTGACTGTTATGATGGCTCCATTAGTATTATTAGTGTCATTAGAGACCCTGGCTCTTCCTACCTTTCTCTTCTACCTCCTTTAACCTGTGACTTCCATTCTCACAGTTGCTTCATGAGCCGATTGAGTTGCTGGAGCTCCAGCTGTCGCATCAGCATCCCAGGCAAAAAGCAAGAGGTGGGGGCAGGAAGAATATTTTAAAAGCACATTCCAGCCATCTGTCCCCCCTTTCATAAATTCTATCTGACAACTTCTGCTTATATTTCATTGACCAGAAGTTAGTCACATGGCCACATTCGGCTGCAAGAGAAGGTTGTGTACATTGCCATAAGGAATAAAATCAAGGGTCGGTTACCAATGCAGAAGGAAGAATGGATATTGGGTAGGCAAGCAGCCTCGACAGAACACTATGTCCTCTCACCTTATAGATTAGAAGACCTGGCCTTTTCTAATGGAGGATGTTAGGGTTCCACTTTTTAAAAATACAGGCGGTTTTACTGTGCCTGCTATTTTGTTTTATTGACTTCACTCATTACGGTTCTAAAGCACCAAGGGCACAATCTAATATAACAGAAGAGTAATAAAATAAAAGAGCAGAGATTGATTTTTTTATATCTAAAATCTAATTAAAAAGAATGTTTTTAAGGAGAAGAGCAAATTCCTTGGAGAATAAATTCGTGGTCTCTGTGGATCTCTCCACTTCACCCCGAGGTTGTAATTCAAAACAGGCTTTGTCTAGATGCCACGATGTGCCAGGCGTGGTGCTAAGACAGGAGCATGTAATGACAGGGGAGGTGGCTGCCAATGCATGCTTGCTCTCTGGGGTGACAAATGTGTGCTGAGCTGGCCTGAGCAGGTACCCAACCTCTGTAATTAGGTTAGGGGAGGAAGGATACCACACCTGTATTGCAGTACCTAGAATAAGGGCGCCCATGAGATCATGGATATAGCTGACAAAACTCATCCAACGGAGGAGGATTCCGGTTCGTCGATGCACCATGTGGGCTGTAAAGACCTTCATTAGCTGCTGGAGCTCTTACCAGTGACTTGCGGTTTTGAGCAATCTTCTGGGCCTTCTGAAATTGCTCAATGATTCACATGGGTCCCTCGAGTTCTGCTCAGAATTCTTCACCTCTTTTAGATTGGGTATTAAGCAAAACTGTTAAAATATGAAAAAAGGAAATCCTTACCCTGCACTCAATCTTTTGGCCATTAAAAAGCATGAGTAATGGGACATTAAAATAGGACTTGGGCCCCATGTCAGTTGAGGGCCTGGTCTTTAGTCACCAACCATTCCCAATTCCAGGGTAAGGTGTGGATGACCCAGCAGACAGGCAAGGAGGGGTCAAAGGACAGTTTTGCATCCATTAGCTCAACAGCTACTTTGAGGCAGAAAAAAGATCTGGCAAACTTGAGATTAGGGAAAGAATGTTTTTAGACAAGGCTGGTCAGTGTCTTGCAAGTATGCCCCACCCCCACCCATGGGGGAGAAGAAGGGGGACGCTTCCTCCTTACCTCTAGCTGCAGCGTCCCCAGGCCCAGGACGCAATGGCCAGGGTGAGACTCCCACCTGACATGCCTGGGCAGGGGTCACCCGGCTAAGGCAGCCCTGGTGGTAACACTCCTTCCCTGACAGCCTGAGGTGGGAGATGCCTCAGACCAGGTGTGGGTCTGGGAGAGTCTTAGATCCTCCCAACCAGACCACCTGGGGTGGGGAGGAGAATGCAGGGGTTTAACACAATCATCCCCAGGAGCTGGAGGTGGAATTATAAATGAAAGAGCAGCCAGAGACTTGTTTTCACTGGAATCAGAAGAGCAACAACAACAAAGAACAAAAAAGAACAGCAGCTGTGAGAGCCTTGTGTTGAAGGAGTCTCAAAAGACCCTCTAAAATACCCACCTGTGATAAGTTTAAATCCCCGCCAAACCCAGGGAGCAGCACGCCAGCCTGTGACTTACCTGTCCTGTTAACCCTCACCTGCCCCCTTCCCCGTTGCAAGCCTGGGGGAGGCAGCAAGTGCAGCGGGCAAGCAGGGGGCTGTCAGGGGAAACAGGACCCCACTCCCTGCTCCCTCCCCACCGGGAGCTGGGGTGGGGAGAAGCCATAACTTGGGTGTTTAGACTTTTATATGGGACTGGACATTTTAAATACTGACTGGAGAGCAAGGCCAGGAGAGTCGGGAGCTTGTCTTAGATTTTATCCAAGGGGCAAAGAACATTCAAACAGGTTTGAGCCAGAATAAGGGGAGACGAAGTTGTTTTCGTTTGCACTTAACAAGTACCATTTGTTCAATGCACCGGTTACACACAAAAGCTTTAAAAATATCCGTCAGGGTTAATCTCCCAATTGCAGGGAATCACAATTAGCACATGCACTAATTAGGGCTCCATTCGCACTTCCTGCCTCACCTCTAAATACCTGTTTGCAAGGAACCAGCTCTAACTGCAACGCTCATTAGCGGTCTATTTGTGATTCGGATTTCTAGTACCTGGGAGCCTCTTGCTAACTTTACCCAACGTCCTGGAACTTACTATAGACAAGCTCATTTGGAGCCTCATCCAGGGGGCGCTTAATTCTAGAAGAGTTAGGAAAACATTGCTTGCATGTTACCCAATTGCATGGGTTCTGGAAATAAAGTGTTTCAGAGACTTCAGCATGTGTTTGAATTTCATACGCCTTTTATGTTAAATGTACTCGACATTTTCCTGTACTGGACTCATAACGAAGGCAAATGAGTTAAGCTGATACATAATTACCCTTTACACTAAAATGCAGATGGACAGGCACAGTCCAAGTCTGGAGAGGGACGCAGAAATGAAGTTGTGTTCTGGGCCCTTGAAGAGATTCTTGTTTTGCGAACTTGGCTGCGGTCCCAGCTCTGACAGATGTCAGCCATGGTGATCAAACTTCCATGTGCCTACCCCTCCCCATACCAAAGTGGACAGATGACCAGCTGGTGGCTGGACCCCTCCTTATCCCACAGAGGGCCAGACAGGCATCCCAGGTTAGATCATACTGCATAAGCCGAGTGTCTCTTAGCTTCTCACCACGGGATGCTGCCCCACACGTGGCTTGTCTTTTCTTTTCAGTAATTTTTAAAAATATTTTTTTATCGGCAGGAATCTTGATTATAAGTATTTTCTTATTGTAAAATATGCAAATATAAAATATACCATTTTGATCATTTTCAAGTGTACAATTCAGTGTCATTAAGCTTTTACAATGTTAAGTGACCATCACCACCATCCATCTCTACAACTTTTCATCTTCCCAAACAGAAATTCTGTCCCCATTAAACACTAACTATCCATTTCTCCTCCCCGTAGCCGCTGGCATCCAACACTCTACTGTCTGTCTCTAGAGATTTTCCTATTTTAGGGACCTCATGTAAGTGGAATCATACAGTACTTGTCTTTTGTGATTGCCTTCTTTGACTTAGCATAATGATTTCAGGTTTCATCCATGTTGTGGCATGCGTCAGAATTTTGTTCCTTTTCGTGGCTGAATACTATTCCACTGTATGGATGTACCATATTTGTTTATCCATTCATCTGCTTACAGACACTTGGGCTGTTTCCATCTTTTGATTATTGTGAATATTGCTGCTGTGGGCATTAGTGTACAAGTTTCTGAGTTCATGCTTTCAATGCTTTTGGGCATACACCTAGGATTGGAATTGCTTGATCGTATAATAATTCCGTATCTAACTTTTTAAGGAACTGCTAAACAATTTTTACAGTAGTTACACCATTTTACTATCCCATCAACCATGCACGAGGTTTCTGATTTCTCTACGTCCTTGCTAATGAGGATTATTTTCTGTGTTTTGCTTGTTTGTTTGTTTGTTTGTTTGTTTTTATCATAGCCACTCCAGTGGGTGTGAAATGGTGTCTCATGGTGGTTTTGATTTGCATTTCCCTAATGACTAATGGTGTTGAGCATCTTTTTATGTGTTCATTGGCCATTTGTGCATCTTCTGTGAAAATGTCTGTTCAAGTCCTTTGCCCACTTTTTAATTGGGCTGCTTGGTTTTTTTGCTGTTGAGTTGTAGGTGTCCTTTATATATTCTGAATAGCAATCCCTGATCAGATAAATGATTTGCAAATATTTTCTCCTGTTCTATGGGTTATCTTTTCCCTCTCTTGGTAATGTCCCTTGATGTACAACCAAATGTGATTTTTTGCATGTGTAAAAAATAATAGTTGATCTGACAAAGATCTGCCAGCTAAGAACTATGCTATATTAATTAATGCACCCAGTGAACCAACAAACATATATTAAGGAGAGCCTTGTGCTGGGTGCTGGGGGGGGGCAGTTTATGTTAATAAGATACAGTAGCCACCAGACATCTTGCCCGCAAAGTGTTTATAGTCTAGATGACAAAACACTCCCCAGAAAATAGAAGGGCTGAAAAACAATAGCAATGATGTTTGCAGGGGCCATATGATCATTTCATGCGTGTGAATTGCAGCTGATGTGACTCTAGGGAAAGTTCGAGAGTGAAGGCAGATTGGCCGGGAAAAGCCACACAAGTCCTTCATCCCCTGCCCCAAACCACACAATCAAATTTCTCACCAGCAATCAATAGTTCCATCTGCACAGTAGATGCTGTGTGACATCTTAATTAGCAAGAACTCGAGAGTGTTAAGTTTAGGTGTTTTAATGTCCGCAGCTCCTTGAGTCCCTCACCAGGTTAAGGCTATGTTCTAGGGAAGGAGCTCTTTGCAGCTTTGAAATAGGTATAAAAACATCACTAGTCCTGCCTTTTGTGAAGGCTGTGCCTTCAAAACAAATCACAGAAACATTTTTTATTGAATGCTTAGTTTATGTCATATGGGGGCTCTGTATTCTTAACCTTGACTTAAAAATAATAAATTATTTACTGTTACATGTAATTGAATTTAATAAAATAAGATCTAACTAAACAAAAAATGTTAGAAGGCAATAACTTACATGGTCAAAGAGTCTATATATTTTTAAAGGCCTGTCTGAAATTCCTATAAAGAGATCCTCTGACACAAATAAGATTTGTTCCTTGAATCATTCAATTCCGGGACTATAGCAACAGAGACGTTCATCACAGACGCATCCCAGGCCTTGGATGGGGGAAAGCCAACCTGAATCATGGTTGCCGAAATGACCATATACGTGCATGGGGGAAATATGATTTCTAAATGGTTAGTATGAATTTTCACGTTCTGCGCTACTTTTTAGCAATGTAGCCGTCAGTAAAGGCAAGGTATGCTCCTACTTCAGGGAGCTTAATGCCACTGACTTGACTTTCCTACTCTCTCTACTTGCAGCTGAGCTCCCCTATGGCAGTTTAAGCTCCCTGAGGGTAGCTATGTCTCCTGGCCCCCAGAGACTTGCTTCAGGAATGAGGTGACCCAATTGCTTAAGCCAAAAGCCCAGGAAGCATCTTTGATTCCTCCTGTTCCCTGGTCACCTACGTCTAATCCATCCGCAGATCCTGCCAATCTCCTCTCCCTCACCTCTCTCCACAAAGACAGGTGCCCTTTGTGTGTAGACTTTGTGTTTCTGATGCTTTGACATCTGCAGCCTTGCTGACTCTCTAGGGACTGTCCCTCCCAGGGCTAGCCAATGCCTAGAGATAGTGGAGGACCTGCCTGGGAGCCCACCTTTCATACCACCCCACTCCAAGCCCACACCCAGCACCTCCTCTAGCAGGTTCTCACCCCAGGGCCACTGTCACCAGCCTCAATCACCCCAGGGCCAGTACCAGACAGCCAGGGCAGCTCCTTGCTGGGAGCCCACAGGAATTACTCCCATTAGCCCACCCTGAGCCTGCTCAGCCTGCTTTCCCGTCCCTTGCTGCAGAAACCAGAATAAAGGCTCCTCCCAAGTGTCCCCATTGTTCCCTGTGCCTCCTGACCCACTCTGCTGCTTCCCTGGTGCCCCTGCCCACGGTGTGCTCCCTCTTCTCGGGTTCTGTGAGTATAACAAACTGTCTTTCAGTGACAGTTGTCTCTTGATCTCTTGGCCTTTGCCATACCTGATTTAATAATTAAACCTTCATTTTCAAACACCCCCGAGTTGTGCAACCAGCCTGCGGGACCCTGCCAAGGCCTCCCCCCACCCACCCCACAGGCTTCTCCCCTAGGCCCGTGTCCCAGGAGCCCGAAGGAGCTTTCTAAGGTGAAAACTGATCATGTCACTCTCTTATTTAAAATTCCCCAGAACCTGCTGTTACAAATCAGAACAAACCCCACAAGTCCCACTGTGGCATGCGCGGTGTTGCCCTGGGCCCTCTGCTCGGCGCTCCCACCACGCTGACCTGCGGCCAGGTCTCCTGCCAGGCCACGCATTGTCCGCCCTGGGCCCTCGTACATGCTGTTCTCTCTGCCTGGAACGCTCTTCCTCCAGCTCTTGCACAGCTGGCCTCTTTCCCTCTAGTCTCAGTCAAATGTCACCTCTTGGAGAGACCATCCTTAATGACCCAGTCAGACATTCTATACTATCAGTCGGCTTTAATTTCTCTGTAACATTTGTTGCTCTCTGTCATGATTCACTCACTTGTTTGTTGTCTGTGTCCCCATCGTGCACACCTACGTGGAGCAGAAAATGAGCTCCTTGAGAGGAGGACCTGGTTTGCTGCTGTGCCCCCTGAGCCTGGCACAGTGCCTGGCATGTGGCGTTAGTTGAATGCCCGAGGGGATCTTACCTGTATGTCCAGGACTGGAGGGCAGAGGAGGGCAAGGGCCTGGGGAATGCAGAGCTGTCTTCTACCCCCACCCTGCAGCCACTTGGGAACTGCCGGCTCACTCGAGGCTTCCCAACTCCTGGCCCCAGACCAGGCCACTGCAGTGTCAGGGCTGGGGAAAGGCAGACAGCGCCTGCTTCCTGCAGAAGCGAACGGGAAGCCAGCCTCTGTCTCGTGAGGTCCTGCTGACCACCACATTTTCCCTGCAAGGGTGCCTTGTCCTTCCCCCGGACCCCAGGCTCACCCATCGCTTGGCTGTCCCCAGGCTGCGTCTCCACTTGGCCTGAAGGATACGATGCAGCTTTTGCTGGTGCAGAGATGTCTGGGGTGGCTGCCAGCACTGTTATCTTTTCATTTTATCTGTCAGCCAAGAGCTTTTCCCTGCTTTTGCCTCTTGAAGCTCCAGGCACGAAATGTCGACCTTGAGTACAGGTGCCTTTCTCTCCATTACTCCAGGGCCCCTATCCTGGTTCACATCCAGGCCAGCTGCTCCCCAAGCTCCTCTCTCCTTTTCCCTTCCCTCTCCCTCCCCCAGGCAGCCTCCGAAAAAAATCTGGGACTCAGGCAGTAGTAGCACCGGGAGTTTGTCCCCCCCGCCCCCGAGGGGGCACCAGCAGACCCCTTCAGACTGGTCAAGTCAGAATCACTCAGAGCCACGTGCAGGGCGAAGGGGACTCCAGCACCAGGACTTGGTGGCTCTGGCTGCCCAGCTTGTACCATGTTCATTTGGCAAACACCCTTTGAAAGTCTTGCCCGGCATTCGTCTTCTAGGGTCTGCCTCATTGGACCAAGGAGGCTCTCTGGTCACATCTGTGTGGTTATCCAGCCGTGCAAAGGCTTTTGGGGCACTCCCCATGACGGTTCAACAACTGGATATCCGCATGCAAAAGAAGGAAGTTAGACCCCCAACCTCTCATCCATTACAAAAATTAACTGAAAGTGATCAAAAACCTACATGTAAGAGCCCAAACTATTAAACTCTTAGAAGAGAATACAAACATAAATCTTCATGACATTGGATTGGGCAAAGCCTCATTAGCTACGCCACCAAAAGCACAGGCAACAAAAATAAATAGATAAATTGGACATCATCAGAATTAAAGGCTTTTATGCCTTAAAGAGCACCATCAAGAAAGTGAAAAGACAACCCACAGAATGGCAGAAAATTTTTGCAAATCATATGTTTGGTAAGGGACTTGTATCTAGACTATATAAAGAACTCTAACTACTCAATAAAAAGGAAATAACCCAGTTGAAAAATGGGCAAAGAATATAACTAGACATGTCTCCAAGGAAGACACTCAAATGGCCAATAAGCCACAGGAAAAGATGTTCAGCATCACGTGCCATTGGGGAAACGCAAATCAAGATTACAATGAACTCCCACTTCATACCCACTAGGATGGCTCTGCTGGGACTCAGAAAATAGTACCCCAAAAAGAAGGACTCAGAAGCAGCCTCAGAAGCAAAAGTTTTTCTCTGACCTTCTCCTGCCCTCCTGTCTTAGTCCCATTCTCCCCCGAGGCAAGCCACAGAAATAAGAATCCCTTCTCCCTAAGGCGGGTCACAGAAACCAGAACCCCTTATCCCCAAAGCCAGCCATCAAACCTAAAAATATTATTTTAACATTCCCTCCACCTTTCTATGCAAAAACCGACCATAAAGAAATTATCTGGGCCGGGCTTGGTGGCTCATGCTGTAATCCTAGCACTCTGGGAGGCCAAGGCGGGCGGATCGTTTGAGCTCAGGAGTGCGAGACCCCATCTCTACTAAAAATAGAAAGAAATTATATGGACAGCTAACATATATATATATAAATTAGCCAGGCATGGTGGCGCATGCCTGTAGTCCCAGCTACTCGGGAGGCTGAGGCAGCAGGATCGCTTGAGCCCAGGAGTTTGAGGTTGCTGTGAGCTAGGCTGACGCCACGGCACTCACTCTAGCCCAGGCAACAGAGTGAGACTCTATCTCAAAAAAAAAAAAAGAAAGAAATTATCTGATCCACCTTGTTTGACTGTAGGACATACAACCCCCATTCCAGAGAGGGTCCTGCCCCACACCCAGAAGGAAGGAATGCCTCACAGAGAAGCCAAGAAGAATCTAGACAGACAAGCCTTGCTGGGTTGCCCCACTCACATTAGCATTAGGGGATATATATCTTTTTTGTCCAGTCATATTTCTACATCTCTGTCCATGTAGGTTTGTTGAACCTAATGATAAAAATAGACAATTTCCTCTGTACCTTTGGGTCTTCATTCTGAAGTTTCCTGTGTATACACATTAAATAAATTTCTATGCTTTTTTTCCAGTTAATCTGCCTCTTGCCTGCTGATTTTTCAGCAAACCTTCTGAGGGCCAAGGGGAACTTTCCTCCTTGGCCCCTACAGGTACAATAAAAAAGTCAGATAACAAGTGTTGGTGAGGATGTGGAGAAACTGGAATCCCTGTACCTTGCTGGTGGGAAGAGAGAATGGTGCAGCCACTTTGCAAAACAGTCTGGCAATTCCTCAAAAGGTTAAACATAGAATTACCATATGACCCGGCTCTTCCACTCCTAGGTGTATACCCAAGAGAACTGGAAACATACGTCTAAACAAAAACATGTACATGTGTGTTCACAACTGCACTATTCATAATAGTCAAAAAGTAGAAACAACTCAAATGTTCACCAACCAATGAATAGATTGACAAACTGTGGTATATTCCTACAATTAAATATTATCTAGCAATAAAAAGGAATAAAGCACTGATATATGCCACAACATGGATAAACTTTGAAAACATTATACAGACACACATATGTATGTTTAGACATATATGTTTAGACACAAAGGGCCACATATTGTAGTGATTGCCTAGGATGCAGAGGGTTGGTGGAAAATGGGGAGTGATCGATAATGGGTACAGGGTTTCTTGTCTGGGCGACAAAAATATTCTAAAATTGATGGTGGTTATTATTGCACAACTCTGTGAACATACTAAAACCATTGAATTGTACACTTTAAATGGGTAAATTGTATAGTTTGTGAATTATATTTCAATAACGCTATTATAAAAAATTATGTGATAAACATCCGGATAATCCCAATGGACTGAGAATTTGCAAATTTATAATTTGTGGTAGACAGAATAATGACTCCCTAAAGATGTCCAGGCTCTAATGCCTGGAACGTGTGACTGTGTTACCTTACGTGGCGAAAGGGACCACGCAGGTGTGATTAAGGGTGTGGCCTCTGAGATAAGGAGATTATCCTGAATTATACATGTGCCCCCAATCTAAACCACGTGAGTCCTTAAAAGCAGAGACCCTTCCCCACTTGGGTCAGAGAGATGACCTTGAGAAAGAAGGAGGGGAGACACAAAGCACTGGACCTTCTATCGCTGGCCTTGAAGATGGAGGAAGGGGCCTCGAGACAAGGAACATGTACATGTGTGTTCACAACTGCACTATTCATAATAGTCAAAAAGTAGAAACAACTCAAATGTTCACCAACCAATGAATAGATTGACAAACTGTGGTATATTCCTACAATTAAATATTATCTGGAATATTTAATTGGCCTCTGGAAGCTGGGAATGGCCTTCTGCTGAAGCCAGCAAAGAAACGGGGATTTCAGCCCTAAAACCACAAGGAGCTGAATTCTGCCTTGACCAGAAGACGGTTCCTCCAGCAAGGAATTCAGCCCTACTGACCCATGATTTTAGCCCAGTGAGACCCAAGTCAGGCTTCTGACCTCTAGAACTGGGAGATAATAAAGTTGTGTTGTTTAAGCCACTACATTGTGCTAAATTGTTACGGCAGCAATAGAAAACTATTACATATCTACTTTAGGAAGCCAATCTTAAAAAATAAATAAGAGGTTTCTCATGTCTGGGATGAAAAGATCTACTCGTGGCTGAAAATCTACCTGTTCCCTCCCCTCCCCACTCCCTGAGAAAAGCAAGAAGCCGAGAGCTGCCTTAGGGAGTGGCACCTGAAAATAGAAACTGCAACGTGATTTTATTTCTAACTCCACAGACATCGCTGTGAGTCATTCATCTCCCTGGGTCTCACTTTCCATGTCTGCAAAACAGGCTGAATTAACCCTGACTTCTGCCTACCCCACAGTTTAAGGACCAGGAAGAAAAATCCCCCAAAATCAGCTTCATAAATAGAACCCCAGGGTGTTCCTTATCAAGCATGAGATAAACTGCAGGCACAAGTCTGGTCACAGACACCCCCACGCCTGCCCCATGGGGCGTCTTTCCTCTCCTCTGGCTTCCTTCGTGGGGTTTTGGGCACACCTGGTCCCTTGTAGCTGCAGTTGACACAGAAATGAGAAAAGCTTCAGACAGGCAAAGGTGCTGGACCCAATGGCAAGACCCATGTGGGCAGGTTTTAGGTTAGTGGTTTGGGGGGAACAATATTCTCACACCTAGATGACTGGGGGTTAGCATGACAACATTGTTTTCATGATGGAAAGAAAGCAAAGCAATTGCCCAGATCCCACTAGAAGGTACAGAGGCAGCATGAGACTGAGCTGAAGACAAGGGGAGGAAGGAGAGGCAGAGGAAGGAAACATCTCCGAGCCGTTTGGGAGTGGCAGTACCAGTGAGGACAGCAGAGGTGATATCGTGGGCCCATTCCTTCCTCAGAACCCACCCCAACAAGACCTGAGTAAGTGGACATGAAGGCATTTTCTTAGTAAGCTGATTACAGCTGCCTTGGTTTGGGGGTATTTTAAAAGATGCCCTCCAGGTAACAGAAGGTCACCCTTGTGATGGCTGCACAGAGGTCTGGGAAATGCCCCTCAACTGGGCACCTGCCCACTCCCATCTGTGCCTTCCTTGGCCCTGGTTCTCATAGCGTGTGGGTGCATGATGCACCCAGGTGATGGAACATGGGATGAGCTCCAGGCCAGGAGTCCCGGCATCACCCGAGTGCGGCTTGGCTGGCCCCTGCCCTGAATCCTCCTGCTCATGGCCAGCTGTGGAGCCGGCCCAGAGGGTGCTGGCCCTTGGCAGCCCCCCTCCCAGGCCCGCTCAGTATGACCTAAATCCAGCCCTCGGCAGGCGCCCAGATGGCCCCCGGCCCTGGTGACAGTGGTGCCCAGCCCCCTTGGCTCCACAGCCTTCCTGGAACCCCCTTGCCCAATATCCTGTGTGGTAATCACGCCTGTTGGCCTCACACAGTCCTGCTGGCCACCACCGAGTTCCCTCTGCTAGTTCCTGGCGCTGCCACCTCCAACGGAACCATCATGAAATAAAAAGCTGCTGCAAGTTCTCTCTCAGGTCAGAATCCCCTCTCTTGGGGGGTCCAGTGTTCTGCAGCAGAGGCGACCATCCGTTCTTCTGTCCTGGAGGAGGCTGCAGGTGGGTCTGAAGAAGGGACAGAGGCCTGACGCTCCAGGAGTGGGGATGGGGCACCTATGTCAGGAGCCCTGCCTTAATTAATCCAAGGTCACTTGCTGAGGAAGGGCCACAGAAGAAAGAAGCGGCTGCCTCTTCAACCACAGGGGCCACCCAGGGCACTGACACAGCTCAAGAGTACAAGAACAGCAAGCACGGGACAGGGTGAGGGTCACGGACCGGACCGACAGCCGCGCTGAGCAGGATGGGGGACCATCCACCTGGTGCTGTGACAGGCAGCTGACCCGAACCTCATTTGCACGCCTCTCACCCTACAGAGAAGGCCTCATGCCATGCGCCGTCTCTCTTAAAGCCACACAGGTACACGCTACCACTTACTATGCATGTATCCGCTGCCAGACAATCCCTGACCATTCCCATTGTCCTCATAGTACAGATGAACAGACTGAGTCTCAAGGTCACGCAAGAGGCGTAAGCAGAGATGTGACACTGTCTGGTGGAGGTGTGGCAGGAGCGTGCACTCTGACCCTCTGGATAGTGAATATGGAATGGGCCAAGCAGCTCATCCTACACAGGGGCAGGAGCCTGGGGAGTCCCAGAGCTGGTGCCAGATCCTGGGGGGTGCCAGTCGCCGCCTCCTGGCTCTCCTCCAGGACACAGCCACCCTCCTCGGCCGCTTGGGGACCGCGCGCGCCTCAGACGCAGCGGGCGGCGGGCGGGAGCGCAGGGATGCGCTTGGACGGCAGGCTCGGCGGGCCGGGGCGGCTGGGGGCGAACCCGGGCAGCGCCCCGAGGCCCCGCCCCGTCCCGGCGACCGCGAGTTGGGGGCGTGGCTCCGCGCGCCCCACCTCCGCGCGCCTCCGGCCCCCGCCCCGCGCGCACCCGGGGGCCCAGGCCCCGGTGTGCGCGCGCGCGTGCTCGAGCCCTGGCCCTGGGGCGAGGCCGCGGTGGCCTGAGAACCGGCGCGGGGCAGCCGCCGGGCTGGTCTTGGCCTCGCGCCATCCCCTCTCGCCGCCCCCAGCTCCGCGGGTGAAATCCGAGCGGCCGTGAGGCGCGGGGCCGCGTGACGCGCGCACCTGTCGGGCGGCCCGCGGAAGAGGAGGCGCGGGCCCGGGTCGTTCTCAGGCCCGCGCCGAGAGGCCCCTGGAGCGGGCTCGGCCTGGCCCGGCCCGGCCCGGTCCGCCGCGCCGCGCCCGGCCGCCCGGCCGCCCGGCCCTTTCCCGGAGCAGCGGCCGGCTCTGACGAGCGAGATGAAGTAAGCCGCAGCCCCCGCTTGCCGTCGCCGCGGCCTCCGTGCGCGGGGCCTGTCCGCCGGCCCGCGCCGGCCGCGCGCGTGTTGCTGGCAGACCCTCGGCCCTCGCTTTCCGCCCCGCGGAGCCCGGGTGGCCGTGCGGTTTGGTGGCTGCTCCGTAGGAGGCAGCCAGGCCCCTTCCGGGGAGCCCTGAGGGGCCAACGCGTCCCTTTTCCCAGGCTTCCTGGAACTGAGTCCAAGGAGAGTGGGAAGTCCATGCTTTTCCCCTTGGGCTATGCTTAATCTTTGGCATAGGCCCTCAGGTTTGAAACAGCGTTTCCAATACACCAATCCATGAATGGTTTTCCAGAGGCAAACCTCTCTCTCTGGATCTCTGAAAACCGGTCACCCAACCTCAAATGTTTAGCCAAAATGAGAACTTCTGAAAAGATCATAAGTCCAAGATCCTTGCCCACCCCCTCTCTCACCCCCAACAGGCCCATGGCTCGTGAAAAGTAGCAGATGAGGGAAAACTGGCATAGAATGGTCATATTTTAAAATATGCATTATATCTCTTTAATCTTTCATCAGTATGATTGGACAAGCTGGCCATGAGTTAGTTGTTCCTTGGCATTTTTTCTGTTTGAATGGTTAATTGGTTTTACAGCAGTTCCAGGAAGCTAGCAAGAAGGCCTTCATTCATGATGCTAATGGCTTAATGAGAGAGGCTTACATTTCTTGAGTGCTTGCTGTTTGCCAAGCATTGTGCTAAATGTATGTGGATTATCTCATTTTGTGCTTGTGTGGACTAATTTTCCCATTCTGTGGTTGAGGTAGAGAGGTTAAATAACTCGTCTGGAGTCACAGCAAAGATTTGAATCCAGAGTTCTCTCACTTAACCAGTTCTCTAGAAACTAGCCCTCGAGGGCTTTCCAGGTTTTAACAAGGCAACTCAGGTTAAGCATGATGTCTTCATGGTTTCAGAAGGAAGGAGCATGAATCACAATTAGGGAAAGTGACCCCTGAGAGGCAGAGGCCAGTTGCAGCAGTCAGTGTTCAGGGCAACTTGACTTCATGGAGCAGAGAAATAGCCTATTGGGCTGAAACCACTCTTGTTCCAGTCCGTTAGAGAAGCAGAACCAGTATCTAATACAATGTTTTACATCTTGCCATTTGGGGATGTAGTCACATTTTGCAGGCGGGTGGGAGGTTAGCTCTGGAACCAGACTGCCTATATTAAAATCCTATCACCTCTAAGCTGCCTGACCTTCAGGAAGTTATTTTACCTCTCTGCACCTTAGCTGCCTCCCTACATACTGCTAAAATGGGGATCATAATAGTACCTACCTCACAGGATTGTGGCGAGAATTAAATGGTATGAGGCATGTCAAACTCTTAGCCTAGCATTTGGCATGCAGTTAAATACTCTATAAATAACTCTTTTATTATTAGTAGTATTGTTACAAGTAGTAAGCTGCCGCTGATGGTGTGCTGTGTCACAGTGCTTGAAGTCGCCATTAGCGTTATTCCTTAGTGCCATCATTCAAATGCAGAAATGACAGAGGTCCTATGCAAATGGGATTTATTTGTTCATTCAGCAAATATTTATAGAGCGCCTTCTGTATGCCAAGCTCTGATTAGGGTACTGGAGGTACTGCAGAGGGCAAAACAAAAATCCCTGTCCTCACTGGCACCTACATTCTTGCGGGGAAGAGTGGCAGACAACAAACAAAATAAATGTAATTATCACAGAGTATGTTAGAAAGTGGTATGTACTACAGACAGAAATCAAGCAGGGAGGAGGATGGGGGTTGGAGGTTTACAGTTTTACAGAGTGGTCTGAGAGAGGCTCACTGAGCAAGTGCCATTTCAGCAAAGAACTGAAGTTAGTGAGGAAGTGAACCACGTGGACATCTGCAGGGAGGGGGTGGGAGTAGACCAGGCAGAGAGAACAGCAGGTGCAAAGTCCCTGCAGCAGGAGCACGGGCAGCTGAGGCCTGGAGAGGGGCAGACTAGTAGGAGAAGAGCACAAAGAGGTAACGGGTGGGAGGCCAGAGTGTGTAGACCCTGTGGACCTCTAAATAGAGAATGACATGATCTGACCAACACTGTAAAAAGGTCACTCTGACTGCTGAGTTGAGGTTCAACTATAGAAGGTCCAGAGGTAGATGCTGGAGGCCGGTTAGGAGGGTCCTACAGTAATGCAGACAGAGATGATGGTGCCTTGTATTCTAGATAAATTTTGAAGGTAGAAACTTGGATTTGCTGACAGATCAGACAACCCCAAGGGTTCTGGTCTGAACACTTGGAAGGGTAGAATTGCCATTTATTGAGAATGGGGAAAACTGCATTTGAAGCAGGTTGGGAGATAAATCAGTTCAATTATTTACATGTTAAGTCTGGTAAACATCCAGCTAATGCTGTCAGAGTAGCAGTTGAACGTGCGAGTCTGGAGTTTAGGGGAAGAAATCCAGGCTGGAAATACAGACGGGGCAGTTGTGTGCTGGGAAATGTTTAACGACTGACCTTGCAAGGGGTGGGAGTTTGTGGTGGGAAACCTGAGTTAAAACTTTTGCCAACATCTGTGGTGTCACTATTGCCACGTTGGCCTATTTCTAACACACCGTTACAGAATATCTCCACCGTGTAGATACAGTGGATGTAAATAATGTCAAGAGCACAGGTATTAGTAAAATGTAGTCAAATGATTAGGAAGTGACGAACTTTGAGCATTTATTACCTTTGTTTTAAATATAATTATAAATTTATATAATTCCATTTTAAATAATAACAGCTGTGTTTAACAACTGGCTTGAAAAATTCCTGGAAATTTAGCCTTCGAATCCTGTGTGCAGTACAAGGTGGCCCCAGCGCATCCCTGATTATAGAGACCCGGGATTGGGACCTACAGGTGGGAATGACTTGCTTCTGCCTGGACGTGTTTGGCACAGATGGGCCAGAACAGGAAGGGAAGAGTGCAGGAAAAAGAGGTGGCTTGGCCATGATGAAAAGGACTGGGCACCTCACCTTGTGCCCAGTTTAAAATGGTATTTAGTTTGAATTCTTGTTTTACTCCCACATGCATGATCTTTTAAAAATTCCCAACTCATGGGCCGTGATTTGAAGAAAATTTTCTTTCTTCTTGCCTTGCGCACAGAAGGTAGCATTGTCAAAGGCTGGAAAAGGGGACAGGGGACAGGGTGGCAGCTGCCACTGACCTTTACCTTCCAGTTCCTTCCCACCCCCCCTCCACCCCTTCTCTGCTGGGTGCAGAGGATTAGAACTGCTTCCTCCCCTGGCTTACCAGAAACTCTCTGCAGCTGGAGCTGTAGCACCAGCTGGGTCAGTCTGTGCCGGGACTGGGCAGGGACAGCTGCTTGGGTGCCGACCAGACTTGCCTCTTCCACTTGGGCAAAAACACAGACCACAACCTGGATTCTGATCCAAACCCCCTGGCTGGCTAAGTCAGTGTTCCCACCTTCTGGGATGTTAGCAGAGACCTTCTTTAACAGGTGAGTCTCTCCCAGAAGGACTGGTAGGAGCCTCTCAGGCTTGGACTTGGGGACAGTGAAGGGTGCTGGGGACTGGGTATGTGTGCCTACAATCAGTCCTAACTCTAAGACGAGCCTGTCATAAGAATGTCTTTTCCACCTACCTACAGCAGCCCCCACAGCACTGTATTTTGTAGTGAGTATATTTCTGGCAAGTATTTTGAATAAGAATTGTAAATGAAATTGCATCCTCCACGCACTTAAGTCCTAACTTCAAAGAATTTTGTCTTAACTTCTGAATGACGCACGGTTGTCAGCTCTTTGCTTCCTATTTTAGTTCTCTGTTTCCCTGCCCAGCTGCGTTGGTCTAAGGCTCTGAGCACTCACCTGCCCTTACAGAACGGTGGAGGACATCTCCCTGACAACAGGGCGGGTATCTCCTTTCCTGGGAAGACATAGGACTTAGGGGCAGTAAAATATTAACATCACAGAGATCCTTTAGCTCAGCCTCTCATTTTCTAGATGAGGAAACTGAGGCCCAGCCAGGTTAAATGACTTGTCCAAGGTCATGTGGTTGTTTAGAGAGCCTGGGCGAGGATCACCGCGTATTCCAGTTCCCAATCTCATACCCCGACCTCTCCTACAGCTTCTCAAACTTTTCACTAAGGCTTTTGATTTATTAATTTTAAACAAAAGAAGCGATTCATAGTTGGATCAGCCATTGGAGGGCCACTTCCATGCTTTTGGGCTAACTTCAGGCACGCAATTTTGGAAGATTTATTTCACAGTCCTCGCAGAGCAGGCAAGGAGGCAGGAGGGAGAAGCGCTTCAGAAAAACCCCTCAAATCAGAGCCTCCGCAGAGCGAGGGGAGGTTTAGGGCACAGTGGGGTGTGTTGGAACCCTCCCCTCTGCTCCCCGGACTGGGGTCCGGCTCCTGACTGACTTACGGTCTTCTCTGGGCATGTGTGTGTTTCCCTGTCCGGGCAGCAGGGGGGATAACTGAGCCCGCCTCCCCCTGCTTCCTAGGGCATCAGGACTAGTCTTCCAGCGTCTGTTCTTCAGTGCTGTCTGCAGGGCTTGGCGCTGTAGCTGCAGGAGATGGGGGAGCGGCACAGACAAGGTTTTCCTGACAGCAAGGGTATTATGCTGCCCTTGGGGGCCCCGAGTCACTTTATATTTAATTAACTTAATATTCATATATGTTTTTGTCACCTGTATCATCCCAGTCAGTCTTCACAACCCTCCTCCCCTTTAGGTTGGTGGTATTAGCCCTGTTTCATAGACGAAGAAACATGGGCCCAAACGGATTTAATAAGCTGCTTTTACTAGGTCGTAAGCTGGGAAGTGGCCTCGAGCCCAGCTCCTCGGGCCACGATCCCATGTTCTTCTCCTTGGACCCACAGTGCCTGAGGGTCCAGGCTTGTGACTTCGCGGTTTATTTCACCTCCCAGTTTCCTCATTTGTAAAATGAGAATCTTCACAGAGCCTCCCTCACAGACTGCTGCGAGGAAGGATGGAGACGATGCGTCTAAGTCATCCGGCACTTGCTGACTACTTGGTGAGCAGCTATCATCAGTAGCCAGCAGCCAGTTCCGCAGGGGATGGGCAAATTAAGCTATTAGAGGCTGTTTTGAAATACCTATCTCAGGACCTACCCTGAACCTCCTGAATCAGAACTTCTCCGTCTTGGCGAAGGGAGTGGGAGGGTAGGTGTGTGTCTCCATTCTGACGCCCTCCTCTGCGGAGAGCTGTTGCTCTGCTCAGTATTCCAGAGTGTGCTACGCAAAATGTACTCTTCGGACCAGCTGTCAGCACCTCGGACCCCTCCCGGACCTTCTGCGTCAGAATCTGTGTTTTAAAAAGATCCCCACGAGATGCAAATGCATGTTAAAGTTTGAAACGCACTGTTAAGATTAAGAAACATGCTAATAAAAAGACTAATGCACACACATACCGCCCACACCCATTTGGGAAAGAGTTGTTTTGCAACCACGGAATAAGCAACTGTTTTGAAATACCTGATATCTTGGGTTTGTTTAAAGGAGTGCTGGGAACATAGTCAAGAGATAAGGGAAGCTAACCCCAAACTGGAGACCAGGAACAGGCCTAGTCGGGGAGAGTCGCTGTAAAACTTCAGAGTCAGAACAGGAGTGAACAGAGGGCCAGGAGTCAGTTCAGGCCAGGCGGCCACGCAGCACAGCTGTCTGTGGTGTTCTGGGAGGGGCAGGGCAGTGGTGCTGGCCCTTGGGGCTCCCCTACCTGCCCGTCCCGGCACTCTGAGGTGCCTGGGCTCCTCCTCTTGTGCCAGGCACGTCCAGGGCCCTGGCTACCAGGCTCCGGTCAGGAGCTCTGAGATGCAGCCTGCCAGCTGGCGCTCCTCCTTCTCCAGGCTGTTCTCTGGGCTTCAGGTTTCTCACTGCCTCTCCCGCACTGACCTTGCAGCTTTTCCTTCCCTCCAGACAGGCGATTGCCAGTTGAGAAAAAATGTTTGAAGGACCAAGGACAGGGATTGGAAAGCAGAGGAAAGTAGAATGGTCTTGTGGTCCGTTTCTGTATTTGGGGGTGAGTGCAGATGAAAGGAGAGTGGGGGAGGAAGGTGGGGAAGCCACTCACGTGGTCCCTTGCCCCTCCAGGTAAAGCTGCAGCGATGGGAATGTCGGGTGTCCTGTAGGCACTGGCACACACACTGTCGTTGGGTCCTCATCGTGGTTTGGCCATGCGCTAGGGCCATTTTAGGGATGGATCTTGAGAGGGGGTCTGATGGCAGGTCCAGAGGTGATTTGGTCCCCTTATATTACAGGGGACATGGGGGGAAGATAAGCTGAATGTTCTGTGGGACCTTTTAAAAGTCCAGTTATCTCTTTAAACCTCAGTTTCCCTATTTGTATTACCAGATTACAGCCTCCTAAGGTCAGTGAAGATTTTGTTAATCCTTTATCTGGTAGGATGCCAGGCGTATAATGGGTGCTAAATCTGTGATCTTAGTTCCTTCTTTACTACTCCACCCCAGGCCGCCCCATTTCCACTGTGGTGCTGGCCACGATTACTTTCCTCCTCCCTTCTACCCTTCCCTCCAAGCCTGGCTTTGGTGGGAAACTGAACCAGAGAGCTGTGGAATGAGAATTCAGCACAGTGAGCCCTGCAAACATGGCCAGAAACAGAAAGCCAGAAAAACAAATATTCCAGTGCGGATGTGACCTGACCTAGGCCTTTGCCACTTGTACACGTCAGCCTCTTCAAATCAGGCTGAAAACCACCAGGTGGTGGGCTTACCTCGGTGGGATTGTAGTGTGCAACTGCCGCACATGCGGCTCAGGAGCCAGGGGGCCTGGTGTCAGCCCACCTCCCCACTTTCCCACTGTGGGACCTTCATCTACCTGAGCCTCAGTTTTCCATCTGTAAAAGCGGGGACTATGATAGAACCCACCCATGTGATCCATTCAGGATTCTTGTCTGGATTCAGTGCGATCTAATGCACATAAATATGTAGTCTGGTATTTGGCACATGCTAGCATTAAGTGTTTGCTGCTGTTATAGCGGTTTTATCATGACAGCTACCGCTTCATAGTGCTTAATAGGTGGTAGGCACTGTCCTAAGCATATTATAAACATTACCTTATTTTATCTTTATAACAACTCCGTGATATAAGTACCACTATTACCCCCATTTCAAATGAGAAAACCGAGGTACAGCCAGGTTAAATAATTGTCCAGTTACTAAGGGATTGAGCTAGGATTCAAACTCAGGCAGTTGGTTCCAGAGTCTATGTTTGTCATCGCTATGCTGTGGCAATTATCAGTCATCATTTTGTACTCGGAGCCTAGTAGACACGGGGAAAAGGAGAGCAGCAGGTGAGAAGAGGTGGTCATATCCTCTCCCAGTCCAGCCGTCATCTGAGGGCCTGCCACCGTTCCTGGGCTGGGACTGCCCTGCTGGTCCTGGCGCCCTGTGCTGCTCCTGGTTGAGGCTGGCCTTGTCATAAAATGGACAGCTGCACTCCCAGCCCCACGGGCCCCCCGGGTGGCTTGTGCCACTTTCTCATGTGTGCTCCTGACAGCAAAATGGTCCCTCTCTAGCAAGTGGCCGACGACTTCCCCAGGCACAGTCCCTGTTTGCAGGGCAGGCTCCCTACTCACTGCCTGCCTGGCACAGAAGCTGAACTGCCCAGGAGGGAAAGCTGTAGGCCTGTGACATTTTGTCAAGAAATATGTGGCTGTTTCTTGCCAGGCAGGAAATGTTTGATGCCCAGGAAATGTGTTTGCTTCTGTATGTGTCTGATCCTTCCTTGTTCCTTGTCTGTCTTTCCATGTACCCCAGGCACCCAGGCACTTGGAAGATGCTCACAGTGGCCATGTGCCTGGCCTTTCTGGGCTGCCTGCAGGCCCAGGAACGCCAGGGACATGTCTCCATAATCCTGCTGGGAGCCACTGGGGACCTGGCTAAGAAGTACTTATGGCAGGGGCTGTTCCAGCTCTACCTGGATGAGGCAGGGAAGGGCCACAGTTTTAGCTTCCATGGAGCTGCTCTGACGGCCCCCAAGCAGGGCCAAGAGCTCATGGCCAAGGCCCTGGAATCCCTCTCCTGCCCCAAGGACGTGGCACCCAGTCACTGTGCTGAACACAAGGGTCAGTTCCTGCGGCTGAGCCAGTACCGCCAACTGAAGACGACTGAGGACTACCGGGCTCTGAGCAAGGACATCGAGGCACAGATCCAGCACGAAGGCTTCCGGGAGGCTGGCAGGATTTTCTACTTCTCCGTGCCGCCCTTCGCCTATGCAGACATTGCCCGCAACATCAACAGCAGCTGCCGTCCAGGCCCTGGCGCCTGGCTGCGGGTGGCTCTTGAGAAACCCTTTGGCCATGACCACCTCTCAGCCCAGCAGCTGGCCACAGAACTCAGGAGCTTTTTCCAGGAGGAGGAGATGTACCGAGTGGACCATTACCTGGGCAAGCAGGTGAGCATCGGCTCGGAGCCTGCCAGTGTTGGGGCGAGCCAGTGGACCCCATCAATAGGCCTACACCACTAGTGGTGGAATGAGGCCTGAGGGCGTTATGAAGTCTGCACTTCCACGGTCTCGAAGGTGGGCAGGAGGTGAGGGGCAAAGGAAAAGCAGTGGGCCGCGGGCAGGACTGTTTGGTCCTTGTCCGTGCGTCTGGCCTCTCCTTTGTGAATCCTTGGTCCTCTTTGTTTCCCAACCAGGGTCTGGGCTCTGATTTCTCAGCATGGCCCTGCATCCTCTAGAGAGGTGGTCCTGGGACTCTGGGGTCTGCACCTGGCTTCCGGTTAGGTATGCCGTGAGAATTAGAATTAGCTTTCTTATCCTGCACCCATCTGCCCTTTTTCAAAATCTTTTTCTTCCCAAGTTCTGTTTTGAGCCACAGGCTGGTAACAAGATCTCAAAACCAAATAGGGAGCAGTGGGACCCTAAGGCTATGCTTTTCAGCCAGGCCCGGGGACAGGAGCATGGGCTGACCTCCTGGGGGACGCAAGTCCGCTGGCCAGTTCACTTGGACGTGCCTTGGAGTCCCTTCCTGGCATCCAGTCCCTGACACCCCAGCAGAGAATATACCTGCAGCTGTGTCCTTGGGTACGGAGGCCGGCGGGCCCGGGGCCATGTGGACACAGTCCTCTAGGACAGAGGCATCACTGTCATGCCGCCCCGTTTGGAGTTGCCCGTGACAATATTCCCAAACAGTGTTCTCAGATCCTAGTGAGTTTTCACTTGATTGTGGCAAAATGGGGAAAAATACTGAATGTGTTCAGTTGGAAACTTTTCTTGCTACATTTTTGGTGTTAAAATATCTTAATTTTATTAAACGTTAACAGAAGATAGGTAATTTAAACTATTTTCTTTCTTGGCAAAGTAAAAGCTGGTAACCCTGTGGAGGCCACTTGAAAGTTTCTGGAGTCTTTACTGGGCTGTGAAACGCTGATGTCCAGGAACTGTCGCTCAGACGGCACCTTCCCCTCTGAGTGGGGGATAGAGAGGTCTGGAGCCTTCCTGGAGTCCGGGTTCCTCCTTCACGGCGAGAAGAACCTGCGGCACAACCAGTCCTCTTCCTTGACAGGCCGTGGCTCAGATCCTGCCTTTCCGAGACCAGAACCGCAAGGCTTTGGATGGCCTCTGGAACCGGCACCACGTGGAGCGGGTGGAGATCGTCATGAAGGAGAGTGTGGACGCAGCAGGTGCGTGAGCGGCCCAGCGCGCTGCGGGTCCCTCGGCCTCTGCCCGCCGCTGTCTGCCGCGAGGCGTTGGGCCCTGCAGGGCCAGAGCCTCGGCCGGGCCTCTGCGCCTTGGCCGGTGCGTCTTGGAGGGAAGTTTTCTGCTGGTGTGTGGCCTCCTCCAGGGCCTGCTGTGTGCCCAGGGTGCCTGCCGGCAAAGCCCACATAGCCATTGCTGCCTGTGGGGAGTGTATGGCCCTGTGGCACAAGCCTGGCACAGATGCGGGAGCAGCTGGCAGCCAGTCAGTGCTGGAAGTTACCCCGCGTTTTACATGAGCGAGGTGGAGGCCGTCAGAGCCGCGTGAGGGCTTCTCTGACTCTTGTTCTTGCAGGAGCCCCTGCCTGGGGTGCTCCCCGGTTCCCTCCTCCCCCCAGCCTCCCCCCCTCAGGTGTTAGCTCTCAGCTCCAGGCATGTCAGGAAGCCCGAGCCTCGCTGGGACCTGCAGAGCCTGTTCCCCTGTGCACTCTCCCACGGCGCCACGCGCCTCCCTGCACTGCCCCTCCTCCCGTTACCCTGGTCTTGTCCTCGTCCGTCTGGCTCTCCCACCAGGCGGCAGGTTCCAGCAAGGCATCTCCCTGGCCCCTGCCACACGCCTCAGAAGTATCGAATAAACACCGAATGAATAGCGTTGGCCTGGGAGTCAGGGGCCCGAGCGTTAGGCCCGTGTCTGCCTAAAGGTGGCTGGGTGACCTCAGCACACCACTGCCTCATCTGTGAGACGGGCAAGTTGTGTACGTGATGACAGCTCAGGTCCCTTCAAGCTCTGGCATTCTGTGATGTTACAAATATTTTGAGCATTGGGCATATATGTAAAGCATCAGTTCTCACTCAATAGCAAAAAAAGCTAATTCTTATTGTGTATTTAGTTCCCCCAACAGCCATATGAGGTGGGCTCCTCTAACAGACGAAGTTTGGTGAGGTGGCCAAGGTCCCATGGCAGAAAGGGGAGGAGCCCGATCCTGGACAGCAGTCTGGCCAGGTGGTGCTGGCCGCACAGCGCCAGTGTCCCTCTCACACCGTGACTGCTACTGCAGCTGCAGGGGGAGCACTGGAGGCCGTGGCCCCCCAGCCCCACACCCTAGTGTGCACCTGGCCGGAGGGGAGGGCCCAGAGCCCTCAGACCTGGGGCGGACTAGGAGATCTGCCTCTTTCTCTTGTTCTCTTCACCTCATTCTTTCTCTTTGCCATTTTCTTTTCCTTTCTTTTTCCCTTGATCACTCTCTTAAGCTTCCCCCCACTCCCTCTCTGAATGTGTATTTAGTGCTGGAAGCTCTCTGTGGGGCTGAGGTGCTACAGTGAGGTCTGAAACGCAGCCTTCATCCCCTAATTCTGCACAGATTCTCTGAGTCTGAGGGGGTGACAATATAATCACACTCTGATGGTGGCACAGACTCCATAGTGGGTGTGCAGGCAGGCAGTGCCGTGGCAAGCAGGAGGCCAGGCAGGACTTCCCGAGCCAGGCCCTGAGGGACATCGCTGTGCTGAGAAGGTGCTGGGCTTCTCCACTCAGAACCCGATCGGAAAAGAGGCCCTGTCCCCTGCAGTGAGCCTTTGGGGAATCCTCCCCCAGCGCTTCCAAATGTCCCCTCCTGGTCCTCAGCAAGGGCCCAGGCCATGGGTTTCCTGCTGTGCCTGTGTGTGTCTGACGTCCTGGCAGCCATGTGTGCCTTGTCCTTGCTTCACCTGCAGAGAGATGAGCTGCAGATCCGGTGCAGAGAGCGTGGAGCGGGAAGGGAGAGTGGCCCTGCCACCCCGCTGCGGGCCAGCGGTGGGTGCCCGCACCTCTCTCTGCCTGTTCTTGGCCCCGTCCCTGGCAGGACCGGGAAACCAGGACTCCTCCTCCCTTTCTGGCAGCTCCTTCCTGTGCCCACCCTGGGCTGCGGAAGAGCCATCATGTCCACAGTCGCTCGTTGGCACAATGACCTCTTATTTCTTCCAATCCTTCTTGGTATCTCATGTCGTTTGTGGGTTCTTTGTAGGGCCCCTGTGGAGCCAGGGGCTGGGAAGACTGCAGGCCTGATTATCCTAGCACAGGTACCTTTGGATCTGGGAGAAAAGAAAAGAAGATGTGGCAGGAAGACAGGCAGAGGCCTGGGCAGGTCTGTTTGCTGTTTGAAGAGTAGCACAACAGCCAGGGCTGGCTGTCCCCAAGGTCTGGCAGGGAGAGGCACCTGGGGCTCTGTCTTCAAGGCTGCTGTATGGGGCCAGAGCACAGGCCTAGCTTTGCCTGGACTGTGGGGTTCTGAGGGGGAGGGTCCCACTGCTCCTAAGACCCAGAGCACAGTGCCTTTTCACTCAGCTGGGGTCTGTGCCTACAGCCCAGAGGCAGAGGGAGCCCAGGAGCAGGCCAGGCAGCAGGGAATCCACCAGTCGGAGGGGATAGCAGCTAGTGAGGTGTGGCCAGAGCCGCCAGTTCAGCCCACTGTCCTTGTCAGAGTGGTCAGCAGCACTGCAGCTGTCCTGGGGCTCGGGTTTCCCTGGTCGGCCTGTTTACCTGCCAGTTGCATACGCAGACCCAGAACAGTCGGTAACAAGGAATGAATGTCTACCTGCTGCTGTGCCCATTCCCCACAGCAGTGGGGCCTCTGGACAAGGGGGTGTGGGCAAGAGAATGTGTGTGCTCTCTCTTTATTCTGTGCACTTGCGTGCCAAAGGACAAGTTTAGTCTTCATCCCAAGAAGGTGGCCTGGTCAGCCCTGGTGGTCCAAGCACTGCTCCACACTGTCCCCTCAGGGGGGGCCCTGTCTGTAGTTCAGGCTAGAGAGAGAGGATAGGGCTGCAGACCTGCAGCCCACCCCACCAGGGCCCACCCCACCAGGGCCAGCCCAGCACGTCAGGGTAGCGGTGGGAAGCAGGCAGGGGTAAAGACTGCCCTCCTGCCGGCGTTTGGTGGGCTTACCAGGCACGTGCCACTGTAGTGGGACTCAGTGTGGGCAGAATGTTTCCAAGGCAGGGTTCAGAGCCCTGCAGTCTGACCATTGGGCAGGACAGAGTAGACAGGCCATTCTCCCTGCATTCCCTCCACCCCTCACATTCTGACCCTGCCAAGTGGTCGGACAGATCCCCGGCTTACCGCCTACCCTGCAGTTGTGCGACCCTAGCTGACTCCTGTGCAGAAGCAGCACTGGACTAACCCAGCACCTGGAGGCAGCCTAGGCCACCACCCTAGCGCTGGGAAGGGAGGGGGCTGCAAGCCAGGCCTGGGAAGTGGAGCTTTCCTGGCCCAGAGCTGCTGCAGACTCTGGGATAGGGACTTCTGAGCTGCAAGGTCATTTGAACGTCTTACCCACCCCCATTCACACGTGTGCAAATGGGTAGAAGCTGGCTTCCCTGGCTCCCCCTCCGTGGCTGCGTGCGAGTGCTTTTTTCTGCTGCAGCCTCTGGCCCAGAGGAGTTTGCTGCAGAGTCATGGCTGTTGCACAGGCCAGAGGGAGGGTGGCGGGGGGAGGAAAGGAAGAAGTGATCCAGCGCTCAGCTCCCTCTCAGTCTGACCTGGGGTGCTCCTCCCAGGAGTCCCAGTCCAGGGAGGCCCTGGGAGTCACAGACACCCTGGGTACCCTGGCCGGGGTCTCCTGAAGCAGCAGTATGGGCCATCGAAGGACAGTCACTTAGCCTCTTTGGGGAGATGACCCTTGCTGGCCCTTATCAAGGCATTGGGAAAGGCTCTGCAGACAGGAGGGACCTTGTCATTGATGGGCAAGCGTTCAGCTGTCTGGGTCGGGCTGCCTTTGCTTCTGGGAGTGCTGGAATTTGAACCAAGGTCTCTGGCACCTCAGAACCCAGGCTTCTAACCACTGCACTGCACAGCCTCCCTGTCTAGCCGGGCCCTCAGCAGTCGGCCCTCCTGCCACAGTGTGCTCAGGAGCAGTCTCTCTGCTGCCCTTGTTTCCCCTCTGGGGAAAAGGCTTTCCTTTTTTGTCAGGGGAAAAAGGGAGACTTCCTGAGGATGTCCCTGCTTGGGAGGGTCCCCGTCTGGACACTGGGGAGAGGAGCCTGGTGCACACTCACCTCTGAGGGTTGAAGTGACCGTTCAGTGCCTCTCACCAAGGGACCAAGGCAGCCAGGGTCCTCCCAGGCACACACCAGCTGTCCTGCCTTCCAGCCTGGCCTGCCAGAAGGGGCTGGGAGCTCGCTCAGCAGGGCCGGCTCCCCTTCCCGCCCCATCCGCAGAGCTGTCTGCAAGGTGAGCCCAGGGCAGCTGCCCGGCCTCCTGTCCAGAGAGCCAGCCAGCCAGCCAGCACACCCGTGCTCTCCTTGGCCCTCACCTCTTTTTATTTTTAGTAATCCCAGAAGGTGTTGGTAGCAATTGCAGCTGGCTTTTCATTGTTTTCCTTTTTCTTTTTTTTTTTTTAAAATATCTGTTTTTGCCGGGAAAACCTGGATCTCCCACAATGTGGAGGCAATGAGGGGTGGTGGTGGGTGTGTGTTCTGGTCCCAGTTCCGAAGGCTGTGACCTTCAGCACACCTCTACATAATGCTGATAACCCCAGTACCTCTCTCTCGGGGTGGTTTTAAGGATTAAATCAGATAATGTACACGGAAATACTTTACAAATGGAAATGTTGTTCTCCTTCCAAGTTTGCAAGGAGAGGTAGCAGCAGTGTTCTCACAGTGTCTCTGATTTCCACGTGACACACATTGGATTATTATATATTTCTCTCTCACACATACACACACACTCTTACATATGTCTTTAAAATTCATACCATAGAATGTGTGGTATAAATTCTGTTATTAGGCATTTTGGTTGTTTCTAGTTTTTTTGCTATTTTAAATGGTACTTTGTGAGTTTTTTAAAAAATTGAGATACAATCCACATACCATAAAATGTCCCCTTCTGCAGTATAAAATTCAGTGACTTATAGTATATTCACAAAGTCATATACCCACTATCTAATTCTAGAACATTTATGAGCATTAGAAAATATTTTCCCTGTGAGTATACTTTTGCAGCCAAAGGATAAACAGCACTTTCCAGCTGTTGTTCCCTCGAATCAGACTGAGCCGTGTGACCAGGGGCAGAGCAGTGGGTCTCCCCTGCTTTGCCATCCTGCAACCGTCAACCAGCTCTGGATTTGCACAGATGGGAGCCAAGCTTAGGGGGGTCTTTCTTCCCATCGTCCTACCTGGTTGTGCTTTTTTCTATTCTTTTCATGCACTCAAGGGTTTTAACCCTCAACTTTCAACCTAAGAAAACATACTAGGAGCCAATGTATCATTACATAAATCATTTTTGGAAAAACCAGTCCACAATAACTGGCAGTTACTAGAAAGGATTAACATGTCGGGATGTCAGCGTGAGGACTGGCCCCCAACTTCCTGTCCTGTGTCCAGCGTGGTCTGCTCTCCGTGGGGTGCTCTTAAGCTCTGCAGACAGAGCTGGCCAGGAGAGGAGCAGAGTCCATAAATCTATAGACTGTGTTAAGCACAGGCGCACCCCCTGAAGCTTGAAATTAAGGAATAAGGGAAGCTCTCTTTTACTCAGCGGGTAGTAAACCCAAAATGCATTCTCCCTGAGAATTGAGATAGGATAAAAATAGGAAAAGAGCCACTTAGGGATTTGCTAAATTAATGAATAGTAAGCAGATAACCGGCTTTTTAAGGACTCTGTTGCTTTCTCTCCATCAAAAATTCATCTGTTTTGAAAGCTGTAACTATCCCCTTTACATGTAGATCCGCCATAATTCATTGATTCTAAGGCACTCATTTTTCGTCCTGGGCCCTTTCTGAAGTTGGGTTTGCTCTTGACAGGGTGCCACAGTGGAACCAGCAGCCCATTTCTTTCTCAGTGGTTGTACAATATTGGTGCTCTCACCATTGATAGCATTTTAGGTTTAAGGAAATCCAGTTTATCTCCAGCATCCACGGTCTCTCCATGCCCTGGTCTTACGCTTCCAGCTGCCTTTGAGACATTTTCCTGGGATGTTACATCATTACTTTAGGTTCAGCAGATTTGGAAATAAAACTGTTACAGCTCAACCAGATTCACTGCCCACTGCTCAAGAGGAAGCCAATACCCTGAGACAGCAGGGGTTACCGTAGAGAAAGAGTTTCGTATCGCAGGCGCCGGGCAAGGAGACGGGAGGCATTTCTCAAATCCGTCTCCCTGAGACTTTGGTAGCCAGGGCTTCTAAAGATAGTTCGGCAGGCCAAGGTCGAGGGAATTGGGTCTGCTGATTGGCTGGGGGTGAACACGTAGGTCAGGGAGCAGAATGTGTCTTGTGCTGAGTCAGTTCCCAGCAAGACCGGTTGAGTCGGTTCCTTGGTATGCAGGGTCTGGAAGGTATCTCGGGGACCAGCCTTAGGTTTCACAAGGGCGCTGTTATCTACCGGGGCAATGAAGCAAGCTAAGAATCTTCAGGATCATCAGCTTTGTGACTCCTGAGCTGAGTCAGCAACTATGGGAAAGCAAGCGAGGGAAAGATGGCTGGTTACGTATATTTGAACTGTGCCTGCACCTTTGCGGAGTGCAGGCCCTCACCACGGTTCCCACCTTAGGACCTTTTAGTAATTTTATAGAGGGAGATTTCAAAACCACCATTGCCTCTTTCTCGTGAAATGCCAACTACTTATTCTAACTTCCTTATGTCCAAATGGTAACAGTGTCCTGAGTGGCATGGCTGGTAGCCCCTCTCTTAATGGCCCTATGGGGATAAATAGCAAAAATGCCGGCCAATATTGATCAATGCTTCCTTTTGTTCCATGCCCTGCAAATATGTTAACTCCTTGATCTTCACACCAGCCCTCCAGGGGAGGCACAGTGACTATTGCTCTTTCATACATGTGGCAGCATCACTTGCCTGGGATCACGGGGCAGAACGATGGCAGAGCGGGTATGTAACCCCAGGCAGCCTGGCTGCAGAGCCCACACTCCGGGCCACGACTCTGTGCCGCCATTCTTGGAACCAGCCAGTCACCAAGTAGTTCTTATCACTCTACTAAATAACGTCTTTGCAGTTCACTGTCACTTGCTTTGATTGTCGCAAAGACGGCCTGGTTGGTTTTGTCACCCCAGGCCCCATCTCTGTCAGTTCATCTTGCAGATCACAGACAGCTTCATTTTCTCGACGCTCCTCTTCCACGGTTCACTCCCCTGCTCGAAAACTTTTTTTGAAGTTTTACTGAGATATAACTCGCATGCCATACAGTTCGCCCATTTAAAGTATACAATCCATGGGTTTTAGTCTAGTCACAAAGTTGTGCACCCCTCACAAGTTTAGAACGTTTTCATCACTCCAGAAGGAAACCTGGTACCCTTAGTGGTCATCCCCTAAATTCCCTCTCCCCCCAGCCCCTGGCAACCACTAACCCACATTCTCTCTGTGGATTTGCCTCTTCTGGACATTTCTTATAAACGGGGTCTTACAATATGTGGCCTTTTGCCTCTGGCTTATATCACTTAGCATGATATTTTCAAAGTTCATCCGTGTCGCAACGTGTATCAGTACTTCATTACTTTTTATTGCTGAATAACATTTTATTGTGGGAATATGCTGTGTTTTATTTATCCAGTCAACCGCTGGTGGGCATTTGGGTTGTATCTATGTTTTGGCTATTACGAATAACGCCGCAGTGAACATTTGCGTGCGAGTTTTCACATGGACATCCGTTTTTATTTCTCCTGAGTACGAACCTGGGAGTGGAATTGCTGGATCGTAACTCTGTTTAACTGTTTGAGGCCAAGAATTCTTAAACGCTCCTTAAACTCCTCAGTCTCGTTTCCAAGGCCCTTTCCATCTGTTCTCAGTTTCTGCTCTTCTGAATCACAAACCGGCTGCTTCTGCCAGACTGCGCCCGCTGCCGTCTGAACTGCGTGTGGAGGCCTCTGCTGTCTGCTCGTGCTGTTCCCCCAGCCAGGGTGTGGCCGGAGGCTCAGCCAGACCCCACACACTTTATTTTGAGACACACATCATTTAAAAAAATATGAATTATTTGTGCACATTTAAAAATCATGGGAGATGGTACTTAACGATACAAACCTTTACTTTCTCCTGACAAATTGAAAGATTTGGTCATCCTGGGCCCACACTCCCATGAGGCATCACCTGACTGCAGCCGAAGTGTGTAACTGTCCCCACGAGGGACAGCAGCCTTACCCCATCCTCCTCACTGACGCTGCCCCGGTAGGCGGCGTTGGAGCCCAACCTCTGACCTAGACCCCTCCTTCCAGAGCTCGGCTAGGCTGGCTTCTTCCCCCATCCCTGGGCTCCGCTTCTAAGAGCCAGCTGTGCTCATGCAGCTCAGCTTCACGCAGAGTTCACCGTTCTTTCCTACAGTGGGGTAGTAGGAAATTAAAAGGGAGATGTCTTGGTGGTCAGGATTGCAGGCTCTGGGGCCAACTTGCCTGGGCTTGAATCTCATTTTTACCTCTTTACCAGCTGTGTGACCTTGGGCAAGTTACTTACCTTCTCTGAACCTCAGACTCCTTACATTTTAACACGAGGGTGTTAGTAGATCCTCCTTATGTATTGTTATTGTGAGGAATAAATAATATACATACATTGTTATTGTTATCTTTTTCTCGACGTCATCTCAACACTATCGTAAGAACTTGGAGGATCAGAACACTATGGGGTTCAGGGAGCTCAGCCATTGTTTCCTCTCACGCTTGCCATTTTTTTGCAGTATCCAGTTGGACTGTCCTGCTCAATTCAGGGGTTAGCATCTCAGGCCACAGCTGTACCCTCAAGCTCTGGCTGAGAACAAAGCAGTCAGGTTTCTGTCGCTGGGGACGAGGGTGCCTTCCTGCCAGCTTCATTTCTTGCCCTGCAACACCGGTGCTACTGTCATGAACGGCATATTGTGCTGAACTGGGGCAAGTGGTTCTACCGGCTGAGGCCCGGCCCTGCTTGCTGTGTGGCCAGCCCCAGGGAGCCGCTGCTGGCCGGCCAGGGCAGGCAGCTCGGGACTGGCGCCGAGCCAGGGTGGCCGCTGGGAAGGAGTGTGCCAGGCCCGGCAGGAATGACGGGATCCACCATTTTTTATCTGTTTGAATTAAATATTAACTAGACACTGGGTAAAACTAATGTTTACAAAATACATGTAGAATCTATAGAGCTATGATACAAGAACACTAACACACCTACCACCCAGTTTTTATAAAAAAACAACATCATCTCCTGTGTGTCCCTCCCCCAATTCTATCTCATTTCTTCTCCTTTACTATTCCAAATTTGGGGTAGCTTATTTCTTTGCTTCTCTTTATTATTTTCTTATATGTCTAATTCCCTAAACAATCTATTGTTTAATTTTGAAGAAGAGTCATACTGTAGGTGTCCAAGTGTGGATCTTTTTGTCTCTTTGGGGTAATCAATGCAGGCCTGCCTTCTATGAGCTGACTCTTTGCAACTGTTTTTCTAATCTGTAAAAGCCATCTATTGAACGTCTAATTTCCGATTATATTTTTCATTTATTGAAGTTCTGTTTATTCTGGTCACTTTATATCCTATTTTCAAATTAATTTTTATTTTATTAAAGTAATCATGTTTCTTTCTCACAGTATCCGGTTTTTGAGATTTATCCATGATGACATGTGTATTTTCACTCTCTCTGCTGTCTCTGTATGAGTAGCACTGTATTTGGAGCCGGGGACGCAGCTTTGGGAAGATGGATGCAGTTCTTACTCTGATGGAACTTCAGGGGTAGTAGGGAAGAGAGAAACAGGCGCTGAATTACAGTCAGGTGGGCTAGGAGACGACAGGGCCCCTCAGGAGGGGCAGGCTGAAGCTCCAGGGACCTGAGACCGTAAGGAGGAGTAGGAGGTTAGCTGGGTGAACAGACTGATCCCATGATACAGACATGCACGCAGAAGCATGTGAGAAATGGTCGCTCTTCATGTCATGACGTCGGGCTCTGTGTGTTTAAGGCATGCATGGACTTTGGTGTTTGCCAGGCAGTGGCATGTGATCATGGCATACGAGGTGGTGTGCACTTGAACCCTAAGCTTTGCGACTGTCATGTGCATTTGAGTCCCTGACAATCGGCGCTCATGTTGGAGGGAGCCTTGGAGGAGGGAGCGGAGTGGAGCTCGCGGCTAACCAGCTCCGGACCCTGCCCTGACCAGCCCTGGCCATCTGCCTCCTTCCTGGCGTGCAGAGCCGGAGTGACTGTGGCGCCTGCTGCAGGGGCCTTTGTGAGTGTGGGGGAGAGTGGCCCGTGTCCAGGGCTCAGCGCCGTGCCAGGCCCGTGGTCAACATCAGGGCTGCATGCTCCGTGTTCTCCAGGAGCTACTTCCTTTCTCCCTCACAATAACCCTGTGCACCTGCCAACTTGACGTCTCCACCTGGATGTCTTAGGCTTAAACCTACTAAAACGGAATGGGTGATTTTCCCTTCATCGAGCCGCTCCTCTCCCAGCCTTCCCGTGTCTGTACATGCCACCACCGCCTGTCCCACTGCTCAGGCCCCAGTTCCAGAGGTCGTCTTTGGGGTCTTCTTTTTGCTCAGGCTCTTCCTGTCTTCAGCCAGTCCAGTCAGTTCTGAATCCGGGGTGCATCTCCCCTTCCCTCCCACCCCGCTGCTTCAGGAGTGTTCCTGCTTTAGTGACACTTTCGTTCAAGCCCTGTCGTCTCTCCTCTGGGCAGCTGTGTGGCCTCCTCCTCGGTTTCCCTGCTTCCACACCCATTCTCCCTCAGCAGGCCAGGGACGCATTCTAAACACGGATCAGATGTCCTCTTCTGGTACTTCACACCCCCCAGGGCTTCCCCTGGAGCTTAGACAAGGCCAGCCTCCTCGCCGCACCCTACTGGGCCCCTGGACCCCCACCTCGTCTCGTCCCCTCCCTCTTGCTCACTTCTGGACCCAGCACACCAAGTTCTTTCCTGCCTCCGGGCTCTTGCACTTGAAGGTCCCTCCCTCTGAGATGCTCTCTCCCTGGCTCTTTGCAGGGCTGACTCTTCAGGTCTCGGAGGGGCTTCCCGTTACCCTCTGTCATAATTGGTCTATAATTTTATTTAATTCCTTTTTTTATCCTTCCCACTTTCCCTCCCTCCCACTTCCCTGCACATTGCCTGGCACTTAGTATTGGGGTGGCATTTGTCAGCCCCACCTAAGGGCGGGACGCAGAAACAGAAGTCAAACAACCCACCCAAGATCACACGCTAGTAAGCAGCAGGCAGACTCGGGGGCCCTCGTGGTGGTGCCACGGCCTCCTGCTGCTGCCAAACTTTCTGCTGGCCGGTGCCTGGGGAGGGCCGGGCAGGGGGCTGGCCACACACCTGCAGATGCAGTCTGGCCTTTGCTGGGGCTGGAGCCTTCCCCGTGCTCATGCCTGGCAAGGCTCAAGGACTTGACACTTTCCCTTAGTAGAATAGTTCTCATCTGAGGGAGGCGGCTGCAAGACGTCCCTCCCTTCTCTTGTTGAGGTTGCCTCTGGCGTGCCTAGTTTTGTAGGCTCTTTGGACTGTGGAATGAGGGTGCAGGACCAGTGTGTGGGGTGGGGGTCTTGGTGCATCTCAGCTTGGGGGAATCTGATGTGTTGGCCCCTTCATGACATCCCCTCCCCCACCCTGCTCAGGTCGCACCAGCTTCTACGAGGAGTACGGCGTCATTCGAGACGTCCTCCAGAACCACCTGACCGAGATCCTCACCCTCGTGGCCATGGAGCTGCCTCAGAACGCCAGCAACGCGGAGGCCGTGCTGCGGCACAAACTTCAGGTCTTCCAGGCGCTGCGGGGCCTGCAGAAGGGCAGTGCCGTCGTGGGCCAGTACCAGACTTACAGCCAGCAGGTGCGCAGAGAGCTGCAGAAGCCAGACAGTTTCCACAGCCTGACGCCAACCTTTGCAGGTGGGCCCTGGACCCGGGCAGGGGCTACCTTTCCCCTCACCCCCAGCTGCAAGCAGCTGTCCAGACCCAGGTGCCCTTTGGTTTGGGGCAGAGGGGACTTGATCTGGGATTTTCACAAAGGTGCTCAGTGGCAAGGATGACACTCCCCTGCCTCTCTGGCCCGCTGCCCGCCTAAAGCAGCAGGTCCCCTGTTGGCGCTGTCTGGGGGAAGGACATCCCAATGGCTGCCTTCTCACATCAGCCAGTTCAGTCCAAGTCCAAGATGTGTCCTGAGGGTTTGCTGGGCGAGGCTCAGCCCTGGTTCCTGCCCTCACGGGGCTCACTTCTGGCCTCCCGCATGAGGCTGCAGCCCTCCTGCCCGGCCTCACCTGGACACACTGTGGTGGGCGAGCACCGCGCTGGTCAGCAGACGGCAGGGCATCCTCTGGCAGTTGGAAAGGCTCAGCTTTCTGGGGGAGGGGAACTCCTCAGCACGTAATAACCACACACCCAGAGCTGCACCATGTGTCGGGCACTTTATCTCACTTAATCCCCACGTGCACAAGCCATGGGGTAGGTACGTTACTGTCCCCGTTTTATGGGAAGGAAACGTGAGGCTTAGTGAAGTTGTGGAAGCCAAACCAGGCCCAGAACTTGGGCGTGGGTCTAGTTAGCATCTGGCTCTTACCACCATGTCCCCGGTCCCCGCACGGCCCCCTCACCCTGCACACCGCCCTGGCCTCTGGGGAGGGCCCTGCCCCCAACCCCGTACCTGACCTCACTTCAGGTGCATCCCATGTGCTGCACAAACGGGAGGGAAAGGAGGGAAACGCCTCTCTGTAGCACCCCCTAGCATGAGACTCCAGGCTGGAGGCTCTCAGCCTGGTTTTCCTCCGCGTGGGGACTGTGACTGTAAGAAGGGCTTCAAGGGATGTAAATGTCCAGGCCCCAGAGACGGCCCCAGAGACTATTTTTCGAACACTGACTAGGAAGAGAAGATGATGGAATGGATGGAAGGTGAGGGTGGATGTGGCAAGGCAAGGGGCTGGCTGAGTGGTGCGTACCCAGAGGAGAGGGCTGCAGGGGAGAGGGCTGCAGGGGAGAGGGCTGCAGAGCAGAGGGCTGCAGGGGAGAGGGCTGCAGAGGAGAGGGCTGCAGAGGAGAGGGCTGGAGGGGAGAGGGCTGCAGAGCAGAGGGCTGCAGGGGAGAGGGCTGCAGGGGAGAGGGCTGGAGGGGAGAGGGCTGCAGAGCAGAGGGCTGCAGGGGAGAGGGCTGCAGAGCAGAGGGCTGCAGGGGAGAGGGCTGGGCATGCTGGTCCTGCTGGCGCGTCACCTTCTGCCATTCCTCTCACCCCAGGCATCCTGGTCCACATCGACAACCTTCGCTGGGAGGGCGTTCCTTTCATCCTGACGTCTGGCAAAGCCTTGGA
>CM052444.1:102385471-102423831 GCA_028533085.1 Varecia variegata | reverse complement strand
CCCACTTAAATGGAAATTCTTTCAGGCCAGGACCCTGGTCCATTTTCATTTACCACTCCCTCTCCAGCATGCAGAACAGTACTGCTCAATATTTTTTCACTGGGCTTATAATTATAGAATTATATTATAATATATATAATATTAAAGATTTCCCATGGAAAAAATACACTGAAAGACTGTTATAAATGTCTGGTAAAGAGTTAAGGTAAATACCAAGATCCCAGCTTGTTCACCACTTCTACTTCACTGGAAGTGTTTTTGAAGAACTTTGCAATAATTATTGTCACAAGCCCAACATAATATCTTTGTTTATTTCTTCTCAAAGTCACAGGAACTCTTCCCAAGCCTGGTTATCATCCAATGTCTCATTTAAAAGTACTGAAACTTTGCTCTGAATCTTTTCCTTTATTCATGACTAGCAATGTCTGATAGAGCTATACTGCAATCTCATACTTGGCAAGCAGGTGTCACTGTCTAACAATGTTAGTTCTTGTGAAAGCTACAGCAGTTTAAAGCCAAAGAACGTGAAATGAATCAATGTACTAATTAATGAATGCTATAAAGTCAAAATTCTGTAACATCAAAACCACTCTACTTCACCTACTCCACTTTACCCCGTGAGATAAGTATATCTTATGCTAGGGATGCATCACGGGTTTAAATTTTATTAAGATGCCTTCATATTCTTTCTGGTGGATCTTGCTACAATTACGTGTTATGGATCCCAAACTTTTCTAGGAAACTTTATTTTAGAACTTCCCAAACCGGCCAGGCATGGTGGCTCACGCCTGTAATCCTAGCACTCTGGGAGGCCGAGGCGGGAAGATCGCTCGAGGTCAGGAGTTCGAGACCAGCCTGAGCAAGAGCGAGACCCCCATCTCTACTAAAAAAATAGAAAGAAATTAGCTGGACAACTAAAAATATATAGAAAAATTAGCTGGGCATGGTGGCACATCCCTGTAGTCCCAGCTACTTGGGAGGCTGAGGCAGAAGGATTCCTAAGCCCAGGAGTTTGAGGTTGCTGTGAGCTAGGCTGGCGCCACGGCACTCTAGCCAGGGCAAAAGAGCGAGACTCTGTCTCCAAAAAAAAAAAAAAAAAAAACCTCCCCAAACCCCTTGATTTCATTCTAACACAATGCCCTGCACATGTTGCGCTCAATTAATGGTTCTTGAATGATTGATCTCCCTCCCCAAATACAGATAAGAAAACTGAAATCTCAGAAAGGTTAAGTAACTTGTTCAAGGTCACACAGCTGGTGAATGGCAGAAGGGGGTTGGCATTAGGCTTGTCTAATTCCAAATCCTTTGCCCATTCACTCCAATCAGCAAAAGGGACTCAGAGAAGACGGGAGCCCCTGACACTTGTGAGGGCGGCAGGATTCTGCTCTAAGGGCCGAAAGGATGTCCAAGACATGTGTACACAGACTCAGAACAATCGTCAGAAAAAGTACCTGATGCTAATTTGCTATCTCATCATTTTCCTGAGACAGATTAAAGAAGTGAGCAAATCGTACTGATGCAAGTGATACAATGTCTGTGGGGGAAGGGATAGAGTTGGGGAGTTTGGGAGGGACATCACTGGGACCCCAGAGCCACCCCCTCCCTATGCGCCTCCGTGGAACACAGATACTTGGTTTAAGACTCAAGTCAGTCTTCAAATTCCTGGAGCGTGTTTACCAGCTAATGTTACAATGTTGCAAGATTATGTATCTTCTTAACACACTAGCACCAGCACTGATACAGTGATCCTGTGCCCTTCTCATGCCCTTCTCACAGTCTGGCTTCCAGGATTGCTCGCCACTGCTCCATGCCTCTGCCGTCACTACTGCATGACCAGCTTTCCATCATCCCGCCTACCTGCCCAGTGTCCTCCAGGAGAGGAAGGTTCACTCCCCAGGGGTTCCTCTGGGAAATTTAGGTCAGCGGGATCTAATTACCCAACTGGATCAGAGCTGAGATTTCAAGATTAATGCTGAAGGGGGGTGGGGGTCCTGAAGACTTTTAATTGGGAGTTGTCTCTTTCAGGGCACTCACATCTAAAGGTGAGGTCTTTAGCTCCAAAGTAGCCCTTGCCATTTGAATTCCAGGAAGTGTGCCCCAGTCTGCCCTGGAAGCTCTCCCCCAGGAAAACAGGCGATGGCTGGAGGAGTGGCCCTTTGGAAAGCCCACAGCACCATGACCCAGGCCCTGTGGCTGCAGCACCAGCCCCAGAAGAGGATGGTACCTGATAGGGGACACACACTTCCTGAATAACACACCAAACAGGTCTGCTCTTCCAAGGGGGAGAGATGAGCCTAGGGGAGGGACCTGTGATTTTCATCAGTGAGACTGCCCTGAGTGCCCCAGGAACCGGGAAAAACCTCCTACTGCTGTCCCAGAAGCTCTCACAGGTCTCCGAAGTGCCCTTGCATGAATAGTAGTTCTCAAATTGCAGAGCGGCTGGAGGGAGCCACGTGCTCTTTTAAATTGGAGGCTCCCGGAGGTTGCTGACAGTGGCTGCCCACCTGAGCAGGGTGTCTTTGACGTTCCTAGATAACTTGAAGCTAAAAAGTCAGAATGCCCCTTCAGACTCCCCTGCCCGTGGCCGTCAGTTGAGCCTCTATTTTTATTCTGGGTTCAAAACAAAGCTAAACTGATTTTCAGCGCAGTGAGATGAGAAGACATCAAACTTTGGGATCTAACAGTCCAGTTGGGTTCCCAGCTGTGCTACCCCAGGTGTCTGGCCACTGACTGCTTTCGCACCTTTACAGTAACACAAGTCCTGGCCTGGTTAGGGTTATGGGAAAGATTAAATAACTAGGGAAGCCACATTGCTCACTACAGCTTCTCCAGTAGTGCCAATTCTCCACCCCTCGCAGTGGACACTACACTCAGTGAGGAGTGGGGAATGTAAGGAAGTTTTGCTCTTAAAACAGTTAATTTCTCTAAAATCTTCCCTGTCCCGGCGACTGCTCTGGGGCAGGCGGAGGAAAATCCCTTTGATGAGCCAGAGCCACAGGACACTCGGATGAGGACGTCCTCACAGGCGGGGACAGGCCGGCACTCACTCATCCGTCCCAAACCTGCGGGAGCACCCAGCCGTGAGCGCCCTCGCAGGTGCAAAGAGTGTTGCGGGAGGCTCCGCAGCGCCCACCGCCCGCCCGTGCCCCGCATGTGCGGACTTCCGACCGCTGGGCATTTCGGACGGGGCCAGCGATGCCTTGCTCCTGAGGCTACCGAACAACCCTGTCTCCCCAAAGATTTCTTTTAATTAGTGAGGCCCCACCACTTCTCCCAGGCCCGCACCGCCGCGGCCCCCCAGGGTTGCAACCCAGGCCCCTCGCCCGGCGTTTCCCAAACAGGCCTCCCGCGGGACCCAAGCGTTAGGCGGCAACGCCCAGGCCGTCGGCCCCGACAGCAGGGCCGGAGGCGCAGCCGCGGCCTCGGGCGCCCCAGGCGGCCTCCGGGAGAGGAGAGGGCGGCGCTGGGCGGAGCGGGGCGGGCGGCCGGGGCGGCCGAGCGAGCGCCGGGCACGTGACGAGCCGCAGCCCCCGCCCGCCGGGGATCCCGGCCCAGCTCCGCGCTCCGCGCGCCCAAGAGGCCGAGGAGGGGCGGGGCCTGGGGAGGGCGGGGCCGGGACGTGGGAGGGGCGGGGCCGAGGAGGGGCGGGCCTGCTGGCCCCGCCCACCGCACTCAGGGTTTTTTTTTTTTTTTTTCACTTTAAAGCCGTCGGTTGCTTTTTTCTCCGCGCACAAGTCGCGCTGGGCAGCCCGCGCGCTCTCGGAAGGAACCAGGCTCCAGGCGCTGGCGCCGGGGCCGCGGGGAGGAGGCGACTTCGCTCCCTGCGGCGGGCGCGGCTGGGGCGCCCGAGCGTCCTCGGCCGGAGACGGCGGCGGCGGCCTCTCCGGGCGCGGTAGGCAGCGCCGGGCACCTGGGACCCGGCGGGTGGGGGTCCGGACTGGGTGGGCGCGGGGCAGGCGGAGGGGACGCGGGCATAGCGGCACGGGGGACCGAGTGGGTGGCGGGAGGCCGGGCCCTGGGGACCGGAGAAGGGTCTGGGCTGGGGACCCGGCAATGGGCGCGGGGAGTGCGGCCCCTCCCGCGGTGGCTCCGGGAGCCCGTCCCCCGCCGCGGGTCCCGGGAGAGGGGCCGGGCGCCGCCCAGCGCTGCGGCCGCTGCAGGCGCCGGCGGGTCCTGGTGCTCCTGCGTCCCACCTGCGGGGGCGAGACGGGGCGGGAGTCGGGGCGGCCGCGGGGACCGTAGCGCCCGGAGTTGAGCCTCGGCGGCTGCAGACCCGCAGAGGGGGCCTGGGGCGCTCCGCGGCCCCGCCAGCTTTCTGGTGCCCGGGCGCTCCGGGGCCTCTGTCCCCGCGACTGTCCCCGAGGCCGAGGCGGGGACATCGACCCGCCATTCCCCTCACGGGGGCAGCGCGACCCCGCTCCGCAAAGTTAGTTTCGCTTTTCCCGCCGGTCCGGGTCAGGATTTGCAGCGCGGCCCGACTGGCCCCCTCAGGCCTCCCCACCCGGCCTGCAGCGCCTCCCCCAGGGAGCCCGCCGGGCGACACCCCGGGCGGCGCCGCCCTCCCCGCCGCCCCGGAGCCGCCGCGGCTTCTCCCGGCAACGAACGGAGAGCCCGAGTGTTATGTGAGGAAATCTCTTAAAACAGAAAAACAAGAGCGCCTGGCCCGTCGGTGGAACCATGGGATGGGTCACCCCGCGCCCCGGGTGTGTGCAGGGACTTGGTAACTGTGCTGTTCAAGTGATGGACCGGAGGGCAAAGTCTCCCACTGATGACGGCTCCGTGGGCCGCTGCTGGTCTCCCAAGAAGGGTGTGCGTGAGTGTGTGTGAGTGTGACAGTGTGTGTGTCTTTGTGAATGTGCCTGTGTATATGAGTGTGTTTCTCTGCGTTCACGTGGGTGTGTGGAAGTGAATGTGTCTTTGTGTGTCTGTGTGTTGTCCTGTCCGTGGTAACTCGGCAGTGGGGCCACTGGTTCCTGAGAACTGCTTAATTTGATTTCTTGCTAGGTCCTCGCAAGTGGGCTGTGGGGACCACCAGCCCCGCAGTAGGGCCGCTCCTGCTGGTGCCAGCTGAGAGTGCAGGCTCTTTCTCTCTTCCTCTCCCTTTTTCTCTGAAAATGAACTATACAGTTTGGGGGTGAGTTGGCAGGGGCTGCTTCCTGCGTGAGTAATATTTAATTAAATACTCCAGCCCATAGCATCAGAAACTGGTCATGAGTTGAGTTTTAACAGGTGTTTGTGGTAAAAATGCCATCCCCGGTGACTAAGGTTTGGTGTCCTTGGAAGAATTTTCTCTCCAGGGGGTAGGACAGTTGGGGGTGGGGGCTGGGCCCACAACTTCATCCCTAGCTGTTGGGTGCAAGGAGAGCTGCTCACGGGGAAGGGGGCAGGGGGCGCTCCTCCCTCCTCTGCCGTCTCTTCCTAATGCTTCCCTCTGGGTGGTGGACACGGTGCCAGATTAGTGGCACAGGTGGCCTTCATCCTGGTGAGGAATCGCAGAGTCAGGGAAGCCCTATCTTACTTATAGGGCGTCTTTCTAGGCCAGCAGAGGCCCAGAGAGCATGGCTGACTTACCCAAATTGCACAGCCAGGGCTATGCACCAAGACTCCCAAGTCCTGGCTGTTGCTGTTGGTTACTGTCCCCAGCTCTGAGGTCATGGGCCAGGCACTTTGTGTCTCCCCAGCTGTGAAGTGATGGGCTGGATTAGATCATTTTAAGCACTCCTTCTGTCCTCTTACTGCCTTTTTCTTCTGCAGGGAGCACTTTATCCAGTAGATGGAGTGAGTGTGTGTGTGTGTGTGTGTGTGTGTGTGTGTGTTTGCCCAAGGGGAGGTGTGGAGTCACCTAAGGCAATAACTTTGCAAGTCTTTCCTTCCCAGCCTGGCTACTGCCCTAGCAGCAGAGAAAACAAAAGTGGTAGCACATTGGGCCCAGTGGCTCTGACAGCCCCGAGCAGGGGGCCAGGCTTGGTGTGGGCTTCGGGGAGGTTGAGCCCTAAGGAGAGTCAGTGGATTTCAGGGCTCTTAGGAAGGAGTGGTCCTGCCTGGGGCCCTGAGTGATGTCACTTGGAGCTGGGTGAGGCTGTTTCTTGGGCTGCTCCAGTAAAGCTGGATCCACCCTTCAGCGGGTTCCTTGGGGCTGCGGCATCAAACTCACCCCCTTGGAATCAGCACAGATGTGTAATTTCCCCAACAGAGCTGGGAAGCGGGGCGGGGGCCCAGTGGAGGCCAGCGCTGCCCCTACCCCCAGCAGACGTGCTGTGCTCTCTTGTGCCTGCTCCTTCCTTGCACCTACCCCTCCTCCTGAGTGAGTGGAAACTTGCCTGCAGACGCATTTTCAAATTTAGCAAAACCTCAGATTCTTACGGTGTTCATGAGTGTAGTCTGGGTATCTTGCACCAATTCTTCTCAAGAAATAGGTTGCGGCTGGTGTGTGTGAATCGATGTATCCTTTCTTTCTGAAAAGTTTTATCAGACAAAAGCACAAAGGCAGGTAGAGGTGTGCCTCAGTCTGCCTAGGGGTGCGTAATCCGTTCCTCCCCCTACAACCTAGATCGATCAAATCCAGACTTCAAGGGACTTTGATTTTGGACTTTCAATGTAGTGCTGTCCCCTCTGCCAGCTATCTGATAGCATCCTTCCCAATGTAAAGTTCCACTCGTAGCCAGGTGCCACGCACTGTGCTGCTAAGTGCTTCAGGAGTATGACCTTGTTTGAGTCCTAATCGTAATAATAGTGGGAAACAGTTGCACGGTGCACACTAGTCCCCAGCTCTGATCCGAGTCCTTGACACAGTAACTCTTGAACACATCCTAAGAACCCTGGGAAGCAGGTTCTCCCTCCATCCGCATTCTCCTGTGGCTCGGAACAGGCAAGTGACGTGGCCAAGGTCTTGCTGCTACTAAGTGGTGAAGCCAAAACTCTAGTCCAGATTTGGCACTCAAGTCCTTAACCAGCACAGTTTGCCACCTCCGCTGCCTCAGGCTTTCCTTTAAGAAACGTGTCTTAATGTTTTTAGTGAACATTTTTTGTTATTATGGAAAATATCAATTTTTCTACCAAAGTAAAAAGGAGTATAATGAGCCTCCAGGTTTCCACACCAGTTTCCAATGTCAATTCACGCATGCACGCACGCACACTCATGTATGTACACATGCACACACACACTTTGGATTATTTCGAAGCAAATATAACATGTTGGGTCATCTGGAGCTACTTCCTAAGAAGCAGTTAAGGGGAGAATCAAGCGTCAAAGGGGTTGACTGTTACTCTGCGTGGGGCCAAGAGTCAGGTAGCATGTCCTCGCTGCCTGGGGCCGCTCTGACCAAGGCAGGGTGGCAAGACCCAGGGGCTCCTCGGGGGATCTGACTTGTTTCCACCCCCTGAGACTTTGAGACGCTCTTTGCTTGTTTTGTGTTTCAAAGGTTCTGTTTATTGCCCAACATTAAAAATAAATGAGTCCGATGGTCATGAGACAAACCACATCAACAGCAGGCCTGGCTCTGCGGACCTCCCCTGGAGATGGGGAAGAGAACCCACCACGGCACAGCCCGGCTCTGCCTGCCGTCGAGGTCCGGCCTTGTGCAACGCAGGCGTGGGATTTGTGGCCGGGCTGGGCGTCGGGATGTGAGAATGGTTTGTCAACAAATGTTGGCTCGGACCTAAACCCACGCCCAACCCTCTCGAATTTACTGTGCAGGCGACAGTGGAGGAGTCTGGGAGCCTCTGCCACCCACGGGCGCCTTTTGGAAAACAGGGAGGCAGCGGGTGGTTTGGGGCCAAGATGAAAGGGTTGGGATGTGAACCCCACACCCGGGAAAGGACTGCTAAGTGGGAATATGGGACTCCAGGGTTGGAAGGACCGCCTGTGACCAGGTCTCAACAGGTGCCCCAGTTGTGAACATCCCTTGCCAGACAGGCTGCGTGTGGCTCCATTTTGGGGCCGTTCTGATGGTTAAAAACCCATCCTGGTGTGGTACCCGTCTGTTTCTTCCACTTGTGGTCTGGTCTCACCCTTTCTGAGGGGCACGGTATCTTTTCCGTGGGTCACCCCACCTTAGAGGTGAGGCTTACAAAGTGTGACCCACGAGGTGGTGTGCTACACTCCAAAAGAACTACTTGAGTTTCCTAATCTTACAAGCAGACGTCCAGGGAGCACATATGGGGACGGATATTAAGCGTGTGGGAGAAGGGTGGGAGGAATGTAAAGTTGGATCAGGCTGGATTTATTGACAGGGGCCCACTAAGCAGTGAGTCTACATTTAATGCTGCAGCTCAGGGACTTAAGAAGGGAACTCACTGGCTTGTTGGTTGCTGAAACGTAGATCAATCGACGGCTCACGGTGAGTGAGTTGGGGTTGCTGGATCCCTTTGGTTTAATGCGGAGGAAGGGATGCAAAGGCTTAGGGAGATGGGAATGCTGGAGTGGAGTTGTCACTTAGACTACTCACCCACGGGGAGGGTCCGGAAGACATACTTTTCACCAGTACCGTGAGAAATGGATTTGTGAGGGGAGCCCAGCGTCGCTGAAGGGCTCTGTGATAGGTCTACCTGCAGGCTGGCTCTTACAGTGGATGCTGCAGTCACACAATTGGAAAATCTAAATGCAAAGGGAATAATTGGATCCCAGAGAGGCAGGGCCAAGTGGCAGCTCAGCCGCCAAAGGCAGGGTGGGCATGGTTACCATCATGGACAGCAGAGGCAGAGTGGCGTCAGAACAGTCTGTCTACCGTGGTGTCCTAGAAGTGAAATAGATAGGGAACATACTGAATTCTTACTTGATCTATATAAGCAGAACACTTTCAGGTCAAGTGAACAAAAGCCTAACTTGAATCATAAAACCAGAGAATCATGGCCTCTCCCTCAAACTCCCAGACCTGAGCCAGTTTACACACCTAAGCCCCCTAAACGAAGGGAGGCTGGGTCCCCTTGAAGAAGGACCCTGGTTATACTTCCGAAAATTTATGCTGTTCATCTTACCCCCTTCCCTGAAGGGACCTATGGCCTTTTACTAGGGTAACTGTGCACTGGGGAAAGGAAATAATCCAACCTTTTGGGGACTATTGGATGCTGGCTCTGAACTGGCATCAATTCCAGGAGACTCAAAACATCACTGTGGCCTCCAGTCAGAGCAGGGGCTCATGGATGTCAGGTGAGCAATGGAGTTTTAGCTCAGGTCCAACTCACAGTGGGTCCAGTGGGTCTCCGAACCGATTCTGTGGTTGTTTGCCTGGTTCCAGAAGGCATGGTTGGAATACTTAGCAGCTGTCCCCATGCTGGTTCCCCGACCATTTTGGTGGGAAAGGCCAAATGTGAGCCGTTAGAGCAGCCTCTACCTGGGAAATAGTAGATCACAAGCGACATCGCATACCTGGAGGGATTACAGAGATGAGTGCCACCATCAAGGGCTTGAGCGATGTGGGGGTGGTGATCCCACCACACCCCCACTCTGCTGTCCTGTCTGGCCTGTGCAGAAGGCAGTGGACTGTCGTAAGCTTAACTGAGTGGTGACTCCAACTGCAGCTGTTATACCAGATGTGGTTTCATTGTGTGGGCAAATTAACACATGTCCTGGTCCCTGGAACACAGCTATTGATCTAGCAAATACCTTTTCTCCATACCTGTCTATAAGGCCCACCAGAAGCCGTTTGCTTTCAGCTAACAAGGCTAGCAGTACACCTGCACTGTTCCCCCTCGGGGACTAGCCACTCTCCAGCACTCTGTCATAATCACCTTTCTCTTCCACAAGAAGTCACACACGGGTCCATGACATTGATGACATTATGTTGATTGGACTTAGTGAGCAAGAAGTAGCAACCACTCTGGACTTACTCCTAAGGAATTTGCATGTCAAAGGGTGGGAAATAGCTTACACTGGAAATTCGGGGGCCTTCTACTTCAGTGAAATTTCTAGGGGCCCAGTGGTGTGGACATGTCAAGATGTCCCCTCTACGGGAAAGGGTACGTTGTTGCATCTGGCCCCTCCTACACCCAGGACAGAGGCACAATGGCTAGTGGCCCATCCGGAGTTTGGAGGCAGCACATTCCTCATTCCGGTGTGTTCCTCCAGACCATTTACCCAGCGACCTGAAAAGCTCCTGGTTTTGAGTGGGGCCCGGAACAGGACAAGGCTCTGCCACAGGTCCAGGCTGCTGTGAAGGCTGCTCTGCCACTCGGGCCCCAGGAGCCATCAGACCCAGTGGTACCTGAGGTGTCAGTGGCAGATGGGGATGTAGTTTGGAGCCCTTGGCAGGCCCCTGCAGGTGAATTGCAGTGCAGGCCCTGGAGATTTGGGGGCAAGGCCCTGCCATCACCTGCAGGTAACTACTCTCCTTTTAAGAGACAGCTCTTGGCCTGCTGCTGGCCTAGAAACTAAATGTTAGACCACGGCCACCAAGTTACCTGCAACCTGACTGCCCATCACAAACTGGGTATCGTCCGACCCTTCAAGCTGTAAAGTGGGGTGCGCATAGCGGCACTCCACCGTCAAATGGAAGCGGTGTGTACGTGCTTGGGCCTGAGCAGGTCCTAGAGGCACACGTAAGTTATGTGAACACGTGGCCCAAATGCCCACGGCCCCCACTCCTGCTACGCTGCCTTCTCTCCCCCAACCTGCACTTCTGGCCTGCGGGGAGTGTCTTGTGGTCAGGAGACGGAGCAGAGAAGGCGTGGGCCTGCCTTACAGGTGGCTGGGTACCACACGCCACAGCACCCAAGAGCGGGCGGCTGCAGCACTGCACCCCCTTTCTGGGACATCCCAGAAGGACAGTGGCGAAGGGAAGTCCTGGGCAGAGCTCCGGGCAGTGCAGCTGGTTGAGCACTTTGCTTGGGAGGAGAAATGGCCAATGAGCGATTCCGTACCAATTCATGGCTGCGCCAGTGGTTTAGCTGGAAGGTCAGGGACTTGGAAGGAACATGATTGGTGACAAAGAAATTTAGAGAAGAGGTATGTGGATGGACCTCTCTGAGTGGGCAAAGAATGTGAAGATACCTGTGTCCCATGTGAGCGCTCACCAAAGGTGACCTCAGCCGTGGAGGACTGACAGGTGGACAGGGTGGCCTGTGGCATGGATACTAGTCACCCCTGTCATCACCCAATGGACTCATGAACAGACGGGCTGTGGGGGCAGGGATGGAAGTTATGCATGGGCTCAGCGACATAGACTCCCACTCCCCCAGGCTGACCTAGCTGTGGCCACCACTGTTGCCCAGTCTGCCAGCAGCAGGGACCGACACTGAGCCTCTGGTATGTCACCATTCCATGGGGCACCCAGCTGGCTACCTGGTGGCAGGTTGATTACATTGGGCCGCTTCCCTCCTGGAAGGGGCAGGATTTTGTCCTTACTAGAGTAGACACTGACGCTGGATGTGGATTTGTGTGCCCTGCACGCGATGCTTTTGCCAAAACTACCATCCGAGGACTTACAGAGGGCCTCACCCACCGTCACAGTGCTCCACACGCATTGCTCCGACTGTGGGTCTCACTTCACAGCAAAAGACGTGCAGCTGCGGGCTCGCATTTGCAGGATTGGCTGAGCGTGCTGTGTCCCCAGCATCCTGCAGCAGCTGGCCTGATAGAACAGTGGAATGGGCGTTTGAAGTTGCGGTTTCAGTGCCAGCTAGGTGGCAATGTCTTGCAGGGCTGGGGCAAGGCTCTTCAGAAGGCTGTGTGTGCTCTATTTCTCCCGTAGCCAGGATTCCCGGGCCCAGGAATCAAGGGTGAAAATGGGAGTGGCACCATCACCATCACCTCTAGTGACCCACAAGCAAAATCTTTGCTTCCTGTTCCCATGCTGGCCTGGAGGTCTTGCTGCCAGGAGGAGACACAACAATGGTTCCGTCGAACTGAAGGTTAAGATTGCTACCGGGCCACTATGGGCTCCTCATGCCTCCAAGTCAGCAGGCTGAGGGCGTGGTGGTGTCGGCTGGGGTGATTGACCTGGACCACCAAGAGGGACCTGGACTCCTGCTCCGCAGTGGAGGTAAGGAAGGGTATGTTTGGAACACAGGAGGGCCCTTAGGGCATTGGTCCCCAACTCCCTGGCCAAGGCCCAGTACCAGACTGTGGCCTGTTAGGAACCGGGCCTCGCATCACCACCTGAGCTCTGCCCCCTCCATCCCCCACCCTGTCCATGGAAAAATTGCCTTCCATGAAACCTGGTGCCAAGGTTGGAAACTGTCGCCTTAGGGCATCTCTTAGTATTACTTGCCCGGCGATTAAGTCAGTGGGAAATGACAACAGTCCAATCCAGGCAGGACTACGAATGACTCAGCTTCTTCAGAAGTGAGCGTTTGGGTCACTCTGCCACATGGAGAACCACAACCAGCTGAAGTGCCTGCCGCAGGCGATGGGAACGCAGAGCGGGTAGTACAAGAGGGTGTTAGAAGTTCCGGCTGCAGCCACGTGACCAGTTACAGAAACAAGGACCACAATTGCCGCGAATGTGCCCTCCTGTTTGTTCGGGGTATGATTGTGTGCACATACACACATAGTAGGCAGATGTCTGTGCTTTCTTCCCTCTCTTACTCCTTATCATATAACATAAGATGTGTTGACTTTACATCAGTACTTAAGTATTTACATTACAATCTGTAAATTCTTGGTTGTATGCAGGATATGCTAGGTAGAACTACGATGCTGTTGTTATCTTTATTTGGCAATTAAATATGGTTTAAGGAGATGCTTGTGGGTGCCAGGCTGACAAGGGGAGGATGCGTGATGATCGATTTTGGTGTCAACTGGACTGGATTAAGGGATACCCTGATGGCCAGCAGAGCGTTAATTATCGCCAGTGATCAGTGCACACAGCCCATCCCTCTTCTGCTGAACAGGACACCCAGCTAGTTTGCCATTGGATTAGAATTATTAGGCAGCCCAGGTGTGTCTGTGAGCGTGTTTTAGGATAGATTGGCGTTTGGGTCAGAGGACCGAGTGGGGAAGATCCACCTTCGATGAGTGTGGGCACCATCCCATCGGCTGGGGGCCTGGGTAGAACAAAACAGGCAGAAAAAAGGCAATTTCCTCTCTCGCTCCTGGAGCTGGAACATTCTTCTTCTCCTGCAGTTGGGCATCAGAACTCCAGGCTCTCTGGCCTTTGGACTCCAGAACTGACACCAGCAGCCGCCCAGGCTGTCAGGCCTTCAGCCTCAGACTGAGAATTACACCGTCGGCTGCCCCGGTCCTGAGGCTTTTGAGCTTGGCCTGAGCCGCACCACCAGCACCCCAGGGTCTCCAGCTTGCAGGCGGCCTGTCGTGGGACTTCTTGGCCTCCATAATCACATGAGCCAAGTCCCCTAATAAATCCTCTCTCATTTATCTCTCTCTGTGTATCCTATCCATCTGTCTCTCCGGAGAACCCTGCTAAGACAGTGTGGAGGCCTGCAGACTCTGGCAGGGAGGAGGCTGAGCTGGAAGGCCCGGCAGGCCGTGGTCCCCAGCCTGCCCTGCCAGTCGGGATGGAAGCTGGTGGCGTTTCCAAGGTAGAGTGGGCAAGTTTGGTAACTAGCTATATGTGAGGTATAAAGAAGGGTGGAGAATTGCAGGTGTCTCCGAGGTTCCCAGCTAGTTTGGGGGTCCTAGTGGATGATGGCCCTGTAGAGAGGGCAGGGGACTGGGTACATGGAGGTGCTTCGAACCTATTCCAAGTGGAAATGGTCCGAGTGAGCATGTCCAGATGGGAGCCAGGCATGGGGCTCAAGAGAGGAACCTTCTTTCAAAGGGGGTTGACGCCATCGGAGGAGGGCACGAGATGGACGTGCCCAGGATGTGGAACCTCACTCCTGGCATTTTCCTCTGGAACTGGGGCAGGGACCCTAGGCTGGCTCCGCAGTCTAGTGTCCCTGCCCAGACCCCTGTGTTTCAGGAAAGTCCACCTCTGACAATCACCTGACACTTATCTGACACTCATTACCTGACACGTGCTGGGGTCTCTAAGGAGGGCGCCAGGGTGCACACGAGCATCTGGGAAGGCCTCTTGATTTAGGGGTTTTATGGTTTTCATTCTTTCTTTTTAAAAATGTAGCAAAATACAGATAATATAAAATTTACCATCATAACCATGTTTAAGTGTACAGTTTAATGGCATTAAGTACATTCACATTGTACAGCCATCACCACCATCCGTCTCCAGAACTATTTTCATCTTCCCAAACTAAAACCCCGTTCCCCCAAACACTAACTCCCCCCTCTTTCTCCCCCAGACCCTGGCACCCACCACTCTACTGTCTGTCTCTATACATTGCACGACTCTGGGGACCTCAGATAGGTGGAATCGTACAGTATTTGTCCTTCCGTGTCTGGCTGCCCTCACTTGGCCTAATGTCCTTAAGGTCACAGATGTTGTAGCATGTGTCAGAATTCCTACCTTTAGAGGCTGAATGATTTTCATCATGTGGATGGACCACGCTTTGCCCACTTATCCGTGGGGGGCGCTCAGGCTCTGTGGCTTTTGATTACAGCTGTTGAGAGTTGCAGGTCCAGGGAGGGTGGCCCCATCCTGTGCTTCCAGGGTACTTGGGGGACTGCAGGCAGAGGGGACTCCAGCTAAGGCTGCTTTTTTTGTTTATTTGTTTGTTTGCTTGCTTGTTTGAGACACGGTCTTGCTCTGTTGTCCTGGCTAGAGTGCAGTAGCATCAGCCTAGCTCATAGCAACCTCAAACTCCTGGGCTCAAACAATCATCCTGCATCAGCCTCCCCAGTAGCTGGGACTACAAGTGTGCGCCACCACACCCGGCCTATTTTTCTATTTTTAGCAGAGATGGGTCTCACTCTTGTTCAGGCTGCTCTTGAACTCCTGAGCTCAAGCAATCCTCCTGCCATGGCCTCCCAGAGTGCTAGGATTACAGGCGTGAGCCACCGCACCTGGCCTTTGTGGGAGCTTTTGAGGGCCTGGGAGCCAGGGTTTCAGTGGCAGGTCCCCACAGCTCTGGCTTCTCTTGGCTGTCACTTGCTAGAGCTGCTGCTACCAGGGCGAGAGGAGCCAGCCCTCCAGCCACTGCCCAGCCCCTGTTCCCAGGTCTGAACACACCTGGCCTCTGCTTCCTTACCTCCCTGGCTCACCTAGTCCTTTCCAGCAGCCTTTGTGACCAAAACCACTCAGGGGAGGTCACCAGGGACCCGTCCCAACTGCTGAAACTCACCCTATGCTGCTTTGGTACCGTTGGCCCCTCCTTGCCTAGAAAGCTCTGGCCACTCCCTGGGCACCCTCTCCTGCTGCCACCAGAGCCTTTGGGCCCTTCGGCTCTGTCTCCTCCATGAGGTCCTCTCCCCCAACTCCTCCTTCCCACTCACCTCTTCAAGAGGGTCCCTCTCCCATTTGCTCACGGGTTCAGTCTCTGTCACCTGTATTCTACCACCCCTGCCTCTGACTCTGGCATAGACGTCCACTCCTGTGATGTCCCCGTCGGCGGGTCGCCCTGCCGTCCACTGTCTACCCAGTAACCCAGACCCTTGCTCACCCCCTTGTGGCACCCTGGGCGGTGCCGGGACAGCTGCAGTCGTCCCACAGCCTGTGGGCTCCAGGAGGGCAGGACTCGGCCAGCTGTGTCTCCCGTGCTCAGTGTTCACAGGAGGGTCTTGGACACCTGCTGGACGCACGAGCGGAGGCCAGGCCCGTGGCTTAGTGGATGCCAGCAAGGGCTTGGAGAGAGCTCCACGTGGGCCCTGGGTGGCACCAGCACTTCCTGGCCAGGTAGCCGGGCACAGGCTTCCTCTCTGACTGTGGTATGGCTGCCACCTCGTGGGTGGCTGTGAGGCATCAGGGAGGTGACGTGCATTAGCACTGGCCATGGTGCATGCCCCCATGGTGGGTGCTGGAGGTGGTGGCCCTCACCAGGCCTCCCTGGGGACTCTCCCTCACAGAACCCAGCTGCCAGGTGTTGTTCAGTTCTCAGACCCGAATTTCCTCCATGACCTCGTGGGAGGTCAGGAACTCCAAACAGGCCCCCTTCCTTGGGAGCTATCATTGGATCACTTGCCATTCATTCTTTCATTCAAATGTTTACTGAGCACCTACTGTATGCAGCCAGTTTGCTGGGACCGAGGATACACTTGCTCTCAGAGACCTCTCTGTCTAGTGGGTGAGGCAGGCCTGTCTCCAGTGATCATGTGCTCAGGGCATCGTGGGGACCTCACAGTGAAGGGTGGGCAGTTGGCTGATGTGTGGCTGGAGTGGGACAGAGAGGCAGGGGCGCCCACAGGCCCACGTGGGAGGGGCTTGGTGCTTCAGGGAGCTCCCTGCGGCATGTTGGGGTGGGAGGAGCGGGTTGGAGCATTGGAAGGCCAGCTGGGTCCTGGCGCTCCTGCAGGGGTGGGGCCAGGATGCCGAGACTCTGCAGGGGGCTCCTCAAGGCACAGGGGCTGAGGGCCTCTCGGGTGACTGCTTATTCCTGGCAATGGCCTTCCCCTTTCGTGGCCCCATGGTGGGATGGCTGAGTCCCTGGGCCTCCCTCAGGGTGCGGCTGCGTCCTACCATAGCTTGCTTAGCGCTTCTCCACCCTGTATGGTCAGGTGTCCCACATGGAGATTGCTATGACAGGTTGGTGTTGGGGTCATAGCCAGTTTTCCTTTGTGATGCCTCCTACCCTCCTGGCCCTGCCTGTGGGAGGGGCATGGCTTGGGGTCAGTCCACAGTGGTGGCAGTAGCAGCAGCCACCAGCCTGAGGCTGGCATGTGCGGGCAGCTTCCCTCAGTTGTGCATGTACGAAGTCATTCAGTCTTCATGATGCCAGTGATTAGGTGCTATCGCATTTTACAGATGAGAAAACTAGGACTAGTTCAGAGCCTCCCAGCCAGAGAGGGGAAGAGCCGGGAGCTCCTGGGTCTACACCCTTAGCCACCATTCCCTGCCACAAAGAAGGACTGAGGAGGAACTGAGCGATCTGAGAGGCAGGTCAGCAAAGCCAGTGTCACCGATGGCCTGGTAAATTGTTTGCCGGGGGCTGGGGAGAGTCAGGAGTGTCCCAGGTGTGGGGCTCAGTGGCTCCCTGGTCTCTGGAGACTGAGCAGAGGCGTGGATGTGCTCTGTGACGCTGGCTAATTAAGGTGGTTTTTTTCAATTGAGGTAAAATTCACATAATATAAAATGAGGCATTTTAAAGTTAACGATTCAGTGGCATTTAGTACATTCCCAATGTTGCGCAGTCATCCCTTCTGTCTAGTTGCAAAACATGACTCCATCACCCCGAAGGGAAACCCCCTCTGCATTGGCTGTCATTCCCTGGCCCCTGGTGGCCACCAATCTGCGTCCTGACCCCACGGATTTGCCCATGAAATGTTCATTTCATGTAAATGGAGTAAATGGAATCGTAGGATAGCTGGCCTCCTGTGCCTGGCTCTGGCTAATCAGGTTTTATGTGGAAGGTTGAGCGTTTCCTAAGTGGAAGCTGGTTTCCCATCTTGGCTCAGTCACAGGCCACTTGGAGGTGGGAAGGTGGCCCGCACTGCACACACCTGCCTTTTCTCCACGTCCATTGCCGCAGAGACCCAGCTACTGTCTGCTTGCAGCCAGTGATCTTTGTACTTGTTTTTATTTTTTCCATTGATTCTTTTAAAATGAACACCTGATGATGTCAGCTCCCTTCTCAAAGCCCATCAGGTTCCCACTGCTCTCAGGGTAAATTCCCAGACCCGCACGTGGCCTTTGGGCCCACGTGACCTCATGCCAGGCTTATCTTGTCCCCTCCCCCCATAGCCCATCTCAAGCTGCGATGCCAGATGTGTCCCCGGGGGACCAGCTCTGAGGCTGGGAGTCTGGAACCCATGCTGCTCCTTCTCTTTGGGGATTTCCAGGATTGGGTAATGATGATATTGCAATTTGGTGTCACCTCCAAATCCTGTTGACCCAGTCTGGGACCAGAACTCCAGCTTTAGCAAGTCCCTGACTGTCAGGACCTGAAAGGCAGGGGGAGGGGGACTGTCTCCATCTCATTTGACATGTGACTGAGAGCTTTCTGCCAAGGCTTTGGGGGCAGTGATGCAGTTGTCCTGACCTTTGTCAACCAGCAAGTGTGCCATTGCCCCATGCCCACCCTTGGCTGGGTCATGGGCGCTCCGGCAGTGGGTCCTTCCTGCCCAGGGCCCCCTGGAGCCATGGTGCCCTGGCTGTGGTTGGGGGGACAGTTTGTAGAAAGGAAACTGGTGGGTTGCTCCAAGAATGGGAGAAAACCCCCCAAGCTGTCGTCACCTGAGGGATCACTGGGCCCTTTGTCATTGGAGCTCCTGACGCTTCCCTGCCTGTTCACTCCCGGGCTCAGGCCATCGTTTCGGCATCTGAAATCCCCTCTGCTCTGAGTACGATTCTGCCAGAAATAGCCTTAGCCTTTATCGAATGCCTACCGCGTGCCCGGCACTGTGCTCGCTGCTGCAGATGGATCTCCAATCCTTTACACATTCCCGCGAGTTGGGTCTTACCGCCTGGTCTACAGGGGAGAAAAGTGAGCTTTAGAGAGGTTCGTACGTTGCAGGCGGCGGCACGGCTACCTGACAGTGGAGGTGGGCCTGACTCCACGGCCTGCGTTTTCTCCTGTGACTGTCAAACACAGCCTGGGAGGTGTGTGCGGCAGCCCAGGGCCCTCGCAAGTCTGTGCCCCAGCAGGTGCGTGCTGGAAGCATTAGCTGACTGCCACGTGCTGGGTGGGCCCCGGACATGCGTGGGCATGGAAGGCCTCGAGTGACTGTTCAGGAGGGTTTATTCCAGGCCAGGGGTTTCATGCTGGGGGTCCAGGAGACGGGCTGTCAGGAGGAGACTGGGGGCAAGGCTGTGGAGCAGTAGAGCAGGGAGGGCATCAAATGCCAGGCCCAGGGATTGTCAGTGGGTACAGGGAGTCCTTGTACCCCTCCCCTGCCCCATTCACCCCAGAGTTGTTCCTGGGACACTTGGACGAACTGGAGTTTTTTTCTCTTATTTCCTCTGTGCTCCGTTGCATTTAAAACATGGCAACGAGGGCCCCCACTGGTCTCCCTTGAGAGACCCAGGTCAACTCCCTGGTCCTTTGGCCACCTTGGGGGCTCCCCCATCCAGGCTGGGGGTCTGATCGAGGCACGGGGGTTCTGGCTGGGGAGGGGCTGCTCTGTTGCCCTGACTGTGTCCTCATGTGGGGGTTGGTGAGGAGGCCCCGTACCTGCCATGGGAAGGCCACAGAGGATAGAGCCGTGTTGGTGGGATTTGCCTGTTAGGTTGATCCTGGGAAGCCTCACGAACTCGAGATTAAGCACAGGATCCCGCGGTTTTTGCAAAGGGTGAGGCGCCCGTGTCAAGTTCTTGGGGCGCTGCCTGGATTGCTGGGGGGTAAGCTCCCGGATGGATCAGGAAGACTTGGGAGTTGGAGCCTTGTCCCTTGATTCCCCCGAAGATGGGGTTGGGGGAGACCCTTGCACTTGTCTCCTTGTTCAGGGTCTTCTCAGTCGGGAGATTTTAAGGAAGCTTTAATGAGAAAGGTCGCCTCACGTGTGAGAAGCTTGGAAGAGTCACCCTAAGGGAGCCAGGCCAGCGTTCAATTTATTCTAATCCTGTATAAATTATATATAAATGTCAGGCTTCCTTTAAAAAGACTTCCTCATCTTTGGAGAAATACAATTTTTAAAAAGATAAATTCCCCCTGTCTTTGAGTTGCGTTCTGTCGGGCCAATTTCGAGCTGTTTTGTATGAACAGAGCCTTTTCCTCCCCTGCTTCCCTGGAAGCCACGTCTTCCTCACTCCCGTGCCACACTCAGGGGCGTCTAGACAGCTCGGGATAAAGGGTTTTTTTTTAAATTTCTTCATCGTTCAGCCAGTATTCCCTGAATGCCGGCTCTGTCCGGCTGTCTCGGCCGAGTCTCGACGATGACTGGGGTTTCTTTCTTCCCCTAATGTGTCGCGCCACGGCTGAGGTTTTGCTCTGCTGTCAGTGTTTGTGTATATTTTTATAATGGAAAATTTCAAACATGGGCCAGAGCAGAGAGACTGATATCTTGAAGCCCGCATCCACAATTATCACTCACTCACTCATCTTGTTAATGCACACGGGCCATCCTCCTTTCTGGAAAGACGGATTAGGCTTAGGGACAACATTGAAGTCCTAGAAAGGCCCAGACGGAGCTCTCGTGCTTTGGGGTTTAGAACGGAGCTCCCTGGAATGGCTAATCCTCTGGACACGGCATTCGCTGGTCATTCATTTCCCACAGGGCCTTGGGCTGCCACGCCGGAGTGGGGAAGACAGGCCGTTTGGACTGGAGCAGTCCCACTTTTACCTGTTGGCTTTTTTTTTTTTTCAGAGACAGGGTCTTTCTGTGTTGCCCAGGCTGGACTTGAACTCCTGCCTCAGCCTCCTGAGTCACTGGGACTACAGGCGTGAGCCACTGTGCCCTGCTCATTTGGCTTTTTTTTTTTTTTTTTTCTTTTGAGGCAGGGAGGGTTCTGTGCAAGATTTAACTTTGGGGGGAAATAGTTTAAACTATTAGAAATAAGTCTGGAGACCCCTCACCTAGAGGCTGACCGTGAGTGGTTGTCTCCCACCCTTCCCTGTCTCTGCCATCTCCCCAAAACGCTTGTGGGATCCAGGCAGGAATAGGTGAGAGTCCACACCTGGGGCCAAGCGGGCGGCACCCAGATGTTTCTGCCCGAGTTGCCGAGTGTTTTGGGTGTTTGGGACGTGACCTCTATTTTCTTCTGGGAAGGTGGTTTTTCACTGTGCTGCTGAGCCGTGCTTCACCCCTCGCCAGGTGCAAGAGCTGCGCTTAGACAAAGCAGAAACACGGGGCCAGCTTCTCTCCTTAAGCTGCAACTAAGTATTGAGATACAGGAGCACTCATGACGCTGAGGTTCTTGTCTTGGTGTAACCGTTTCCCCTGTCTCTCTCTCTCTGGTTTTAAAAATAAGATAAAGCAGGTTGAACTTGACCTTTCTGAATATTGTAGGCAGTGGGGTACTGTGGTATACAGTGGGAACTAATGCAGGATTCACTTCCAGCAGTCTTACCGAGGTATAATTTACAGCCACGCAGTTCACCTGTTACAGACGTACACGTAGGTGGTTTTAGTACACGTGTGCAGCCAGGCAGCCGTGGACACCATCCTAGAACTCATTTCTTCTCACTACTTCCCACGCAGGTGGCAGCTGGGGGAAGGGTGCAGTTCTCCCAAGTTCTGCAAGTGCCGGACGGTGCGGGCAGGTGCCATCATGGAGGTTTCTTGGACGAGCAGCTCATGAGCTGAATTTTGTGACAATCTCACATTGACTTATCTCACTAAAGTGTCACAGTTTTGGAAAGCACCTGGGGAAGGCTGCCTGGGTGGAGTTTTGGACTGTGTGCATGGACCCCCCTCCCCCCACCCGCCACCCCCACTGGCTTTAGAAATGAGAGCAGTTCGCTCCGTGTTTCCTGAGCACTTGCTCTGTGCCCGGCACCACTCTATGCACTTTCTGTGCATTAACTTATTTACTGCCGCCCAGAGCCCCGTCAACTGGGGATTATTGTGCCCATTTTACAGATAGTAAAACCAAAGTTTAAAAAAAAAAAAAAGTCAAATAACTTGCCTGGGATCACACAGCCAAGAAGTCAAGCTGGACGCAGACGCAGGCAGTCTGTGCTCTGAACCTCTGCCTGCACGGCCCCTGAGCAGGGACAGGCTCCCGATCCGGGAGGTGGGAGCAGGGCAGCAGGCCCCGCAGTGCCACACCGTGCAGATTCTGGGATGGCGCGAGCCCGGGCTGCTGTGGGGGGAGGACTTTCTGACGGAAGGAAGCTCAGGTGGGCAGAGGAGCGGGCACAGGAGGTTTCTGGGAGGAGCAGGTCCAGCTTGCCCACTACTGGTTTTGGTGGCCAGCCCTTAGCAGGAGCTTGGTGAAGCCTGAATGACCGAGGGGTGTCATTGGACAGGCTAGAAGGCTGCAGATCCTGAACCTTGTGCTTCCCTTCAGCAGTGACCAAATCACTTCTAAGCGCAGGAGTGACCGAGACAACTGGAAAGTGCCCCAAATGCCCCTTGACATTTCAGCGTCTCTGCTGGGCTGGGAGTAGATCTGGCCATGTCCTGGTGACTCCTCCCTCCTCCACCCCAAGTGCACACAGCAGCTGGGGGCTCACTGCCCTGCGAGCGGCTGTCCTGGGCCCTCCTGACAGGAAGATGAACGTTGGGCTGCCCGCTCCTCAGCATGTCACCCCCGACTGCCTTCTGCATGTCCAGCAGGGCGAGGGCACAGGGAAAGGCCATCTGTGGTTCATAACCACAGGAGAGGGACGCAGGGCTGGGGAGGGACAGCAGGGCCTGGGACATCGGGCTCTACTCTTTGTCTAGTAAATCACATAAAGAATTTCAGAAAATGACAGCCTCATCCCTGGGTTTCCCTTGGCCAGACTCGGGCCTAGGTCTTTCTACATCGTCTTGTTTTTCTCCAAGAAAAATCAGCCTTAAGCGTCAGACTTTAATTACCTTCCCAAGGGATACTTCCTGTGGATATTTCTAGTGGCAAGTGGCTGAGGTCATGCTCCTACATAAAATTAGGGTTTTAAACTGGGTCACAAACTCAGATTCCCCCAGGGGCTGGGAAGGGGGCACAAATGAGGGACGCAGCCCGAGGAAGGCTATAGGGCAGGGGGAGGAGTGTGGCAAAGCAGGACAGGCGTGTCCTGTGTGAGGGGTTGGCCTCTCCTACCTGAGGGAGCGAAGCCCCATTGCCACTACAATGTCCATTTTTCCCCCCTAAAATAAGCCAAGAGTCCAGACTTTTTAAAAAGTTGGCAGATAATTCAAGGAAATGACACTGTATTGGTTTAAAATAAAATGTCTGCGAGATGGATCTGCCCTCCCTGTAGAGATGCGGAGGCTGAGAAGCCTAGCGGGGCCGCGTAGCTTGGGCCCCAGGGGGCTGGACCAGACCTGCGTCTGCTGGTGCCTGGCCCACTGCCCACCCACCGTGCCATGCTGGGAACCCACTCAGCGGATGCCACCGCTACAAGAGACCCCACGCTGACTCTGAGATGCGGCTCTCCCTTGTTGGCTCTCCTGCACCAGGGCCCCGTCGAGAGGTGGCCTGTCTTGGCTGCCTTTTGGGTGCCAGGCACGAAGGGCCTCAGGTAGGTGGTCTCTCGTGGTCCTGATGACACAACACACCCACCTGGTGGGTTCTGTTATCCCCATTTCACAGATGAGGAAACTCTTGAGACCCGGAGAGGCCCAGGACTTGGGGGTTGGGATTGAATGTGAGTGTGATTCCTGAGCCAGCTCCCAGCCATGGAACGATTCACACTCGGTGGCCTGCAGTGAGGAATGCCTTGCCGTCCCGACCTGGCACCAGCCCGCCCGCCCTCGGTGCGTGGCTGTGTTCCCGTTTTGACCGACTCCCGAGGCATCACCTGCAGTCCATGGAGCACTGAGTGGGGAGCACTGGGAGCCCCACCTACGGAGGACTGCGCTGCTCACAAGGTTGCTGACTAATTCTCTTTGCAAACGGTTCAGTTTCACATGCTTGCGTTTCCAGTAACTACGTGGGTGGATTTGTTTCATTTAAGGGGAAAACAAAACAAAACAAAACATGGAGGGGGTTTTCTTTCCCAAGAAGAGGGCTCGCCAATTACGGGTTTAGCGCGTGCGGCTCCGGGCAGCCTGGTGCAGTTCTGCAGCCAGCGGGCTCCTGGCAGACGGGCTCTGAGGTACAAATCGCTTAGTCATTTGCAAGCCGGGACCAGGTGCCGGAGGTCAGGGAGGTGGAGGGGCCGTGGGGACACAGCGGCCACCTGGTCCTGCCGAGGGGACCACAGCCACCCTGTGCTCTCTCTGGCTCAGCCCTGCCCTGGAGTGGGCAGGGGGAGGGGAGCTGGGTGAAGAGGAAGGTGCCCGGTGGGACTGCCGGCCTCACCCACTGTGGGGCTCGCAGGTACCCCCAGGAGACCTGGCCTTGCAAAGAGACACTTCCTGCTGGCTGAGCCACCGCTCCAGGTGAGCTGAGGATGGGGTGTGCTGAGACGTGCTAGACTCTGCTGGGGAAGGGGTGACAGCTCCCGGGGGGATGGGGCACAGGGGTGCCTGTCATCCCGCGGGGCTCACCAGGTGACATTAGCACACTGGACAGTAGCACAGAGATAGGTCTTCGTATAGGGCGGGGGCCTGGGGGCCTCTGCTGTGCCAGGTACAACCCCTTGCGCTGCCGGACGGTGAGGGGGCGTGGGGACAAGGCTGATTGATGGGGGGCAGGTAGAGAGTTAGGGATGTCGCCATTTACCAGAAGGCGCGGGGGGGTTTCCGTGTCTTAGAGTCCACCAGTTCCACTGCCTCAGAGCACAGACGCGGGTGGTCTGTCTGTGACGCCTCTGGGTCTGCGTGGGGCAGCGTGGCCCTTCCTCGAGACAGAGCTACTTCTCCAGGGGAGGCTGCCCTGGGAAGCGTCTGGTCTGGGTGGGGCTGACGCAGTTACGAGCCTGGCCAGGGAGGTGGCTGGAGTCCAACTCTGGTATTTCCTGTGACCTGGCTGTGCCGTGGAACCTCTCTGAGCCTCAGTTTCTCATCTGTGAAATGGGGGTGTAAGAGTACCCGGTGGGGCTGGGGGCAGTGGCTCATGCCTGTAGTCCTAGCTACTCGGGAGGCTGAGGCAGGAGGATGGCTTGAGCCCAGGAGTGTGAGGCTGCAGTGAGCTATGATGACACCACTGCACTCTAGCCCGGCTGACAGAGCAAGACCCTGTCTCATAAGAGCACCCCGTGGGTGGGATGAGGTGATACAGGCAGGCTGCCTTGTGCTCTCCTGATGGGTGGGATCCCAGGCCTGAGGCAGTACACCCCCCCCACGTACCTCCTGCTTGGAGGTGGAAACATGCTGTGGAACTGACAATCCTTAATCCTGATCTTTGGGGTTTGCTTCCTGTGCTCTCTGGAGGGGGAGAGATAATTCACAGATACATTAAGCAGAGGGTGATAAGGTCCTGGAGGCTTTTGATGGGGATCAGGGTTTACTCTCAGCAGGTGAATCCGAGAAGGCTTCTTGGAGGAGGTGACACTGAAGCTGGGCCTTGGGATGGTGAGAACTGGAGAGGGAGCAGGAAGGGAAGAAGGTTGTCACTGGTGGAAGGTGGTGCGCATAGGCAAAACCACCAGGGGCTTGGGTGGTACCCGGCGTATGGTAAGTGCTTAATAAACGTCCTCACCAAAATCAATATGACTCCAGGATTTTCAGTTTGGGTATCTGGGAAAAGGGAGTGTGTGGGGTGTGGTAGAGATTTTCAGGCCACCAGGTGGGAAGAGATAGCTCCAAAGCCACACGTAGGTGATTTCCTGTGGTGAGGGAACTGAGGTTTGTTTGAGTCTCTGCAGGTCAACGGGTAGCTTGAGTGGGAGCTTTTTATTCTTCTTTGACTTTCGGTTTGACTTTCCATTCGTTCCATGTTTGCTATGGGCCCCTGTGTGCCGGGCTCTGCCCGAGTGTCCCCCTGAGCCAGAGGAAGCTGAGTGGACAGTCTCGGGCTTGGTGACAAGCCAGGTGGGGACAGGAAGCAGCTGCGCTCATTTGTCTTCCTGGGCAAGTTGGGGAAACGCAGTGACGGTTCTGGGAAGCTGCAGTTCGGGGAGAGATGGCATTTCCTCTGGCCCAGCGAGGGCGCGGTTGTGGGGTCCAGGCAAGGGTGAAGGTGGGCGTGGGCACCCGCATGCCTGGGACGCGCATCCTCCCCAGCTCCTCCACCAGGGAGGCGGCCGGCGGCAGAGCAGTGATGGGCCTTCCCCCGCTTGGGTCTCTGCCGTCCCTGGCTGTTCATTCCTCCGGCCTCCGCCTCCTTGCCCTTTGTCCCTCAGCAGTGTGGGCCCTGCCTGAGGCACAGCAGCTCCAGGCTGCCTTGGGAATGGGGACGGTGTCCTGTCCTATGGCCCACGAAGCCTTCCTGCCATGTTCCTCTTTCCCCAAAGCCCACCTTCCGCTTCCACCCTGGGCTTCCAGCATCCGGGAAAGACCACGAGTTTGATGCTGGTTTCTGACCTGGATCCTGGGCAAATTGCTCAGCCTCTTTGAGCCTCAGTTTCCACATCTGTGAATATGGGCGTGCGACTCATCTTGCAGAATCTCTCGGGTCTAACTGAAGGCAGGCAGCTGTTTCCGCCATTCAGAGGAATAGTCTTCCATCTGTTTAACAATTTGGGCAGCTTACGAAGATCAGGGCCTCCTCCAGTCTCTGGACACACCGCAGCATGAGGCAGGGTCCCTGTCCCCAAGGACTCACCACCCATGCCAGGCGACAGTCACATGAGCCTCTGATCATAACACGGCATGACAAAGGAGGGGCCCTGGCCAGGAGCCCAGCCCGGGGGTGTCCTGCAGTGAGTCCTAAAGAGGTGTTAGGGCCTAGGAGGTGGGGGAGCCCAAGGGGGCAGTGCTGGGAGGGCACCGAGCCGGGCAACATCGCGGGGGCTGCAGGACAACATTGTGGGGGCTGTGGGCCAGTGTGTGGCCACATGAGCAGCCTCAGCCATGATTCACTGTGGCCGGGGACCACACCAAGCCCCCATGGCTCCTCCTCCTCCTCCTCCTCATCTGGGATCTTGGAGTTCGGGGGCGGGAGGAGAGGCTGGCAGGACTGGATGGCCCCAGAGGCCCCACTGCCCCCTCCTCAGGACTCTGGTGGCTGCTGTTCCCCTGTGGAGGACGTGGCGGGGACCCACTCAGGTCAGGCACTTGGGGGAATCTCCGCCTGCACGTGCCCGTGTCGCACCGTGGCCGGTGTTGAGTTATGGCTGACACCAAGGATGCTGCAGACAGCCAAGCCGGCCTGCCCCGCCCAGGCCAGAGCTGCACCCTGAGGCCTTGACGGGGAGCAGCCCCAAGTGTCAGCCACAGTGAGGAGAGGGAACTGCAGGGTGGCCGGCAAGGGGGAGAGGGGAGGGTAGCAGGGGTGACTGGTCTTATGAGCCTGTCAGTGAGTTCCCACATCCACACCTGCTGCTTCCGTGGCCACTCAGCTGCTGGCCCAGCCACCCTCCCCTGGCCGGCTTGAGGTGAGGAGCCGCCTCCCTGCCTTTCCTGTCCCCAAGCATCCAGCCCCAGACTTCCTAGGAGGACTATGGCTGGGCTCTGGCTTGAGCTGGCCACCTGCCTGCCTTGTCCCTGGGCTCAGAGGCAGGACCCCCTCCTCCTCCAAGGGCTGGAGGGGAGCCCACATTTTCAAGTCCTCTGGGTCAGGTGACTTCTGCTGTGCCGCCAGACCTGCCTGTTCCGGACAGGGCCAGAGACCCCCTGCCAGGGACTGCAGATGTCTGGGTGTCTGTTTCTCACTGTTCCCACCCCCCACTATAGTTTCTCTTTGCCTCCCTCCTGAATTTGCATGGCAGACACTTCCTTCTACAAATGTTTACAGAGCCCCCCCTGTGTACCAGGCATTGTTCTGGGGGGCGGGGCGGGGGGGTTATAGCAGGAGCAGGACAGACCAGAAGGTGGTACTGAGCCATCATTGTCTCTTGGGCCTGGACTGCCCCAGCCACATGGCTTTAACCTCCAAGGACTTCTCTCATCTGGCCTTTCCTCTCCGCCCTACCCCAGGTGTGTGCAGATGTGGGGAGGCCCTGGAGGGCCAGGAGAACCCCTTTCCTCTCGGGGTTCCATAGCTCACTGTTGCGGGGATGTTTTGTATATAGCGGGTTGCTCAGAGCATCTAATTTATTCCTTGATTTGCAGGGGAAGCAGGCACCTCCCCCTTCCACTTTGCAGGTATTTCGGGCAATGCAGCCGGAGAAACCGGCCAGCCCAGGTCGCTGAGGGAGCTGGTGAGACAGAGCTGGGCCTGGCTGGGGGCTTGTGAGGGTCCCCACAGTGCCAGAGGAGGTGCTAAAACAGCGTCAGGCAGAGGCCTTGTGGGTCACTGTTGGGCCCCTGCTGCAGGCCTAGGCGGAGGGTGCTCAGTAGGGTTTGAGCGCAGGGATGAATGAATGAACGAGCTAGCCGGCCCCTTCATGGAAGAGTTGACACTTTTGAGCCAATCAGTTCATATTCCATAGACTGGCTGTTTCTCTCCTTGCGGACAGGGGCTCGTCCACCTGGCTCTGCAGCCCTGTGTCTGGCGCACAGTGTGTGTTGGAGCCGCCGAGCTGGAGGGAAAGATGGAACTGGCCGATCGTTCTCTAACGGTGGCTGTGTCCGTGCCGCAAGACCCTGAGCGCACCCCCGCTTGCCTCTCCCTGCTCAGGCCGACCCCCACCTTCTTTTGAAGGTGCCCTGGAGGGTGGGCTTCGTGTGTCTTGTTCCCTCCTGGGGGACTTTTCATTTATGTCACTGGCGGTTTTGAGGTCACAGCCGCCCGTGGCTGGGTTTGGTGAGGTGGAGCTACCATCAGCTGCAGGCACGAAAGGTTGGCGTGCTGGGGGGGGCCCCCTCCAGGCTCCGGCGGAAGATCCCCCCACCCGTTTGTAAAATAAGCGTCTCGCGTCTCTGCTCCATGCACGTCTCTGAACCCCGAGTCTCTGACTCCCACTCCAGGCCCGGCAGGGAGAGTGGCTTCGCTGGGGACTCTGGCTGGAAAAGGCAGCCGTGTAATTACAGGTACTGGAAATAGTCCCGTCTCCCTTTCAACCTTCCCCTCCTACCCCCTCAGAAAGCGAAAACAACAACAACGAAAATCCCCAAAAAAACACTAAGCTGAAAAAAGCTCTTAAACCGTCTTAGTTTAGTCTGCAGAGGCGTCTGGGGCGGTGGGCCTTGCATATTTGCATTCCTTGGGCTTAGCCGACTCTTTTGAGTGTCGAGTTTCTGGGTTAGTGGTACACGGAGGGGAAGCAGGAACTCCGCACAAAGGCAGTGTGTGTGCGCGGTGGAATTCCAAATATCCTGGATGGCACGGGGAGGGCTCCCAGGGCCCGTTCCTGGGAGAGAGCGGATCCTGTATGGTTTTATCTCAATTTGCCCGGCCTGTTAATCGTCACCGTGGGACCCGACAGAGAAGTGTTCCAGCAGTCCAGGTCTTCAGACCTTTACTGAACACTTACTGCGTGCCAAGGATTCAGCCCAACATAGGTGGTAAGAAGGCGTTTGAGAAGCTCATGAGTCGTGAGGGGGTTGGACACTGGGTGGCCCATTAATGCTATATTTCATCACATCTGACACCCGTCGAAAGTGAGGGTCACCTATTTTGTATGTGCTGCTGATTGTCAGTGTCATGTGCTATTGGCTTTAGGGCCAGCCCAATGGCAGAGATGTTAAGATGTGAATTACATGACCTTGAGTCCGTGAGAGAAAGAGAAGGGTGGACAGGCAGGGGCACTGCCATGATCACGGGAGAGGTCCTCCAGTGGCAGAGGGTATCCGGGTGGCGTTTTATGGGCAGAGTGGGGTTGGGGGGTTCAGCAGCAGCGATATTAATACCAGTAAATGCTGTTGACAGGTGGCCCCTCTGGGCTTTCAATGCATCTCGAACCCTATGGGGGACAGCCATGACATCTCTGTTTTACACATGGGGCAAGGCTGTGCCCAGGTGATGCATGCGTGGAAATTGCGTTGGGTAGGTGATTTAAATACCTGCCCTCTCTGAGCTCCCTTCCTGGAAGGGGCTTGGTTGGCCCTGTATTAACACCCCATATCCCTGGGACTTAGTCCCTGGTGATCTGGTCTTGCTCCTTCTTTGTCTTGGAACCATCTCTGTAGCTTCTCTTTAACCAGTACTTAATATATACTAGGCACCAGGCAGAGTAGGCACCAGCATTATCTGTCTACTCCTCAAATCATCCCCGTGAGACAGGGTTATTATCCTGGGTTTGCAGATGGGGAAACTGTGGTTCCATGGCCAGCAAAGGGTCAGAGCTGGGATCTGAACCCAGAGTTGTCAGCTCCAAAGCCTGTGTCTGTCTCTCATGTTTGCAAGGTTTTTGCAGAGTCTCATTTGTTATTCCTGTCTAGAAAACTACCTGCTCACCTGCCTGGTCTGTATCATCTACCAAGTTCTTGGCAAGAGGGATTTAAAAGTCCTAACCTGATGGTTAAGGATAGATGTCTATTTATGAAGGGGGCCCAGGGCTCACAGCTGATGAGTTTTCTCTAAAGCCTGTGAGAATTGGAGTCACTGCTGGACAGAAGTGGGAGGTGGGCTGGAAAGGGTCTGCTTGAAGGCGGCCTTGGCCCAGTTCTGGGGAGGCCAGGACCACCTGCTCATTCCACCATGGCTGAAAATTGGCAGAGTATTCCAGAGGGTCAGGAGAGCCGGCACATAGATGGCAGGTGGCAGAGAGGGACGGTGACATGTGGGTTGGACCTTGCTCTAACCACTCTGACAGTCGGGAGGCAGGAGCCCATGTCGTGGAGGGAAGCCCGGTGTCAGCCCTCGCCTGCCCCGCCCTTCCTGCCGCTCTTCTCAGCCCTTCCTTTTGTTGTCTGGCTTCGTCAGACGTCTGGGCTCGCAGGGAGGTTCCTGAATGGGCCTTGGGAATAGCTCACTCCCTTCCCGTGCTGCCAGCACTGACCCAGATGTGACCTTCCCTGTGGTGACAGTGTCTGGCTGTCACTCTTTGATGCTGGCAGTGGATGGGCTGGGCGGCCACCTCTCCCCAGCTCTGGCTGTCGGGGACTTTGCTGCCTCAGCAGTCGCAGGCCCGACGCCCCTTCCTGCTGCCATGTTGGAAGGGGAACCCCGCAGACCTGCTGTCCGAGCGTCCGGCCTTTTCCACTCCTGTGAGGTGCCCTGGCTGAGCTGGCGGCTTCAAGTGTCGGGACGAAACAGACCAGTTCCTGCTGGGCCGGAGCTGAGGGCCGGTGTGAGTCCACTCGGGCCCTCTCTGGCCCCAGCCCCTTCGCCAGGCACTCAGCCTCCGTAGAATTGTGGCATTGCTGGGGCTTTTCCATCCCCGCCCCTGGCCTGCGTGCACACCCGTCTCTCAGGGCCTTTGGCAGGGATCTCAGTGGTCTCGGGAGATGCTCTCTGTGGAGCCCGGGTACCAAGGCTGACCCAAAGGTCAGAAGTCAGGGGTGGGCCACGTTTCTCCTTGCCCGGGCCTGGAGCTCTGTGGCAAGGGGTGGCTTAATCGGAGCTTAATTTTTAGTCTTCATGGAATCCAGCCGTGAACAAAGCAGAAATGGAAGAAGACCAGACCCATCTCCTCCAAGGAGAGGGTCTCCCTCTCACACGCGGCTGCCCTCGTGTCTTTGGGCACCGGGAGCCCAGGTTGGGCAGGTTCCAGGGAAATGGTCTTTGCTGATCCTCAGAGAGCTCCACAGAGAGGTCCCTTGCAGGTGATGTGTACGAGCTCCTTCAGCCACCCGAAATCCAACTGTGGGATCCCTCCTCAGTGCATCCAGGTTGCTCGATCTTGGTCACAATTCCTGGGGCTTTTAGTCCGTGCCAAAGTTGGGAACCGAATTTCTGGTAGATAATCACACACCTGTACTTTCCCCATCCAGCAAGTCGGAGCCTCTGAGGCAGCTGGAATGGGCTCCAGGTGGGCAGGACTTTGTCCTTATCACCCTGGGGACCCACCGTAGCATAGGCCTGGCACGCAGGAGGACTCACAACTATTTGTGGCATCAATGAATTGCGCCCCAGTTAGCTGTCCGTGTGGTTCCATCTGAGGCTCTGCTGTGCGGCGGGTTCTACCGCGATCCTGTTGCTCGGCGCGTGGTAGGTCCTCAGTGAGGTTGTGATGCGAAGCGTGGGGGGTGTCCGGTGGCTGGGTGCACGTCCCTTGCCATCTGCTATAGTGTCTCCCTCTGCCCGGCCTCGGAAGGGTCGGCTTGGAGGGCTGTGGGGCCCAGACTCGGTGTACCCGCCTAGGAGGCCGGCCCGGGTGGGGATGGGCCAGCGTCAAGACAAAAGCCTGGTTGTGCCCTCGGAGAAAACCCAAACCTGGGTTTCCCTGAGGCTGCAACTGCCAGTGCCCGCCTGTCTTGTTCCCATAAAGGGAACTTTGTGTGTGGCTCCTGGGGGAGGAGGCGGCCAGCCAGCATCTCCCGGCGCCCAGACTCTCTCTGGGAATGGGCGTGACCGCTTCGGAGCCACAGCTCGCTGCGACGATAACTCCTGTGACCCTTGACTTCTTTAGAGCCGACGCCAGGCCAGACGGTCGTGCTTGGGACAAGGCTGTTTGCCATGCCACGGGGCCAGCGTGGTCTTGTCGGATCCAGACCAGACACATTCTTTCTTGGGAGAGCGAGTTGGGTGGGGGAGCAGGACGCCGCCCGGGCGGGCTGGCGGATGGGAGGCGCCTGGCGAGTGGGTCTGTGCCGGGTGGGCAGCCTCGCCAGGAAGCTCAGCCGCCCGCTGGCTGCTGCCCCCTGAATGGGCGGCTTGTGTGGACGCGGCCATGGCAGCACAGCAGCGCACGCTGGGAGCTGGGATGCCAGGGCTCGGTGCAGAGGGGCTGTTGGAGCCTCCTCTGCCCTGGTGCAGACTTGAGTGTCCCCAGGCTGGGCGCTGGGTGTGCAGGAGGGCCTATGCCCTGTCACCCAGCCTGAGCTAATGCCCCGCTCTGGCTGGTGCAGATGGAGGGAAGGGGCCAAGGCTGCTCCCTGCTTTCTGGGTACTGGCTGGCCCTGCACACTTGGAATTGTTGGGCTGTGTAGAGTTCAGCTCTTGCCGTGTTTGGGGACTGAGTTCTCAAGGAATGGGGGCTGCAGAGGGCAGGCCTGGGGCAAGAGAGCTTTGGATCCACTGGGGAAGGTTCCATAGCAGGTCAGGAGCAGACAGATGGACGCCTGACCGCCCCTTCAGGAAGGTGTGGTCAGAGAGGCCGTTGGGAATGGCGTTTCCATGGAGCATGGTGGTGTGGGCAGGTGGCATCGTGGTACAGAAAGAGTCGCTCACTGACTCAACAAGCGTTTACTGAGCACTTACCATGTGGGCACTGTGCCAGGCTCTGAGGCACAGTGTGAACAAGACAAAGTCCCTGTCCTCATGGAGCGGGTGTTCTTGTAGGGGAACAAGTCGTAAGCAGAGAAGCAAATGAAGATCATTGCAAGGTGCCGTGGAATGTGCAGAGCAGGGCACAGGGCGGGAGTGCTGGGGGCAGAGGACGTTTGCCGTCTTAAGTGGGATGGCTGGGAAAGACCGCAATGGTGTGGTGACCTCTGTGCAGAGCCCTGAGGGAGTAGCCACCTGGGCACCCAGGCCCAGTGTACCCAGAGCCAGGCAGAGGCCTTGGGACACACAAAGCCCCTAGACAGGAGCTGGGCATGTGCCGGGGACAGCTAGAAGGCTGTGGGACAGGAGAGAGGGTGGTGGGGGGAGAAGAGGTGACAGAGGCTGATCCGGGAGCCACTGGGAGCCACTGGCTCGTCATGGAGTGGAGCCACAGGGCAGGCTGGGCAGAGGAGGGACAAGAGCCCACTGGGCGTTCAGACTGGGAAGGGGGAGGCTGCTGCTGTCACAAGGTGCCAGGGGCTGGTGCCGGGCCCCAGAGGGAGCAGTGAAGTCGTGAGGGTGGCTGGATTCTGGATAGATTAAAGGCAGGACTGACAGGGTTTGCTCCTAGACAAGCTTGGATTTCTGCCCCGTAGCTTGCACCTTGGATGAGGGTCGTTCCCTCCGGGCATTTATCTGGTACCTCTTGTGTGCCAGGCTCTGGGCCAGGTGCTAGAGCAGCCTGGTCCCTTCCTTCAGGAGGGAGACAGTAAGAAAACGAGGAGTTGCAGCATCTCTCTGCAGGACCGAGCCCACCCAGGGACAGGGACCGTGGGGCTCAGCACACGTCTGAGGGAGGATGAATGGAAAGAACGCGCCGGCGCTGCGAGGACACGGCAGCGGCATCCACACGAGGCCAGGCGGAGGTCAGAACACTTCCCAGAGGGAACCGGAGCCTGTTTCAAAGGCTCCGTGGGACAGCTTGATAAGGAAGTGAGGACATTCCAGGTGGAAGAAACAGCATGAACAAAGAAGCGGTGCCTTCAGCGAGCTTGACTTGCGAGTCGGTTAGGATTTTCCAGTTGCAAGGACCAGAAAATCCAATCCAAACAGGCTCAAACAAAACGAGATTGGTTTGCTGAACTGTGTGTAGCTAAAAAGTCAAGGGGTCTGAGGCACAGCTGCATCCAGGGGCTCAAACCCTGGCATTAGCAGTCGCATATCTCTCCAGTTAAGCACGTGCTTTCTTTCCTTTTGGCCCCTTTCTCAGAAGGACATTTAAGCAAAAGTCCCAGCACTGGCTGTGACTGGTCCTATCTATTCACTGTCCTGGGCATATGTGACACTCTGATGCAGCAGACTGAGCTCATACCCCTACTCCCAGAGCTCAGGGTAGACCAAGGCCCACCCTGGGAGGAGAGGAAAGGGGTCCTCAAAATCAGAGTCGAGGTGCATCACCAGAATGAGACAAACCAGGTGCTGGGGCAAAGGAGTCAGTACCTACCCCCGCAGCTTGTTAGGGACACTGTCAGTGTTTTCATGTTTTGTTGGGGCAGGGTGGTGGCAGGGAAGGGGTGGGGAATGAGGCTGGAAAGGCTGAGAATCCCACTGTTGTCCTGGAGGGGGCCAGCGGGTGGTAGGTGAGCAGGGTGTGTTTCTAAAAGCAGCCAGTTGCCCGGTAAGGCAGCCTTTCCCTTGGGTGGTCCTGCCTCCTGGGCTGGCACTAAGCTCCTTGCAGTTGAATTTTTTTCTCCATGAAAACTCACAGGGAAGATGTATCCAGGTCCCCATATCCGCCCTGACACCTCCTCAGGAGCAGAGCAGAGGCTTGTTCCTGCCACCCAGAGGGATGTGGTCCTGTGTCTGACCCCAGAATTCTTGTTCTGTCTGGATCAAATGTCACTGTGGCAAGGAGGGGAGGCTGGGTCCCAAGGCTGGGACAGAGTGTCCTGAGTCAAAAGGAGTGTTGGGTCCATGAGGTCAGAGTGACCTGCCCCCCCGCCACCTCCCTTATTCCATCTGTCCCCCGGAGTGTGGCTAGGCTAGCGCTGGCATTGGCGGTCAGGTAGCATGTTCTTGGTGGGGCTGAATTTGCCCTTCCCTGCCTTGGATGGCTGGGCCTTTGGTGCTCATGAGAAGACGTCTTGGGTAACAAAAATCACCCTGTGGGACCTTTGGAAAGATCTTAATTTATTCCTGGCACCACCCCGAGAGCTGGACATGTCACTTTTCTGAGCCCCAGGCTCCTGGTGCTGTGGGGTGGACACCTGTGTGAGCCACTGACCCTGTGGAAGCACTTGGAGCTGCCTGAAGTGACCACAGGAAAGTGGGTGGGTGGCACTCTAGACCACCCTGGGCACGGTGGCTAAAGGCACGACCAGAGCGGACATAGAGGTGGGAGGTTGGCCTTGCCACCCCCGAGATTGCTGTCTGCGTGAAGCCAAATGTTCTCCCTGCTGGGTGGGCTGGCCCGGGAGGGCTGCGTGGCCCAGAGCAGGAGCTGGGAGCCGGGTGTGCCAAGCCCAGAAGCTGGGGCTCCCACAGGACCTGCTGCAGCTGCCGGGCCCCCTTCCAGCAGGGAGCCGCTGGGCCACAGTCCCCTTGCTCAGGCGCCTCCGGAGCTAAACACCAGCTGATCACCAGCCGGCAGAAGTGGTGAGCCCGCTTGTTTCCAAGGGGCTTTCCTCATTCCTGCAGTTTAGTCTGCGTTGGTTTAGTTTGAAAGACTTACTGCCTCTGAGTCAAAACACAAAAATCCCCCTGGATGCACCATGGTGTTTGCTGCCAGGGGAGCAGCTGGCGCCTTCTCTGGGGGGTCCTTAATCCTTCCTTCCCAACTTGCAGCCCTCATCCACTGCAGGTTGGGGAGGCACCTGGGCCCGAGACCCCCGGTCCCTCCACCTCGGGGCCTTTGCTTTGGGGCAGGCGCTCGGGGCTGGGCGTCAGGGTGATCCGTCGTTCTTAGCTGCATCTGCCATCATTTCTCGGGAATGAGATGAGCACACTCCCCATGCCTGTGTGCAGGGCATTCGAGGCTTCCCGGGTGACCCTTTAAGCCTGGGCTGTGGACTGGTACTGCTCCGTGGCCTGTTAGGGACTGGGCTGCAGACCTCCACCACCCCACCTTCCCGTGGAAAAATTATCTTCCGTGAAACTTAGGAAGGGGGGAGCAGAGCAGGAGGTGAGCGGCAGGCTAGCAAGCGAGGCTTCATCTACACGGCCACTCCCTGTCACTCACACCACCGCCTGAGCCCCACCTCCAACCCCCTACACCCCCCCACATCCTGTCCGTGGAAAAATTGTCTGCCATGAAACCGGTGCCTAGTCTGGGACCTCTGCTTTAAGCCAATGGCCTCCAAAGTAGCCACTCATAGGGTGACCCACAAGGGTGTGGGAAGAAATTACTAGCTTTATTTTTCTCTCATCTGGTTTCATTTCTATTTTGGGGGTTTCATAATGTTCATCATCTATTGATACAGAAGCACGTGCGTATCACGTATGCATAAGTACACGTCTTTGGGGAGACTCAGGCCTCCAAGTTGATTGCCAGTCAGGTGTGTAGCCAGGAAAGGATGGTACCTGCTGGAAGTGAGGTTTGTAAAGGGAGGGGACGCCACTGGGGGTCCAGGGAAGGTTAATCGGGAGTTCACCTTACAAGGCGGAGCAGGTGGAGGGGGAGGCAGGACTGGGCACGGGGTGGGCAGACAGCAGGGTGTCAGCACTCGTCTGTGCTGTGGGTGCAGCTTATCATCCCAGCGCCTGCTGGACCAGACCCTGGGCGGACTTTGGGGGGAGGTTTGGCCCCTGTTTCTCCAGTGGTAGACACCATTTCCTAAGATCTCAACCAAGGGTCGGCAAACTTTAAGGGCCAGATAGTAAATATTTAGGTTTTGTGGACCATATGCATGAAAGCAGCCACAGACAATTTGTAAACAATGAGCCTGGCTGTTTGCCAATAAAGCTTTATTTACAAAAACAGACAGTGGGCCACATTTGGCTCACGGGCCATAATTTGCCCAATCCTGGTCTAGATTAAGAGGATGCGCCCTAATGGGGTTCAGAACCAGCCCAGTTTCCCACCAAAGTGCAAGCCCCTGACCCTGGATTCACGAACGGGGTGCTCCAAGTCTGACCCATACTTTGGGAGATTTGGGGGGCATGGCTGGACCGCACAGAGAGTTTGTGCAGCTGGAGCAGGTAGACAAACAGCCCCTGACCTCAGATGGTAAAACACTCTCTGCTCAGCAGCACACTTTACACCACCTCCTTTAGCGCCAGATGAACATGGCGTGGGGGAAGATTCCGTACTGGAGCTGAGGAAGGAGGCAGGGCCCAGCACATCATAGCAGCTGAGCCAAAAGAGATTTGGAGGCCCTCCAAACTGGTGTCCCTCGGTACATTGTGAAAAGATGTGCTTCAGGAAGAATGTCCCCTTCTCTTCAAGTTTGGGAACTTCTAAAGTTGAACAGAACCCATGAGTTTCTGTCCTGCGGGACTTCTCAGAGCTTTTAAGATGGGCTTTGTGACTCTCTAGGAGGGGATATAATATTTCCCCAAACTCAGAAACAATTTTCAGGTGCTTAAGAATCTGTCACACACACTTTGGAGAAGAACTGGATCTCCCCTGCCTCCTCTGGCTGCCGAGGGGTTCATGGGTCAGGGGAGACACAGCTGGGGAGGGAGGCAGAGGCGCTGTTCTGAGTGTGCCATTGTCCAAGGACCTCATGCCGAGGGCTGGAGGGCGGTGACAGAGTTCAGGGGAGGCAATGCAGGGTGGCAGATAGGGCAGGTAAGAGGACCCAAGAAAGGCAGTGGGGTGAAGAGTGTTTCGGGAGATGGGCCTGGCCTGGCCACCAGTCAGAAGTTAGCGCTGGAGACCTCCCAGATCTTGGCCTTGGATAGACAGTAGGTGGGACCACCATTGGACTGGGAGGACGGTAGGCTTGGGGGTGGTCATGTTGGGGGAGGTTGGAGAGAACATTCTGTGGGTAGTGTGACTCTATAGACATTTTATTCCCAAAACTTTGATGCTATGAAGCTTTTGGAGTCTTTTCTGGGACTGATTCCTAGAGTCCAGGGAGGAAAGTTGCTGCGGATGGCAGGACAACTGGTGCAGAGGAGCCCAGGAGCAGGTGGCCACATGTTTTGCACAGAGGAAAAGGGACACCCGGCCCTGTGCGTGGGTCTCCTACCACCATTCTGGGTACACAAGGTGTCTCTTCTATAGGAGTTTATTGCACATCAGTAGCTTAAATAAATGCTCGTTGTGAAGCATCTGAATGATGCGTGATGTGTGAACATGAAGTACAGACCGCCTGACTCCTCCCACCCCAGGGAAGCACATTAGCGTGTTCCTAACGTTACACGGGCACATTCTCGGGCAGGATTTTGTGTTTGCCGCCACCTCCCTCCTCCTTCTCTCTCTCTTTCCCACACTGACTTTAACCTGGAACATGTTCTTCCATACCTTTTTTAAAAATTGTGGCAAAATACACATAAACATAAAATTCACCATCACCCATTGTAAGTATGCATTTCAGTAGTGTTAAGTACACTGCTGGATCATGATAATTCTATTTTTTTTTTTTTTTTTTT
>CM052444.1:102353246-102384971 GCA_028533085.1 Varecia variegata | reverse complement strand
TAATAATCCAGGTGAGAGATGATGGGAGCTTGGTCTAAGATGGAGTCAGTGGAGGTTTTGCTAACAGATTGGCGGTGGGATGAAGGAGAACTCAAGGTCTGGAGCCTGAGAAGCCAGAAAGGTGGAGGTGCCATTTTCTGAGACGAGGAAGAGACCCAGGCTGGAGGTAGACAGATGGGAGTCATCAGCATACAGACGGTTGTTAAAGCCATCAAACTGGATGAGCTCATTAAGAGATTAAGTGAAAAGAGAGAGAAGTCCAAGGAGCCAGTGCTGGGGACACTGCTACATTTAGAGGTCAGGGGAAAGAGGAGCTTGGAAATGAGACAGAGGAGGGGCTGGGGTTGGAGGAAAACCCCAAGTGTGTGCGGTCTCAAAAGCTGAATGAGGCAAGTTTCACAGAGGAGAGGGTGATAGACCGTATCAAAGGTCACAAACAGAGCAAGTAAGATGAGGACTGGGAGGAGATGAGAGTGTTCCTGGAGAGGGTTCTACAGAGTGGGATGAGAGAGCTGGACAAATAATATAGACTCTTTCAAGGCCTTACGATAGTCAGAAAATGAGAGATGGGGTGGGAGTTGGAGCCACGAAAGGCTTTTCTTAGGAAGGGAGAAATAACATATTTGTATGCTGATGGGGATGATCCCGTCGAGAAGAAATTGAGGCTCAAAAAGGTTAGGTTACCCCTGGCGCTAGTCTGCTACAGACTCTTCCCACCACGAAGCTACTTAAAAGAATTTAAGTCTTACTGGGCCTCCTGCCGTACATGGAATCCTATCTAGGGCGGTCTGAATTTTTACTTTAACTGGGCCATCCGATATTTAGTACCTTAGGTCAAGAAACCCCTCAAATTGATTTTTGAGCTCACCCTGGCTCAGCGCCCCAGCAGGACCTCCCGCGCGCTTTCGAAAACTCACCGACGTCAGCTGACCAGTTCTCCTCCAATCCCGTCTCGGAGGCGGGGCCCGGCGAGCCGTCTCTCCAACAATGCCCCTGCCAGTCAGGGCTCAGGGCTTCGGAACGGCGGGTGGCGCCGTCGGATGACGTCACGCACCCGCAGCGCTTGCGTGACGTAAGCCCCGCCTCCGTAGAGAAGGCTTGGCAGAGCGGCAGGTATGAAAAGGAGCGCGACCTCAGACACTGCGCATGTGCGGTGTCAGGTTGGCACAGGTTTGCAGATTGGAGTCCGGCTTGAAGTTTTCCGGCTGTCACTACAGTGCCTTTCATCTTAGCCGGAGAAATCATCGGAGATGCTACAGGTTCCGTCCGGCCCTCTCAGAGCCACCTTGCAGGCAGATACCCGAGGATCAGACTATTCGTTCACTTCATCTTGCCCGTCTCTTACCTCTGGCGAGCTCCTCCTTGCATCTCAGTCTTAAAATGCTAGTTGCACTCCCAGATTGCTGCTGCCAGCAAGCTTGCTCTAGCAGGCCATCTCCTTTTTAATCTGATGCTCCTAAATGTGCGCTGGAAAGATCAGTAACCATGCTTTTCAGCACTGGTTGTCAAGGAAGGGTAACCAGACTCTGACTGAGGACCAGAGAAGTTCGGCTATGAATCAAGTATTTGAACTTTTATGTGCTGGGACTTGTGACTCCGGTTGACTACTTGCGGTCCTTTCTATGTTCTTTCACATTCTTAGCCAGAATTCAGACCTTTGACTTTGCTAAGTAAATGACCTCCAGGAGAATGAGATGTCACTGTTCTAAACCTGAGAATCCCTTTGCTCAATTACTTATTCGCTGACATTGATTAAGCACCCATGCCATGCTGGTTACTGTGTTGAGCCCTGGGGCTACAGTGAGGATGACGTCCCTGCCATCAATGGTAGTACATTTCATTGGTTAATTCAAGAAACATTTATTGAACACCATCTGTGTCGTAGGCAGGGTTTAGATCATTAACGTTCATTGAAAGAATGAAGTGTGATCTAAGATCTGGCGTGATACTGGGAATCAATTTGAATTTGAACCTTAGCCCTGCTCCTTACTTGCTATATGATCTTAGGTGAGTTACCAACCACCCAGTGCATCAATTTCGTGATCTGTGGAAGTGGGCATAATAATGCCTACCTCCTAGGGGTAATATGAGAGTTAAATCTCATGCTACAGTTTAGGGAGTCATTTCTTTCCACTTCCTTACATTTCTTCCCTTCAGAAGAATGAAAAAAAAAAATTTCTCACTCCTTACACAAAGAACACTACCGCTAGTGGGAAAACCACCCCCTGAACAGCACATGTCCTCAATGGTCATCCACAGATTCTCCTCAAATTGTTTTAAAAGCAGCTTTCATCTAGATGCTGCTTTTTGTGGGTCTGTATGCTGAGGCCCAGTTGTATGTAAGCAGAACCCTCCCACCTCACCCCCAAACAATGCTTCTAAAACCATCAAAATCCAAAAGGACAAGAAATTCTTTTTTTCAATTGCATGATGACCTGAAGCTAACCAGGGCCCGAGTGTTGGCCGGTGGCCTGTGAGACTGTGTCAGATCCTGGGTTACTGTCTGAAGAGGGACAGTGCACCGTAAGAGTTGGGGAGCTGGTGTCTGGCTTCTTTGTCACCACAAGGCCTGTGGTTTCCAACCCTGTCTGCATCGAGTCCCACTAACCATCAGTGGGAGAGAAAACAGACGTGCACACAGGCGGACACACACATACACACACATCCCCCCAGACTTGCACAGCCTTCAGAGGAAGTGGAGCACCAGATGTCCTGGGTTTCCTGTGCGATGCTTCCACAGCTGGTCGAGTCTGTGGTTGTGGTTTGTCTGTCTCGGGCTCATGTGAGAGACAAAAGCTGGGCTGACGGGAAACCTCTCCTCCTGGCTCCCCCTACCCAGCTCTGACTGATCAGCTACACAGAAACCTGGCAGCCCAGAAATTTCCTGAAGCACCCAGAGCTGGATTCTCTCCAGAAGAGCCTGAATTCCCTTATCCCCAAGGAGCAGTCCCTGGGTTGATAGTTGGCCCTCACGGAACCTGGGGACGGTAGAAACCTCTCCAGATATGCCATTAATAAAGACCGCCATCCCGGCTGAACAGAATGAAGCTGAGGCCAGGTTGCTACAGCCTCTAATCCAGTGCCTGGCACAGAGCTACCACTCGAAAAACACTCAACACATGAAAGAATGATTGAGAAACAGGGAACTTCATCTTTGGGGGTTGAGTATAAAAGTTCCAGCTGGGCATCACTTCTCATAAGCAGCTTTGGATTCAAACAGACAAGCGTTTGAAACAGTACTGTGCTGCTGACTTGCTGTGTGATTTGGAGCAAGTAATTTAGCCTTTCTGGGCCTGGTTTCTGCATCTGTAAAATGGAGACCATTATATCTACTTCCCAAAGTTGTGAAGGCCCAATGAGACACGGTACGTGGATTTCCTTGACAGAGTCTTTCTCAGAAACTGCTCAGTGGTTGCTGGGTTCCCTTTTCTCCTTGCAACACTGCAGTTTATTTAAGGAGAGACACTAAAAAGCCAACAAGATAAAACAAGGAACAACCAAAACACTGATCCCAGGATAACTGCCTGGTGGGGCAGTGTAGCAAGAATACTGTATTCGTGTTGGTGCCCTTTGGGAGGGAATGTTGAGAGAAGGGGCCGGGGCCATCCCAGGGTCTCCAGGCTCTGGAACGTGGCACCCAGTGTCCTCCTCTGGGTGCTGAGTAGGGTTAGTGTCTTGGAGATGGGAGGGAGGACAGGCAGCATGCGCCCTCACCCCTTAGCTCAGTAGTGATCTTAATGATCATGGCTACCAATCAGTCTGCATTTGGGACTGGACAAGGGACCCCTGCCCTGAGCTCCATCCTTCAGCAGGCTCCACTCAGCCCTCCTGCGCTGTGTCCCTCCCTATGAGAGAGGCAGCTACAGCTGACTGCAGCCATTAGGGCCACTGCCTCTGCAGTCTGACCAACTAGGTTCCAATGTCGACTCTCACACTTATCAGCTGTGCAACCTTGGGCAAGTTACTTTACCTCTCTGTGCCTCTGTTTCCTCATTTATAATACGGGTAAAATAATAACCACACCATAGGTTATCATAGCTGGGAAGATTAAATGAGTTAATAATATATGTAAAGCACTTACATGTATTATAGCATATAATAATATATGTTAGCATGGCAAAGGATCAGGAAATGTTAACTGTTCCACACACAGACGTGTTTGATTCTTACAACAACCTGCCTATATGTAGATTTTGATATTAACTGCATTTTACAGATGAGAAAACTGAGGCACAGAGAGGGGAAGTAATGTCTGCAAGGTCAAGGTCACACAGATTATATAATAAGTAGCAAGACTGAGACTTTACTCCGGTTCTTTCTGGCTCTTTCTGGTGTGTGCAGTTTAACCGCCTCTGCCAGCTGCATTTTTTCCCTTTCTCTTGAGTCCCCCACCCCTACCCCATGATGCTCAGCCTCTCCTGCCACCCAGGATTGCACCACCTGCAGCCTCTGGCTGGACCTGCTTTCTCAGATCAAGGTCTTGACTCTTGACTAACGTTTCCCTGCAAAAACTGACCTTACAGAGTGACTTCTTACAAGCAGTTGTTCCTAGCTGAGAACAATCTGAGTTAATTCATGAGAAGGTCTTAAGTGTTCTAGGACTGTTTGTATTTTAACCTAAAGAAATGACTCTTGGGAGAATTTCAGGTGCAAAGAGCAATCTGGCAGGGGAGACATTTTTACTGGTTGCTTTAGTTGGGGATCTGATCCTTTGCTGTGCCCCTGAAATCCCACAGCTCTGTTGGTGGCTTCCTCCCCTCCCATTGCATGCAGCTGACCCAATGGCAGGAGGCAGCATGGAGCAAGCATTCTCAAACTTAGCATAATTATTGCCTGAGGAGCTTTTAAGGTGCAGATTCCTAGGCCCTGGTTCAGTGTCTCTGAACTACATTTTGAGAAATATTGGTATTGTGGCAAGAGACACAAGACCTAGGTTCAAGTACTCTAATTAGCTATGTGACCTTGGACTTAATCCTTCTGAGCTTCAATGTTCTCATCTCTAAAATGGGAATTAAGTCTATCCCATCCACCTCATAGGGCATCGTCTGGGAAAGTGCTTCATGCCCTGTTAAATGCCTTGTAACGTGACAGCGTATCACTATTTTGCTAGTGCTCATCCAAGTGCTATAGAGAAATACAAAGGAAAGCACAGACCCCGGCCCAAGCCTCAGAGTCCTTACATCTTTGGGGCCCCTGAATGTAAGCTCATAAGCACTATTTGGGGTGAAGGCTGTTGGCCAGAAGGGAAGGAAGTATTGTTTTCCATCTCATGTTTGCTGGTGTCTCCCCGTGAACAACATGGCAAAGTATACCAGAGTGTGCCAGGAGCTTGCATCAGTCAGGGAATGCCAGGCAGCACTGCAGTAACAAACAACCCCTGGGTCTCAGTGGCTGAGCACAACAAAAGCTTATTTCTTGCTCATGCTATATGTCCCAGTGGGTTGGCAGTTCTCCTCCACAGACTCACGCAGAGACCCAGCTGACAGCAGTCCAGCCATGTGTAGTTGGAGCATCTGGAACACTCAGCCTCCACGGTTGCAGCAGCTGGGAGAATGGGGCCTTGGCTTTCTACTGCCTCGGCCTGGAAATGACACACATCACTTCTGCTAAATTTCACTGGCCAAAACTAGCCATGTGACACAGCTGGGAAATGTAGGGAAACAAATGCCATGTTGGGTGAGCGTTATTGTTTCTGCCACAGGAAGCTTCCAAGAGTAGGGAGATCTGAAAACTCGTGGTCCCGATTTCCAGCTGAGGCACGAAGACTGATGTCGCCTAGAGAGAAAGGGAAGGAAGACGCCTCTGTTGAGTTGCTTCAGCACCCCACATACAGAGAGCCTCAGCTTTCTCATGCAGTGGAGTTTTTATTTGTTTGAGAATGTTGGTTTTTTGTTTTTTTCCTTTTTCTCATTCTTGCATATCCTCAACACATGGGGAAAAAGCAGTCTGCCTCAAAGAACCAGCAGCCTGGCCGAGGCCCCCAAGATGGAGAGGAGCCATTTCCCAGCAGACCAGGAAATGCCCCAGGAGCTCCAAGGTTCTGTGGGCTTGGGACGGGAGCTGACACAGCCAAGAAAGCCCAGGTCGGGCTGAGCGGAGGCCGAGGCGGTGTGCCTGGCTGCCCACAGCACCCTCTCTGTGCAGAGCACAGCCGAAAACAACCCAAATATCTTTGGAAATAAAGAACACTGGATTGGAACCCAGCAATTTGGGGCAGCAATTTTTCTGGAGCACACAGCTTGGGAATTTGCCTTAAGAAATCTTTCATTCCTAGAGCGTTGGTGGATAAATGGCACTTATTTGTTTAACCTCAAATCAAGCCACAGCCCCCATTTCTGGGCTGCTTTGAGAGGGTTGTTTTAAAATAGCTGAACAAGCTGAAAATCATGGGTCTAGGTTGCTGGAATGGCTTTGCAGAAAGCAGCCGGGCTTAGGAAGTTCTTTAATTTTCCATAGAATGTAACTGGCAGTGGTTGGGGGCTGGGGGTGGGGGATGGAGGAGGGAGGTGGGTTGTCAGGAACAAGCAAAGCCTGGGCCCTTTTTTGGGAAGACTCCATATTGGCTAGACTCTCTCTGCAGGGGGTTCAGCCTTGTCCTTGTTAGTGTCCCCTTGGGGGCTCGGGGTGGGAGGGTTCCCTGGAGGATTTCTTTCTGAGATTGCTGTAGGCAGCTTTGCATCGGACAGAGTGGCGCTCCTCTGTCTGACCAGCCTTCGCTCCCCTTCTCTTTGTGACAAAACATCTCTTCTTCCCTCAGGGAACTTATTTCATCGGTTTAGCTAAGGCTGATTCAGTGGTGTGCATAAGTGCCTAACAGGTGGCTCCAGGGTGGGGTGAGGAAGCCCTGGTTTGTAGCGTTTGCTAATTTCCATGCTGTCCCACCATGGCCAGTTTCAAGCTACAAACATGACATCACTGAGACATCACTGAACCGTGGAGTTGGGAAGAGAGGAGCACACTCAGCTCTTAGAAGCACATCACTGGTGCTGATTCTGCCCCATCCAGGGATGGACACACAACACAAAGATGCCCTGTCAGAGTTCTTCAGGGCTGTCAGAGCAGACCGTTTCTTTTCTTTGGCATTGCTAAATAGATGGAATGTTAGTCTGGGGCTGCCAGCAGCCATCTTGCCAGCTACAGGGAGAGAATTTGATTGAGAGAGGAGAGAAGGGGCAGCCACATCATCTGAACCCCTGGATCCAGCCATACCTGAAGCTGTTATATTCCTGGACTTTCCAATTACACAAATTACTATTCCCCCTTCTTTGCCTAGGTAGTGTGAGTTCCTATCACTTGCCAATAAAAATGTCATGAATAAAACAAACGGATCACCCATAGGAAGCCAATAAAATAGATTTGGCTTTATCTTGATTATGGTGGTAAAACTCATTGAGTTGTACACTTTAAGTGGATGTAGCTTATTGTAAGTAAATTATATCTCAATAAAGCTGTTAAAAATATAAAACAATAGATTTGGGGTGTGTGTTGTTTTGGGGAGGGGTGGCTTTTTCCATGTCTAATCCTGCCAAGCAAAGGCCCAGGTGGGAAAACAAAATGAAAATAAAAGGACTGTTGCACCACCAACATCAGCCAGTACCTGCTTCAACCTGTACCGCGATTTTTATCCGCCCACGTACTTAATACCTGAGGCTTTTCGGAGAAGAGACAGATGAAGGGAGGAAGGAAACAACTCCCTTGGAAGTGGGCAGAGCAGAATCCTCCCAGGCTGAAGGTGGGTGTTCTCTGCCCCTGCAAGCCTCGGAAACCAGCCAGAGTTACCATTAACCTTTGTCCAACGACAACAGCGTTGCAGAGTGACAACGCTGAACAATGCAAAAGGGAGGCCCAGCGAAGTTTGTGTGGCCTGGCCTCCTTTGAGAAGGAGGTGAAATTAATGTGATATTAACCCATCTCCCTTTCTCTTTCTGGAGGCCGGGACAGGGTGGGCTCTGGGTTGCAAAGAAGGGGAAATCCCATCTCAGGCTGAGCCCTCAGTTCCTAGTAGGTTCCTGGCCTACTGTCCCCTCCCCAGGACTGCTTAGGGCCATGCCTGGGTGCCTGGGACCACACCTTGTTTCTGGCACTGCCAACTGAGTTCCAAATGCAGTTGTGAAATATTGACACCAGCAGCTACTGCTACTGCTTCCCCATGGGGCCATGTGAGGGCACGCCCTACGTCTGGCTTTGCAAGCTTGAGCTCGTTTAATTTTCACAATCCGAGAAGCAAATTCTCTTATAATCCCTGCTACACAGATGAGGAAGATGAGCCTCGGGGAGGTCAAGTTACTTGCCCAGGATCACACAGGAGGCGTTACCGGGCTTCAAACGCAGGTCTGTCTGGTCCCAACCCTGGCTTTCCCGCTAGCAGCATAGCGTGCAAAGCAAAGAGAACTGACTTTATCTTTCTCACCCAGTGGCACCCAATTCATAGTACTCAGTTCCAAACTAGGTGAGCCATCCTTGGCAAGATGAATTTTAAATGCCTGCTGCCAGGATAGAAGCGCTCCGAGCACCGTGGCAGGGCAGAGTTTTCCCAACTGACACACAGATCCCCACCCCACACTCAGGCCATGGGGCCACAGCTGGGGGACAGAGCTGGGCAACCCAGCTACCAGGGGCCAGATCAGCCTGGGACCAGCTCACAGCTCTGCAGGTGTGGCTGGGCATATGTGTCATCCCTGGCTGGGGGCACCACTCCCAGGGTGGCAAGTGCACTGTTCCATGTCAGGCCAGGACCTCTGCCCAGTCTGCCCCACACGTACCTTTCAGATGCCCACCTGGCCCCAAGGAGAGGGAGGGCTGGGCCATCAAGAGGTCTCATGGCCATTCTGATTTCCTGCAGGATGGACACAGGTGTGGCTCCTGTGCCCAGTTCACTGCAGTCTCCTGAAGCTTCCGTTGGAATTACCCCCTTCCCTGCCTGTAGTTTGCCAAGAGTCTGCTCCCAGGAAAGGGTCCTCTTTGGCTGGATTCCAGGGATGCTGGTTTGGTCTGATTGGGTTATGTGGGTGGAGGGAGGGGCTGGATGAGGGGGTGGGGGGAGGCGATGGGGTGGGGGTAGGGCCACAGGAAGAGGCTGTTGGGGGGGGGCTGGCTCCACCCCCAGATGTGGAAGGAGAAGGAGGAAGAGGGGGATGCCAGGTCGGGATGTGGGTGGGGAGCAGGGAGACCAGTGGGCTTAGTGGGAAGACAGAGTGAATGGAGCTCCGAGGCCAGGAAGGGAGGGGGCAGCATGCACCCTGAGGGCTGGGGAGAGAGATGCTGATGGGGAAGAGGGGAAAAGCCCCTGAGCCATGCCAGGGAAGAAACACAGCAAGAGCATGATCAAAGGGTTGCAAAATGCTATCAAATCCCTCAGGTGGCAGGAAGATGACCAAGGCTGGTAGGTGGTGGGGAGGTGAGGGTCCCAGGAAGCTGCCCCAGTTTACAGATGAGTGTCTGGGTGTGTCTGTGACTGGCAGGAAGCTGGGTAAGCCCTTGGCCCACTGGGTTTGGGCTACTATGCTTGCGGGGTGCAGAGAGTTGCTCAGAGTCCTGGGGCCCCAGAAGCTGTCCTGGTGATGGTGGGGCTGGGCAGGAGCAGGGCAGGGTGGGGTGACAGCTATTTCTGTAAGGGAGCTTTTCTCAGACAATGGAATTATACCATGGACGACTCTGGAACAAGAATAAACTCCGGGAGGCTTTGTTTAGACCTCTGGCTAGACGTCTAGGTATTCCAACACTGACAATGCTTAGGCTCTTCCACTTTGAAGCTTTCACAGTCTGTGTGACTGACGTGGCACTTGGCATGCTCAGCACTTAGCATGTATTATGCCACGGGATTGCTCACCAATCCCGTGGTGGAGGCGCTATGTCTACAGACGGGGAAACTGAGGTTCAGGATCCAGCCTCAGGAGGCCGTGGGTTTTGGGCTTGGATCTTTCTTCTCAGCTTATGTCCCTAAGCAGCATGCCACCCTGCCTTCAGGGAGGGGGTGAGAGTTGGGGCAGGGTCTGCAGACACTGGGGGAAGTGGATGGTCCGGGCCCCACATTTGACTCTGAGCAGCCACTGCTCCTCTGCCAAGGCCCTTGGCCCTTTGCCAGCCAGCCTCTCCCAGGGGACCTGGAGTTTCTCCTCCTGCCACTTCTCCGGTAGTCAGTAAGGGCGGGGCCGCTCTGAGCAACTGGAGGTGTGAGCGTGAATGAGTGCGTGTGAGCATGACTGTGGGAATGAGTGTGAGTGTGATCGTGTGAGGGAACATGAGTGTGCGAGTGTGAGCATGTGTCAGTGTAGGAGTGTGAGTGTGTACTGTGGGGACGAGTGTGTGAATGTGTGAGCACATGTGTGTGTGAGGGGGTTCTGCTTCCTCTCTGTTCCAGGCAGGACACGTTGGCTGCCGTCGGATCTGGCTGTCCCAACAGGAAGTCACTTGCACTCAGTGCATGGACAGCCGTCCCCAGGCTGGGACTGGATGCTGGGGTCTCTGCAGAAGAACGGGAACCAGGGAGGCTGTGGCTGAGGGAGGCTCAGGAAGAGGGAGGCTGGCAGACAGGTGTGGGAAAGGTGAAGCGCCATGGGGTGGGGTACGGGAATACCAGAGGGCTGGGATGAGCAAAAGATGAAGAAACTTTGGAAATGCTCCAAGACCCTGGAAAATAAGAGCGGGGGAGGACCTTGTCGCATGTCCCCAGGATGTACTTGGGGGATGAGTTAAGCACGCGCCCGCCTGGAACTGAGCCGGTTCACCACCAGCCTGCATCTCACTGCTTTTCACCCTCTGAGTTCCTCGGGATGGGCTCTTAGTGCCAGGCTGGGACGGGTGCCCCTGCTCTGGCCCCTGCCTGCCTCTGTGTAGTTGGAGGGAGCCGGGCCGGCTTTGAACAGGCAGCTTATGCTTCATCTCCTTTGAGAAGCCTGCCCGCCCCACGGTACAGGGTTTTCTCCCGCCATGGGCAAAGACCCTCTTGTGTACTGATCCTAACTCCCTGCTCTACCGGGGAGTCTCACTGGCTCTTCACCCTCCTGTCTAACGGGGCCAGGGCTGGGCCACAGTCGATACCACAGCCCATGGTCAAAGCCATGTGTTCGGGTGGGAAGTGAGATGCAGGAGACATCTCACCCCTTGACCCTGTCCCCACTTTTCTTTTAATAACATTTGTCAGGATTAAAGATGGGGACTTGGGACTTAGGCTAACTTGGGTTCAACATCACACTCTTGCTTAGCATGTGGCAACCTTGCACGCTGTAATCCCACATCTAGAAATATGAGCATTTGATTTAAGATGATAATCTCAAAAAAAGAAAGAATATTCCGTGTGAAGATGTTCATAACAGTGTTATTTATATATGGGAGAAGGGCTAAATGAATAATAGTATATTATCTACTGGATAAATATTAGGTAGACATTTTAAAATATGGTTATGATGACTTTGAGGTACCATAGAAAGTTTTGTAATAATGTAAAACACAGCACGATTATAGTTGTGTTAAAAAAAAACCAACCCTATATCCAAGTATGTGCATAGGAGAAATAGCAAAAGTAAACACAGCAAAATGTTCCTGGTTAACAGTACTCTAGGTGATTTCTAATTTTTCCTTTCCACTTTTCTGTAACAAGCATGAATGGCATATCAAGATTAATTATACTTTAAAAATATTTTTTTCTTATCTTGAAAGTCAAAGTTTTTTTTGTAAAATAATATGAATAAGGAGAAGAAAATAAACATGTTAACATTTCATGTATTTCCTTCCAGTCCTTTCTCCACGCATATTTCCACATCTATAAATAGATACTCTTTTGACCAGGGAAGAAAAATCCCAAGGAATTTTGGAGGCGTTCTCTCTAGGCTTGGAAGTCACAGTTCCCTGGAAGTTTCCTGCAGCTCTGGGAAGAGTTAGGCGGCTGCCCCTGGCTCATGGGGCAAGAGCTGCTCCCTGCTTAGGATCTCAGGCCAGGGTGAGCCCAGCACATGGCCACCCTCAAACAGAAAGCTTCCCCTTGATGACCCTGGGCCCAACGTCCCCAGCCCAGCCTCTGGGCCCTGGTCTTGCCTCCTGCAACACCTTTCCAGGGACCTCAGAGCAACCAATCTGCTAATTAATCCTGACCTTTCCAAAGTCTAAAACCTCTAACCTGTGGGAGATTTGCCCCTTTCAAGTGGTTTTGGCAGCTGTTGGCCATGGGTGGGGGATTTTCCATTTGAGTTCCAGGGGTTGGCCAATCAGCAGCAGATTTGGCCTCAGAGGTTTGGTGGGGCCGGGGCCTGCTGGGCCCTGTTCTGTTTCAACCTGCCCAGGTGGGGCTACTTGCCTCAGGGCTCTGCCAAGGCTGCGCCATCCTAGCCCTGAGCATCTGCAGGCAGGTCTCAAGTGTGCCCCCCCAGCCCCCAGGCCAGGCCAGCTCACCCTTCCCAGGCCTGGGGGCTCTCTGCTCTTCCTAGGAACTGCCTTGCCTGCACTGGGTGGGTAAGACTGTCTGTGCCCATCCTAGCCCCATCCCAGCCTGTGGCCACATCTGCCCCCTGAATAACGTTCTGTGATTCAGAACTTCTCTTTTCCCCCACCCCCACCCCCACCCTCCATCCTCCACCCCCACCATCCCAGCCCCTCAGCAGCTTTCTGATAACCACAGCTGTCTTCCTTTCTCGCTCAGAAGCGAACATGAATCAAGAGTCACCGGGTTCTGCCCGGAGCGGCTTTCCTTCGCTGCAGCTTGTTTCCACTTAGAAGGCAAAACAGGTCAGGTTGGCCAGGCCCTCCCTGCTGGGTCAGGGTGAGGGCAGAGGGGCTGGGCTGGGGACCAGGGCAGGCGTGGGCGGAGGAGCTATGGGCGCCCAGGAACCGTGCCTTCAGTCTGCTGCAGTGCCCAGCACGGAGCCTGGCACCCAGAAGGTGCTTCAGAGGACTTGTGGGGTAGATGCTCTTCCCAAGCCTGGAGGGGTTAGGGTACAGGGACAGGGTCATGCTTTTATTTTGTGATGATGGGAAGAATTATTTGGTTCCACTCTCTAAATGCCTAAGTCTACCCAAACAGCATCAAAACACCCACTGAGTGCAGAATATGTGCTTTTTTCCCCCAAGGAAAGCTTTGTCACCCCGTTCCTCAACCCCCGCCCCAGACTTCAAGCACCGAGCCCCGCTGCCCGGCTCCTGCCTTCGGCACCCAGCCTGGCCGGGCAGGAGAGGGCGCCCCACAGGCCCGGCCTTCTGCGGGGCCTGGTGGGTGGGAACTTAGGTGGACCCTCTTTAGCCACATTCCCTTTAATCCATTAAGCATTTCTTTCAGGTTCAGATGGCACTTTAAAAATCATTGTCATGGTATGAGGAGGCCGCAGACACCAAGGGGCCTCGTGGTACCGCCCGACTTCCGGAGCCCAGGGACAGAGAGGGCGACTCAAGGTCTCCTTAGAGGCTGGGAGTCCCCGGTAGGATGAGTGTGGAGCCAAAGCTGAGAGGGACCCCAGCCAGGGGACACGGCTGCCCCCTTTGCCCGGCGCCCCTCCATCCCCTGGGAAACTGGTCCCTGCATTGCCAAGACACCACCTTTCTCTCCTCAGGCGCAGGCCCCTCTGATTGGCTCTGAGCTCGCCAATCAGTATATCCACCTACACCTCTGACTGCAGTGATTGGCTTAGGAACAAGCACAGTGATCCATGCTGGCCAATCAGAATACTCCCAGGCACTTTTTGGCCAGAGTTGCTGGGCAGCCGCTCTTTGTTCTGGGGGGGCTGCTGAGTCGGAAGGATGGCAAGCTTTCAGGTGACCCCCATGCTCCACTGGTAGAGAAGACATTATCTTGGAGTTGTGGAGAAAGATGGAGACTTGATGACACCACATGCACTCCTGGATCTTCATGTACCTGAAGCTGGCCCATCTGTGAACTTTTCAGATACTAGCTAGTAGACTCCCCCAGTCCCTTACTATGAATTGGGTTACTGGCACTATTAAGGAAAAGACAACCCGGTGGAGTTTATTGCCTCTGTTCTTGCCAGGTGGCTACGGCTCCAGTGTCCTCAAGGGTAGCAATCAGAGTTGATTTCTTACACGAGGTCTTCCGTGGCTTGAGCTCAGGTTCTGTCTGCATCCTCAGTCTCCAAGTCCCCAGAACACCCACACTCACAGCACAGGCTTCTCTTTGGCTGGAGTCAGTGTGGCAGACGGAATAACGGCTCTCCCAAGATGTCTACATCCCAGTCCCCAGAACCTGTGAATCTGTTACGTTACACGGGAAAAGGGATTTTGCAGCTGTGATTAGAGTGAAGGACATTGAGGTGGGAGATTATCCTGGATTATCTGGGTGGGCTCAATGTAATCTCTAGGTTCCTTATAAGAGTTGAGGCAGGAGGGTCAGAATCAGAGAAAGAGATGTGACAAGGGACCAGAGGACAGTGTGAATCAAGGAAGGGGTCATGATTCCAGGAATGCAGGTGAACTCCAGGAATCAGAAAAGGCACAGGGATGGATACTCTCCTAGAGCCTCCAAAAGGAACACAGCTGTCCTGACACCTTGATTTTAGTGCAGTGAGATGGATTTTTGGACTTCTGGACTCCAGCACTATAAGACAATAAATGCATGTTGTTTTAAGCCACTTGGTTTTTGTTGTTTGTTACAGCAGCAATAGGAAACTCATACACTCAGCCAGTGATGCTCTGTCTCTCATCTGAACATCTTCATACCTGCTGTACATTCTGCCTGGCTTGTCCTTTACTGTGCTCTTAGCCGTCTAACTCCTGCTGATCCTTCGGGATCCAGCCCAGACGTCCACGAAGACTTCCTTGGCCCCCTATAACCATCCATTTATGTATCTGTCCCCTCCCTCTGCCCCCAGCTAGGCTGAAAACTCCCATTTCTCCATCCAACAGATATATATTAATGGTATAACAGGTTCCTTGAATAATGTTCTGTTACAACATCGATGAAAAAAATTGAAAATCCGTGTATAAGTGGGGCCCTGAGGTTCAAAACCATGTTGTTCAAGGGACAACTGTATACTAAACACTGTGTGTGTGAAGTTTGCACATCCTCCCCAGGTCTGTGTGGGTTTTCTCTGTGCACTTCAGTTTCCTCTCACATCCTGAAGACATGCATGTTAGATGGACTGGCATGTCTAAAGTGTCCCAGTATGAATGACGCATGTGTATGTGTGTGTGTGTATGTGTGTATATATGTATGTGTGTGCAACCCTGAACTGGAATAAATGGGTAAACAATGATCTTACCTATTTTTATTCATCTTTCTTAAATGTATGTGAAACTCATACTTGTTTCAATGTCTAATGTTAGAAGTATTTTGAGTCTTTTTTTTTTTTTTTTTTTGAGACAAGAGTCTCGCTTTGTTGCCCGGGCTAGAGTGAGTGCCGTGGCGTCAGCCTAGCTCACAGCAACTTCAAACTCCTGGGCTTAAGCGATCCTTCTGCCTCAGCCTCCCGAGTAGCTGGGACTACAGGTATGCGCCACCATGCCCGGCTAATTTTTTTGTGTATGTGTGTATATATATATATATATATGTGTATATATATATATATATATTTTAGTTGGCCAGATAATTTCTTTCTATTTTTAGTAGAGACAGGGTCTCACTCTTGCTCAGGCTGGTCTCGAACTCCTGACCTCGAGTGATCCACCCGCCTCGGACTCCCAGAGTGCTAGGATTACAGGCGTGAGCCACCGCACCCGGCCTATTTTGAGTCTTTATTTAGAAGTTTGGTGAGATTTTGTTACCAGAAATAGGCTGTAGGAACTTAACTCTTGCTTCAATCAATTAGCCTATGGTAAAATTAGTTTCATTATATGTCACCTAGAGTCACAGTTTCCAAGAACCTATCAAAGACATTAAGTGACAACTTACTGTATACAGTTGACCCCTTGAACAATGCTGGGGTTAGGAGCGTTGATCTCCTGCACAACTGAAAACTGGAGTATAACTTTTGACTCCCCAACAACTTAACTACTATTAGCCTACTGTTGACAAAATCCTTACTGATAACATAACACATATTTTGTATGTTATAATATTATATGCTGTATTCTTATAATAAAGTAAGCTAAAGAAAAGAAAATGTTATTAAGAAAATTATAAGGAAGAGAAAATATATTTACTATTTGTGAAGTGGAAGTAGATCCTCATAAAGGTCTTCATGTTCAATGGTCTTGACATCGAGTAGGCTGAGAAGGAGGAAGAGGAGTGGTTGGTCTTGCTTCTCAGGGGTGGCAGAGGTGGAAGAAAATCTGAGTGTAAGTGGGCCCCTGAAATTCAAACCCGTGCTGTTCAAGATCAACTGTATATTAAACACCTATTGTGGTCTGTGCAGAAGCCTACATTCTTGGCCTTTTGGAGCTTTTGTCCCAGCAGGAGAGACAGATGAGGGACAGAGAGCAGGCTCTCAAACTCTGTCACCTGTGTTTCCCCAGCACCCAGCTGTGCCAGGCACATGGTAGACTCAACATCTGCTAAACTCACAAGAGGCAGAGTGAGTGAGGGATGGGTACCCATCTGAAAGAGGCCACAATTCTAGGCCTCACCCTCACGTAGATCGTTAAGGCTGCCATTCTGAAAAAAGTCCAGACTTCGAGTCTTGAGGCTGGCAAATCAGTCAGAGCGTGTTTTGCTGGCTCCAAGCATTCCCTGGGTCCTCCTACACTTGCAAAGGCCCACTGCTCAGCCAGCCTCCAAGGCCAACGCTGGGCCCAGCAGCACACGTAGCCCATTCATCAGTCTGTGCCCTCAATGTGTCAGCCCCGAGTTGTGCTTTTCCCTGCCCTTCCTTTCCTGAGCCTGATGCTTCTTAACTTGGGGCGATTTTGCCCTCCCCTGCAGCAGAGGACATTTTGCAATGTCTAGAGTTTTTATTTTCTTTCTTTCTTTTTTTTTTTTTGAGACAAGATCTTACTCTGTTGCCCAGTCTGGAGTGCAGGAGTGCAGTAGTGCAGTCATAGCTCACTGCAGTCTCAAACTCCTGGGCTCCAGTGATCCTCCTACCCCACCTCCCAAGTAGCTAGGACTATAGGCATGCACCACCACGCCTGGCTAATTAAAAAATTTGTTTTTTTGTAGAGACAGCGTCTTGCAGTGCTGCCCAGGCTGGTCTTGAACTCCTGGCCTCAAGCGATCCTCCCACCTCAGCCTCCCAAAGTACTGGGATTACAGGCAGGAGCCACCATGCCTGGCGCTTGGGATATTTTTGTTTGTTGTGCCTCGGGGTAGGGAAGAGTGCTACTGACATCTAGCAGGTAGAGGCCAGGCATGTTGCTAAACATTCCACAATGCACAGGTCAGCCTTCCCCTCTCCCAACACAGAAAAGAATTACCTGGCCCCATGGGTCAACAATCCTAAGGCCGAGAAACCCTGAGGTCTAGCCCCACAATTTTAAACTACTTTTGTCTGGAGAGTTTTAGTGTTTGGGTTGTAGAGGATTTGGTCCCTATTTTTATGTATTTATTTTTTCTTTTTCCTTTTCCTTTTTTTTTTTTTACCACCATCTCCCCACCTGGTCCCTATTTTTAGAAATAGCTGGGCAGGTCTCTCCCGTATGATGTTATGGTGGTGTCTTGGTCAAGGGGTTTTCTGCTATTGCGTTATCTTCTTTCGAAGGCCTTCTGTTGTAACTTTGTTCTAGTGGATGGTACGTACTGTGGCTGTGGTATCTGGAGGTCAGACCAAACTCGTAGAGAAGTGTGTTAACTGTCTCCTGACACGACAAATCCTCAAACACACTGTGGTTCAGTTTCTGCTCACCTGGCCCAACTCAAGTGCCATGTGCAGGACTCAAGTCATCATGGCATTAGACCTTCCTCGGATGAAGGCCTTGCTGTGTGGCCATGGAGCCCAGCTTCCTGATTTGTAAGGTAGGGATAGTAAAACCTTTCCCGTAGAGCTGTAGGAGAATGAGACGCGAGCCCAGCGGCACACTGGGGCTGGCTAGCACCAGCTCGAGCGTTGATTGTTAAATTTTCAGGAATTTTTTGAGCCAGTTGTTAAACAGCCATCATTAACAATTAAGTTCTGTAAACTTGCTGTTAAGTAACATATATTACAAACAATGGTATAAATACTTAGTAATTGTTTTACCACACTGTACTGTTGCCTGCGTGGTGAAAATACTATGTGATGGCCACTCAGCATCTCCTCTCAGTTCCACATTTGACGATGTCATCGTGGTTCCCTGAAATCAGCTGTGCCACAGAAATTGGCAAATGCTCTAAGTCGGGGCTTACTTTTTTGTTTTGTTGATTTTCTAGACTTAAGAGAGTAAGGGAGAAAATGTTAATATTGCAGATTAAACTTGAAAGTAAGTTGTATCTCTGGCCATTACATTGTGAACAGCAGAAAAATAAGGAAATATTCCTCCAGTATTCAAAAACTGTTATCTAGTTTAGCAAAAATGTGAAGTTCCAAAATACAGTCATTCCTCAGTATCCATGGGGGACTGGTTCCAGGACCCCCTGGGGACACCGAAATCCACAGATGCTCAAGTCCTTTAGAGAAAATGGTAGTATTTGCATATGACCTACATACATCCTCTCATGTATTTTATATCATCTCTAGAGTACTTATAACACTGAATACAATGTAAATGCTATGCAAATAGTTGTTATATTGTATTATTTAGGTAAAAATGACCAAAAAATGTCTGTGCATGTTCAGTACAGATGCAACCATCTATTTTTTTCAAATGAATATATTAGATACATGGTTGGTTGAATTCATGGATGTGAAACCCACAGATACAGAAGGCCGAGTGTACATCTTTATTGCTTCACTTTTCCCTACTCATTAATATAAATGAAAATGTCAGACAACTCTAATGTCAGAACTGCACTTGCTTTTCAATAATAGGAGCTATTTCTTTTGCTGAGATGGGTCGGATAGTAGTCAAACACTTATATGTAGTAAGATTTATGCTCAATTATGTACATATATGTATGGGTACATATCCTCCCCCCCCCAGAGAGCAGGTTGTTAAACATTTACCAGCACTGCACAGAATGTGGCCATGGTTGTGAACATTCTTAACACAGGGACAGTGCTCCACAGTGTCAGCTCAGCCGATAGCCTTGCAGCTGGAGCCCTGTGGGAAGGTGACATGTGTGTCTGAGTTGAGGTGGGAACTGGTTCTTGTCATCATGGCCTGGAGGGTCCATTTTCTCTGCCCATGAAGAAACCTTGGACAGACATCCTTGGAGCTACATGGCACACACGGGACATGTCCTGGGCACAGGTGGGAACCCAAGGTGGGAGCCACCTGGTTTGGGCAGGTCCAGTGCCCACTCATCTTGGGAGATGGCCCAGGAAGCCCAGGTTAATCTGGACTGAACAGATTGGAAGGGCAGGAACAAGTCCTAGGTGGCTTCTTGGGGGAGGGGCCCTCCAGGGGAACACTGAGAGTGAGCCCAGCCCAGCAGGCAGAATTTGGGGCACTGGGTCATTCAGCATCCAGTCCGGGCTGGGCACTAGTCCTACAGCTCATTTATCTTTCTTGATAAATAATATTTATTGATTAGTTTTACCTGTACTGATAATTTGCTGATATTGGAATTTATTGTTACTGAGAAATACTGTGTCCCAGGCCCTGCTCTGTGGTGAACAAGGCTCTCATGGAGTTTACAGTTTAGTGGGAGATAATGAAGTAACCAGGAAATCACAACATCAACCTGGGAGTCTAGGAATGAGCTTGGGGGAGGAGTGTCTGTAAATCTGAAGTGGGAAGTTTGTGTGTGTGTGTGTGTGTGTGTGTGTGTGTGTGTGTCTGTGTCTCAGGAGCGGGTACCCAGGCCAGGGCCCTCCCAAGGTCCAGGCACAACTGCAATACATATAATAAGTGTGATGACAGAGGAAGTTCAGGTGTAACGAGATGGCCTGGGGGTGTCAGGGAGGGATTCCAGGAAAAAGGCAAAGCGGAGCGCTGGAAGAGACAGGTCCTGGAGACTGGGAGCAGGGCCGGAATTAGTGGTGGTGCTGGTGGTGGGGCGACAGCAGGTGCAGGGACAGACGGACCTGATCGGGAAGACACGTCACAGGACCACTGTAAATAGCAAACTTTATCCCTGGTTCACTAGTTAAGCAGGTAAGCACATGTTGGTTGAATGAAGGTGATCAGGAGACAGGAAGCTCGCACCCGAACTTCTAGCTGGGAGGAACGAAAGATTCTTGAATGTCCGAGAATGCTCTTCCTGGGGCGCTTCATTTAAACCCCCTTCTCATGGCCCCTCCTAGCCAGAGGCCCCCCACAATGTTCTGCACCCCCACCTCTAAGGTAGCAAATATAAACAGGTTGCCCAGTTAAATTTGAATTGCAGATAATCAACAAATAACCTTTTAGTACAAGTATGTCCTGCACAACATTTGGCAACTCTACGTGACTCACACCTGCCTGCACTGGTCCCTGGGCCAACGTTCCCCCCTCCAGCCGTCACTCTGGGTGAGTTAGCTGCTGAGCGGGATGGGCTGAGCCCAGAATGAAAGCAGGGTCCGGGGTCAGAACACACAACAGGAGCCCAGGATCTGGAGCACACAGGGGAAGTGGTGGTGTCTTGGGGCAGCTCTGGATCCTGACTAGTGTCAAGGGCCTATTGGGACGACCAAGGTCCTGATCTGTCTCTCCAGGGCAGACGGAGAGGAAGCAACCGTAGGATGAACAGGGACACAATTTCTGCCTGTCCTCACCAGGCCGCACCTCGGTGGCGTCCAGCACGCCTGGCTGGTATGGCCCAATGACGTCCCCACAGCCCATGCATGAGGACTGAGCTCTGGTTTTATGGTTATCTGCAACTTCAAATTCCTGGGACTCCAACTGAGATGCCCCACAGCCCCAGACATGTCTGACACTGAGCTCGTGACCTTCTCCCACTCCGAATATGCTTCTCCCTGAGTTTCCTGCCTCTGATAGTGCCACCTCCGTTCTCTTGGATCTCACACCAGAGAGCAGGAGTTCTCTTCCCTTCCACACCCTCTCTCCCCACATACAAGCTGGGACCAACCTGTGGATTCTGCCTCCCACATCCCTCCTGATTCTCCCCGTACTCACTGCCGCCTCTGGGTCCAAGCGTGCCGCCATCGCCTGCTCATTGCTAACTGCCACGGCCCTCCTGGCACCTCCCGGCCCTCTCCCCCAGCCTGGTCTCCAGCAGCAACCCCTGAGCCAGGGCCTCTGCCAGGCTCCCTCCGTCCCATGCACGCTCTTCTCCCCGCTTCCCTTGGCTACTTCCTGCTCAGCCCGCGGGTGCTTGTCTCCACCATAGACACCCGAACATTCAAACGTCTGTTGCAGACAAGATGATACTTTGCTTCACAGTATTTCAGCAAGTACCTTCTAAGATCAAGGATAGTCTCCTCCATGACCTAAAGTCCATTTTCATACCCAGGCATCTAACTCTGATGCAGGGATATTAGATTATATGCAACCCACAATTAAATTCTCCAATAGGCCGGGCGTGGTGGCTCACGTCTGTGATCCTCGAACTCTGGGAGGCTGAGATGAGAGGATCGCTTGAGCTCAGGAGTTCAAGACCAGCCTGAGCAAGAGTGAGATCCCGTCTCTATCAAAAAGAAAGAAAGAAAAAAAAAACCCAGCCGGGCATTGGGGCACACACCTGTACTCCCAGCCACCTGGGAGGCTGAGGCAGGAGGATCGCCTGAGCCCAGGAGTTGGAGGTTGCAGTGAGCTACGATGATGCCACTGCATTCTACCTGGGGTGACAGAGCGAGATTCTGACTCAAAAAAAAAAAAAAAAAAAGAAAGAAATCACACAATGTATTTCACTACATAGCCCTTTAGTCCCCATTAGTCCCCTTGGCAGCACCCAGACTCCCGCAGTGCCAGACCTGTGCTGTGGAGCAGCTTGCTGCATCTGAGCTGCCCCTCAGCTGCGAGATTTTTGAGGGCAGAGCTGAGTCTGTCTTGGGTTGGTGGCGTCCCCACCTCTCTAGAGTGCCTGATGTCCAGAAAGCAGGCAATAAATATTCTCTGAAGTGGAATCAAGGAGATGACACAAATCCTGCTTGCTCGTAACTATCTTTTCCTTTCACGATAAAATCTGCTGCCCAGTCAAGGAGGGGGGTGTACAGCTGAGGAAACACTTTTTAAATTTAAAAAAATAAATAAATTTTTTTTTTTTTTTAGAGATGAGGTCTGGCTCTGTCGCCCAGGCTGGAGTTCAGTGGTGCGATCCTAGCTCACTGCAACCTCGAACTCCTGGGCTCAAGTGAACCTCCTGTCTCAGCCTCCCGAGCAGCTGGGACTACGCCCGGCCAGTGAGGAAATACTTTTCACTCAAACGCTCACTCTGTCTAAACCATGGAAAGTGTGAACCACGGAAGGAGAAAAGACAGACTGTCTTTGCCTGGTGTGTTGTGTCTGTCTCAGACACGACAGTGTCCTTTTTCCTAACATGGAAGGGGGACAAGGGACATGCAGGTGGGGTGTGGGGGAAGGGCAGGGTCAAGAGTGGGCTCCTTTCTGGCTCCCCTCTGCACCCAGGGTCATGAATTCCCAGAAGGTCTGGGGAGTCCTGGCTGAAGCGAGACTGCAGAGCTAGAAAATGCTTTCCGAGTTATCAGCTTGCTGGGGTCACTCACTCCCCAAGGCGCTCTCACTGGCATGAAGTGTTATGCGCTGGCTAGAATAACAACAGCCCGGACAGGGTCTTTGGAGGGGCAGGAAGGCCCGACAGCCCTGCGAGACAGAGAGGTCATTCAGAGTCACCAATATTTATTGACACAGCCATGACTGTTCCTGGGACAGCTGTGAATCAGAGGAACTGCCGGGAATAGCATTCAAAGGCCAGACTCACACTGTCTGACCAGCCGCCTGCTGGGGGCCCCCCGCCCTGCCCCCCAGCACCAGGGCAGGAACCTTGGCTGGGGCTGGTCCTGCCAGGCTCTGGCAATCTTGGGTCCTGTATCAGGCGCTGCAGACACAGGCTGCCTGCTTTCTGTGACTTACTGCATGGTCTGAAGACAAACTTCACTCCTTAGTTTACCATGTAGATTGTGCACCTACTGTGTGCCAGACAAGGTTCTAAGCACTGAGCTTGGTTGTGAGCACCGACTGTGTTGCAGGTATGGTCTAGATCCTGGGTCCTGGGTACTTGTTCTTCATTTGTTTTAGATTTAGAATGTTCGCCAGGGCGACCCAAAGCAGTAAAGCAAAGCACAGAACCAGGCTGTCTTTGGGTCCTGGCAGTGCTGCCCCGGGCTGGGAGAGGGCAGTTTGCCCCCAGCCTCCAGCAGGGATCTGTGTCCCCCAAGGGCAGCCTGGTAGCGGGGCAGCCCCCCCACAGGGGACGGCAAGGGTGAGTCCAGGCTGTTCAGCCAGGCTGGCTGCCACCCGCACTGGCTCCCAGGGCACCCCCTCCCCGTCAGAGTGGCCCTGGTTGCTGGGAGACACTGTGCAAAACAGTGTGGCTGTTCTGCAAACCTGGCGAAGCCCCCAGCCCCCCGGGCTGCTGCAAGGAGCCCAATCCTCTAATTAGAACCGGCAGGCTTGGCCCAAGCTCGATTTCAGGCCCAAGCTCGATTTCAGTGGCCATAAAACTTGCAAAACTCTTTCCTGTGGGCTCTCCCGGGATGCAGCCTGCAGGAGCCTGGGAGGCGAGTCACTTCCCCTGGCTGAGGGCTGGGCAGGTGCAGCTGCAGCCACTGGCCTCCCAGACCAAAGTTAGCAGCTTCGGGGAGCAGGGCTGGCCCTCCCAGGGCCTGGCACTCTGTGGGTGCTAGGAAGGGACTGCTGAATGGAAGAGCCCCCACTGCCGGAGGCCTGGCCACCTGCCTCCCAGGCCTTGGCAGCATCCTTGCCCCCTTTCTGCAAAGCCAGTCTGCCTCGCCAGCTCCTGCTTCTGCAAGGCCCAGCCTCAGGGGGCCTCCCCAGGTGGCCCACGGGCTGCTTCTCTGGGCTTCTCTGGGTGCAGACCTACTGTGCTGCTGTTATTTCACTTGTCTGTCTGGGATTTCCTCAGTGTAGCGACTGAGTTTTGTCTATCTCTGTATCTCAGCACTCACCATGGACTTGGCACGGGGTCCGGGGAGGTTTGCCAGGTAGCTGAATTAGAGGCGCCGAAACCCCTCTTGAGTCACCTGGCTCTGGCAGGAGGGAGCCCATCCCTCCTACGGGAGCCAGAGGTGTCAGAGCTACACTCCTTCCATGGACCTCGAGAGGCTGGCGTGGCCTGGGCCACCGACGTCTCCAGCCAGGTGGACGGGGCTGATTCCAGCTCGTAAGCCAACTCTAGCCAAGCCCGGGCTGAGGTTTCCACTTGGAGAAGGTCCCCATGGTTGGGCTGGCCGAGGACCCAACTCGGAATCTCTGACTAATCCCAACTATCCGACCTCTAGTCCCTGGGTGCAAAGGGAGCAGCTGCCACTAAATTTCCTCCCAGCTTCTCCTCAGCCTGGCCTGTGTGAGAGGTGGCCGGGTCCTGGGTTCTGGGCTGGGCACCCTGATGTCTTCGGGCTCCCCTCCTGCACCTAGAAGGTCACGTCAATTTGCAGAAAGCCTCGGTCCCAGCCTGCAGAACTGCATGCAGTGGCTTCCAGCAGGGCTGGCCCTGGCTGGATGTTTTCTGGAAAGATGGCTACTCTTTCCTGAACTTTGGGGGTATTTGTCCATACCAGAGTCAGTGGGATTCCCCGGTGGGAGGCCAGAGGGAAGGGCTGTCAGCTGAGACAGGGACTTCAAAGGGCTCCTGGGGCCCCCCACCTGGGCCTCCAGCTGCAGGATGGGCTGAGCTGCCAGCCAACAGCTGGCAAAACACGGTTCTGCTTGCTCCAAGCACCAAATAGCAAACAAAGGCCGCTCAAGAATGGGAGTGACAGCTGGAGTCCTCCCGGGAAGTGGGGGTATGAGAGGGCTTGCATCAGTGTCCCCTTGGGGCTGGGCAGGGTGGGGACCCCCAGCATAATGTGGCCGTGGCTGGTCCTCAGCTGCCTCTTTCCGGGGAGGCAACCCGGCTCTTGCTGATTATTTAGTTGCTACTAATTTGTGCATATCCAAAGTGGGGGCCTAGACAGGCTCTGCATGGTGGTGCTGAGGAGAGGACACTGGCGTTTATTAAGCCCCAACTGTATTCCTGGCTTGCCCTGGATGTTGGGGATAGAACAAAGAAGGAGGTTACTGTCTAGAAGCCACAGTGGGGGCAGCAGCCGTGGGGTGGCAGAGTGGTGGGACGTGAGTCCGGCTGCCCTAGGATCAGCTGCGGAGGTGGGGCCTGAGGCCCCGGTCCTTGTGGGTGGGGCCCGCCAGTGTTTCCAGAGGATGAGGTCTTTGGTGGGCCACATTCCTGGAAAGGAGGGAGGGGCGGGAGAGAGGAAGTGCTGTCTGGGCCGAGGCTGCAGCTGTATCCTCCTCGCAGCCTCTTCCTAGCCTTCCCTCACCGGCTCTGGCCAGCCCTCCTCCTGCCCCAGTCCCCACGGCTCCTGGCAGAGGCTGTGAAAAGGCCCTGCCCCCTGCCCCCCACCTGCCTCCTGGTCTCACATTCCCGTGTGACTCAGGAGGGTGGAGACACAGCCTGGAAGCTTCTCAGCATCCTCCCTCATCCCCTGCCGGCTGTGGGCCAGAAGTCCCCACCTTTACCATGGGACCCGGATGGCCTGCCAGGCTCCTCGGGCCTGCAGGGCACGTGGGGTCTGAACCCTGCTTCCACCCAGGAAAGACCTGGCTCGCCCCAGGGTGTGGCTGGCGGCCCTGGCCAGAGGCCCCTGCCAACCGAGTCTTGCCGCAGGCTACGCACCGTGCACTGGGGGTGCTCTGAGCCCTCACCGACCTGGTTGAAAAGTAACTTTCAGTCCTCCCGCTGCGGGCTGTGGGGGCCTGATAGAGGATCCTAGGCGCTGGAGCCTGCCCCCGGGGACAAGCCTGCAGGAGACCGGCCTCCAGCCCCCAGACCCACGGGAGCGGTGCTCCCCCGGGGGCAGCAGCAAGGCCCAGCCCACGCCTGGTGACTAAGCCATGGGAGGCCTCCATCCCCAGAAGCCCAGTTTAACAGGACTCAGGGGGGCCCTGGGCTTTTATGGGGTGGCCCTCGAGGAAGCAGGAGGGTATCACGGCAGCTGGCCCTGGGGACAGCCACCTCTGCTGGGCATTCTTTTTGGGCAGCATTTTCCTTTCTCTCCTCTTCCTGTGGATTGCTGAGACCATCCAGGGTGTGTCTGGCAGGGCCCCGCCCCTGCCAACTGCAGCTTTGCCAAGGCCCAAATTGTCCAGGGTTGGGGAGCCAGGACCCCACTGCCGGCCGATGCCAGGTCTCTGGGTGGGGGGAGCCAATCCTGTAGATGCCAACTCTGGGAAGGGTGACCTGTGCCAGATTCCACTCTTCCTCTTCTGTCATAAATCATTTACCTTAAAAAATGTCCTAAAGCTCTTACTAGATCTGGAATTCTGCCCCAAGATTCGATGCAAGTGGAGCTCAGGAAGCCAGTGGAGTCCTCTCCCTCCTCACAGGGACTCGTCTCCATGGTTCCACCTTCCCGTGACTTCCTGAGAGCTGGGGCAGTGACCTGCGAGGACACAGTGAGCCCTTACGTCTGGCCACTGGGCCTCTGAGCCTCCACCCCCTGGTGCTCTGGGAGACGGTTCTCTGTCTGCCACAGGACTGAGGGCCAGGCCCGTGGGCATAGGTCAAAGGTCAGGGGCAGCATTCTCAGCTGCAGGGGTCAAACTTGCCAGACGGTCCTCTGAGGCAGGGCCAAATAATTTGCGGTTAGTGAGAGTTGGGCTCCACGGTAAGCGCATTAGGGTGGGTAGGAGGCTAATTCTTACAGGGGATGTGGTAGGATAATGGCCCTCTGGAGATGTTCACATGGCAAAAGGGACTTTGCAGGTGTGATCAAGTTAAGGACTTTGAGACAGGGAGACTGTCTTGGATTGTGGAGGTGGTCCTAACGTGGCTGTGAGCGTCCCTCCGAGAGAAAGGCAGGAGGGTCAGAGACAGGGACACAGAGGAACAGAGAGGGAGAGAGAGAGACCGGGTTAGAGAGGACAGAGGCAGAAAGACAGAGAGACACGAAAAGACAGAGACACAAAGAGACAAAGAGACGGAGAGAAAGGAAGAGAGATGGGAAGATGCTACATTCTGCTGGCTTTGAAGATGGACGGGCCCACAAGCCAGGGGACGCAGGGGCCTCTACAAGCGGGAAACTCGAGGAGGCAGACTCCCCCGGAGCCTCCGGAGGAGCCAGCCCCGCGAACTGCTTCAAGCACTTTTGGACTCCAGAACTGCAGGCTGACACGGCTGTGCTGTTCTAATCCATGAACTTGGTGGCTGTTTGTGACGGCAGCCCCAGGAAACTACCAGGCCACCTGTGCTCTTGCCTGCCCTGCCTGGCGTGGGCCCCTGGCCCGTCCCGTGGGAGCCTCCCCTCCCCCGGGTTTGGGTGGAGCTGACCTCGCCCCAGCCCTCAGGTGGGGCATGTGCCCAGACAATTAAAACAAACAGAACAACAGGTGTCTCTCTGAGGTACCTGAGGATCATTGTGAGGAGGAGCTGGGGGCCATCTGGCCACCATGGGGTGACAGCCACCTCGAGATGGAGCCCACACAGGAAAACAGGGACCCCCGGGCCAAGAGAGGTGAAAGGGTGCTCCCGCTGACTCCTGCCAAGCCCCTGCCGAGCCGAGCCGGAACACTTCTGATGCACAAAACACTAAAGCCTGTGTTTTGCTTAACCCAGTTTGAAGTGGGACTCTGTCACTCACAACTGGCTAATGTCACTCCCAGCCTGTACCAAGATCAGTTTTCTCAGGTGGGAGAGAGGGTGGAGCTGCAGGCAGCAGAGCAGGAACTGCCCGCCACCCTCGGCCGGGCCCTGTCTCAGCCACAGCACGTCGGTGTTTGCTGGCGATAACTGTGAATTACTGCTCTGCTCCCTGGACAGTCTTACGCTGGGAGCTTCCACGAAAACCTGAGTGTGTGTCCTGCACGAATGTCTTCCATCTATTATGTGCAGTGCATGGAAAAAAAGATGGAGAACCGCAATTCCCGAGGCCTGAGCATCAGTGACACGCTTAGTCTTTCTCTGGCACGTTGTCGTCAGGAAGTGCTAGCTGGACTCAGGTCCTGGCACCAGCTTGGTAGGAGCCATGCAAGCTGGTGATCACGCGGCAGCTGGGGAATCCCACGGTCTCCTGGGACGCGGGCAGGGGGCGGCCAAGGGGCTTGGGGTTGGTGTTTGGTGGGGAGCTGGCAAAAGAGTGGAGAAAGCTCTTGCGGTTCTCCTCACTGTGCCCTTCCTCGGGTGAACACCTACCTCTGTTCTCCCTCCTGCAGACCGAGCCCTCTTGCGTGATGTGTTATTTCTTGTGGTCTAGGACAGAGGACACGTGGGCACGGGAGAAGAAGGCACAGGAGGGGGTCTCTGCAGAAATCTTGTGGATGCCACGTGATAGCCGGCAGGGAGGGCACAGGCCAGGGCGCCCACGTTCTCACGCCCTGCATGGTGAGGGTCGGCGAGGGTCCATCGAGGTCTCCATGGCCTCCGTGGGAACAGAAGAGCCACAGGTCTCCTCTGGACACCTGGGCGTGTCGCCACCGTAACAGCAACTATCCTCTTTCCTCTTCCCCTGGCCCCTCCAGATCCTGGCTCTGCTTCCCACCACGCCCCGCCCTGGAGGCTGAGCGGTGTGGACCACATCAGGGGGTCCCCATGCCCCCCCTTCCAGTGGGGAGCACACAGCTGACCGAGGGAGGGAGGAGACAAAGGACAGCGTGTTCATTCTGCCGGCTCCCTCCTTCCCAAGCTTGTGCTTGTTTCCTGGAGCTGCCGCAACAAATGGCCATGAGCTCTGTGGCTTAAAACAGCACGCACTTACTCCCTCACAGGTCAGAAGGCTGGAGGTCTAAAAGCAAGGTGGCCGCAGGGTCACGTGTCCTCCCAGACTCCAGGGGAGGATGCCTCCAGGCCCCTTCCAGCTTCTGGTGGCTCCGTGGCTTGTGGCTGCATCACTCCAGTCTCTGCCCCCGTCTTCATGTGGCCTCCCGCTCTGTGTGTGTGTCCTCTCCTCTCCTTGGAGGGACAGCAGTCGCTAGAGTTAGGGCCCACCCTAAACCCAGGATGACTTTGTCTTGTGATCCTTAACTAGCTACATCTGCGGAGAACCTATTTTCAAGTAAGGCGACATTCTGAGGTTCTGGGTGGATGGGAATCTCCGGGGCTCTAACTGAACCCACTGCAAGGACCCATTGGCCTGGCTGTGTCCTTGAGCTCACTGTTCCCCTTGGTGTCACGCTGTGCCCGACTCTCTTATTCTGGGCTTGGGGTACTGCTTCTCATCATTGTCCCTTTGAGCCTGCGGGTGACAGCTCTGCTATTCTCGGCCCTGGGTTCCTAACTCCCCATTTCTCTCTCGAGATTCCTCTACACCCACCTCATAAATAAACCCTCTCTGAATTACCCTGAAGGTGCCATCCGATTCCTGTTGGGACACTGAGAGGTACAGTGACCAACACTGAGCATTTGCTCCGTCTCCTTCTGTGCTCACAATCATTGTTATTCCCACTTGCAGTCAGGACACGGACGCCCTCCGAGGGTTCATCACTCGCCCCAGGCCTTGCAGCTGAGACGGCCCAAGGCCGCCTCGACACCCTGCTTCTGACCACAGGTCGCTGCCGTGGGTGATGCCGACCCTCCCTCAGGGTCCCAGGAAAAGCCAGTCTGCCTCTGGGAGGGGTCCTGTGGGGTGTGGAGGTGGGAGGGAGGTGGGGCCTGACTACGTGTCCTAGGACTACAGTCCTAGACTCCTGTTGCTGCCGGCAATGGAAACCCAACCCCAGCTGCCTTTAGCACGAGATGATTTATTGTCTCGTGTGCCTTGAAAGTCTGGGGTGGCCTGGCCTAAGGACTCAGGTGTACAGGTGACGGCCTCAGATAGGCACGTCTCCCCCCTCGGTTCTGTGTCCCCCACCCCCATGCAGCCCAGCCAGGACAGCCCCCGGCGTCTGCAGGCTGTCGTCCCGCCAGCCTCAGGCTCCCGGCTGAGAGAGCTTCTTTCCCAGAGAGCTCAGGGAGGACACTGGTGGGTTGGGCCACATGCCCAGCTGGTGGTTCCCCAAAGGGAAATCAGGGCACCACCAAGGATTCTGGAAAGAGCAGGTGTGGCCTGGGCTTAGGGGCTCAGCTTGGTGGGGAAGGTGGTGGGGGTTTCATGGGTCACTGTGGCCGAGGGAGAGGTGGGGGGGGCTGGCATGGAAGGGGGCTTCTTCCTTCACAGCACAGGGTCCTCCCAGGCCAGAGGTCTGGGGACGGGCAGGGGGGAGTCAGGGGCTGCTTGGGGAGGGGACGCAAGCACTCAGAGGTTGTGTGTCAGATGCAGAAGACACAGGCTGCCACGTGTGAACTCCCCACCCCCAGAAGCCTGGTCCCAAGGACTTTAACACCTTAAACCCTCCCAAGACACAGGTGATGCAGTTCGACCCTGGCTGACCGGGCTGCTACTTCAAAGTGTGGCCTTTCAGCTTCAGGCACTGTGGCCCCAGACCTCCCTGACTGCTCCCCACGAAGACTCTATGGGACCCACCCACCACACTCCAGCTATGTGACCTTGGGCCGCTTCTAACACTCTGGGCCTCAGTTTCCCCTGCTGTGAAAGGGGGCTCTAATGGGCCTTTGGCTGTGAGCAGATTGCCCAGGCCTCGGGAGACCTTCAGCAAGTGCTGCGACCAAATCCAAAGTCCCAGCCTCTGAGTCTTGTCCCCAGGGGTGGCCGTGGACCTGGAGCTCTACAATCAGGCCTCGTCTTTGGGTGTCTCCGTTTTGTCTCCTTTCCCGTCAACCCGTGCCCGGCAGGCTGGAGGTGCAGAAGGCAGGGCCGCTGGTCTAACGCTGTCCTTGTCACTCGCGGCATCCTCAACAAACGCTCGTTTGAGCGGCTGATGTGTGAGACGGGAGAGTTGAACTGGGGAGGGGGGCAGGGAGGGCTCTGTCCATTCCAGGTCCTGCGTTGAATAAGCTCGTTTTGTGCCGACGCGGTACCAGGCGGTGCAGGACGCCGGGCGGCCGAGGGGATGGGCCCTGGCTTGGAATCAGAGCAGTCTCTGTCTGCATCCCGGCCCTGCCTCCTGCCGGCTCCGGCTCACACTTTGGCCACGCCTTTCCTTCTCTGTGCCTCAGTTTCCTTCTCTGTAAAATGAGGACAGAACTCTGACCTCATAGCAGTGCTGGGAGCACTAAATGAGATGGAAGGTTCTGGTGCTTTGCCCGGGGCTTGGGGCACAGAGCAGTGACTAAGTCATAGCCTTTGTGGCTGGTTTATGGAACAGCCTGGAGGGGCTTGTTTTTAATTTGGTTGCTGCCCCCGCGGTGCTGGGCCAAACCCTCTTTCCTGGCCTGTGACTCGCAGGTGTCCAGTCACTTTCCAATCTGAAGTGCCTAGGCCTGGCCTGAGCACTGGAATGTTCTGGTCTCTTCTTCACTCTCCCCTTCTGCTTCTGTTTTAGCTCCTCCTGTGTGTTGGGGGCTGGGGAGGGGGTGACAGCCACAGACCTGTGGGACTCACCCTGCCCTGGTCTTTTTCTTCTCTAGGTGGGCCACCTTCACCTCCATCCTTCCCCTCTGCTCCTGTCCCTGGGGAGGTGCCACTGCCCCTACTGCTGGAACACCCTTGCCCCACGGACCCCTCCCTGGGCGCAGGACCAGAGTGGCAGCCTGTCACCTCCTGTGGCATTTGCTTAGCCCCAGCTGGCCCACACCCGCCCTGCCATCTCTTTCTGACTGTCCTCCCCACCTGCGTATGCAGGTGTCAGTGGGTCAGATGTGTT
>CM052444.1:102331032-102352746 GCA_028533085.1 Varecia variegata | reverse complement strand
AAGGGGCCCGGGGTCCACCGAGGGGGCGGACCACACGGGGTCAGAGCACAGGCTTTGGTGCCAGGGAGGCTTGGTTTTAAGTTCCAGCTTCACCACCTACCAGCTGTGGACCTTGAGCAAGTGAAGGAGCCTCCCTGAGCTTCCGAAGTCACAGCAGCAGCTGCCATAGAGCGCTGTCAAGGGGCCGCAGGCGTTCATGCACACCAAGTGCTTTCGCTGGCCTGGGCAGGTCGTCAGGATTGCGTTATTGCTAAGATGCAGATACTGTGATCACGCCCACTTTGGAGGGTGGATGTGGAGGCTCAGAGAGGTGGGGGCATTTTCCTAGGATCACAGATGGGTAGCAGAGCTGCAGCCTTTGTCCTCACCTGAGTCCCGGGTCTTCCACTAGAATCCTTTTTTGAACCTACCACCCTCAGAAGGCTCGAACCCCACCTCCTCCTGGGCTCCTGCCCAGAAAACCACTTTAGGAGGAAGGCAGCCATTCAGGAGCCTGGGGGTGCTGGGGCCATGTCACCCACCATGCTCCAGTGTGTGGCAACAGTGTTGCTGGGCTGGCCCACCGGCACCCCCAGGAGTGCCTAAGGGGATGATCTCCAGGCACAGGAGAGGTCTGGGATCCAGGACACCCCTCTGGGCTGGCCGCCCTGCACCGTGCGGAGTGGGCCCTGAGCAGCCTGCTCCCAAAGGGCGGGGCTCAGAGAGCCACCCAGGCAGGCCCAGGCTCTTCTCACGAGAGGCAGGGGCTGGCCTCTCCAGGGAAAACACTCAGAACATTGACTGCTGGTGGATTTCGAAACTGGAGCACCCGGTGGGAATTCAGAGTCAGAGCCTGGAGCAGGAGCTGCCTGGAGGCGGAAGAACCTCTGCACTTAAGCAGAGTAAGTGACCCTGGATTCCTGAAGGTCTGGGTCTAAGGCTCCTTCAAGGCACTGCCCGTGGGAGGCAGAGAGGCTGTGGGCTTAGATAACATATTATTATTATTACTGTATCCACCCAACCCTTAAATGACACTATGTGCCAGACACTGTTCCCAGTACCTTACAAAGAATCACCTAATGAGGCCCCCATTTTATAGAGGAACCTACACAAATGGACTCACTTTCCTTCCCTGGCCAACTCCTATCCATCCTTCAAAACCCTGCTAGGGCATTGCTGCCCTGCTTGCTTAGCAGAGTCCATTGCTTCCTCCTCTGCATCACTTGATGCCCCATCTGCCCTGTTTGCTGGTCTGTGCCCACCCGCTGGACTCCCTGGTTTTCTGCGTCTAAATCTTGTCGTCCATGAGTATCTGGCACAGACAAGGGTGTCAGGACATGTTTGCCAAATGGGATGACAGAGGCCGTGGGTGTGCAGCAGCACCCCACTCCCACCCCTACGGGACCTTCCTGGCATGGGTGCTACCCCGAAGGGAAAGGCTGCTTGTTTACTTCTTAGGTGGCCAGGCTGTCCTCGAAGGTGAGTCTGGGCTGGGCTGCTTCTCCCAGGGGAAGTGACACCCTCAGCTCGTCCTTCCAGGAATCTAGGTGTGGGGGTGCTCCGAGGGGGGCCCCAGCTTCCAGGGGTGGCTGCAGGAGGCCGAGAAGGAGAAGCTACTGGGCCAGAGGGAGGGCTTTCCCCGGGAGGGGGAGGCATTTGGAGGGCACTCACCTTTCCCACTTTCCCTTAAGTAAACAGTGTAATAATCAGACCCTGCGCACGTGTGGGCTTTGCAGTCTCTCAACGCATTGCCTACATCTGGGCCTCACGTGATCTTTGAGACACACAACGAGCCTGGCATGAAGGTGTCATTATTCTCACTTCGTGGAGTTGGAAATTGAGGCTCCCTAAGGCAGCAAGTAGTCCCAGTCAGGGAGGCGGCTGCCGTTCTGGGTCCAAACCCCAGAGCTCCTGACCTGGGTCTGTTGGCACTTCTGCAGGCTTCACCCCGCAGTGGGCCGGCCTGGGCACTTTCCAAATGCCACCACCGTGTCTGGGCTCTGGGGAAAGGGGCTCACGGTCTTTTCTCTTTCTGACTCTTTGGGGGATTCCGAAGCAGAAAACGGGCACGGGCCTGGGGTGGGGGCACAGAAAGTGGAGTTCCTCAGGGCTGCCACACACGCAGGCTGGAGGGGTCGCCCCTCGCACCCCAGGGAGCCAGGGTGCCCAGGGTCCCAGGGCTCGCTGTACCCCACCCCCAGCCCGGCAGCCTCCGGGCCCCTCTGCTCCCACACGGCTCTCGGAGGCGTCTCCCGAGAGGCAGAGCCAAATTCTAGCGCACAGGCAGAGGATGTTTTCCTTCCCAGTGGACAAAACATTTCTGGTGCTTTTGGGAGGGGACTGAACACTCTGTCCACTTTGGCGCATTCGGGATTCCTGGACAGACACAAGTGCGCTCTTCACATGCAACAAGATTAATTACACAACCTCCTCCCTCCCGCCCTGCCCAGCCTGCCCCCTTCCCTGGTCACCCGTTTGCCCCAGAGCAAACCTTCTGAGAAGTCCATTCCAAGTGGCCTCAGGAAGCGAACACTGAGCCATGTGCCCCTCCCGGCAGGGGGAGGGGTGAGAAACACCCCCCAACTCCAGTGAACCCCAAATATCTCACGTTGTAGAAATCCCGCCCACCACGACGGGGTTGGCCTGGCCTGACACCGTGGCCTCGATCCACAGGTTGGTCCCACTGGTGCCTCCCTGGGACTTCCCTGGGTCATTGGGATTCCCAGAGGGTTGGGAACATTTCAGAAGCTCCTGGCCGAGGTGTGGTCCCAACCCTGGTCCCCTGTGGCCTTCCATGGTCCATTTAAAGAGGCTGGCATCAGGTGGCCAAAGTGACATGAGTGGGAGGGACCAGGATGGAAGAGCAGGACCTACTGGTGTCTGCGTCCTGCCTCCCAGGCCACGCCCAAGAGCCTGGGGACAGCCCTGGTGTGGAGGGTCTGCTCCAAGGGGTGTCTCATTGCAAAGCTGTTTGTGAAGTCTCTACCCCTCCTAGAGGGTCCAGGGGTGAGCTCAGACAGAAAATACCAGAACATTCTTAGGGTGCCTGAAAGATGTCCTGAAATCAGGGCCATGGGGCCACTCTGGGAAGGTGGGATGCTTGGGAAACCAGGCTCCCACCGTGGCTGCACTCGAGGGAGAACAGGCTCAGGGTGAGTGGGAGGGAGCCACGAGGCCACTGAGCAAAGGCCTGTGGGCCAGCGCCAGGGCTCTGAACCCGCCGGGGCGAGCTGAACTCTGGCGGGAGGCAGGCTGCTAACCAGTAAGCAAGTTGTAAAAACCCAACTCAGACACAACATCTGGCAGCTGCTTCAAATAGTTCTCTGTCTGAAGTTGCAGTCGCTCGCAGCCCTCCTGTAAATCAAACCATGTGCACAGAGGAGCCCTGTGCCGACCTGAGGCACCCCCGCTTGGCCGGCCCCCTGCCAAGCCCCCAGCCTCTGTCATTCTTTAAATAGCCCGGGGTTCACATTCCATTTCCTTGTACGATCAGCTCCGGGCAGCCCTGGCTGCAAAAGTGGCAGGGAGGCAACCTACATCCTCCCATCCCAAAGACAAATGGAGGGAGCTTGGCACCCGGGGCACGATGTCCAGGGCTCGGCTCCCTTTCCAATGCCTGAGCAGTGCCCACCCTTCCCAGGCCCGGGACCCACTCACTGCCGGCGGGCAGAGGGGTGATGAGATCGAGAGAGAGTCCAAGTCCACTAACAGGTCTCTGGCCTGGCCCTGGCCCTGTGGCTTCCAAGCAAACCCTGGGCACTCACCTCATAGGACATCGATCAGTTCTAGAGCAAATCTGGTCTCGTGAGACTGGTTGTCAGAGGCCGGGGTGGGAGGGAGACGATGTGTTGTCAGCAACAAGGGGACACCTGGCCTGTTTGGCAGCAGCCACCATGGGCCTGGCACTGGGTTCTGTTTCCCACCTGCGTCGTTTCATACATCTTCGTGGTCACTCTAGTGCTATTGTGAACTGCGGTCTAAAGGCGTGTGTGTTGTATGGCGGCCCCATGAAATGTATGTCTGCGTCCCCATCTGGGTACCTGTGAATGTGACCTTATCTGGAAAAAGGGTCTTAGCAGATATCATCGAGGATGTTGAGATGAGATCATTCTGGATTATCTGGGTGGGCCCTAAGTCCAATGACAAATGTCTTATAGGAACACGGAGACACAGGGGAGGAGGCCACGTGAGACAGAGGCAGAGACTGGAGTGACGTTGCCACACACCCAGGAATGCCCGGAGCCACCAGGATCTGGAAGAGGCGAGAAAGGACCCTGCCCTGGAGCCCCGGCGGGAGCGCAGCCCTGCCCCACCTTGACATTGGACTTCCGGCCTCCAGAGCCCAGAGAGAATAGAAGTGTGTTGCTTTAAGTCACCTGGTAGGTGGCACCTGGTTATGGCAGCCCCAGGAGATGAAGGCAGTTTGGAAACGGGATCAGAGAGGCTGAGCGAGCTCTCAGTACCCACCGCCGGGTACCCCTGGTTACCAGACTGCTTTTTAGAAAACCGGATCTCCTTTCCCTCCAGAGGGACTGAGGCTTCGGGGCCCAGTCAACTTCCCTGCAAGATGCACCCCCAGAAAAGGTAGTCACGGACAAGATGACCCCGGCGAGCTCAGGAGGATAAGCAGGGGTCTCCGGGTGCCAGGGGACGAGGCGCAATCACACTGGCTGTTTTCATCCACAACCAGACAGCGTTTGTTTTTTACAGACGTGGCTCACTTAATCCTCACAACAACCCTAATAAGAGGAAATATTCTTCCCACTTGACAATTGAGGAAATGAAGACACGGGGAGGTGACGGGGAGGGCGCCCGGGACATCTCTCCCCGAAGCGCCGATTGAAAGTGAAAGGAGCCAGACACAGACGCCACGTTTGATCCCATTGATTATGAAATGTCCAGATTAGGCAAATCCGTCCAGACAGAAAGTGGATCGGTGGCTGCCAGGGGCCGGGGGGAGGGGAAGTGGGAGTGACTGCTCCACGGGTGTGGGGTCCCCTGGGCGTTTGGAGCTGGGTAGAGGTGATGGCTGCACAGCATGGCGAAAGTATTATCCGCCACTGAAGTGGACACCCTGAAACGGTGAGTTTGATGCTACGTGAATCAAGGGTAGGGTGGGAACACGCTGGACTGGACCCCGATGTGCCTGGCCCTAAGCGTGTGGTGTCTCCACGGCGCACAGGGACGAAGGCGTTGTTCCCATCCCATGGACGGAGGCTGCCAGGCTCATGAGTTTAGAGCCACCGTCCTGAGCAGTGAGGCGGGGGAGGCCTGGCACCACGCCCAGGCCCCTTGTCCCAGTCACGAAGCTCCAACACATGGACCAGACCGGAGGGCGAGGGTCCCTCCCTTCTCGACTGGAGTTTATTCCACCTGTAGATTTCAGAAGCCCTGGCGTGGCCACGTTGCTTACCAGAAATCATTGGCAAGGTTGAAACGTCTTTTGAAAGGTGGGCCCAGGGGTGTAGGTGGTGGAGGGGAGTGGAACGTCACTTAGGCTGTAACGAGACAGGGAGACGCGGTTTGAGGAGAGGCGCAGTCCTGGGTGGACACCTTCGTCCCGCACCCTGCACCGCGGTCGTGGGAAATCTGTGTGAGAGCTTCCGGGGAGTGGCCCTGCTGGGAAGGTTTTTCTTTGCTTCCCCCCAACCCCAAGTTCCCCTGGTGATTCAGATGCAGGGGGCATTTGTGAACTTCAGGCAGAAACCCCCAGCAAGGTCCTGTTACTCATCTATGTTCATAAGACACATCCTTAGGGACAGTTGCAAGGTTCATCCTCAAATGTCATCAGGGAGATGGGGGAGCTCTCTGCCTTTCCTCCCCACCAAGTAGACCCGGAAGAGGCTGCGAGCCGGTCTGAGCAGGAAGACAGACCCAGCGCAAGGTCGGTGCCACCTTCTGCCCAGCCAGCTGCCCTCAGCCTGGGCTTCTCCACGGACAATATTCCTCTGCCCAGGAAAATCATTATCAGACTGGCAGCAACAGCAGCAGCTGTTCCTGGCCCAAGAAGAAAGGTTCTAGAGAAGAGTTAGTTTTCTCTTTTCTTACCAAAAAAAAAAAAAAAAAAAATCAGAGGACAGGACACAGAGGTCTGAGTGCGCCAGGAGGATGGTTGGGCCTCGTCCTCTCTGCCAGCATCTGAGTCCTGGGAAACCCTAGGAGAGCCATGAGCGGCTTCCTCTGGGTTTGCTCGGCCAGGACATCATTTGTTGATCCTAGAGTCCAATCCCCAGCTCACGATTTCCTCCCTGGTTGCCATGGCCCCGCACAGAAAACACAGCAAACTCCTGGCCCTGGGCAGCTCATTTATTTCAAATATTCCTTGCAGCTGGAATCCAACCATGTTTGGGTGTCTGGACTGGAGCATGAACTAATTGCTCTGTCTTCGGCCCCCTCCCCGGCTCCCCCGGCATAGTTTATGGTTCAGTAAAGTCCACATTCCTCATCCCGCCGAGGAGCAGGAGAAGGCGGGAGGGAAGCTGTGTGCAGAGGGTGGGACGGGAGGGCTCTTCCCATCTATGGCCAAGCCCTGAGAGTCTGCTACCTGCTCAAAGGCAGGGGATTAATTACAACCACATGGGCCAAGTCTGCACAGATGGTTTTATTAATACCGCTCCCTTCAGCACCAAACCCTGCTCCCCCAGAAGTCTCCTGGCAGCACAAAGGCCCCGATTTTCCCCGTGCCCCCCCAACCCCAGGCCTGACCCCACTACTCCCCTGCCGCCCCCTTCAAAGGAAGCCGGAGTTGCAACTGCAACCCAGACATGAACTGCAACCTAAAAATAACTTCAGACCACCCCTTTCCTCCCACCGTGTCTGGGAAAAGCACCCAGGGGACCCTCTTCTCAATGCCCACTTTGACCTTTGGAGACTTTACCTGGGGAGGGAGAAGGAACCTTTATCAGGAGGTTATCAAGTCCCAGTCCAGGAACTGCCGTCTTCCAGACGTGCACGGGCTCCTACAGCATTTGTTTGCACGCTTGCTACGAGGCCAGGCCCTGTTCTGAGAGCCTCATCTCACCTTGCTGCCCTCCTGTGAGAGAGGCGCTATGATGACTGGCCTGTCCTTGTGTCCTAGGCCACAAAGCCAATTATCTGAACCCAGGTCTGACTCAGGAGCCCAGCCCACCGACACATGGAAATGATTTCCCTTTACCCAGCAACTTTGCAAGATTAAGAGCTGACACAGTCACAAACGGAGGTGTTCAAGCTCTCTTAGGCAAGGTCACCTGGGGAGTTTGGGAAAATGAAGATTCCTGGGCCTGGCCCCAGAAATGTTGATTGGGTCCAACTGAGGAAGGATCCTGGAATCTGCATTTTATTAATAACAACTCCCTCCCAGGGGCTGCTCATAGAGGTGGTCTGAGGACAGCTGGCCAGGAGGCTCCTAGAGAAAGGGACATGGGACTTTGGGCCCAGGGCTCTTGGGCTCTCAGGCCAGGCACTTTTCACAGCACTGTCAGACCCCTCTGTGCCTTTAGAACGGAACATCCCTGCTGCAAGCTGAAGGCACTCTCGACAATTCTTCAGAAACTTGGCATGACGTGGGATGGCATCTAGTAAATTTCTTGACTGTTCACGTTATCACTCATTGATCCTCTAAATAAACCAGAATTTCCTTCCTTTCGGCTGGGGGCCCTCCCCTCCCACAGCGCTGGCAGGATGGGTCCACTCAGCCAAGGCCCACCAAGCATCGCTGTGCGCTTGGTGCCAGGGGTACAAGGACCTGCGCCCCCCACCCCAGTGCCCAGAGCCTGGACTCTGAGGACGCCGACAGTGGCTCCCACTCTGCTCCTAAAAAGCCCCCGTGGGAACAGTACAAAGGAACCAGCGGCGCCCGTTAATGTCAGAATCATTTCTGTCAGGCTCAGGAGGGTCCCTTAGTTCGGGCTGTCAGGCTCGCCAACTTCCGACAGGGATGAGGATGTTAGGGGTGCGGGCAGTCAGCTGTCATCTGCTGAAAACTGGGCTGAGCTGGAGGGACTCAGGAGGGGTCAGCTGTGCCTCTTTCCCCTCCCCCAAGGCACAAAGGAGGGACTCAAAAATGGTTTTATGTTTTAAAAACTTTTCCTTTATTTATTAGGTTACTGACTATTATCAACCATCATAAAATAGAACGGCAGTTTCAAAACTGTACAAGCCACAAGGCTCTGGGCTGATAGGGAAGAAAGGTGGGGGTCTCAGCCCCCGGGGGGGGTCGGGGCGGGAGATGCGACAGAGCTCGAGGTTCCTCCGGCGTCCCTGGGGCCGGCCGGGTCAAGGTCACGGCTAGGATCTGCACACGTGAAACTCCCTTGCGACATTCATCAGAGCGTGACCCGCCCTGAAGCAGGGGTGAGGAACATCTTTAAAAGTCTTACAGGTAAGGTCCCCTGACCCCAAAGGAAAAAAAAAATGAACCCTCAGAATAATAAGAAGGTCACTTACATTCCTCACCCAGCCTTGGCACCAATTTTGTGCTTTAAAAAATATACTCTACTGGAAGAGTTCTTTTTTTTTTTTTAAGGTACCCTATAGCAGCTGTTTAAAACATAATTTTTACGGACAAATATATATATGTATATATTAAACATTTTAAACAAATAAAGTCATCTATTGTACCTGTGCAGAAATGAACCAGAGCCAGACTCAGAGAGCGTTGACTTCAAGATCAAAGAAATGGCGAAGGTGGTGGCAGGGGCTGGGGGCTGCTACATGGGGGAGGTGCTGGGGACAGGGTGTCCCTCTCCTGCTGGCAGCCGTGCCGCCCTTCTCGAGGGCCTGAGGGGGTCATGAAGACCTGGGGCTGCTCCCCTAGTCTGGGGCCCTGGCAGGGTGCCAAGCAGAGACCCATGCTGGCTTCTGTGGGGTTCGACTATCTGTTCCTGACCTCCCCTGTTCCACTCTGCCAATGGCTTCTTAGGGGACGGAGACCCACTCCTTCTGCCTTCTTAGTTCTGGGGTCTTCTGGCACACCCAGAGTTTCTGAGGATGCACTTGGGAAATCTCAGCTAGAAAAGCAAAAGCAAAATCAAACCCACACCAAAAAACCCAAAGAAGACTAAAGAAATGCAACCGTGTGCAAAGAGGAACGAGCCCGAGAGGTAAGTGGCTACCTGGAGACATGGGGGAACTGCCACCGCCCTTTCAGGGGGCTCCCGAAGACACCATATTGCACGTGAGGCTAATTCTCCCCCAGGGGCCCACTTGGGAACTTGGAGCAGAGGCCCCTGGAAACTGTAGGTCAAGGGACCCAAACAAACACACCCTTGTGCCCGTGCCCACGTACACACATGCCACAGGCAGGGCCCAGGGAGGACGACAGGTGAGGCACACACATCGCGGGGAGGGTGCAGGCGGGAGGGAAGCAACGGAACACGCCAGAGAGAAGTGACTGAAACAAAATTTTCTCTCTAAATGGAATAAATAAATGGCTTTTGTTATTGTTAAAAGAATAAATACAGGGTACGGGGCACCGGCAGCTGGGATTGATGCTGGGTGCTTTTGCCTGCGGAGGGTCCAATCTTGGTTTCTGCCTTGGTGTCCGTGGTGAGTGTTTGATGTCCTGAGCTTCATCTGCCGTGGCACGGCCCCGCTGGGCTGGGCACCTGTGGCCTGGCGCCAGCCCTTGTCTAAGCACCTCTTGGCACTCCTGGTCTCTGCTCTCAGAGTGGTGGCACTACCCTGGGACCCCTGGGTGGCTGCAGCGCACATCCCACTCTGAGAGCAGGTCGGAGCTCAGTGTAGGCCTTTGGCAGGAGTTTATCCTCTGTGTCTCTCGCCGAGGAGGGGCTGTTTACGGCATGCAGGGACACTGCCTTCCGCCAGTGTCAGGAGAGGGAAAGAGGAGCCTGTGTTGCAATAGGTCCTTGTCTGGTGGAGGCAGCCAGGGAGGGTGAAGGGAAGAGCAGGGACTTCTGTCCATGGCTGCGGACGCTGGTCCAAGGCGTGGGGTGCGGCGGCTCCTGCGGCGGGCGGCTCAGTGAGTTGGCACCAGGTGGCTGTCGCGCTGGCGGGCCGGGAGCGCGTCACTGGTAGAGGAGGTAGGCCTTGAGGGAGGCGGGCAGCGGCAGCGTGTGGATCTCCCCCAGCCGCTCCTTCCCCAGGGCCAGGCGCACGGAGCGGCGGCAGAGATCCATGAGCGGCAGCGGCTCGGCTGCGGAAACCGAGAGAGAGAACCGCAGGTCAGCACGGCCGGCTGGCTCCAGAGCAAACAGTACCAACAGCAAGGGCAACGCTCTCATCGACTGATACTCATTCCAATAAATAGAGAGACAATAAAAACCCAATAATTTGATTTTTCATTTTAAATTCCTATGAATAGCTAACACAGAGAGCCCGCTCTGGGCGGGGCCCCTTGGGGAGCCCTCTGCAAACACTAACTCATTTAATCCGCACTACGGTTTCTTACGAAGGGTTTAATGATCACAGAGACATACCATTACCATCATCCCCATTTTACAGATGAGGAAACTAGGGACAGAGTCTAAATCACTGCCCAGGGTGCACGCTGGCAAACAGGAGCAGGAGCTGGGATTTGAACCCTGGCCATCCCGCTCTTCCCTACAGCAACCCTCCCCACCCCGCCTCTGGACCAGCTACAGCCTTCGGCGCCTGTCGGTCCAGGAACGTGGGAGCAGCTCTCCAGCACGCACTGCAGCACCGGACCCCATGCAGGCTTTAGGAGGGGAATCACTCTGTGTCACCAACCGCTCTCAGGGACTGTCCTCATCTCTCTTACAGCCGAGGACACTGAGGCACACAGCAGGTAGCTAATGTGCCAGGGCTAAAGGCTGGGATCTGAATCCAGCAGCCTGGGCCCAGCGTCCACATTCTTGGCCACCAAACATGCTGCCAATGAGATGTAAGAAACACTGGCCCAGAGTCGCACGTTACGGGCCCGCCTGGCCCCACAGCTTGGCAATGTCTGTACCACGCCAACCTAGAGAAACCCCAGTGCTTCTGTCTGCCGGGCAGCAAAGCTGAGGGCCCAGGCTGGGCAAACTGGAAATGCCTGCCCAGCTGCAGCGGAACATCCTCCAGCTGCCCCAGGAACCACGGGGCTATGTCCCAGCCAGGGGGCTCAAGGCAAAGTGGCTTCTAGCTGCAGCCTGCAGGGCACCTCCGTCCTGTGTCCCCAGAGGGTCCGGGCCCTGCCTTCCCACAAAGGAGGCTCTGTTCATTCAGCCCGTGTCTCAGATGAACTCTGGGCTCCAGATTTCAGGATTCTGAAAATCACCCTGGGGGCTGCTGGGGGCTGCTGGGGGCTGCTGGGGGCTGCTGGGGGCTGGAATGGGTAGAGGAATGGGGGGATGGGGGTGAGTGGGGGAGGGCGGGTGCTGACCCCTTTCTGTTCTCTTCCCTGAAGCCAGGTACAGGTGAGCACACCTGGAGCTGCTGGGGCCACCCCACAGTGTTTGGAGACGGGAAGGGCAGAGATGAATGATTTGTGGCTCCACCCATGGTCTTCCCTGACTTTGAGACTCTTTTATGAGCAAAATAAAGGTCAGAGCAAAAAACTAAAAAACCCCACAAACCCGATTCCTCCAGTAAAAAGTGGATTAAAGTTCTTTAAAATTCACCGTGTCTCAAAAATATTAAAAATCGCATTAAAAAATTCAGTTATTGAAAACCAAATCCTAGGCTGGGTGGGGCCTGGGGGAGAATTGGGACTGACTGCTAACAGGCACAGGCTTCTGGGGCTGATAAACGCGTTCTAGCCCTGATCGTAGTGACAGTTGCACAAGTCTGACTGCAGGAGAGGCCGCCGGGTTGACGCCCTAACTGGCTGAATTGTATGGCATGTGAATGAAGCTGTTATAAAAAAGGAATAAACCTTAGGCTGGATCATGCATTTACTAAATTCCAGGCTTTAAAAGAGAGACAAATGCCATCATCTCCTGAGGGCAGACATAGCTACAGGTGCGGAAACGGTGAAAGATTTAATGGAAAGCTTCCAAACTTAGGATGATTGAGGGGAACCCCGCCTGGAGGCAGGAAGAACTAAATGACCCTGGGTCCTTTAGGGTCAAGGATCCCACAGACCCCTGGGGAGACGGGGTAGGGCTGGTCCCACCCTGGCGATGCCAGGCCTGGCTCCCCTCTTTCGGCCTGTGCAGCAGCCTGACCCAGAGCAGATCACTCCCTCTGCCCGAGCCTCAGTTTCGCCATCTGTAAGATGAGGCATCTGGACCAGATTCTCCCCACGGTTCTGTCCAGCTAAGATCCTGAAGGCCAGAAGTGATGTGGCTGTGGAGAAGTGGCCTTTCTGCCCGATGGGGTGGGGACACTGGGTTGTGCTTCCTGGTCTCTGCGCAGGAGCGCTCTTGCATCTGCCCTCTTCCGGGCCAGAGAGCCCTGGCTGCCCCAGCTCTCTCCCTGGAGGATGTGGCTCGGCCCCTCTGGGGGGTGGTAGGGACTCCCCTGGTGGCTGGATGGCACTTGAGAAAGCACCGAGAGCCATTGAGTGTGGCCCAAGAGCCAGGCTGTGGCAGTGGGGCTGAGGGAGTCCCCATCCCCACCCTCTCGGCTCACTGGGCTCCAGGCCCCGTCCGAACGCCCTCAGGAAGCGCCCTCAGGAAGCGTCTCTAACCAGCAGAGGCCTGAGCGAGCCCCAGCTCCACCCAGCCCCTCACTTGGGGTGGCTGACCCCACGGCCCCCGTAGCAGCGTGGTCTCTGCAGCACCTATCGTGTGTCTGGTAGAGACTGTGGCCCAACCTGTGTGTGGGGAAATGGTCTCAGGCGGTGAGACTGGGGGGTCCAAGGTCTGAGGGCCAAGGACTCCAAAGGGCCGAGGCCCGACAGCGACCTCATCCCACCCCCAGCTGAAAGCAGCGGTCGGTGAGGAGTTTCCTCGCCTGGTCATGGCACCTTCCAAGACTGGCTGCAGAAGTGGCAGCTCATGGCAGCAGTGACGTGTTACGAGCTAAAAACATGACCAGAGTCACCTCAGCAGCCCATGGATGGGTCTATTCTCTGGGCCTCAAGTGCACAAACAGGTCTTGCCCCCTGACCTTGCAGGAGGACAGGGGTGGCGCCCAGGGCCATGCTCTGATTGCTCCTCAGAGGCAACGCGCCGGCCACAGAAACAGACGTGGGCACCAGGCTATGGAAAAACGTCCCTCCCATCAATCTTCCTGGTCACTACCAGGACCCATGCAGGTCTCCCTCGCCGCAATACTTGTGACTGGGGGCTGCGGTCTAGGCATCCAGTTAGGTCCACAATCCCAGGCACCCACTGAAATGCCACCAAGCTCGTGGGCACCTGTCCTGTTGCCTGGGGCCTCTGGCCACCACGCCCATCCCTTGGAAGCTCAGGCTTCATTCATTTAAATAATTCACACGAATGAGAGAGGGGTTGGTGCTGACCCGTGCAGCAAAGAGGTCAGGACGGGAACCAGGTGCTACTTCCAGGAGCAGCAGGCTGAGGAGCGGCAGAGCCTGTGTGCCGACTTCCCCGTCGATGAGGAACAGCGACCTGGTGGCCTAACCAAACATGCACCACCCCAGAGTCCCAGCCCATGACTCTCGCGGTTCTGGGAGCGATTTCTACCCAACTCAAGCCTCAAGGGCGTGGTGCTGTGCCTGCTTCAAAGGCCCAGTGAATGGGCGGCGGGTCTGCGGGGTCAGGGAGAGCCTCCCACGTCAGGAAACGCCCGGATGCAGCCACATGCATGCTGATCACCTGCGCTTACTCCTGCGAGCAGCTCGCAGCCAAAATGCTCCACCAAGTGGGTTCTAGAACGTCGGGGGCAGGGGTGGCCATCGAGGGATGCGTGGGCATTCTCCCTTTACACTGAGCGGTTCTCACAAAAACAAAGAGACAAACCAAACATCAACCCCTTGGCCTCGGCCAGGGAGGGATGCAGGCACCTGTCATCCCCTATCCCCTCCACTCTGAGAACCTGCTGTCCTCATAGGACCAGCCTTTCTGGGGGAAAGGTCTAGAACAACCCCTCCCCCACATGGCCCGTCACGGCAGAAGGAAGTCCCTGGCAGGGTGGGGTGATCAGTCTCCCCGACGAGGGGCTCCCTGCAGAGCCCAGGTGGAATGGGGTGCAGGAAGGCGCTACCATCGGGGTGAGGCACCTGGGAGGAGGCCACTAAACGCGTCTCCTGAGGGACAGAGCTGAGCCTCCCTGAACCCTCAACCCCAACACACCACGGCCGGCTCACCGGGAGTGTGGGAGAAAGTTTCTAAATGCCGCAGGGCAGATGCTTCCCTTAGCAGGAGACTCCTTTAAAAGCATGGGGGGCGGGCAGGAGGACCCACGAGGTCAGAGGTCCCCCTGGAATGGCAGCCAGCCTGCCACTTGCAAATGGCCTTTTCCTTCTGCATCTCCAGGGAGGGTGGTGGGCAGGGGCCACACGTGGCCCTGTCTCCCCACTCAGCAACGGCCATCTCCACCCCTGTCCCCAGGAACGAGAGCAGGTGACATAGAGAGGCACCCTGGTTGCAGCCCCAGCACCAGGGCCTCGAGGAGGAACGAGAGCAAACAGGCTGTGGTCAGAGCTGGCTGGACAGCAGGGAGGTCACACAGGGATACACGGAGAACTCACTGCCTTTGCTTGGCCCCAGCATGGTAGCAGGGACTCCGGCACGCAGGAGAGTGGGTGTAGGAGATGGTGCGGATCTCTGGAGATCCCAGGAAGGGGGCACATGCCGGGCGACTTGGGCTGACCCTCTCTACAGACAGCTGCTCCCTGCTGAGGTCGGACCTGGCTGTGGGGTTGGGGGCATGACAACTTTCCAGACGTCCCAGGAAGCAGAACCACTTCCCGGATGGTGACAGCAAAGCCCTGACACAGGCCTGACACCAAGAAGACGGGTCTAACCAGACCTGGCCAGAGCTGCCACCTGCCATGCTGTGGACCCTGGAAGGCTGCCTTTGACTTCCCTGATGGGCACCCCACCATCTGCGGGGCTGACGTCAGGGAGGGAGCGCCGGGCTCATCTGCCCCTTCCGCCAGGCAGCAGTGTGGGGAGAGGACGGCCTCCTGAGCATGGTCTACACTCGCTGTCTGCACATCTGTAGTGGGTTGAGTGTGCCCCTCATTCACGGTCACCCTCAGCCTCAGAGGGCTGCCTTATTTAGAAATAGAGTCTTTGCAGGTGTGCTTAGGTCGGATGAGGTCACACTGGGCTAGGGTGGGCCCTAAATCCAATGGGGTGTCCCTCTAGGCAGAGGGGAGGGCACAGAGAGACACACGCAGGAGATGCCACATGCAGACAGCCGCAGAGACTGCGGAGGCCTCTCCAGGCTGGGGGAGGCCGAGGGTTGCTGGCAGCCCCAGCAGCCTGGGCAGAGGCGGGGTTGGACCCTGCTGCCACCTTGATTTTGGAATGTGGCCTCCTGGACTGCAGAGAACACACGCCTGGTGTTTTAAGCCACCCCGTTTGTGGCGATTTGTTGCAGCAGCCCCAGGAAACGAACGCGCCGGCCTCCCTGTTCCTCTCCTAAAGCAGCCCCCTCTGGCGCCGCCCACCCAAACCACTCCTGTCGCAGTCACTAGTGACCTCCTTGTCGCAAAAGCTGAAGGACAATTCTCCGCTGCTGACATACCTGACCGGCACCTCTCTGCCCTCCTTGAAGTTCCTTCTTCACCTGGCTCCCAGGACACCAATCTCTTGGGTCCCCCCCACCCGGGACCCCCACCACACAGCGGAGCCCCTCTGCCTCCTCCTTGGCCTCCTGACCTCTAGGCAGGCTCGGCCTCCGCCCTCCTCTCCCCGCTCTCTGCCCCTCACTCTCTCGGTGACTTTATCCAGGTCACGGTTCTAAAACCATCCACACGTGGACCACTCCCCACTGACCACTACCCTGGACTCCGGGCCTGCAGCTTCTCCTGGATGTGTCGAGAAAGCATCGCAAGTTTAACCTCCGCCCTTCAACCTGCTCCTCCCTCGCGCTTCCCCATCGTGGTGGGCAGCGGCCCCATCCTTCCACCTGCGCAGGCCGGGCACCTGGAATCTCCTGGGCTCACCTGGACGCTTCCCTCTCCCGTCTCACATTCAATCCGCTGATGCGCCCTTCCAGGGAGCCCCAGGACTGGCCGCCTCTCACCACCTCAAGGCTTCCTCCCTGGCCCGAGCCCGTGCCACCTATCACCGGGACAACTGCCATGGCTCCTCGGCCTCCCAGTGGCCACTCTTTTCCCTACTGTCTGTCCGTTTCTGCGGAGCAGCCAGCGTGGTCCTTCTTAGGACACAAAACGCCCCTCAATGAAGGCCCTGAGGTGTCCGTCTAAGCAGGCTGAGGCCAGTGGCTCTGACACATGGCACCCTGCAGCGGGCCCAGGATAATGCATCACCCCCACATGTTCTGCTCGGCAAGAACTGACCAAAGAACTGACCACATCTATGTATTTTCCAATCAGGATCCTCCAAAGTCAATTGACCGCATGCAGCAGGGCCCACCACATCTACCAGCCGGGGAGGCCAAGAAGCCAGGGGCTGCACATGGCCTGGCAGCGTGGTTCTGGCCGGGGCAGGCCCTCGTCATGGACCAAGAGTGCCATGAGCTGATGCTCCGAGTCTCTGGCCATATTCCAGGGCAGATTCGGTTCCTAACAACCTGTCCCCGTTCTCATGACCCCTCTCACACAACGCCTGTAAAAATTTCCAAACAATTACAATTACGCAAGCATCCAGCTTCCCACCTGCTGCAGAGCTGAGCAGGGCATCATCCACTCACAAGACACGTGTCTGCACCTCTAGGATGGTTCTAGCAGAACCCTCTGTTCGGGCTATGCCCTGACGTGCCAGGGGTGAGCAGGCCCCGGTGCTCCCCTGGCCGCTCTGGGGTCTGTGTTCTGCACTGGAGTTGGGACATGCCAACAGCAAAGCCATGTGGACTCACAGAGCTCACGGGAGTGTTAGCCGGCCTGTTTCCGGAGGGGATGGGGCTGGACACTCTCGTGGTGGACACCAGTCTTGGTGGCCAAGCAACAACAGCAGGCTCAGCAATCCTGGCATCTGTCTGTCTGCACAGAACAGACAGTAACCGCCCTGGGTCCATGACCACCCTCTGCCAGGAGGCAGGCAGGGCTGAGGGCCAGGGTTCCCCAAGATCCTAGGTCCTGGGGGACAGGGGCCCAGGGCTCCCCATCCCTACCCATCCCTGCTGGAGGCAAATTCGATGTGGATTTAGTGCCACTCAGGCTATCATCTGGAGAGATGGACTCACAGAACTCGTTCTGCAGGTTCCTAGCCCAGGGCTGAGGTTACTTCCTCAGGGAGGTTGCCTGCTGGATGCACCCTGGCCACCCCTGCCAGGAGTCCCATGGCCTCAGGGTGCTACGCTGCACAGTTGAGGAGGAAGCAGCTCAGGGAGCCTGCACCAGACCCCCGGCCCCTCCCCGCCCCGGCCCCTGTGCAGCTGCCAGCTCCCTGTCATTACCCAGTCAAAGCCAGAGCAGGGGTCTGGGAGAAGGAGGGGCGTGGAGGCTTCCAAAGAGAAATGCTTAAGCATTTTCTCCAGTATCTTTTGAAGGCTGAAGTGGGGAGGATGAAGAGGAGGGAGAGGAGGTGGGGGAGGGGGAGGGGGAGGGGAGAAGGTAGAGGAGGAGGCAGAGCATGGGGGTGGACAGTGCTGCTGCGCCAGGACCTCCTGCTACCCCAGGCTCCCAGCCTCCCATGCCAGCACAGTGCCACCGCATATGGCCTGAGAAAGGCCACTCTCCTTTCCAAAGGGACAGGCGGAAATAGCTGCTGACTCAGCCTGTTTCTAATCCACATGTTCTTCCCAGTCTCCTGGCAATGTGACTGGACAGCCCCTCCCCAAACAATGTCCCACGGGAGCCCACTCAGAAGCCTCTGGCAGCAGGAGAGAAAGATCTTAAGCCTGTCTGATGAGCGAGAGGTCACTGGCTTTCATTTATCGGAGAGGCCCCGCTATCCCCAAGGCTGCAAACTCCAGCTCAACAACAGGCTGGCTCCTGGCTAGACTTGCAGATCACACCTGGAGACAGGTTAACCTGAGACAAAGACCACCCATCCATTCATTCATCTTTTCATCCACTCATCCATCCATCCATTCATTCACTTATTCATCCATCTATCTATTCATCCACTCATCCATCCATCCATCCATCCAAACACTCATCCATCCACCTACACATTCATCCTCCACCGTCCACCCACTCGTGAGGCACTGCCGGGTACTCTAGCAGACTCTGGCTAGAATACCTCACTTAACCAGACCTAGGTAAACTTGCCTCTGAGGGTCTGAATACACTAGGGTATCTACTTAAAGATACTTGAATTCCAACGACCGTAGAAACTTCTGGCCCAGGCCCACCCCGGTCCACAGGAGCATGGGGAGGGCACCACCTCGGACAGCCCAGGGGACACTTACGATCGAGTCCGTTCAAGTAGCGCATGCGGATCTCACAGTGGCCCCAGACGGCACTCACTACGGGATACAGTTTTTTGCCCTTGAGTCCCCGAAAAGCCACTCCCATGTACTGTCCATCCACAATGAAGCTCAGGGTCCCGTCGTCCATGTCCAGGGCCACCAGGAAGGAGTCAGGGACAATGAACGTCTCGTCCGGCTCCAGAAAGGCCGGATACGTTTTGCTTGGCTGGTTCTTGCCATCGTGGTAGAGCCGGTTGCGCCCCAAGTCCCAGCCCCAGGACTCATGGTTGTTCCCCACGAGGGTCGTGTACCCCACAGAGTGCAGGGGGGCGTCCGCCGTCGCCACTCCCACCACAGCGTGTGTGCCCCGCTGCCTCATGGCCCACGTGATCTGCCACACGTGCAGCCCTCGCGTGTACCCAACTTTGCCCCTGATTGCGTCTGTGCTCTGGGCCACGGGATGCCGGTGAAAGATCAGCTTGTCGTCCTCCTTCACAAAGACGTTGAGCGAGCGGTCGTTGTTGTTCCACGAGTGCAGCAGCTGCACGTCATAGGACACGGGGGGCATGTCCAGCAGCAGGTCCAGCCGCGTGGGTTTGCAGTAATCCAGGCCCTGGAGCTCCTGCTTCAGCGGCCGGTACGCGGGGTCTCTCATGTCCACGGTCTTGATCCCTCCGGTGACCTTCTGACCCATGTTCGCCTTGGTTTCAGCTCCTCACTGACCCCCCAGGCAAACTCATCAATCTCGGGGCCGCGTCTCCAGTTTTCTAACCAGGGCCAGACGGAATTCCTAAGGAGGGTTGCTAGGAGACCTCCGCGAGTTGTGGAGCGTTCAGGGTTGCCTAATGGATGGAAAGAAAAACAGAGGCCGTGAGCGGGCTGTAGGACGAAGCGGGAAAGTTAACCGGGAGGGCAAGGCTGGCCACGCCACACGTCCCCCAGCCTGCATCGAGCTCCGCCACTCCGGATCCGGGCAGGCTGGAGCCTCGGCACGGAAAGAAACTCTCTCTGTCCTCTTGGCTACGCTGTCACAGGAGAAAGGGGCTGTCTGTCCACCCAGTGGTCTGCGTGGAGGGGTGGGTTCGGGGGCCAGGCGTCACTCTCACCTGCAGTCGGAGACTGGCAGCTGACGCCCACCAAATATCTCACTGGGGCTTCACAGGGCAGAAGGCCACGATTCCACCGAATCTGGAATCAGCCACAGCACAGTGGGCATTTTCGTGGTCAAAACAGAGGGAGGCGGACTGCTCTGGCCTCGCAGTCCAGAGGGGAGGTGGAGCCCCAAGTAGCAGCAGAGGTTGTTAAAGACACAAATCCCAGCTCCCCCCTTTCTGGTGTGAGACAGGCTCCCTCATCTCGGAGGCACCGTCCTCCTTCAGAGACAGGCTAGGACTCCTTGTGTCCAGTACACAGTATATAAAGCCAGTACAGAGTGGGGACAGGGCAGGGTGGGCAGGTAAAGGTGCCTGCAGCATCGTGGGTGACTCTCTCACAAGGGCACTGCAGGGCCTAGCAGGGGATGTGGGCCACCCACCTGGCCACTTCTGGGCCCTCCTGCCATCTGAGTCACCTCCTGGGTGGCCAATCACTGTGGTGACCCCAGGGCCGCTCTGACTCATCTGCCATGCACCCTGTGTCCAGGCTATGGTTAAAGATGACACTTCCTTCTCCTCAGCTTCCTGTTGTCCACGCCTCGCCACCTCCTTGCTGTGCAAGGACACCAAAGCTATCCAGCTGCCCTCCTCCTCCTGTCTATTTTAAAACGTGGCTACACAGATCCGCCCTTCCTGCAGGTCCCCCAGGCGCTTCCCCTGCCCCCTGCCCTGGGGCTGCATCCTGGGGGCACCCTCAGGCCTCTTCCTGGGGATCCCAAGTTCACACACTGCACCGGTGGCTTGGGCCACTAAGATGCACCCTTAGCTCTCCCGAGCTTCTGTGCTCATCTGTGAGATGGGAGCCACCTGTGCGTCACAGGCTTACTTAATACTCAGTGAAGACAAAGTTCCAGAGAGGGTCTGGTGTGACTGGCAGTTTTACTTTTGTTTCTGTTTTCTAGACTGTGCTCCATTCACTGGACAAAGACCTCCATCCTGGTCACCACGTCTGGCCCTGCAGACAGATGCCGTATTTGGGCCAAGACCCAAGTGTTCGGAAGTCTGGGCTAGAGCAGATCAAGTTCAAGGTCTTTTCTAAAGCAGTGGTCAGCAAACTTGTTCCCTAAAGGGCCACATAGTAACTATTTACGACTTTCCAGAATGTACATGAATGAATGGGCATGGGTACGTTTCAATAAAACTTTATTTACAAAAACAGACAGTGGGCCAAATTTGGCCCAAGGGCCATAGTTTGCTGAGCCCTGTTCTAAACCCATGCAAAGCTGCTAACATTCATCACCAAAATACCTGGTGGTGGTGCTCAGGATGGGTGAGGGGTGCACCCCACAGGGGCTGAGTGACAGGTGCTGGTGGGCCTGAGCAGCTCCTATTAACACTGGGCCAAGACAGACACCACTGGGCCAGGGGATCCAGCTGTGAGTACCAAACTTCACGCAGGAGGTGGGAGAAAAGGAGACACCATGGTCCTGGGGCCACCCTGTTTCCTGCTGTTCTGAGAAGCAAATGCCCAGGCCTTGTGGGGTCCAGAGGTGCCACAGGAGCAGCAAGTCCTGGGACTGCCAAGCAAGTGGTTGTTGAGTCTCCAAGAGACGGGAGGATTCAGCCTTCGTCCCCACCCAGGAGGAGCAAAGCCACCAAGGGTGTGAAGGGTGTGGCCGTGTAGTGGCCTGTAAGGTTGGAACTGGACAGCAGAGGACAGAGGTGACCCTGGGCTGCTGCCAACACCCATCAGTCACACGCAGGCATCCTCCCTGCAGACACATGCACACACACCCATGCACACAAACGCTTGGAGCGATGGCAGCAGCCGAGGCTAATGAGCAGGACAGGGGCGTGACAGTCTAGGCAGTGTCCTGGCCAGCGGCACCTGCTCTTCCTTCCCTTATTGGAAGTTTTCATTCCTAGAAAGCACGTTCTCGCATCAGCCACCGGGTCCCCCTAGACCGCATCTGCCTGTTCCTCCTCATGGCTCTCAAACCACCCCCAAGACAGACACGTTCCTGGTTTGTACTCTTGCCCCTGGGATGTGTGTGTGGTGGGTATGCATGTGTGGATGTGGCTGTGTGTTTATGTGTGTACGGTGTTTATGCGTATGTGTGTGAGTGTATGTGTCATGAGTATGCATGTGTGTGGTGAGTATGTGTATGTGTGTGCGGTATGAATGTGTATTTGTGGGGGTGTATTTGTGCATGTATGTATGTGTGTATGTGTGTGTGTGGTGTGTATGTGTATATGTGTGTAGTGTAGATATGGATGTGTATTGGAGGGGTGTGTGTGTGGTGTG
>CM052444.1:102307482-102330532 GCA_028533085.1 Varecia variegata | reverse complement strand
GCCAGGCTGCAAAGTGTCACCTTCCATGCTCGGGAATGTAGACTTTGCCTTTAGGTGGGAGGAGCCAGCAAAGGTTTCTAAGGAGGCAGCGGTCTTATTTCAGAAAGTGGTGGGGACTGTGGGTCTGTGAGCAGGTCTCTCCTGTGTTCCCAGTATCCTGCAACACCGTGCCCGGCACACAGTCGGTGCTCTATAAGTGCTTGTTGAAGGAGCAGACTCTCCTGCGACATCCTCTCGAAGACCGTCCATGGGATGACACAGTCACTAAGGTCCCTGAGCAGGGCGGGCCTTCCTCAGGGGCCGAGCCCAGCACAGATCCAGGCAGACTTGCTCAGGGCTGGACAGACCCTGCGGGCTCCATCTCTCTCCAGCGGGGTCCAGTCCCACCCCAGCCGCTGCAGCAAGTCCAAGGCCTCCCCAGGGCTTCCTTACCTGACTGCCGCCTGCCCCGGAGCCCAGCCCTGCCCTGTCCCCGGGTCGGATCCTGTGCCTGTGGCTTTATATCCATGCTGCATCAACCCAAGTTGGGGAGCAAGGGTGTCTCCTCTTTCCTTCTATTTGAAAACCAAGCAATGATGACAACAAAAGGCGTTTCTGTGTATAGCCGCCTTTGCTGAAGGTTGCAGAGACCAGATGGAGGGCAGTTACTAATGCAAACAATTTAAAATGGAATCTTAGCCTGTTCTCTGTTCTCAAACCTCCTCAAGCCCTCAAGCTGTCCCTGCCACTCCATTCTGCCCTCCCAGGGTTTGCTCTCTGTGTCTCCCCTTCCTTCCCTCTCTTCTCAACTGCCTGTTCCTTTGTTATGCAGAACAATCGAAGGGGTTCTGTGGTTGGGTTTGGTTTTTGGTCTCCTTTTCCCCTACCTCTGAGGGCCTCCTCTCACCCCTTAGCGGGTATTTTTCTAAACAAAGACATTTTGTCCTCTGAGAGAACCCTGGTCCAGCAGGTAAGAAGGCCGTTTCCCCAGCCCACAGCATTCTCGAGCCGCGGGTGCAGTTTGTCCCAGGACTGAGCTCAGTACCATCAGGGACAAGAAAAACACACACTATCAAGGGGGCCCACACTGGGGAGAAAAGACCTAACCTAGGAAAGGCCACTTAGAATTTTATCACTCATTGGCCAGGCGCAGTGACTCACACCTGTAATCCTAGCACTCTGGAGGCTGAGGCGGGAGGATTGCTTGAGGCCAGGAGTTCGAGACCAGCCTGAGCAAGAGTGAGACCCCGTCTCTACTAAAAATAGAAAAATTAGCTGGGCATGGTTGTACACAGGAAGCTAAGACAGGAGGATCACTTGAGGTTGCAATGAGCTATGATGATACCACTGCACTCCAGCCTGGGCGACTGAGTGAGTGGACAGACCCTCGTGCCCTCTGGCCACGTCTGGTTCCTTGATGTTCCCAGGATGCATCAGGCAGGCTGCAAAGCCTCCACTCCTGTCCCTGTTCCCTCTGCCCTTCTCATCAGGACTCTCCTGCCTGTCCTTCAATGCCAGGTGAGTGGCCACTGGTCTGAGGGCTCACCCTGGCCACTTGCGCTGTCCCCAAAAGAAAAAAAAAAAAAACAAGAATTAGTCACTTGCTAAGCTGGGTGTTTACAACTATATGTATGAACAAAGACAAAGAAAGACTGTCTGTGGCGCCTAGGAGAGGAGCTGTTCCGAACGACCTCATAAGGGAAGAATTAACACCCCCAGGCAGCTCGTGGGGTTCAGAGGAGGAGACAGGGAGGTAGGACGGGAAAGCTCTGCTGCTAAGCTTTGAGGAGGGGGAGGAGGACGAGGGGCAATGACAAAATGAGAACAATGGAGAAAGAGCTGTTTGAGGGAAGGAGAAAATAAATAGCACTTTAAATGCATGGAGTGGAGGAGACAGAGACCAAGCTGTCACCCAGGGCTGCGAATCTCTGCCAGCTGAATGTGGGGAGCCCAGCAGAGCCAAGGCCAGGGCGGCAGAGGGAGCTCTGGACGGGCAGGGCTGGGCCATATAGGCAGATGACAGTGTTTCCACCTGCAGAGACCCCGTCCTCGCCCTGAGTTGGTGTCAGGTTCTCAGTGGACCTTGTCTTTCTGCAGGGACCAGGCACTTGCTGGACAGTCCCCGTGTGCTCCTGACCCTTAGGTGTTTGGTGGTTGAAATTCTCACTTTCTTCTTGGCATGACTCGAAGGCTTTCCAGGTAATCCAGGTCCCCACCCCACACTTGGTAGATTTTTTGTCACTTAGCCAAATGGCTCAGTCAGGGGTTAGTAGAAGAGGCCAGGGGACAGAGAACTGGATGCCACTGGGCTCAGCCACTCTGAGCAGCCACCTACACACACTCCAAAGGCGATAAGGCAGTTTGGTGGCACCATGGAGAGATGTGCTAGAACAAGCACGCAGAGACGTGGAAAGGTTACTATGCAAGTGTCCTTGCGCAAAAGCAATGCCACGTGCCACCAGAGGTTGGCACAGCCCAGAGGTGGAGGACAGTGGGTGAGTGGGAGAGAAGCCTGGAGGACACGCCAGGTCTGAGGACACATTCGAGGACGTGCAGCAAAATGGGAAGAAACAGGACAAAGGTGGCTGGTTTGGTTTTCATAACTCTTAACATAGTCCAGTTGAAGGCCACTCATTGGTGGTTTGTTCTGAAATTAAGTCATTCCATGGGAAGAGCTAAGCTGTCCTTTCTTCTACAACTGATCAGAAAAGCTCATGGATGTTGTCCTTAAAGTTCTTAATTTGGCAAAATGAGAAGAAGGAAACCTTAAGTGGGTCCCTCCAATTAAAAAGGGGAAAAAATGACTGGACGTGGGAAGGCCCGGATTTCAGGGTCACACAGGGCTCGGTGTGACCTGCTGCTCTGCAGGGCGGGCTCCAGGAGGCTGTGCTGGGAGTGTGTGTTTTCTGTCTTCTCGCTGAGCGTGAGCCTCAGCCTCGTTTTCTCCTGGCCTCCGACTCCTTGTCTCCCCCCACCCCGCTCTCACCGCCACGTGAAATCTCTGTGATGAAACGTCCAAGGGCAAAAACTTGCTAAAACCAGGGCAAGGGACGTGGTGTGCACGGAGGCCAGTGCCGTTTGGGGCAGTGGTGGCCAGACACAGGTCCCCAGAGGACAAAGGGCCAAGCTGAGCCTTGGAGACCCCCCGTGAAACAAGGGCTGCTTTTGAGATCTACACGTGAGGCCTCCCGGGCGCCCTCCCTGCCGTCCCGGCTCCCTGGAGCGTGTGGGTGGGCGAGCCAGGGCGGAAGCCCTGCACCGTCGCCTCGGGGAGCGCAGTGAGGCCAGGCCCCTGTCACTGCGGCATCATCCGCAGGTGCAGGAGGTTCAGCAAGACTGGTCACCTTCAGGAAACGTGGAGATGACACAGACCCAAGAGCCAAGAACGTGGACTGCTCCGGGGCCCGGCGTCTGCAGCCTGAGTGTGAACTCGGCACCTGCAGGCAGAATCTGGGGGAAGAGCCCACCCCGATTTTCATCCCGTGACGTTAATACACGTGCACTGGCACATCCACATGCACAGCACACAAACATGCGCACGCTCATCCGCACCTACTGTTTTGTGGCACAACCTCCCACCCCTTACTCCTGGTGAGGGAATCAGGACCCCTACCTTTCTGCCTCCCCTCTCCCTCTCACTGCCTCAGGACGCCTGGGCTGGGCTCCCCAAGGCGTATTATGACAGCTACGACCATGGAAACGCTGGCCCCGGACAACCCTCTCCCGGGCACGGCGTGCAAGAGACTTGTACCCCAATGTTTGTCTGGTTGAGAACGTCTGTCATGGTCTCCTTCGTAGAGACTAACAGCTCTGTTTCCAGAAAGGAAAATGTCTTCATGCAGTTTCTGGGAACAGTAGCTGCACCCATGATTAAAAGGGCCTGTTTGACCTTTGTTAGAGAAAGGGAGACGGTCACCGGCTCCGTTTTTTCAGGTTCAGGTTCATTTCTGAGGAGCTTCTTTGCCACTACAGATTCCAGGTGGGACCAGTGCTGTACTTGCAAAAGGGGAGAATTATTTTTGAGTCCCAAAGTGGAATGGAAACAAGGAGGAAACTCAGTTTGTGGTCTGTTGTTGCTATTAATAAATGCAAAAATTGATTATTTTATGGAAGGAGAGACATCGTCAGGTCAGCTGTTTTTCCCTCATAAAATCATTCAGCTACCGGATGGGGAACCAGTGCCTATAGGTCGTGTGCACAGTGGTGTGTTTGTGAGGATCTTTGCTGGAGGTGACAGCCCCTTTCCTGAGCCTCTGATGTTTGGAAGTGCGGCCAGGCTGGCGATAAAGGAGGAGTGTGGCGCCCTCTGGCGAGGGTGGGCCGAGTCCCTCCCGTGCGCCCAGCGTGGGCGTCCCTCCGTGGTGGACTCTGGGTGCCGGACATCTTCCCACCTCTGTGCACAACCCAAGGTTCAGAGCTTTGCACGATCCTTGATGGCGGCCCCTCAGAGGCCACACCTTCAGGCAACGTGGAGCTGATGTGCTTGAATGTTGGGAGACCTAATTTAGATCCTGGCCAAGTTAGGAGGAAGGTGTTTATCCCAGCGGGAGATGCACGAGAGGGGCTGAACTCAATGGAAAGCCAGACAGCCGGCAGGGCTTAGGCCTCCTCCTCCCAGAAGATGCCCACAGGCCCCGGGAACGAAGCCACAATGCCCATCCCACCCAGTCTTTGCTGCCTCTGGGTCTTCCCTCTGGGCAAAGACTGAGCAGACATCAGGAAGCCTCCAAGTTGAACCAAGCATCTCTCTACATCTGGAATAAAAGCGCTTGTCAAACACGATTATAGGAAGTCCCAGAGAAGATTAAAAACAAATTCTAAATGCTTGGGAAAGGGCATGGCCTCGGAACAGCCCGACACCAGAACTTTTCTTCTGGGTCCAGTGGAAACGTTTGTGTAAGACCAGAGAAGATAGACTCTGTCCTTTGCAGGCCCCACTCCCTAGAGGGAGTTATCGGGAGTTCTAGGCGTGGCCCCATGCGTCTCGAAGCTATCCGGGCTTGGGTTCACGGCCTGATGTTTCCAGGCCCCAGACTGAGATCCCTGAGCTCCGGGGCTGGATGCTTTGGTTCCCATAAATAACATCTGTCACCGCAGAGCATCCATAAGGGGCATCTGGACAAGAGCGGGGGGCCATGGGGGGATCCAGCAGGAATGCCTCTCCCTGCCACACATGTGACTTGGGTGCTGGGCTCCTTCCAAGCATTCTGAAATTCCTTGGAGGGATCAGCTACAGCCTCTGTGGGAATTAGGCAAGAAGGACCTCACGTGCCGGGACACTCACACCCGGAGGAGGCTGACACTCCCATCCCCTGCAGAGGGTTTGCGGGTCCCTGAGGCAGGTCCTCGGAGGGCCCAGTGGGGACCCTGGGAAGGAAATTCAGAGGATTCCATCATGACTCATCGATCCCACTAGAGAAGATCTGCAGGTTGCATTTACTTTCTGGCCTCAACACACCAAATTTCAGAGAGATTTTTTTTTTTCTTGAAATACAACAACAGCAATGATCAAACTTGAAAACATCCTGTACTTTCAGTGGAGCTGGAAAATAAATAAGAATTTTCTTAGACTCAGAGTGTTGGTAGGGGTGTGGGGAGCGGGGGGCTTTCTCCAAGTAGGGACATGGGGGGACCACACTGAAGTTCTGCCCCCAGTGCCTTTCCTGCACCGACAGCCCAGTTCTTCATCTTCCAAATGCCCGCAGCTCTCACCCCTGTCCAATTCTTTTTAGTCTTGCTTTTGTGGCATACAATTTTTTATTGAGAAATAATTCACATACCATACAATTCTGTAAAGCATACAGTACTTTAGTGTATTCACAGAGCTGTGCGGCCATCGTGACAGTCCCTTTTAGAATATGTTCACCACCACCCCCAAAAAACACCCAGCGACCTTCAGCCACCCCCACCCCCGGCTCCCCAGCCCTCGGCAACCACTAACATACTTTCTGTCTCTATGAACTGGCCTATTCTGGACACTTTACACAAATGGAGTCACCTAAAACACTGTCTTTTGTGTCTGGCTTCTTTCAGGTAACAGCGTTCTCCAGGTCCATCCACACTGTCGTGTGTTAGCACTTCTTTCCTTTCCATGGCTCAATAATTTTCCACTGTATGAATATATTCCATTTTATTTATATGCTCACCAATTGATGGACATTTGGGTTGTTTCCACTTTCTGGCTATTATGAGTAATGCTGCTATGAACATTTGTGTACATGGTTTTTTTTAGTTTATTTCTTTTCCCATCATTTTTATGACAACAGAAATGATTTTGTTTAAACATATGCTTCTGATTCTCTTGGGTCTATACCTAGGAGTGGAATTGCTGGATTATGTGGTAACTCTATATTTAACCTTTTGAGAAACCATCAGACTATTTTCCACTTCTGTTCACTTTTCAGGAGTCCTAAGAATTGATCGGTCACATTTGACAAACAATAACAGTATTAATTGGATCTTTCCAGAATGAGTCTGAACAAGTACAAGAGTTAAATTTCAATCATAACTGGGAGAGTTGGTTAACCAACTGCTTTGGTTAGATGATGGTGACATTAGGTCATTAGGTCATTAAATATGAAATGTCCAATTTCTAATCAAAAGTTTAGTTTATTATATCTCAAACAAGAAGCAGTACAATTAATCAAAGCATGCGCCTAACCTATTGACACAGTTTTGCCATCTTAACAGTAGCTTGCTTATGCCAACAGCAAAGAAGCCTGGAGCGCGAGTGGTGATAAAATCTCCAGAGGCATTTTCTACAATTTGTTGAGAATTGAGTGTTTTTCCTTGCAAGAAGTGGTCCAAAGCCTGGAAGCAGTGGTAGTCAGTTGGTGCAAGGTCTGGTGAATACAGTGGATGGCACAGAGTTTCCAAGTCCAGCTCTGAGTTTGAGCAGCATTGTTTTGGGGGACATGTGGTCTTTCAAGAAGATTGACCTGTCTCTGTTGACCAATCTCGGCTGCTTAATCACAGGCATCCTCATCATTTCATCCACCTGGTTGCAGTAACCATCGCTGTAATCGATTGACCCGGTTTCATGAAGCTGTAATATATAATACTGGCGCTGGACCACCAAACAGACACCAGTAGCTTTCTTTGATGTATATTTGGTTTTGGACTGTGTTTCAGCACTTCATCTTTACCCAGTCATTGTGCTGAATGCTTGTGATTGTCAAAAAAATCCTATTTTTACCACACGAAGCAATATGGTATAGAAATGGTTCACTTTTATGTCATGACAGCAAAGAAAGGCAAGCTTCGAGACGACTTTTCTTTTGACGTTTGTTTAATTTATGTAGTACCCATCTATCCAGCTTCTTTACCTTGTCAATTTGTTTTTACATGGTCTAACATTGTTGGAATAGAATAAAAACATCAAACCTTGTTTTTAATTTATGCGTAGGTTGAGATGAACTCACTCCACTACGGTTTTATCATTATCCACCTTGGTCTCAGGTCATCCACGTGGCTCATTTTTAAGATTAAAATTACCAGAATGGAACTTTTTAAACCATCGACGTGCTGTGTGTTCACTAGCCACAACCTTTCCACACACTTTGTTGATATTTGAGCTGTCTGTGTTGTATTGGTTTTACGACAGAACTCATATTTCAAAATAATACAAATTTTTGACTTACCCGTGGTTGTACAAAAATTTTTCTAAAAAATTTAAAAGATAATCATAAGTCAAAAGGTGCATTTGAAAGAATGAGGATGGGCCGGGTGCGGTGGCTCACGCCTGTAATCCTAGCACTCTGGGAGGCCGAGGTGGGTGGATTGTTTGAGCTCAGGAGTTTGAGACAGAGTGAGCAAGAGCAAGACCCTGTCTCTACTATAAATAGAAAGAAATTAGCCAAAACAACTAAAAATAGAAAAAGTTAGCCGGGCACGGTGGCGCATGCCTGTAGTCCCAGCTACCTGGGAGGCTGAGGCAGAAGGATCGCTTGAGCCCAGGAGAGTTTGAGGTTGCTGTGAGCTAGGCTGACGCCACAGCACTCACTCTAGCCCAGGCAACAGAGCGAGACTCTGCCTCAAAAAAAAAAAAGAAAAAAGAAAAAAGAAAAGAAAAAGAAAGAATGAGGATGTACCTTTACAATAAAAATAAAACAAGATGTGTCAAAGTGAAATGTCACAGATATTCACTGTCAAACTTAGTACTTAAGGAAATCGGACATTTCATACTTAATAACCTAAATAAAAAATTTTAAAATCCCATTTTGTTTAACTTTAGTTGAGCAGTCTTCCAATTCAAATTAGCACATTATCACTGCCTCCCTCAGGAAGAAGGAGCAGTGAAACTGTTTGACTTTCCGTGGCAGTTAGACACACCGTCCTCCGGCGTCACTCACCCATCCGCAAGCGTTTATCCAGGGCCAGCTGCCTGTCAGGCTTGGGGCTAGGGACGTGGGGTCCACAGGTGAACAGACAGTCCCTGCCTTCATGCGGCTGACGTTCTAGAATGGAGAGAGTCAAAGGAAACAGACGTATGGCTTTGGAAGGAACGAGGAGGGCTGAGAGAGAACAGCCAGGGCGGGGCGCTGCCCCAGGTGGGACGATCAGGAACCCCTCTGCGGAGGGCATCCGTTTTCTCTCGCTGTCGTAACAAATCACTTCAAGCTGAGCAGTTTCAACGAACACGCACTTAGGCGCTCACGTTCGTTAGGTCAGAAGTCTGGGTGGGCTCAACTGGGTTCCGTGCTCAGGGTCTCACGCGGCCAAAATCAGGGTGTTGGCCAGGCCGGGCGCGTATCTGGAGACTGAGAAAGAATCCACCCCCAAGCTCGTTCCAGGTGTTCACGGCATCCAGCTTCTTGCAGTTGGAGGACTGAGGTCCCTGCCTTCTGCCGGCTGTCACCTGGGGTTGCCCTCACTCCGGACTACTCTGTTCCTCTGTCTTCCAAGCAGCAATGGCACCTCGAGTCCCTCTCCCGCTTTGAATCCCTCCACTCCAGCTTTTTCTTCTGCCACCAGCCAGAGACAGCTCTCTGTGGTTAGCTCAGGCCCACCGGATAATCACCGTCTTCCTGTCTTAAGGTCAACCGTGTCACTTAGCCTAACTCAAGCCAGGAGTGCTCTCTCATCAGAGTCACAGGTTCCAGGAATTAGGCCATAAAATGGGGGGCAAGAGGGATTTTTAGAATCCTGCCAAGCACAAGAGGGGACCCCAAAACATAGAGCATGAGGAGGCGTTGATGTGGCCTGGGGGAGGAGGAGCCCCTTAGAGGGGGCAGCATCCTCTGTGGGCAAGGAAGACACGGGGTCTGTTCGAGGGACAGAAAGGCCCTGGGACTGCAAGAGAGCAAGTGATGGGCAGGGTGGCCCGATGGGGGAGCAGGTGGATGAGACCCCCTCACCTCTTCACCCATCAGGATCCTCAGAGAGCTGTGGACAGGCCAGAGCTGAAGGGTATCAGGCCCAGGACACTTGGAGGAAACTGTTTCTGAAATCCTGCCTTTTTTTTCCCTCAATATCATGATTCAGATATAATATGTAGTTGACATGCAATAAACAGCACACACTTAACGTGTACAGTTGACAACTTTGAAATATGTGAGCCCCTGAAATCCTGCCTTTTTTTTCCCTCAATATCATGATTCAGATATAATATGTAGTTGACATGCAATAAACAGCACACACTTAACGTGTACAGTTGACAACTTTGAAATATGTGAGCACCTGTGAAAACATTTCCACAATCAAGATAACAGACATACCCAGCACTGCCAAGTCTCCTGGGGCCCCTTTGTCACCCCTGCCTCCCACTCTTCTGCTCCCCTCCCTGGCAGCCAGGATATGCTGCCTGTCACTGTGGAGTAGTTTGCATGTTCCAGAGCTTATATAAGTGCATTTACACAGCATTGTCATGGGCTGAACTGTATCCCCTGAAATTCATGTGTTGAAGCCCTAACCACAGAACTCTCGGCATGGGGCTGTGTTTAGAGATACGGTCTGTAAAGAGGTGATTAAGTTAAAATGCCCCATCATAGTGGGCCCGAATCCAGTATGAGTGTTGTCCTCATGAAAACAGGAGACTAGGACACAGACACACACAGACGGACGACCACGTGAAGACCCATTTACACGCTAAAGAGAGGAAGGGGCCTCAGAAGAAACCAGACCTGCCGACACTTTGATCCCAAACTTCCAGCCTCCAGACAGGTGAGAAAAAATAAATGTGTTGCTGTTTAAGCTGCCCAGTCTGTGGTACTTTCTCATGGCAGCACTAGCAAACCAATACAAGTGCATACTTTTTTTTATCTGAATTCTTTCATTCATATAATTATTTTGAGATTCATCTGTATTGTCGTGTCTATTCGTAACTCATTCCTTTTCATTACTGAGTGATAGCGCAGTGTGTAAGTATACAAGATTTGTTTATCCATTCACCTGCTGGTGGGCATTCGGGCTGTCTCCAGTTTTTGCTTATTATAAATAATACTGCTATGACATTTGTGTACAAGTCTTTGTGTAAACATGCATTTCCTTTTCTTTTAGGTAAATACGTAGGAGTAGAATGGCTAGGTCATATGGCAAGTGTATGTTTAACTTTTTTAAAAACTGCTGAACTGTTTTCAGAATGGTCACACTATTTACATTCCCACTGGCAGAGTTATGAGAGTTCCGGTTCCCCCACATCCTCCCCAGCACTTGCTGTGGTCAGTCTTTCCAGTTTTAGCCATTCTAATAGGTACATAGCAGAATCTCATTGTAGCTTTAATTTGCATTCCCCCAATGACTAATGATTTTAGCATTTTCTCATATGCTTATCTGCCATCCCATAAGCAAAATATAGCCTTATTAAACAAAATAAGCCTTTGTTCAAATATTTTGCCCATTTTTAAAATGAATTGTTTTCTTATTAATAACTTTTAAGAGTTGCTTATACATTTTGAATGCAAGTCTTTTATTAGTTATATGATTTATAATTATTTTCTACCAATCTGTGGCTTGTCTTGTCAGTCTCTTAACCTATCTTTCAAAAAAAAAGGTTTTTAATTTTGATTAAGTCCAATTTGTCAATTTGCTCTCTCATGGATTATGCTTTTGGTGCCATATCTACAAACTGTTTGCCTAGCCCAAGGTTACAAGGCTTTTTCCTGTTTTCTTCTAGAAATTTTGTACTTTTAAGTCTTCCATTTAGGCTTATTTGGGGTTAATATTTTATATGGTACCAGGAATGGATCAAGGCTCATTTTTTTGCATATGGATATCTGTTGTTCCCGCACATTTGTTGCATTAACTCTCCCTTCCCACTGAATTGCCTTGTACCCTTGGCTGGAGATCTGTTGTCCATATTTGAGTGGTGTCTATTTCTGGGCTCTCTGTTCTGTCCCACTCGCCACTTGTCTGTCTTCACGTCGGCCCCACGCTGCCGTGATCACCACAGCTTCACGGTGAGTCTTGAATTCAGGGGTTGTGAGTCCTCCCCTCCTACTTAGCTCTTCTTCCTCAAAGTAGTTTTGGCTATTCTATGTCCTTTGTGTTTCCGTTTGAATTTTAGAATCAGTTTCTCAATTTATACCAAAAAAAAAAGCTTTCTGGAATTTTGATTAGCATTTAAAAACTTGAGATAGAATTTTACATAGCATAAAATTCACCACCTTAAAGTGTACAATGTGGTGGTTTTCAATATATTCACAAGGTTGTATAACCATCACCACTATCAAATTCCAGAACATTTTCATCACCCCACAGAGAAACCCCGTACCCATTAGCAGTCACTGTCCCACCCACCCCTCCTTCCTCCAGCCCCTGGCAACCACTAACCTGCTTTCTGTCTCTGTGGATTTGCCTATTCTGGACATTTCACGTAAGTGGAATCATCCACATGTGGCGTTTTGTGTCTGGCTTCTTTCACTCGACGTCGTGTTTTCAAGGCTCCTCCAGGCTGCAGCAGACATCTCAACAGTACAGAGTCCACGGCACCCAAATAAATCCAGAGATACAGCAACCCGGGACACTTTGCGGAAACTGCTTTTTTATTTGAATTAAGCCCCTAAAATCAGCTTTTAAACATATATATTTGCTTATTCTACCTCAAAGTACACCACGTGATTAACTTCCAGTTAACTGGGAGAATGGCTGGCTGGAGGCTGCATAATCATTGACCTTTAGAATGGACGGGAAACTTAGAGACGGCGCAGTCAAGAGGCTGCACGCTGGTTGCCCAGAGCCCAGCTTGGCAATCAGATGTGTTTGTGTGGCCCATGCAGGATGTCCGTAATATGTGAGCCAACATTTCCAAATTGGGGAGATTTCACAAAACATTGGCAATGGTGGGCTGGGTGAAGTGGAGAAGCCTCTTCTCCAGGTCCCCTTGGTGCCGGCCACCCACCTGAGGTCCCTGGGCCCTATTACCTGTCCCTTTTGCTGCCCTGTCCCCCAGTCCACCCCTTTTATAGATAAACCCTGGGGAGGTTACAGAACAAACCATGAATCCCAACGTGGGTCCTATGCTTTTCCCACTCTGTGGACATCCACTAGGGTGACCAACTCGTTCTGGTTTGCTTGGGACTTCTTGGGTTTTAGCAGAGAAAGTCCCATAGCCCTGGAACCCTCTCTGTCCCAGGCAAACCTGGATGGCTGGTCACACTACCTCTCTTCCTACCCTTCTACCCCACCACACAGAAAACATAAAACAAAACAAAATAAGATAAAATTAAATTAAGCAGCAGGGTTCTGTTGAACTAGGGTTTCATCTTTCCTCTGGCCCACTGGCTGGGCCAGACACTGGAGCTGCCAGCACCACCACCTCCGATTTCCTCCTGGGGAAAGAGGGGGACCGAGTGGTCCTACCCCACAGTGGCTTCCCAGCGACGGTGACAGAGGACACCTCACGCAAGCTGGGACCCAAGTCCCGTGTGGGGCCAGGTGGCAGAGTGCGCCTGTGTTTGTGATTAGGTGGCAGACTGCGCTGGGAACCCAGCAAGCCGATGATGAAAGCTGTTAAAGGAACATTGTTATATGACTTTTCATAGTTTCCCAAGTAAATATTATTACACTCACTGCTGCTTGAATTACTAATGCCTTGGAAGTAGAGGCCGAAATCTGTTCCCAAACACACTCCTCTTTTTTTCCCTGTCACCTAGGCACTCGGCATTGTTGTCGAATTGTTTGCCTGGGCTCGCCCGCACTCACAGCTCAGTACATTCCCGCGGAGCGAGCTCCTGGCACCGCCGAGCCGGCTCTGCGCAGCCACCTCGCCCCCGGCCTCCCCTCGGGCTCCTCACCCAGCAGGCGCCTTGCCACAGGCAGGTGACCCACGGCTCCTCCGACATAACTGCGGAAGCGGAAGCAGTGGAAAGGCGGCCACAGCTCTGCCGAGCCCCTCCAGAGAGACGCAGCTTTGAACAGGCACCTTCAGGTGGAGGGAAAGGACCGTCCTGGACGTGTCACCTCCAAGCCCCGCCCAATTCACCTCTGGCTGGGGCTGCCGGGAGAGACAGCCAGAGAAAGTGCCGGGACCCAAATGGCTCTTGGGCCTTCGCTGTCTTTATGACAGCTTATAAAAGCTGGTAAACACATGGTTTGGTTTAGAGAAAATATGCGGCCAGGGTTATTAAAAAGAAAAAAAAAGAGCAAGCAAGCAGAAGCACGAGGAGAGGAAAGTGGGAAGCAAGAAAGCTTGTGTAACAGCAGGGATGGTGACAGCTCATAAATCCAAAGGCGCTGGTTCTGTGTGTGTCTCTGGTTGGGGCGATGTCGTCCTCCCCAGGCCATCTGTCCCAAAGGAAGCCCAGATAAATCCAAGCCCAGGTAGAAAAGACGCCCCACCATCCTCAGCAGCCCCCTTCCTAGACTCTGCCCCACATATGCTGGTAGCATTCTGTTAAGGTGACTCTGGTGGCACTGGGGACCAGAGGAAGCCTATGAGTGGCCCTCCTCAGGAAGCCTATGGAAGCCTATGAGTGGCCCTGCAGTGAATGGCCACTGAGGAGGAGGGAGAGGGAGGATGAGCAAGCCGGGAGGTCTCTGTGGAGGAAGAGGCACTACAACCATGAACTTCCTGTGCAAACAGAAAGGGGCAGGAGACTCAGTTGTGTAACTGGTAGTGACCTTGGCCAGAATAAGGCTGCCAACTCACACAGGTCCTGAGAGGTGCTCCCTCAAGGAAAAGACAGGTGGGCTCGTGGTGTGGGGTACCCCTGGAGCCCTGCTAAGAGACATGAGAGCTTCTGGCGGTGGGGTTCTGGGGGTACCCAAACTGCTGGGGCTTGTTGCTAACTCTGCACTGCCCTCCTTCCTCCATCCCCGACACCAGGTGGATACAAACCCAAGCTACACAGTGCAAGGAAAAATGATGCTGCTACTTTTTTTTTTTTTTTTTTTTTTGGAGACAGGGTCTTGCTCTGTCACCCAGGTTGAAGTGTAGTGGCGTGATCATAGCTCACTGTAACTCCAAACTCCTGGGCTCAAGACATCCTCCTACCTCAGCCTCCTGAGTAGCTGGGACTATAGTGCACACCACAGTGCCTGGCTATGTATCAGCTGAAATCATGCATTCCAGTCCCTCTCATTGACACCCACATGACCTGTGGGCACAGGGAAAGTGCCTTCTATTTCCTTCATTCTCTTCCCCCCGGAGCTGGAGGTAAGAAGGGCAACTCAAGCCTAAAAATTCCATCGGCTTCAACCCCAAAGAGATCAGAGTGTATGATTCCATTTGTATAAAGTATAGAAACAAGCAAACTGCCTACACTGTGAGAAGTTAGGATGACGCTTACCTTGGGGGTATGTCAGGAGGGTGGGGACTCCTGGGGGGGCTGGTCGTGTGCTGATCCTTGACTGGGTGCTTGCATGTTGAGTTTGCAAAAATTGTAGTTTGTGAAAGTTGTACCCTTAAAGTTTGTACACTTTCTTCATAGATGTTAAACTTCAATACAAAATCTGAAAAAACCTGTGGGCTCTGACCACAACAGCAAAAATGAAGTCTAAATTAGCACAGAGGTCTTGCAAGACTCTGTTCTGCTTGTGTTAAAAGTGCTCCGTCGTAGGACCACAAAAAAGAGCAATGACTCTGCAAGAGAAGCCAGGATGTCTTTTTTGGGTCACTGTTTTCCCAGGTGGTTGGGGGCAGGGGGACAATTGATTCATTTTCCTTGCTCCTCTCCTGCCCTCATCCCCACCGTGTGGGGCTGGAAGGGGGCCAAGGGCCAGGAGATTTGGGCTGTTGCCTTGGTAACGCTTAAATATTGGCTATTAAATATGGTAAAACAAAGAAGCGGGAGCTGCGGGGAGCTCCAACCAGCCCTGCCCGTGTTCCCAGGTCCCCAGGCACAGCCAGGGACCAAGGTAGCTCAAGTATAGTGCAGCCCTTCACTCTCCTGGGGGACAGAGGACGGTTAGGGGCGGGATGTGCCCTGGACATTTGGGGACTCATGCTCGACGCTAGATGTCTAGTCTCATTAGACTCTCCTAAACTTCTTGCTCACAGTCATCTGACAATCCAGTGTCCAAGATGACGATCCAGAGCTTTCTCTCTCTCTGAAGGCTGGATGGGCACAGAGGGAGCTCAGAGAGCTCAAATGTTGCTGTCAGCAGAATCGCTCACTTTCGGAAGGTGACGGCGGAGGAAATAAAGTTGTTTCTACAGGACGGGAGCCATGATGCCTTGACTCGGGTCCACGCAGGCACCAGGAGCAGGGGAGCTGAGATGCCCAACAGCCTGAGAAGAGGTCCCTGGTACAGGAAGCAGAACAGAGCTCTGCCCAAGATCACTTCCAAGTTCTAGTCCTACTCTCTCGCCAAGATGTTCTTTGGCTTAGAGATATATAGCAAGGCCTTTCCTCCTCTGGGCCTCAGTTTCCCCATCTGCAAACCATTATTTTTATAGCGGAAGGCAAAGGAGAATGGACTCCAGCCCTGGGAATGAACCCTCTGAAGCTAAGCCCGCCATGCAGCTGTGGCAGATGTGCAGCACATAGTCCAGGGTTTACGGTTCCGCTGCCCTCAGGGAAGTGGAAACTGTTGGCCTCGCCCATTCCAAAGCATCCAAATAATAAACCGCCACTCAAGTCTTGGCTGGGAAGGTCCAATTGTCCTGCTGTGTGTGCAGAGGCGGGGAGAGCTCACGAAGTTGGGCAGGGGTGGGGTGGGGACAGCTCCCTCTGGGCAACGCTGAAGCTTTGGGTGGTGCTGGGAGGGGCCCTGAGTGTTTGACAACCAGCATGAGGTCACCGCTGTCCTCCCCCTGGGGTGTGATGTGTCGGCAGGCAGCGATTGGCCTGCATGCCGTGATCCAGGGCCGCAAGCATTCCTCCCGGAGGCCTGGCCCTGGCCCTGCAGCTGCCCTTCCCAGCTGACTCCTGCTTTCTCTCCCTCTGGTTCCGTCCTCCCAGGGCTCAGCTGCAGCCAGCCAGCAGGGCACGGCGAGACTTGTCTCAGCCAGGGCCAGGTGCCCCTGGAGACCCTGGGATGCTCCTTTTGACACAGGGGTCCCCTCCAGGGCCACAGGCTGCCATCCTTAAAGGTTCCTGAGCTGTCTTGATGATCCCTCTTCCTGTGTCCCACCCTTCCGCCTTTCCCCCTGGGAAGGCAGCACAGAAATAATAGTGAATGTTCATGGAGCACCTACTATGTGCTGTGTGTCACCAGCTTTAGGTGATACCTGTCGTTTGAGAGGGTGTACTTGTTTCCTGGGGCTGCCATTAGAAGTTGCCACAAACTCGGTTGCTTAAAACAACAGAAATTAGTTCTATCACAGTGCAGGATGTGTCAGCAAGGCCACAATCCCTCCAACGGCTCTAAGAAAAAGTCCCTCCTCACCTCTTCCAGCTTCTGGTGGCTGTTGGCACTCCTTGGCTTTTGGACACATCACTCCACTCTCTGCCTGCAACTTCACATGGCCTCCTCCCCTCTGTATATTTCTCTCTCTGTGTCCTCGCCTCTTCTTATGAGGACACCAGCCATTGGATTTAGGGCCCACTCTAAATCCAAGGTGATTCCATCTGGCCATCCTTCACTAATTACATCTGCAAAGACCCTCTTCCAAATACGGCCACATTCTGAGGGTCCGGGTCAACATGAATGGGAGGCCACTACAGAGGGGTAGTGTCAGTGCCCCTCCTTACAGATGAGGAAACAGGGCACCAGCAATGTGAAGTGCTTTGTCCAGGGTCCCTCAGCCAGGAAGTGGTGGAGTCAGGATTTGAACCCAGCCACCCAGCCCAGTACCTGACATGTTCGAGAATTCCTGCCCTGCAACATCCGGGCAGGGGGAAAATGGGTGCAGAATCCTTAGCCTTCGGGAGCAAAATATGGTCCCATTGTCCAGGCAACCTCTAACTTCAGTTTGTGGACAAATCCCAGAAAGGAGCTTGTGAAATCACCCTGAGATTCTGACCCAGGCAGCGGTGTGGGGACATCGGAGGACGGGAGCCAGGATCTATTACACGTTGTCGATGAGGCCCTGGCCCCAGGTGACCTGGTGCCGGGGGGTGGGGTAGACACCTGGGCTGGAGATCAGCCTGTCCCCAGCTCAAAGTAGGAGCAGAGAGAGAGCACAGCGCAGCCAAGGGACTGGTCCCATGTCCACACAGGACAAGCACAGTGCCAGCCAGCTGGGGACCACAAGTCCCCATCCTGCCACAGCCAGCTGGTGCTGAGCAGCCCAAGGAAGCGGGTTTGGATAGAAACTCCCGTTCCTGAAGGAGCCAGCAGCAGGACTGTTCTGGGAGAGCCCCACAGTGGCTCTGGGCTCTGCCCAATCCCCAGCAGGCAGGATTTGGAAAGGCTCGGCAAGAGCCCAGGCCCTCTTCCCCGAACAATCCCAGTGCGGATGTCGCTCCCCGGGACCAGCCCTTTCTCGTGGTGGCGTCACTGAGCACCCTCCGCGCCAAGCGATGATGGAATCTCAGCACTCCAAGTCTTCGTGGCCAGTCGGAGCTGCAGCCTGGACCCGAAGCAGTGACAGCACCCTCTCCATTGCCCAAAGCCAGGAGAAAACAGGTACAGCTGGCCGAATGTCCGCCCAGCAAAACCCGTTCCCCATCTCTCCTCTGAACAAGATCTCCTTGGCATCTCCCTGGAGCTCGTTCTACCAGGTCTCATGAAAATACGGGAGCTTGCCTCTGGACAGCCCATCCAGGCATTTCCATGGTCCCTGCAGTGGGCAGTGGCCCTGCCAGAGACCTCGCCCAGAATTTCCCTGTGGAGCAGCCTCTGGCTCAAAACCCACTGCGGGTCCCAAACCCCCTGAGGTTTAAGAAGGGAGGAAGAAAGGGAAGGAAAGAAGGAGTCATGTCCCCAAGCAGCCCCCGTGGATGAGGGAGAGTCCCTCGAAGCTGGGGGCAGGAGTGGGGGTGAAACAACTGTTGGTTTTTTATTTTTTATTTTCATTGAGGTGAGATTTACATAACACAAAATTCACCATTTTTTTTTTTCTTTTGAGACAGAGTCTCGTTCTGTTGCCCGGGCTAGAGTGCCGTGGCGTCAGCCTAGCTCACAGCAACCTCAAACTCCTGGGCTTAAGCAATCCCACTGCCTCCGCCTCCCGAGTAGCTGGGACTACAGGCATGCGCCACCATGCCCAGCTAATTTTTTTTTTCTGTATATATTTTTAGTTGGCCAGATAATTTCTTTCTATTTTTAGTAGAGACGGGGTCTCACTCTTGCTCAGGCTGGTCTCAAACTCCTGACCTTGAGCGATCCACCCGCCTCGGCCTCCCAGAGTGCTAGGATTACAGGCGTGAGCCACCTCGCCCGGCAAAATTCACCATTTTAAAGAGAACAATTCGGTGGCATTTAGTACATTCACAATATGTGCAGCCATTGCCTCTATCTAGTTCCAAAACATTTGCATCACTCCAAAAGGAAGCCCCCCGCCCATCAGGCAGTCACCCCTCCCCCACCTCCAGCCCCCTCCCCCCGTCCCCCCCACCCAGCATCCTCCCGTCAGCACTGTGTCCCCGCGGGTCTGCACCTTCTGAACGTTTCATACAAATGGCATCAGGGGTCTCTGACTGGACACCTGCTGTTTTCACCTGCCCAGCACCCATCTCCCCCCTCCGGACCTCCCTCAGTCCACGTGGCCACCCTGTCCCCTGCTTGCAGAGCCAGGCACATGACCTGGGTCTTGCAAATCTGTCCGGTTCCTGGACAGGCTTGTGACTCAATCCCAGACACCGAGAACTATCTCAGGACTTCTGCTGGGACTGCCAAGCATGTGGTACTCTCCGTCAGCCAACCGGGAGGCGGGAGCTGCCGGCGGCCACTCTGCCCGCACTCGGGCAGTGCCCACCCGAGGGTGAAGGCCACACAGGAAGGCGAGACGGAGGGGCCCGTTCCTCACATCACCCGAGCTCCTGCATCCAGTCCATGTCTGAAAGCCAATAACATCCTCCTGCACATAAGCTAATTGGAACTGGGTTTCTGTAATTTGCAACTACAAGAGACCCAATTAATACTTGCGGCAGAGGGGACCCCAGTTCACTCTCCTGCCGTAGCGTCTCCCACTTCCTCCTGGAATAAAAGATAACGTCCTCACAAGGAACACGTGGCCTTCCTGATCCGGCCCCTGCCTCCCTCCCCTTTCAGGCCCCATACCTTCTGCCTCCCATTGTAACCCCCCAGTCACACGGCTTCACACACACACATGCACACACGCACACACACGCGCACACACGCACACACACACACGCACACATGCACACTCGCACACGCACATACATGCCACACTTTTTCCTGCCTTTGAGTCTTTTCTCTCCATTCTAAACTCCAGAATGTTCTCATAACCCCCGCCCCAGCTCCCAAGCATTTACTCATCCCCTAACACTGGATTCAGGCATCACCTCCCCCGAAGGCCTTCCCTGGCTCCATGCCCCCGGTCTCCTCCAGCAGGAAGACCATCTCCCAGTTCCCCGCAACCCCACTGTGCTTCCTCACGCACTTGCCTACACTCTGCTTTGCACTCTCTGTCCGTGTCTCCTGCCACCCCTCGTGCCCAAGCTGGGATCCCTCAGGGCAAAGCCTGTGTGACCCCTTGTGGACCAGCACGATGCTTGGGCCATGGCACAGCCTCCATGCATGTCTGCTGAATGAATGAATGAACAAATGAAATGCCTTGGAACACTGCTTTAAAAGAGAGCTTATTTTGCAAGTTTTCCCAACGATATAGAGTTAGAATTTATGCCAGCAGCCTTTATCCAGGCAAGGAGCCAGCTTCCATTCGTCCCATATTTAAGGATGCAATTTCCAACATTTCAGCTATCCGTCATCTTTGCTCAGCTGAGGTTGGGCTCTAGGGCCCTCCCTGCACTTGCCAGCAGCGGCTCACAGGGACACCTCTGATACCAACCATTGATGGTGGGGTGGGGTTCTCTCCCCAGCCCAGGGTGGTCTGACCAGGCCTGAGACACTACCCAAGGCCTGGCTGGTGCTCCCTGGAGCAGCTGCACGCACCCTTTTAAACGTGAGGGCCTGTGGGCTGTTAGACCAGGGCATCCGCCGTCCCCCTTCCTCACCACAGGACTCTGGCTTGCGGACCGGCCAAGATGGTCAGGCCTCTCACCCGACCATCAACCCTGGACGCCAGCGAAGGTGTGGACAGATGGGGTGGGAACAAGCTGGGTGATCCGGGACCACTTGGAAACCGGCTACCCAGAGAGGGCCTGGAGCCAAGGGACCAAGATCCACAGCTGCCCTGACCCGCATCACAGGCAAGATCAGCTCTGGGTCCCGGGCTGGATTCACTGCCCTGCCGGTGCCTCCGTGGACTTGTCGGCGAACAAAGGTTCTCCCTCTGGGGAGCTCCACACCCCCCGGAGCTGCTGGGCCTTGGAACCAGCCAGCACGTTTGACTGCCCCAGATCAACTCCACACCCTCTCCCAGAATTCTAATAACCTGGTCTGTCCTGGGACTTACTCCAAAAGAACCAGCACCCCTTTTCCAGGCCTTTCTGGAGGAACCCACCGTGGACTGAGTGCCAGGGGGCTCTGGCTTCTCTCGGGGCTCAGCAGGGCAGGTCCTGGCTGCCCCGAAGCCTCGACCCCAGAAGCCACCTGCCCTCCACCCTCCTACAAGCATCTGCACCCCCACCCCGCTGTGCTCCCCCGACCTCAGGCTCACTTAGCGACCCTGCAGGTTTCCAGCCCCAATAGATGAGCACGTGAAACGCGGGCCCAGCTTTGAAATTCCTTTGGGAATTACCATCGAAGGTTGCTTCTCAGGGATGCATTTCTCCAGGAACAGTCTATTATTTGGGGATGAGGAGGGTGTCTCATTCATTTACCCAACATTTATCCAGAACCTACTGTGTGAGCCAGTTTCTCCCCTAGGTAGTGTGTGGGACACGGATATTTAAGGCAGCGCCCCCATCCCAGACCCAGTGACAAAATGCCCAGCTGCTAGAGGAGCATGTGGACAAGGCGCCCTGGGAACAGAGAGCAAGAGCGCCAGGGTCCCTCTGAGGATCGCCCTCCTTTGTTTCGTTCGTGTGACAAAGACTTAAAGAACAATCTGCGCCAGGCATTGTTCTGAGTACATTACAGATGCCAAGCCATTTAATTCTCACAAAGGCTTTAGGAGGCAGGTACCATTATTACCGTGTTTTATAGAAGCAGGGGCACAGAGAGGGTAAGAAAGCTGCCCAGGGTCACACAGCTGCTAAGTGGCAGAGTGACACTTGGGCCCCAGCAATCTGGCTCCAGGTCCCTGCTCTGAGCCACTGTCAAGGCTGCCCCTGCTGATGGTCTCCCTGGCTGAGCAAGGGTGGCCAAGCTCAAGCCAGCTGCCTGGCCACGCAGGGAATAAGCACCCTTCCCACTCAGTCGGCCAGTCACTGGCACATCTTGGCAGCTGAGGGCACCCTGAGGTCAGAGGTCAGCTGAGCCGAGGGGCTCTAAAGGCAGCTGCGGTCTCCAGGCTGGGCAGCTCCGTCTCTGTTCACAGCCTTCAGAGGAGAGCTCCAAGGGCCACGGGGGTCCCCGCGGGGGAGCAGTAGAAGGTGGCCTCCCCTTCCCAGAAAACAAGGCTTGAGTGAACAGCCCTTGAGTGAACAGTTTGTTCCTGAAGAGAAAAACAAAACAGTGAAACTCGACTCTAGGTAAAGGACGCGCTCACTCTGCCAGTGAGAGGGAATCGCTCACAAGAAGGGCAGCTCCTGGAGGAACGGGGTATGTTTTCCTGGCCTGCAGCGCGTTGTGGCCACGTCGTAAACGCCATGCCAGAGAGAATGTTCCGGGCTGGCCAGAGGGTTTGAGAGCGAGCAGCAGTGCGTGAGGCACTGGGCAGGGCCTGGCCTCGGAGGTCACCAGCTCTCCCATGACAGCTGACTCTGCTCCTGGGAAGAGGAACAGGAGAAATTCCAGAAGCAGGAGTGGATTCTGTTCCAAATGGTCTCTGCCCCCAGAGAGAGGCAACTTCTGGAGAGTGGCATTCCCACCAGGGTGGAACCTCCGTGAGGGCCCCAATTTCTTTTCTTCTATTTTCTTATTTTATTTTTTGTAGAAACAGAGTCTTGCTATGTTGCCCAGACTGGTCTTGAACTTCTGGCCTCAAGTGATCCTCCCACCTCAGCCTCCCAAAGTGCTGGGATTACAGGCATGAGCCACCGCACCTGCCAAGGGCCCCAATTTCTGTCTCTCTGGTTGACTGTTGGGTCTACCAGAGAGCATCTGGCATCTAACATACCATATTGCATGACTTTTCTGTTAAGGGTCAGAGCGTTGGAAGTTCGAGTTTCACAGGCCACATGGTCTCCGTCGAGACCTGTCCCCCCCCCACCCCTGGAGAGCAAGAGCAGCCAGCACTCCACAAACAGGTAAGGCCTTGTCCCAATCACACTTCCTATAAGAACGTTGAAATTTGAATTTCATATCATTTTCAGATGTCATGAACTATTATTCTTCTTTTGATTTTTTCCCCCAACCATTAAAAATAAATAAAAGCGGCCGGGCGCGGTGGCTCACACCTGTAATCCTAGCACTCTGGGAGGCCGAGGCGGGTGGATTGCTCGAGGTCAGGAGTTCGAGACCAGCCTGAGCAAGAGTGAGACCCCGTCTCTACTAAAAATAGAAAGAAATTATCTGGCCAACTAAAATATATATCTATACAAAAAATTAGCCGGGCATG
>CM052444.1:102282765-102306982 GCA_028533085.1 Varecia variegata | reverse complement strand
TTTTTTTTGGAAACAGGCTCACTATGTTGCCCAGGCTGGGCTCAAGCTCTGAGGCTCAACCAATCCTCCCACCTTGACCTCCCTAGTAGCTGGGATTACAGGCATGTGCCACTATACTGGTTTCTCTTAGGAGTTTTATAGTTGTTTTTTTTAACCCTTCCCTACTGGAGTTTTATGGTTTTGTGTTTTACATTTAGGTCTGTGACCCATTTTGAGTTGATTTTTTGTGTAAGGGTGTATCTGGATTTCTTTTTGTGCGCGTGCATGTGGATGTCCAGTTGTTCCAGCATGGTTTCTTGAAAAGACTTTTCTCCACTGTATTGCGTTTGCTCCTTTGTCAAAAATCAGTGACTGTATTTATGTGGGTCTCTATTCTACGTCATTTATCTCTTTGTCTATTCTTTCACCAATAGTACATTGTCTTGATTACTGCAGCTTCATGATAAGGTTTGAAGTCAGGTAGTGTTAGTCCTCCAACTTTATTCTTCTCCTTCAATATTGAGTTGGTTATGATGGGTCTTTTACTTGCCTCTCCATAAAAACTTTAGAATCAGTTTGTTCATGTCCACAAAATTAAGTGCTAGGGTTTAATTGGAATTTTGTTGAGTCTGTAGATAAAGTCAGGAAGAACTGACCTCTTCACAATATTGAGTCTTCCTATCCATGAACATGGAATATCTCTCCATTCATTTAGTTCTTCTTTGATTTTTTTCATCAGGGTTTTGTTGTTTTGTAGATCTTGTATAATACATATTTTGTTAGATTTGTACCTAAGCATTTCATTTGGGGGGAAATGCTAATGTAAATGGTAATATGTTTTTAATTTCAAATTCCACTTGTTCATTGCTGGTATTAGGAAAGCAATTGACTTTTGTATATTAACCTTTATCCTGCTATAATCACTTATTATTTCCAGAAGGATTTTTGGTTGATTCTTCTGGATTTTCTACATAGCCAATCATATCATCTGTGAACAAAGACAATTTTATTTCTTTTTTCCCAATCAGCATACCTGTTATCTCTTTTTCTTGTCTTATTGCATTAGCTAGGATTTCCAGTATGATGTTGAATAGGAATGATCAGAGGGCACATCTTTGCCTTGAACCTGACCTTAGTGGGAAATTTTCCAGTTTCTCATCATTCAGTATTATGTTCAGTGTAGGTTCTTTTCTAGAAGTTCTTTATCAAGTTGAAGAAGTTCCCCTCAGCTGGGTGCAGTGGCTCACATCTATAAGCCTACCACTCTGGGAGGCCAAGGTAGGAGGATCACTTGAGGTCAGGAGTTTGAGACCAGCCTGAGCAAGAGTGAGACCCTGTCTCTACAAAAAAAAAAAAAAAAAAAGAAAAAAATTAGCCAGGCGTGGTAGTGTTGTGCACCTGTAGTCCCAGTTACATGGGAGGCTGAGGCAGGAGGATTGCTTGAGCCCAGGAGTTTGAGGTTGCTGTGAGCTAGGCTGATACCATGACAGTCTAGCCCAGGCAACAGATCGAGACTCTGTCTCAAAAAAAAAAAAAAAAAAAAGATGACAATGACCAAGAAGTTCCCCTCTATTCATAGTATGCTCAGAGTTTTTATCATGAATGGGTATCAGATTTTTTCACATGCTTTTTCTGCATACATTGATATGATCAGGTGATTTTTCTTTTTTAGTCTGTTGATACAATAGATTCCATTAATTAATTCTGCAATGTTGAACCAGCCTTGCATACCTGGGGAAAATCCCCTTGGTTGTGGTACTGAGTGAATAATTTTATGCACTACCGCTGTGGCAGCTTATGGGACCCATATGTTGCCACTCCCCCACCCACTCCAACAAAATTGACCCAGGAGATTGCAATACTCTTCCTGACTCAGGCTCCAGTTTGGAGAACTCCCTCCATCCCTCAGTGGGATTGTTTCCACCATTCCAGAGCGTGGGCCCACAATCCTGACAGCTTCTTCCTCTGCTGTTCCAGGGCCCTGCCCTCCGGCTCTGCCCACTTGGAACTAGGGACCACCCAGACCTCATTCAACTGAGCAAGGGGGCTAAGCGGGTCTGGGCTACCCTGCTGGACCCACATTCTGTGTGTGGTGAAACACAGGCGCCGTGGCAGAGCCCCTGGTCCACACACTGACTCCAGCTGGCCTTTTCAGCCTTGCCTCCTCTCACCTTCTCGCTCCAACTCCAGACCTTACCTTAAGCTCTGGCTAAAATAGACAACAAGCCAACAAATGCAGCTTTCACACTGCACATATTTGCCAAGCCCCTTTGTGCCAGGCCCTAATCCTGGTTCCGGGGATACGAGTCAAACTAGACCCAGTCCCTGACCTCAGGAGCCTACAGTGCTGTGAGAAAGAGATATAAGTGAGCCACAGAGGGATCTGGGCTAAAATAGGGGTGGCACAGGGGTCTTTGGAAAGTATGCAGTCTCAGGCTGCCAGGTCTCTGTTACTTCTGTTACTCCTAGAATATTCTCCGTGAGTTCTTAATACAGCAAACTCCTATTCATCCTGCAAAGTCCAGCTCAACAGTTCCCTGTTTGGTGAAACCTTTCTTAGTTGTCCCCTTTGCCCAGGCAGAGTTAGTTGCTCTTTTATCTTTGCTTGTACTTGGTGCGTGCTCTAAGACCCCCCCCCCTCGGTGTACACTATGCTGGATGTTCCTGACCCCAAGTGCTATTCCCTGGGATAGAATGATGTCTATGCCCAGTGTCCCTCTGTGGCCACCATGTCCCACCAAGCAGCCTGGGTTTCTGCCTTCAGCTACAGCTGCATCCTCTGAATCTTCCCTCCTTTTTGCTGCAAACACTTTAATCACCAACCTTCTCCCAGGACTGGCCTATCCCCATTTAGATTAGAAACCCTGGACAGCAGGAGTTGTACTGGGACATTCGGAGGTGCAGGTGAGGCTGCCCGGTATGGTTGGGCAGGGTGTGCATATCGCACACTGACGGGGGTGCCATTCCCATCATGGACATCTGGGCATTGTAGATTTGTATGTTCATGGTGCCAATTTCCTAATAGTCAAGGGTCTTGAGGAAGGGGCACCTTTCTATAATAATTCCCACTGAGGCGGTTCTGGTCTCACGTTGGTCCTGGACTTGGGGCAGCCAAGGCTGGAGTGAGGACACTGGGCTGGGCAAGGACAAGGGAAGGGGATGGGAGGGTGGAGTGTGGCTGCCCTGTGGCTCTCTCTGTACTGTACTTGCTGCTCCTGGTATTGCCCACTGGGCCAAATGCAACCAGCTACTGATTAACAGAGGCCTCTGGACAGCTGTGTGTGGCTTTTACAATGAATTGTGAGTGTGTTAAATGTCTGAAAGTCAAATGTGGGTAAAGAGGCATCTAGCATAGAGGTTAAGAACAAGGCTGTGGAGTGTGACGAGCCAGGGGTCCAATCCTAGCTGTCCATGACCCTGGACGAGTTATCTCATTTCTCAGCTTCCTGGCCTGTGGGCTGGGGGTAGCAAGGGTACCCACCCCTGGGCCCCTTGTGAGGAAGAGATGCAATTTTGCATGTTAATGTCTTACCACACAATCCTCAATACCTGAAACTATTAAAGAGTGAAACAGCGAAGGAAGGGAGACACCAGCAGCACCAGGACTGACCCATCTTTTGGGCCCAGGAGGTGCAGGGCTCTGATTCTTTTAGGACCTCATGGAAATGTTTTAAAATCAGGAGAAAAATAAATATGATAATAATAAATATACCCTAATGAATCCAGCTTGGATTATGTTTGTCTTTATACCAATGGAGTTATAAAATACAATTTTTAATATTTTTAATGGAGGAAGGGCCCCACGAAAGCAAGAGTGCCCAGGACCCATGAAAATCACAGCACAGCACTGAGCCCTGCCACGTGTGTTTCTGAGGCCCTTTCTCCAGGAACTTCAGTCCAGTTTGTAAATCAAAATGAAAGGACATAATCAGGGACAAATTCTAGGCAGATGCTCTTGGGAGCACCTATCCCCCACTGTTTCCTTCCAAAGGTCAAGGTATTTGTCCAGAGGGAAAGTGGAAGAAAAATCTCACCTTTGACCCTTTAAGGCCTTGAAAGTGGGCGGTGGACAAGTATTGATCCAGTGATTCAATTCTGGGATCACTTGGCCATGTTCAGATGCAGGTTCTCATTGGGGGGAAAAAATAATAGAAAAAGAAAAAAACTTGGCACCAGAGACTCAAAAAACCAGTCTGATCCAGGCACACTGGAGGCAGCCGGGACCTATAACCACCTGCCCTGGCCTGGCCCAGAAGGACCTGTGCTGGACAGGCTGTCCCCACCAGGGGCCTGGCCTCCTGGGTGGGCGTTTCATCCCATGGCATTAGCTGAGCTGTTATTTGCTGCAAGCAGAGGAGGGAACAGAGGGAGGTGGCTCAGATGACTTTCCGAGGTGCCTGTTGTTCACTCATTCTGGCTGGACAGATGGACAAACTCCCCAACTGGCATGGGCAAGTTCATGGGGCTAAAGTGACTTGCCGTGGACAGGTGTCCCTCAGAGCCCTGCACCCCAGGACCCACATTGGTTTATGTTATTATTAAACCTTTTTTTTTTTTTTTTAACCACCATTGCTGCTTTCTTCTGCACTGCAAGGCTGAGGCACGAGGGGTGCAGGCTGGCGGCCAGGGAGAGCCGTCCTTGGGAGCTGGAGCTGCAGTCTGGGCTCCCCCCTCACAGGCTCCCAGTGAGCCCACCCTGCCCCTGGCCCTGTTCATGATTAGGGGCCCTTCTGAAATGGCCCTGCCTGTGCCCGACAAGCCCTCAACATCTGCTGTCACTCCTGTTTACACATTGCAAAATGAAGCCACGGGCCAGCCTTTCCTCTCCTCCCACACTCAACCTCTCACCTGAACAAGGAGAGGGCAGATCTCTGGGGCCACTTCCGTCTCTGACCTCCCGTTCCCCACTGACTGGGCATCCCTGTCTTATCGAGCCTACTGCAAGGGTCTGCAGGGCCAGGCAGGGGAGCTGCCAGAGGTCCCTCTGGGCAGGATAACAGAGACTTCCAGCCTCATTTCCGGGCCTTGCCACTGGAGGCGTAGACTTAACACTTTAATCCCCCGGCCCCTCGGGCCCTGGACTGGTATTTGGTGCACAGAATTGAAGGTCTCAGCAACAGGACAGGCTGGAAGCTGCACCTTCTGTAGCAGGTGGCCAAAGGCAAGAGCCCTGGAGGAGCTGCTCACACCACAGGCCCCCACCCCTGCCACAAGGCCCCCCATGCCTCAGGGCCTCCCCCGACCATGAAGTCCCCCGGCCCCCACCTCCACAGCCAAGACACTCAGCCTGTCTGAGCCTCCCTCCCACTTGGCAGAGCAGGAATAGAATAGCATCCACCTCGAGGATTATTCCAGGGATTAGCTGGGGTAAGTAGATGAGACGCTTAACCTGCGCCGTCCCCAGCACTCGGGAACGCTGCTCTGTTTCACGGTGTATTACTGATGACGTGCTGAGACCCAGAAGGACCCTGTTCATTTCCTGTGGCCACTGTCGCAAATGACCACAAACTAGGTGGCTTGAAACAACAGAGATTTAGTCTCTCCTAGTTCCAGAGGCCAGAAGTTTGGAATTAGGGTGTTGGCAGAGCTGCCCTCTCTCCAGAGCCTCTGGGGAGGACCCTTCCTTGCTTCCTCCAGCTTCCAGCGGGCCAGGCACCCCTCCGCTGTGGCTGCATCTCCCCAATCTCAGCCTCTGCCTTCCTGTGGGCTCCTCCCTGTGTCCATGTCTTCCCTCTTCAGTTTTTGTATAAGGACACCAGTCATTGGGATTAGGGTCCACCCAGACAATCCAGGGTGGTCTCATCTAGAGGTTCTTAATTGTATCTGCAAAGACCCTCTGGGTGGACATATCTCTGGGGGGGTCCACCGTTCAACCCACTGCGGGGCTTGATGCCCAGATTTAACTCATGTTGAAAAGGAAGCTAAACCCAGTTCCTTCAATGCCCACTGCTGGCAGACAGGGTGAAGCAGGCACCAGGAGCCACACCGAGTGTCCAGAGTCACCACTGACGTGCTGAGAGATGGCAGGTGAGGCTGCAAGGTCTGCAGTCTGCAAACTGGACCTTGAGGGGGAGTGAATTCCTCGCAACTGCTCTGAAAACCCTCCTGGACCACCCCCACCCCACCTCCACCCCCCAGTGTCCCCATGTGCCCCGGTGACAGGCTCCTCTGACTAAGAATGAGTGCGTGTGACATTCCCTCCCCTGTTAGCTTCTGGAACCGGTTTCTTTGGCTGCTTGGCTGCTGTTTCCTAACTCTGTCTGCATCACATCTGCGTGCGATCTGGCAATAGTCCTACAGACCGGGCTAAAATTCTGTCACTTGCAAAACTATCCCAGCTTCCAACCTCACCTTGGTGTCTTAGAGGGGAGAAAAATGGCAATTAGAAGCTGAAACAAGTGTGACTATTTTTCCTTTGTGCGTGGCCTGTTCCCTTTGTGCTCCTGCTCCGTTCCCATCCCCCCACGGCCCGGCTCCATGTGCAGTTCGGATTTTGTTTTTTGTTTTTTTTTGCCACATAAGAATGAGGACAAGTGCAGTTCGGATTTTGAATGCGCCTTTGCATAAGCCTCTTAGGTCCCGCGTTGGCCTGAAGTCGGTCCACCCAAGTTGGGGTTTTCACGAAAGTGACTCCGTAACTCTGAATCACCCTAGAATTCACGGTGACACCTCCCATTTATGAGTACTGCTAATCTAAATAAATATTGCCTTAAGGCAATCAGTAAGGGTTTTGTTCTGGCTTGTTTTTGGTAACAGTTTTATTGAGCTATCAGTCACATACCATACAAGTCATACACTTAAAGTGTACGATTCAGTGATTTTTAGTATATTCATAGAGTTGCGTGACCATGACCACAATCAATTTTAGAACATTTTCATCATCCCCAAAAGAAGCTGTACCCCTTAGCTGTTACCCACAATTGTCCCTCCCACCCCCAGCACTTACCTGCCACTAATCTACTTTCTGTCTCTACGAATTTGCCTACTCTGGACATTTCATATAAATAGAATTATATTTTTTAAAAAGTAAATGGAATCATATAATATGTGGCCTTTAGGCTCCTTTCACTTAGTGTGATGTTTTTAAGGTTGATCCATTTCGTAGTGTGCGTCGGTCCTTCCTTCTTTTTTATGCTAATGTTCCCTTGTGTGGTGATATAGTAATATTAAGTTTTGTTGATCCATTCATCCACTGATGGACATTTGGGTTGTTATGTGGTTTGGCTATCATGAATAAGGCTGCCAGGAGCATTCACGTAAGCAAGTTTTTTAAATATTGCTTTTCTCTTGGCGTTGCCAGCCAGAAAATGTGCAGGTGTCCTTAAGAGAACCGTGTGCACCATCCTGTCCAGGGCACTAGGAGAGCTTGGGCTATAAACTCCACCTGGTGCTTTACACAGGGGCAGACACGGCTCACGCTTCAGGGACTCTAGCATTGGCCTTCTCGTGGTCAAATGATTTTGTGAAATTTGCAAAAGTGAGATATTTAACTGCAATCATTTAAATATTGCTTCTTTCCACGCCGCCTTCCCCTCTGACTCACTGCCACTCCTGTCAGGGGCATTACAATCGTAACAGAGCAGTCGCCCCTCCTCCCATAGATACAGAAGCGTAAATCCACAGTGGGGAATATGTAACAGAGGGAGCTATCTTTGCAACTTTTCTGTAAATCTCAAATGATTCTAAAATAAAAAGATTTATTTAAAAAACAAAACCAGCCAGGCACAAGATGGCTCACACCTGTAATCCCAGCACTTTGGGAGGCCAAGGCAGGAGGATCGTTTGTGGCCAGGAGTTTGAGACCAGCCTGGGCAACATAGGGAGACCTCATCTCTAAAACAAACAAACAAACAGAAAATGAGCCGGGCATGGTGGCGCATGCCTAGTCCCAGCTACTAGGGAGGCTTCGGCAGAAGGATCGCTTGAGCCCAGGAGCTTGAGGCTGCAGTGAGTTATGAGCACACTACTGCACTCTAGCCTGGGTGACAGAGTGAGACCCTGTCTCCAAAAAAAAAAAGAAAAAGAGGAAGTGACACCAGGATGCACACAAAGAAAAGACCATGTGAGAACACAGCAAGAAGGTGGCTGTCTACAAGCCAGGAAGAAGCCATCCCTGCTGGCACTCTGATCTTGGACTTCCAACCTCCAGAACTAAGAAAAATAAATTTCTGTTGTTTAAGGCCCCAGTCTGTGGCACTTTGTTAGGGCAGCCCGAGCAAACGAGTAGGTTACGTAACCTGACATTTCTAGCTCTGAGAACAGGGAGTGACATTTACATCCGGGACAGGTGTGTGCCTCAGCTAAGTTAGCTCAGTGGTTGTCCAGGGCTCCCATCACATTGGCAGAATTGTCCAGAAGTGCGTGGGCTTACAGGGGACTGTGGCCACACCGTCCCCTTTTAGGCCTGGGCACTGGTGCAGACTGGATCGGGGAAACAAGAGCATTTAAACCTCTGTGTGAAACCAACTGACCTTGTTCATTCATTCATTCATTCATTCTGCAGATATGTACCGAACGCCCGGTGGTGCCGGCACTGTGCCAGGGGCTATAGACAAGCAGCAGCATCAACTGCTGTGTCACCTACATTCTAACCCTGTAAAGGACAAATGGTAACTATTTTCAGCTTTGTGGCCACATGATCTCTGACACCACTATTCAGCAGCCACAGACAATATGTTAACAAATGGACAAGGCTGGGTCCCAATAAAACTTTATTTATAGGAACAAAAATTTGAATTTCTGTACTTTTCTGATGTCACAGAATATTATCCTTCTTTTGCTCCCTACCCCCCCCCACCATTAAACATATAAAAACCATTCTTAGCTCCTGGGCCATACAAAAACTGGCCCTCGGGCTGTAGACTGAGCCTTATTCTAATTGAAAACTGCAGATGTGTAATAAAATGCCCCCAGGCTAATTGATCACAGTTTTTCTTTGTTTCAATTCTTGCGGATGGATATGATTACTCATGTCAAACCTGAGCTATAACAAACATAAAAGTTAAGTCAGCACCGATTCTGCAGATAGGTACCCCACCTCCACCCCCTCCTGGGGACTTGATTTTGAATGGAAACACCTGCTCAAAGTCACTTTCCCAGCTACTCCTCATTCAGGGCTTTTGACTTATGACCTAATCAGCAGTCCAGGAACAAGACGCTTGGAAAGTTCTGGGGTTGGAAATGTGATCCGTGACCGCCGGGGGCTGGGGGGTGGGGGGGTGTCGGTGAGGGCACAGATGAGGGGCCCAAGTCCCTGCCATGTTCCTAACAACCAGGGTCCAAGTGCCAGCTCAGCTTCTAGGTCAAAAGATTGGCTTGTCCCTGTGGTTGCCTAAGAAATGCAGGCAGCTCCAGGCTTCTAGGGGATTAGCTGACACCCCCTTCCTCCCCCAGAGGGAAAGCCCTTGGAACAACAGCTGGAGGAAGGAAACATGCCAAACTTCTCCTAGGACAGCAAGTTCCCGGGGACCACTGGCACCCTGCCAGGACAAGCCAGTCTCACAGGGATCAGCAAACAGGGGGTGGAAAGGAAGCAGCCCCAAGCCGGCCCTGTGTGCGCCCCAAACTGCAAGGTGCGTGGAAACCGCCCCCCTGAACGGGAGGTGAATTACACCTCACAGCTAAAACAAACAAACAAAATACACTGATGCCACACTCTGAAGGGAGACCCAGGCTGAAATTCACAGACTATGTTAGAGAAATGAAATGTCATTATGTTCAGGGCATGGGCTCTAGAAACAGTTCACAACTTTTCTGTAGCAAGACTCTGCCTTGAAGAAGGGGTGAGAGAGAGGTCCTGGTGGCTGCGCCCTGCACGGTTGTGTCAGCTGCTCATTTTACACACATGTACTGGGCTGGGCACAGGCCATGCAGGGAAAACCAAAACAAGAAAGACACCTGTAAACAACTCTTCTCCACAGGGACAATCTGCTGAGGTCTAAGGGGTGCAGGGCTGGAGAGGGGGAGCCTGAGAGTGCCACAGGGAGGTGGCACTGGGGGGACTCTACCAGCAGGCAAGGTTGGGAGAGGCCCAGGCAGGGGGCACAGCACTTACAGAGACTGGGAGGCATGAAGGAGCATCGTATGGTGAAAAAATCTAGAAATACTGCGGAAGAGGGTGGCTGTGCATTGAAATGTTGGGCTGAGCTGACATTCGGGCTCCTGGGAGGGACACCCTGCAGAGCCAGGGTTGAGGGCGCAGGGCTCCTGCTGGGTTCCCATGCACTACCACCGGGGCCTGGTTACCTCAGACATTGTCAGGGACCCACCTGTACCTGTATATCACTTTGTAAACCACCCAGCATGCACTCTTCACTGGTAAGCATTAGGGCACCTCAGAAAGAGCAGAGACATGGCCAGACACGGTGGCTCACGCCTGTAATCCTAGCACTCTGGGAGGCCGAGGTGGGAGGATCACTTGAGGTCAGGAGTTCGAGACCAGCCCGAGCAAGAGCAAGACCCCATCTCTACTAAAAATAGGAAAATTAGCTGGGCGTGGTGGTGCACACCGTGGTCCCAGCTACTTGGGAGGCTGAGACAGGAGAATTGTTTGAGCCCAGGAGTTTTGAGATTAGAGTGAGCTATAATGACCCCACTGCACTCCTGCATTCTAGCCCGGGTAACAGAGTGAGACTCACCCTTTCTTAAAAAAAAAGACTCTCTGCCCCTTACCAGCTGTATAGCTCAGCAAGATGCAACTTCTCTGAGCCTCAGTTTCCCCATTTGTAAAATTACCAGGATTTACATGGCTTACCTTACTTATCAAAAAACTACATTTCCCCAGTGCCCTTAAGCATTGCTGCTGGGAATGAAGCTCCCCTGTCTTGGAGAGCCTGGGGGCAGAACAATAAGAGTGATGAGGAAGGAGTGACAAAGTCCCAAGGAAGCAGGAGGGGCCACTTCTAACCCCCAGAGAGGGTGTGTGTTAGGGACATCCTGAACCACCTGGTTAAGTAAGCATTTTAAACACCATTTCATAACACAGGAAAGTCAGCTTCAGAGATGTTGAGTAAGTTGCTCAAAGTCATACAGCCCATAAGTGGCAGAGCAGGCAGTGATGGTGATATCTTCCTTCCCCGCCCTGCCTGCTTTCCTCTACCCTCGCTGCTGACAGATTTACATATCAGGACAAAGAGGGTGGGGAAGGAGGAAGATGGCTTACAGATCAGCTTAACTTGGAGGTCAGAGGAAGAAAGTCTGGGAGTGCACCTTGCTTGGAAACTCTAATCCAGTCCGGGAGGGGGTTGGAGCAGACCCTGGAGCCAAACCACAGGGGTTCAAATCCTCTGTGCCTCAGTCCCCTCATTTGTAAAATGGGGACAATAATAAAATAGTCCCACTTCAGGGTGTTGACACAACGATTGAGTCAATACAAGCAAAGGACAGAGCAAGTGTTCTCCCGATGTGAGCTGGGATTCTGGGTCCCTTTGCAGATCGGCCCCTCCCCTTAGCTGGGCCCCGGGCAGCTGCGTCCTGACTCTGCCCCACTTAGACTGTGGCCCCGCCAGGTCTGCAGCTGGAGCCAGCCCCCCTGGGGGGGGGCAGTGAACTGTGGAATAATGTCCAGGAGCTAACGGATTCTTAAAACCCCCAGGCCTGTTGGCCCTCTGAAGGGTGTCCTGATTCTGCCTCCTGGGCTGTGGGGCCCAGAGAAAAAGCCCATTGAAAAGTGACTCATCAGAGCCTGAGGCTGCTCTGGTTCCCGGTGACATCAGCAGGGCCTGTCCCCACCTGCGTTGTCTGCACTGAGCCTGCCGGACTCCCGGCTTTGTCCTTCTGTCCTTTGTCTCCCCACTGCCACGTGGTGTTGCAGGAAACCAGAGAGAGCCATGATTTCTCAAAATTCTGTCAGGTTCTACTGAGGTGAAACTGCACCAGGGAAAGAGCTCCTTCCCGCTCAGCTTTGCCAAGGCGACACCCTCAGCACACTTCTCTCCTCGTTCTGCCTACACAGGCAGATTCCAGCGCAGAGTGAGGGTAGGGTGCTGGGGGCGCCGGTGGGAGCTTAAGTCCAGCGTCCAGCAGTATTGGATCTGGGACCAGCACCTCAGCTCTAGGTCACCTGCCTTGCCCTGGTCTTCAAAGTCATATCCAGTCCAGGCTAGGCCAGGAGAGCCCAGCGCGATCGTCGGCAAGTCGAGTGGCAGAGCCAGCCATACCCCCCACCCCCAGCCTATGGCTATGGCATGAGGTCATGTTGACAGGGAAGTCCCCAGTTAGAGGGGTCCCTGAGTCCCTTCCTCCTGACTGCAGGAACTCTGCACCTGTGACCGGCTCCGTGAACCCCCTATATGTTGTTTGTATAATCCTCTCCCTCAACTAACTACTTGAAGCTTTGAGTTGTTTCTCAGAAATGAGGGACTCGACTCCTAGCCTCCAGAGATCCTCCCACCTCAGCCTCCCAAAATGCAACCAAAGTGCACCACCTGAAATGATGGGTTTTCTGCAAGACAAAGGAGTTGAGATGCTGAAGGCCCCAGGGCAGACTTCCCGAAGGCCAAGACTCACCCTCCCCCACAACCTGCCCCCAATGCATGTAGCCCCTGGTGAGATGCGACATGACCTGCCCCAGGGCACACAGCCCTTCCTCTGAAAGCCCACAACCTCCCTTAGTCCGAGAGTCGGATTTGAGGCAGCTAATCCCTGCTCTTAACAAAATGTCTCTTGAATTAAAAATTCCTTTCTTCCTTGGCAGTCCTCATTGTCTCAATAATTGGATATTATGGGCCTAGCAACTGGACCTAGACTGAGACCCCCTGGCAGTTCTGACAACACCCCCACCTTCACAGCACCCCCCAAGCTATTATATGTAAGTGGGCCTCCCCAACGGATGTGTCGACCCAAATAAATGAGGAAAAATTCTCAATCAATGGAAGTTTATTAAGCCAAGATTTTTTTTTTCTTCCCCCCACCCCCAAGCCAAGATTTTGAGGACGCACCTGGGAAAAAACACAAACTGCAGACAGGCTGCGGCTGTTTTTCCGAGGGGTGGCTGGAAACTTCAGCATTTTAAAGGCATCCAGAGAGAAGGAAAAGGGCAGGGGAGAGGGGGCGGAGGTAGTGGTTACATTCTTGCCATGCCCAGGAAATCTACATTTTACATAAAATAAGGGAGTGAGGAAGCATCAAGTATGTAGCTATCCCCGGGTAGGGGGAAGAATGTCTGATTCTGTCCTGTCTCCAGTTTTGTTACCTGTAAAACAAACTTGTAATTCATTCGAATAGGCTCTAGTTTTAGGTGCTAGACAGAGGTATAACCTGCGTGTCCTTGCTTACGGAGGTTAGCAAGGAATTACCTTAAAGAATGACCTGTGGGGCCTGTTCCTCCCAGGTGCCTGAGGCTTTTACCTTCTCTTTTGCATAAGGCTTTGAGGCCTTGGCCCTGAGACTTCAATTTTCTTTTTAAAGGTGCCTCACCCACACCCACAAGCCAGCTGTCTACTGCAGGGCCGAAGGCTCCAGCCCAGCCCTCACCCAGCTTTGTCATTTGGAGTTCTCCTCCTAAATAAACGTACAGCCCCTTCCCTCCACCCCCAAATCCATGCTCTAGGCCACCACCCTTTCTTGCCTGCACCACCCAAACGTCCTCTGCCATGATCTCCTGATTCTAATCTGCCATGATCTCCTGATTCTAAACTTCCCCAGCCAGTTCTTTGTCCCCACGGCAGCCAGAAGAATCTCCTTCGACAGTCACCTCAGTCTGCGAGTGGTGACTCATACCTGTAGTCCCTGCACTTTGGGAGGCTGAGGAAGGGGGATCACTTGAAGCCAAGAGCTCAAGACTGCAGTGAGCTGTGTTCCTACCACTGCACTCCAGCCTGGGGGACAGAGTGAGACCCTGTCGCTACAAAAAATAGAAAAACTAGCGGGGCGTGATGGTGTGCCTATAGTCCCAGCTACTTGGGAGGCTGAGCCAGGAGGATCACCTGAGCCCAGGAGTTTGAGGCTGCAGTGAGCTATGATTGTGCCATAACACTCCAGCCTGGGTGACAGAGCCAGACCTTCTCTCAAACAAAACCAAAACAAACAAACAAAGAAAAGTCATCTCAGGTCATACCACTACCCTTTCAGAAACCCTTCAGTGGCTTCCCATTGCCCTTGGGATCAAGTACAACTTACTGGCCTTCCTGGCCTGACCTTGCCACTCCCCAGCTCCCTGGGGCTCATTCCCATCAGCCTTTCTCTCCAGGCTCCAGGCCCTGTTACCCTGGGGCTTTTCTGCCCTGGACCATTCCCCCAGCCCTCTGTTAGCCTGGCTCATTCCCAGTCCATCCTCAGGTACCCCCTCCTCAGGGAAGCCCTCCCCGAGCCTCCCCAGAAAGCCTCCCATTGCACCAGGCCCCCCAGCCTGGCCCCTAAGCCTTTTAGGGCTTGTTACATTTCCCTCTTCAAGGACTAAAGGGCCCTGCAGAGCTCACCTGCTGTGGATGCCCCATGCCTAGCCCAGGCTTGCCACAGAGGAGGGGCAAACCAGCATTTGACGCACACATGAATGAATAAGTGGGGTCCGCCCTGTCTCTCTCTCCTGCTCTGCCCCACCCCACCCCCAGTGGCTGGGAGCTGCTGTGGGTCCAGATGGCCACTGCTTCTCCCTGTGGAATGGCCCAGCATTCCTCAGCATCCAGAGAGGACACCCTCTCCCCAACTCAGGGCCACACTCTGAGGACAAGAACCCAGAGCCCCATTTCTTGTGCTGAGGGTCCTCAAAGTCTCTTGCCCAATAGCCTTTCTGATGGCCAGCTGCCCACCCACGATCCATGTGGCTTAAACCCATACTGAGGCTGGGCAGCCAAAAGCAGGACAATGACGGGGCTTATGTTTACCAGGGACTTTTTCTGTCCAAGGCACAATTACCTCCCGTCATGCTTACCACACCCCTGGGAGGCAGGGACTGTTATTATTCACCTCCCCTTTATGGTTGGGGAAATAGACACTTAGAGAGATTAAGTGACTTGCCCAGGGTTCTGGGGTTTGAACCCACATGGCCTGAGCTAGGGCGGTAACGCTTACCCTCTGCCCTAGCATGGGGCTATGCACATTCTGCAGGCAGGGGGAGCTGGGTTCAACTCCTGACTCTGGGCGACTCAACCTCATGTAAGCTCCATGTGCTCACCTGTGAAATGCGAATAATAAGAGGTTGTGGCTTGTTGGGATGCTTAGGTGAGTTAAGGTATGTGAAGTGCTGGCGTATGGTCAGTGCTGAAGGATGGGGAGCTCTTGAACCACAGATCCACCACCCTCTGCCACAATTCTAAAACCCCCAAAGCCCTGAAAGCTGAAGGTTAACTTCCACAGTAACAGAGCCTGACCTGGCTTTGCCTCACCTGACCCTACCTACCCTTGAGGCTGTTTACAGGGTGTTTTTATTTTTATTTTTTTATGTTTTATTGTTTTGAGACAGAGTCTCACTCTGTTGCCTGGGCTAGAGTGCCATGGTGTCAGCCTAGCTCACAGCCACCTCAAATTCATAGGCTCAAGCGATCCTCCTGCCTCAGCCTCCTGAGTAGCTGGGACTACAGGCATGCGCCACCATGCCTGGCTAATTTTTTTTTCTATATATTTTTTAGTTGTCCAGCTAATTTTCTTTCTATTTTTAGTAGAGATGGGGTCTCGCTCTTGCTCAGGCTGGTCTTGAACTCCTGAGTTCAAACGATCTGCCCGCCTTGGCCTCCCAGAGTGCTAGGATTACAGGCGTGAGCCACCGCGCCTGGCCTACAAGGTGTTTTTAAACGTGCAGTGTGATTATTCCAAACTATTATGTTGCCCGGGCCTGGGGGTGTCATTTAATATGTAGTATATGCACTGTCTGTTTGACTTCTCTAAAATCATCAGAACAACTGACTTGTGAAATACACCCTGGGTTTTGGATTAGGGGTTGTGATTACAGCATCCTCTGCACAACTTGACATACAGCAGTTGCTCAATAAATGACAGTTCTCTCTTCTTTTAGGATGATGCATGTTCTTAACCTCTTTCTTTCTAGCCCACCTGCTCCTGAGTTCTTGTGCATTTCAGTGGGTGCAAATAGATGTTGGTGAGAATTCTGGTACAACTACTATGTATTCAGAGCTGATCATAGGCAGCTACTGCCTGAGCCTGTGTAGCCAGATGGTTAAGCCCCCTGCCCTCTGCTGAGGCATTCCCTCTATTCAAATCCCAGCTCTGCAACCTACTAGCAAGGTCTGCTGTTTGAGGTCTCCATGCCATAGTACATGGGGATATAATCACAGGACCCACATAAAGTGTCCTAGCAGAACTTAGAACAGTGCTAGGCACAGAAGTGCCAGCAGAATTACTATTGATCATCACTCTACAGTATGTACCATAACTTGCCTCATTGTACAGGTGAGGAAACTGAGGCACGGAGAGGTTATATAACCTGGCAGTTCGGCAACAGAACACTATGTTCTACTGCCTTGCAGAAGTTGGGACAAAGGGAAGAGCGGGAGGGAAGGAGGAGAGAGGGAAAAGGGCATTGTCCACCTGGCAGTGCCTGTCCAGCCTGCCAGTCCAATGACAGGTGTCATTGATTCATATTGAGTGTCCACCAAACTTCAAGCATTATTCAAAATATATTGGAGGGCTGGGCGCGGTGGCTCACGCCTGTAATCCTAGCACTCTGGGAGGCCGAGGCGGGTGGATTGTTTGAGCTCAGGAGTTCGAGACCAGCCTGAGCAAGAGCAAGACCCTGTCTCTACTAAAAATAGAAAGAAAGTATTTGGACAACGAAAAATATATATAGAAAAAATTAGCCGGGCATGGTGGCGCATGCCTGTAGTCCCAGCTACTCGGGAGGCTGAGGCAGGAGGATGGCTTGAGCCCAGGAGTTTGAGGTTGCTGTGAGCTACACTACGGCACTCTAGCCCAGGCAACAGAGCCAGACTCTGTCTCAAAAAAAATAAAATAAAACAGGCTGGTCCGAAGGTAGTGAGTTATCTCACTTGATTGTTCACAGTCAGTTACAGATTGAACTCCTTGTTCTACTACTTTCCCCCCTCCTCACTACTGCACTTGACTAGTCTTAAAAAAAAAAAAAAAAAGAAAAGAAAAAAAAAGAAAAAATAAAATAAAATAAAATAAATAAATAAAACAAAATATATTGGAAACGGGCAGGTCTAGGTGGCTTGTAATCCTAGCACTTTGGGAGGCTGAGGCAGGAAGATCACATAAGCCCAGGAGTTTGAGGTTGCAGTGAGCTATGATGACGCCACTGCACTCCAACCAGGGCAACACAGCGAGACCCTGTGTACATGGAGAGAGGGAATGAGAGAGAACATAAGTCCAGGCCTCTTAGACTTGATGCTGTACCAAAGGTGCCTCCCTTCTAAGAAATGATCAGGGAAACTGTGGGCAGGGACAAAGAGCTCACAGAGAGTTTACAAAAACAGGTTCCACCTAGCAGGCACAGAGATTGACACTCATGTGTAGTGACTTTTTCTTGTCAGAGCTGGAACGACAGTAGCTTTTCATTATTACCGAGAGCATTGTCTCTTTAGGCCTGTGGCTGGAAACTTGGCTGCAGCCCTATCCATTAAGGAGAAACGACGAGAGGGAGTCCAGTGCCCTGCTGGGCTCTTGTTCTTTGCCCCCAAACCACAGTACTCGCCCCTGCTGCCCCTAGGCAGAAATCGGCCTTGCAGCTTCCTCTCATTCTAAGTGAGGCCTGCAGGAGAGAAAGCTGCCCTGCCCCAGGCATCGGGGCTCTTTGCAAAACTGGAGTGCTCCTTACAATTCCCGGCAAAAATATGAAACCCAAACCCTTGGGAGTGGGGTATGTTTTTCCAACAGCCGACAGCTTTTGCAGAAAAGCAAGGCTTAAAGAAGCAATTAGAGGTTTGCCAGCCAGCAGACAGAGCAAGAAGAAACCGCAGCAGGTCAGCAGGAAGCCTCAGGCCCTTCAAAATGTGAATGATTAAAAAAGCCCAAACAAGCTTCTCCTCTCTCACCGCACCAAGTCCGGGACCCAGGAACACCTAAGTGGATCGCTGTGTCTAATGGTCTGGGCACTTCCCCGCCTCTAAACCTGACGTGTTGTACACATATGTAGTCTGCTCTGCTTTTTTACTTTATGTTCAACTTTACTGAAATATAATTTACATGCAAGAAAACGCACCCATTTTAAGTGTAACTTTTAATGGGTTTTATCCTGATTTTTGATATATATATATATATGCACATATATATTACCCTGATCAAGATATAAAACATCTTCATCAACCTAAGAAGTTTCCTCCAGCTTCTTTGCAGTCAATTCCCTTCCCATGCTCAGCTCCAGGTGCCCGCTGATCTGTTCTCAGTCACTATAGATTAGTTTTGCCTTTTCTAAAATTTCATATAAATGAAATCATGGACTCTTTTATGTCTGGCTCTTTCTTTGTTCTATTGATGCTACTGTAAATAGAATGTTTAAAAGTTTATATATTTTTTGTTTTAGAGATAGGGTCTCACTGTGTTGCCCAGGCTGGATGTGAGCTCTAGGGCTCAAGTGATCCTCCCACCTCAGCCTCCCCAATAGCTGGGACTTCAGATATGTGCCTGTACCTGGCTATAAATAGATATTTTAAAAATTTCATATTCAAATTGCAGCTACAAAAATTGTTTTTGTATATTGACCTTATTTTCTATGACTTTGCTATATTCACTAATTAATTCTAGCAATTGTTACAGCTTCCTTAAGATTTTCTAGTAAACAGTTACATCATCTGTAACTAAAGACAAATTTCAATTCTTCCTTTCCAATCTTTACATCTTTTCTTTCTTTTTCTTGCCTCTCTGTGCTGACTAGGACTTCTAGTACAACGCTGAGTAAGTGGCAAGAGCAAACATTAGGGGGATGGTTGCAAATCTTTAGGGGACAGGCAGTTGGTTGTGTACCACTGAGTGCGATGTTAGTTGTTGATTTGTTGTAGATGCCTTTTATCAGACAGGACTTCCCTCCTATTCCTAGTTTGCTGAGAGTTTTTGTATTGAAGGGGTATTCAGTTTTTTGTTTTTGTTTTTGAGACAGAGTCTTGCTCTGTTGCCCTGGCTGGAGTGCAGTGGCATCATCATAGCTCACTGCAACCTCCAACTCCTGAGCTCAAACCATCCTCCTGCCTCAGCCTCCAGAATAGCTGAGACTGGAAACATTGAAGTCACCACCACACCTGACTGATTTTTTCTATTTTTAGTAGAGACAGGATCTCACTCTTGTTCAGGCTGGTCTCAAACTCCTGATTTCAAGTGATCCTCCTGCCTGGTCCTCCCAAAGTGCTAGGATTAGAGGCGTGAGCCACTGCACCTGGCCGGGTGTTCTGTCAAATGTTTTTCTGTATCTATTGATGTGATCATCTGGTTTTTCTCCTTTATTATTTTAATATGCCAAATTATAAGGATTGATTTTTGAATGTTAAACCAAACCTTCCATATGTCTTTTGGTCATGATGTACTATCCTTTTTCTATATTGTTGGATTTGATCACCAATATTTTGTTAAAAGTTTTTATTCATTTGAATCTCTGCTGTACCACCAAGAACACAATCAGCAGAGTAAAGACTCAATAAATGTGTGTGAGGCTGGGCGCGGTGGCTTACGCCTGTAATCCTAACACTCTGGGAGGCCGAGGCGGGTGGATCGTTTGAGCTCAGGAGTTCGAAATCAGCCTGAGCAAGAGCGAGACCCCGTCTCTACTAAAAATAGGAAGAAATTATATGGACAGCTAAAAAAATATATATAGAAAAAATTAGCTGGGCATGGTGGTGCATGCCTGTAGTCCCAGCTACTTGGGAGGCTGAGGCAGTAGGATCGCTTAAGCCCAGGAGTTTGAGGTTGCTGTGAGCTAGGCTGACGCCACGGCACTCACTCTAGCCCGGGCAACAGAGTGAGACTCTGTCTCAAAAAAAAAATTAAAAAATAAAAAATAAATAAATATGTGTGGAATGAATGAATCGGAGAGTAGAATGCCTGATCACAGGATGTGTGCATTTCCACATTTTGACAGAAATTTCCAGAGTTCCCTCTGAAAATGTCCCAATCTTCACTGCCACCAACATGTATGCCAGGGAATGAACGCTGGTACAACTCATTGCAATATGGTGCAGCGACAAGGCACAACAATCATGGGTGGGGAACAGGAGAAGTGCCCGATTTCCCCAGACAAGCACAGGGAGGCTTCCCAGAGAAGCCAAGACCTCAGGTGGTCTCAAAGGAGTCTGGCCAGCAGAGGAAAGGGGTCAGCTTGGTCAGGGGAAACAGTATGTTCAAAGGCTCCAAGCCATGAAAGATCCTTGCATCGGTCACAAAAACTAGCCACGTGACTTGGCCAAATCTATCCTGCTTATCCAACAGGGAACAAAACCAACAGGGCTAACAAACATTCTGAGTATCCAATGAGATAATATATGAAAGACCTTGGGAAAACCCTAATGTGAAGGAATTGAAGGAATTGTTACTATTGACAAGGAGGCGGGGAGGCCTGTTTGTGTCCAGCACAGCAGCAGACTGATAATCCTTCGGAAAAGAAGGCAGGAGGCCAGGTGCTACCTTGGAGTTAGGAGCCTGGGTCCCAGCCTTAAATTCTTCTGTGTGAGAGGAGCCCAGATGAAGGCTGTGCTCCAAGGATGGCATCTCCTAGGATTTAGAATCCTGCCCAGATAGGAGCAGGTAACAAACAGCCTGGCAGCACTCTCCTCTGGCTCTATTTCTGCCTCGTAAATCATCTTCAGCTAAGACGAACCTGACTTCCTAAGCAACTACAGCAAGGGATTTGGTAGATCCAGGAAGCATTAAGAAACTCACCTTTCCCCTCATCTTTCCTTCCTTGCTTCTCTTTCCATATATAACCTGAACACTAGCACGGCTTCCCTTTCTTCTAGACCTGGGGGCAAGGGCTTTAATATTGTAATTGCTGTATTTGCATGACTGCTCCCACGAGTTGTTTTTATTTAAAGAGCCCCAGCAATCAAATAAAGATTGACTGGCTAGCTCCTGTGTTTGCACACAATTCCTCTGCTACTTAAGCTCCCTGTGTTTACACAAAAGACACCTAGCTGGCCAAGGCACTGCTTTCCACAGCTCTGAGAGACAGAAGACAAAGGGCTGATATGTTTTATAGCCGGTGCCTCTGGAGGGAAATGAAAGTTGGGATAACAGACTGAAGGGGTGAAGGAGTGGCCTGTGAGATCAGGTAGAAGATTTTTCCTACAAAGTAGACGAGAGACATGAAGACCCGAAATCTATAGTAGCGGTGGAGGGAACACAGAGAAGGAGATGGATTTGGGAGAATTTTAGGAGCTAAAAGTGCCAGATGAGTGATGGGCTACTGAGAGAGAGACAGAGAACAAGAGACAGTCCAAGGTAACAGGGAAGCTTCTAGCATTGATGCCTGTGCAGAAGGTGATGTCATCATCAGGACAGGAATAGGACAGGCAAAGCAGATTTGGTGGAGGTGAAGAATGATAAGTCCAGTTTGGGACATTTATTCATCAGTTCCTTGGGCGTTACTAGATAGCAGGTACCTTGTCAGGAACAATGGTGAACAAAAGAAACAAGGTCCCTGCTCTCCTGAAGCTTGCATTGCAGGGTGGGAAGGCCAACTTAAATAAACCAACAAAGTAACTGCAGAAGCCTAATTCAATAGAGTCATGTGATAGACTGTGCTGCAAGGGTGGCCAGAGAAGGCTTTGCTGTCATTTGGGGGCGACCTGGAGGTTAGCAGATGCCAGGCTGAGTTTGGCAGTGACCCAGAGATATACACACGGAGAAGCAGTTCGGATATCTAAGTCTGGATTGGAGAGCATCAGAAAAGATAGGCCAAGAAGCATATCACGAAATACATGCAGCATATAATACTATTCACAGGAATATCAAAAATATACATAATGACCTGTGGGTACACTTGGGGTTTAGGCTGTTTAGATCATGTTTTTTCCCTAAGCTGGGTGGTGAGTACAGAAGTGTGAGATGTAACATGTAATTTGTATACCTTTTTGCACACGTAAATATCACAAAGTAAAGTCTAAAAAAAAAAAGGGTAAGGCGGAGGGCCTTGGCTAGGCTTTGCTAGGCCTGACTCCTGCCCCTGAGCGAGGACCAGGCAGCCACGGCCAGTTTTCACTGCATACCATACACGCTCTGCCTCTGGCCTAGGCCAGCCCCCGCACCAGCCAGCAGCGCAGGGTGGGCCTCGCCCCGGGCTGCGCAGTCGCCCCGCCCACACCCGCCCCCCGGCCAATGGGCGCGCAGGGGCCGCGCCCACACCTCCGCCGCGCCCCGCCCCGTCCGCGCGCGCCAGGTGACGTCACGGCCCGGCCCCCCGCCACGTGACGGCCGCGAGCCTGGCTCAAGCTCCCCGCCCCGCTCGCGCCGCAGAGGCGGGTGAGGCGCCGGCGGCTACGCCGCGTAGGGCGCGGAGCGGGCTAGCAGAGCCGGGCGTTGGGGCCCGCGCGCTCATGGAGCCAGCGCTGGCGGCCGCCTGAGGGCAGCAGGGCGAGCGGAACCGGCGACCTCGCGCATCCCTCAAGCCGCCAGGCGCCCAGGGCACCGGGCGGCAACGGGCCGCGCAGCCGGCGCGGCCATGGCGACCGGCACTCAGCAGAAGGAGAACACGCTGCTTCACCTCTTCGCCGGCGGGTGAGCGCCCTGGGCCGGCCCCGCGCGCCCCGCCGCCCGCGACTCACTCGGCCTCCGCCCCGGCCTCCTCTCCGGGCGCGGCGCCGGCCTCCCGCGCCTGTTACCGGTCCCCCGGGGCTGAGGCGCCGGCGCCCGGGAGGAGGAAGTCCCGTCGTCCGGGGTGAGGGGTCGGGCCTCTTCCATTTCCCCCCCACCCTGTCCGCATCCCCCGCGGGTGATTTTCCCCGGCGCTAGTCGCGCCCCCGCCGCCCATCCTCCTCCTCTCGGCGTCCCCAGCTTTCTCTCCTTTTGAACAATTGGTGGCTGATGTAAGTGTCACTCGGGGGCGGTCCTGCCTGGCCTCTGTGGCTCGGGCCGTGCGCTTCCTCCTTGGCCCTGGGGTTCCTCAGGGTGGCCTGGGAGGTAATTCAGACAGTCAAAAGGGCCGCAGGTGCTAGACATCAGTAAGGGCCTGGAAAGTGCTGGTGATGCTGGCCAGCAACACGTGGGGTTGTTGAAAGAGGGACCTCGGAAGAATGTGAGGTCAGGAAGGTGTGTGGAAATGCTTTCACCGGCTGGTGGATGCTTCCAGCGCCAGAGACCACGTAATTTGTACGATGTTCCTTGTTTTGAAAGCTGCATTTAGTTCGATCGTCAGGAAGCTTAAATTTTTTTTCAGTGGTGGGGTTAAGAATAGAGCTGTTCCCCCCGCCCCCAGAAAACAGAAGTTAAAGTGTTATTGAGTATTCGCAATTTTTTTTCTTTTATCGTAGCAGGTGGCTTAGGGTCCTTCTGGAGTCTTGCACGAGTTTGGAGTCATTTGAGGACCTCATGGGTCTGGCACAGCAATTTTTAAGTGTAGGACATTTTGCAAAAAACAGAATTTATCCTGGATTATCATCTTGATTTGAGTATTCTAGTTGCAGTCTGGACTGCTACTTAGATATATGTTCCTTACTGCAAACAATGGTTGAGAAACTTAGCTTCCACAATAATTGTGATGCAAGTATTCCTGAACTTTGTGGTTTTACTGTAGGCGGCCACTGGCTTGCTTTCTCCAACCAAAAACTGGTGGTTCTTCATAGATAGGAAGAATGTCTCATTCATCTCTTCTCTTTCATTCCCTCTCAACCCTTCCTCCTTGCCCCTGTTGATAATTTCCTTTGAGAGTAACACAAGGGGGAAACATTCTTAAATTAAGACACTCTTTATATAAATTTGTCATTTTGGGGAATTTTAAACTAGTTGGCCATATTTTTAAAATTCTACACATTTTTAAAGCCAAGAAGCAGAATTTTTTAAAAAATGAATTTGTTTTCAGTTATTTTAACTTACTCTTTTTAGTAAAGTCTCTGTATTCCAAACTGGGAGAGTTACATGCTGGAGCAGCCTCTGCTGGGGCTCACTGTGGAATCGATGGCCCTGTCTTGGACAATCTCCTTATGCACCCTTCACAGTGCCCTCTGGCTGCATGTTCTACTGGAGCACCAGCCTTTTGCCTGGTGAGGGAGGAAAGCTGCATTGGATTGATTAAGATGTAGGGAGTTTATTAGGGTAGTGCCTGAAGGCATTGTATTTAACAAGTTTCAGTTCCTTCAGTAGCAGTAGCTTGGGATTAAAGAAAGAAAACAGGAGTTTGAAAAGGATATTT
>CM052444.1:102270793-102282665 GCA_028533085.1 Varecia variegata | reverse complement strand
TATATATATATATTTTTAGCTGTCTATATAATTTCTTTCTATTTTTAGTGGAGACGAGGTCTCACTCTTGCTCAGGCTGGTCTCAAACTCCTGACCTCGAGCGATCCTCCTGCCTCAGCCGCCCCAGAGTGCTAGGATTACAGGTGTGAGCCACCATGCCCGGCCCATTCTCAGTTTTCTTTAGGGTAGAACATGAAAGGAGCTGAGTATAGAATGGATATATTATATATTAATAGTTAAAATTAGTCAACCCAATAGTCCCACCTAGTTCAGTGGAATAGTGTTGCTTTGCTCCAAGTAACTAGTTTCTACTGTTGTTAAGCTGGTGTCTTTCCAGAAAACTGAGTTTGCTTCCTTTGAGAAGCTTTTTAAAAGGAAGTCACAGCTCCCCCCTCCTTTAAAAATCTGTCACGTTTTTCTTGTTTATTGAACAGCTATTGGAAACTATAATATCAAACAAGTTCAGTGCTATCACTGATGATATCGAACAAATATTTTTGTCAGGTATGATAGTCATGTGAATAATTGAAAATGAATTTTAGATCCTGGCAAATAAAAACTACACCAAAACAACTCAGTCTTTTCATTTCTTTGATTTTTTTTTTTTTAAAGACAATTTTTGGCTTCTTTGCAAAAGGGAAAATTCTCCTACATTAACCTGTAATAGTCATATTTTTAATACAGTGTGTTGTCCTTTGAGAAGAGAATGGGAGGAAAAACCACCCGCAAATCAACACCTAGAAATAAACACTTTAGGAGAGGTTCTGTGCATGCAAATAAGAAATGTGTAATTTCATATTAATTTAAAAAATAGGCTCATGTTGTGTTTGTGTTTTTGTTTTTGTTTTTGTTTTGGAGACTAACTGTCCCCTGGTAGAGTGCAGTGGCATCATCATAGCTCATTGCAACCCGAAACTCCTGGGCTGTAGTGATCCTCCTGCCTCCTGAGTAGCTGGGACTATGGGTGCCCACCAGCACTCCCAGATAATTTTTTTTTTCTTTTAGAGACGGGGTCTCGCTCTGGCTAAGGTGTGCACCGGCACTCCCGGATAAAGTGGGGTCTCAGCTTTTTGAACTCCTGAGCTCAAAGGATCCTCCACCTTAGCCTCCCGGAGTGCTAGAATTACAGGCACGAGTCACCACGCCCGGCCATGCTCATGTTCTTTATATTGCTTTCTTCTTAGTAATGTATTGAGCTTTAATGGCAGTGTGGTAGTGTGTTCTCTGAATATATCATTAGCTGATCCTATTTGACTACCATGCAATGCCTAGGTTGTGGGGAGATAGCAATGAAGAAGGCAAACTCAGTTTCTTTTTTTTTTTTTTTGGCCAATCCCTGCCGCCCCCCAACTCGGTTTCTAAGCCCAGTGACGAGTTCAGTGGATGTCAGAGTCATTTACAACAGGGCTGCCTAATTTATTCTGACTATGTAATTTCTAACTCCTATCATTGCTGTTTTTTTGCCATTATACATAAGTGGACATCCTTATGTGTACAGGTGTACTTTGTTTCCTTTGGATAAACCAGTACAATTGCTGAGTCAAAACATTTTTAAGGCTTTTGGTACCCACGCAGCACATTCATAAACTTTCTCTTAGGGTGAGTTACTTCTGCATGAGCGAACCTCATTCATTTGAAGTTGATTTTTAGTACCTTTAGTGTTTCTGCTATTTCTGCTTTCTTGCCTCCCACCCCAAAACCTGGGTGATATTGTCAAAACAAAAAAGTACTCAAACACACTTTATTGTTACTACATAACAAATAAAACCTGTCATTCCTTTTCTACTATTTAAACCATTTTGTCAAGAAAAACACTGAAAGGCTCTGAAGTGGCTCTTCGACATGTAGGCCAGATGTGCTGTGGAGGGAAATCCTGTAAACTTTATCTGTCAAACAACTTAGGGGTTCTGGCTGTCTGGTCAGTGTTAGTGATGGCCTTCACCTGTCGGGCAAGCGCTTAACATAGCAGGGTGGTGATTTAGGACATCTACCCCAACACCTGAAATAGCTGGGCTAAGCTGTCCTTGCATTTAGAAGTTGATGGCCTGGATTAGATGCTTTGGGTCTTATTTTTATGGCATTTGTTTTGTTTTGTTTTGTCATCAAATATACTTAGCCTTTAAAATGTATTTTAATGGGAATGTGGTGTGTATGTCTTTAATGCATTAAGCTATAGAATCGACAGATATTTTCAAAGTTCAGTATTTTCCCATGTTTTATGGGCAGCTGTTGCCAGGTACTGGGGTACTTGTCTCTATACATTTAATTTTTATCAGCTAATGGTTACTTTTGAAGTGTTAGGGAATACAGAGGTGGTGCAAGTTAATCTGTTTTCTAGGGGAACAATGTGGGGAAGGTGCAAGGCTTATTTGAAATGCTTATATTTTGATAAGACAAGTATAGTGTGTGCATAATTTGTATAAGGCTTATATAAATATACTGCTATGAATATAAATTGACTTTGATTTCATGCTATATGTGACACACATTTCTAAAAATTGTTTGGTACTTGGGTGAAAATTTCCACTAAAATTTAAGCTTTGTGAGAGTAGGAACCATGTCTGTTTTCTTTACTGGTACATCCTAAGTACAGATTATTTGTGAATTATGAGCTTGGTTCCATATTAAGATTTATTGAAACTGTATTGGCATAAGGTAATGTTGTTTTGGATTTGTCTATTTGTGAAATATATGATTCTCTTCAGGTTCAGAAAGTACTAGAGTTTTTTATTCATTTGGAGTACTATTTAAAATTTTCTTTCCAAATGAGATAGAATATAGGAAATAGCATCTAAAGAATTAGCTACATCAAAAACTATTTTGCTTTAATCAAGTGAATACAGAATTTGCATAATCAAAATATCCTAAGCCTGTGCCAGGTATTCATTTATTTTTCAATATATGACTTCTTTTTTTTTTTTTTTTTTTTTGAGACAGAGTCTCACTCTGTTGCCCGGACTAGAGTGAGTGCCGTGGCGTCAGCCTAGCTCACAGCAACCTCAAACTCCTGGGCTCAAGCGATCCTTCTGCCTCAGCCTCCCAAGTAGCTGGGACTACAGGCATGTGCCACCATGCCCGGCTAATTTTTCTATATATATATTGTCCATATAATTTCTTTCTATTTTTAGTAGAGACGGGGTCTCGCTCTTGCTCAGGCTGGTCTTGAACTCCTGAGCTCAAACAATCCGCCCGCCTCGGCCTCCCAGAGTGCTAGGATTACAGGCGTGAGCCACCGCGCCCGGCCATGACTTGTTCTTTGACGAAATAAGTCGTTGTTGTAATTATAAGAGTTTGTGAAAGATAAAAAAGCATTTATGTTCATAATCTTGTGGGTCAATTGTCAAGAGAAAAGTCCCAAGTAAGCCTCCCCTCCCACTCTTTTCATGAAATTTTGATGTCTGTTTAAATGGGTCTACTTTGAGTGGTCTTTCTTCAGTATCAGTTATCTTGCCTTAAGGAGTTCTTCCATTATCTTCGGTGCCTGTACCAGGCCCTCAATAAATGCCTGTTCAACAAACTACCAGAAGACCAAGACAAGGATTCAGTACAGGTATTTCAGGGTACTCGTTTGTATCAAATAGACTGGGAGTAAATCTCATTACATTCTAAACTTCACCAATGCCCTAGATCCATTCTGGGGATGGGAGACGCTGTCACATAAATTTCTTCTCTCAATGAATTCCATTCTGCAGAGGACTAACAATTAAGTCTAAAATCTTAGGATTCCGTGTTTTATGTACAAAACACTGTGCTGACTGTGGTGGGGGTGGGGAAGTGGAGCGACGAAGGAGTTTAAAAATATTCCACAATCTTAGATACTACAATTTGGGAGCCACAGGAGAGTGCACATAAACACGCATGTTCAGTGAATTCATGGAGACAGTATGTAGGTTGGTTCTAACCTCAGATTGCAGAGCTGTTCTCTCATTTCTACTTGCTTGATAGCTCAGTAAGAGGAAGGGCTTTGCTATGTCAGCTTGAGAAACTGAGACAAACTGTGACCACCCTATCTTCGACTGATCTGGAGCAGTGCTTTGCAAAAATTACATCTTTCCTTTCTCTCACACTGAATGCAGAGATCTATCCAGTTGCGCTCAAATTCGGCTGGTTGAAGGGAGGAAGCCCCAACAAGTCAAGAGTCTCACAAAGCCAGTGGCTCGGGAGACCCCCAGAGCGAGCCGGAACCAACCTTTCTGCTGGAAAGCACCTGCTTGGCTGGGTAGCTTCTTCCCTCCTTCCTGCCCCGCACCCCACTTCTCATGCCTCCTCCGCCCCAGCTCTCCAGGGGGGCAGGAGATGAGTAGTGATACCTGGAGGTTGGATGAAGTGGATGCCATGGCGGAGATTCCAGGTGGTTCCCTGGGCGGCGGCGGAAGGAGGGCTGAGAACAGCCAACAGCAGCAATGTTGAATTGTGCCAGGTATAACAGTCCCCAAACTGGGTGGGCTAGTGGCTCTCAGACCCCGAGTGTCGCTCGCTCCGTGGCCTCCCTTAGGGAACTTATCCTAATACAACACCGCTCTCCACCGAGCCGCCCGACCCTCCTCACAAAACTTCCGCTCCTCTGTGTGCCAGGTCTTCAAATAAAACCTTACAGAAGATTATGGTGTATACAGAAAAGCAACCAATGTTTTTTAAGTGGTTACTATAGAGGTAGCAGATGAAAAGGAGAAATTACCCAAAACTCCAAAGATTAGGAGGATTACCGGGTATCTGGCAGTATCATTTATTGGTAGAACCCTTTCTGTACATATGGGTAGCTGTGAGTGTGGAAACCAGTTTACCATTGCTTGGGAATAATTGTAATTTTAGCACATTGGCCTTGGCTTTAGTGCCTAGTGTGAGTGTGCATAGGAAACAGGTTCTTGTTGAAAACATCTAGTTTTAAAAATTGCCATTGTGATTTGAAACTGAGTTGAAAGATAAAAATTCGTGTGTGTAATTTAAAAATTTTTTGTAACTCTGATCACATATAGTAGAAAAACCCAGTGTGTGTGTTGTAGCAGTAATATTTTACCTTCGCTCTGCTGTCATCAGCTAGAGGAGAGGAGCCTAATCCACAATCAAGGGCTGTGGGTAAAATGATAAAAGGTTAAATATGTCTTTATGTAATAAACACCAGACATCAATTCTGGAAAGGAAAAATGAGAGAAGGTAGAGAAATGGGGAGGGAGCGAGCATGTTTTTATAGAAAAAGGAATGCACAGTAAAAAAGGTACAGAAAAAATCCAGTTAATAGATTTTTTAGTAAGTTAGGCAAATAGATTTGAAGTCTGTCTCTTGTGGCTGCTCTTAGGTAATCTAACCACTATTCATAGCCTTTTTACTACTCAAATCCTTTGGATGTTTGCTCTGAATGGACTATCCTACAGAGAATTTTCTCTGGACTTTGGCATCAGTGACTAGAGCAGTAAGGGCAAAATTAAATTAGTATCCAGGAAGTTGCTTCATAGCTGTTGAAAACAGCTTGCTACAAATGTGAGTCCTAATGGCTCTTTGGAAGATTATTTATAATAGTAAAACTCTTTAGCTTTCTTGAAAATTTCAGGTATAAATTTTTTTGATTAGGCTCATTTAGGAGGCTTTCAGTTTTAAGTAATAGAAAATTCACTTCTAACTGGCTTAATTATTGGTACATACACCTGAATTGTAGAGGGAGAACAAGCTTCAGAATAGGGCTTATCTAAACAGCATAATAGTGCCACTATGGGACTCGTCTGTGCTCTGCCTTCCAGTAACTGTGCTTGATTTTAAGGTCGGCCCCTGCATGGCCACAAAATGGCTTCCAACAGCTCCTTGTGTTTCTCCCACCATTGAACAAGGCTTGAGTTTAACTCTGATTGGACCAATTTGAACACATACCGATTGCCCTAAACCAGTCATTGCCCCCATGGAAATTAAGCTGAGTATCTTGGGCTGCATCATGTGCCCATCTCCAAACAGATAACATGGCAAAGTAGATGTTAACAGGCTCAAGTGAGTCAGGACTAAAACTGGAAATGGGTTCAATCCTATCCAAACTGTATGGTTCAAGAAATTTGGGATCTTGTTAAGAGGAAGAGAGGAATGGATGCTGGGGAGGCAACCAGTGATGTCCACCACATTGGTTATACTGCCTTCAGATGTATTGTCCATTTTATTGGCTTAGAGCAGGGTTTCTCAACCTGGGTTGGATAATTATTTGTTTTGTGAGGAGGGGCTGTCCTGTGTATTGTAGGATGTTTAGCAGCATCTCTGGCCTCTACCCACTAGATGCTAGTAAAACCCCCCTTCCACATTTCAGCAGCCAAAAATGTCTTCAGACATTGCCATATGTCACAGGGGTGGAGACAAAATTGCCCCAGTTGATAACCACTGGTCTGGAATAGTTGTCTTCAAACTTTAATCACACATCCCTATGATTAAAGTGTTTGTGCATATCCCCATGTATAATTATATTACACATATTAATTTTATACATATTATAAAACATACAAAATAGAAATTAAATGGTAGAGATTATAAATAAAATGAAATTTTATTTCTTTCTGTACTATTTTGCTTCTGTATGCCAGTAGGTCGTTGTGCACATCTAATGTAGAGTGCTGAGAGAGGGTTCTCCTGTCACTGTCTTCCACTCTGTCCTCAGCCCCTGGTGGGTCTGGGCTGTAGATTGAGGGAACTTGTGAGATTGGGAGACTGGTAGCTTGCTCTGTGGCCAGATGCTTCCTGCAAGTGGGAGTCTGCTTCATAAGTCTAAGCCTGCAGGATGAGAAGGGACTGGTGTGTGCCTCGAGCCAATCTTGTTGGCTCCTGGGGGGCATATAAGGATACTGTAGTGGGCCTCATTGGCTTGGTGTCAAGGAGCACCGGACCAGAGGAAGAGAAGGCATCTAGCGCTACCTGCCAAGTCCCCGGGCCAAGTAAGGCAGAAAGGTAATTGGGGATGGACTGTTGGTAGGACCAATGTGGGAGCTCCCCTTATTGGGGCTTGTAGTAGGTTAACCACTGTCTGCACTGAAATCATAACATTTGCTGAGGCCTCGGATACAACACATAGCCACATAGACTCACAAAAAGACAGGGACTGATTATGGAAGGCCACCTTTCCCCTCCCTGTCCGCCAGCCCACAGAATCCTGTAAGAGAGAGAAAAAAAGTAAAAAAGCAGAGCAAGTCCCCTTAAGCCACTGTCTAGCTGGCAGTGATGGAGGGAAATTGTTTTGATTTTTTTCTAGAGATGAGGTCTCACTATATTGCCCAGGCTGGGCTCAAGTGATCCTCCCACCTTGGCCTCCCAAGGTGCTGGAGTTACAGGCATGAACCGCTTCGCCCAGTTAGGGAGGGAAGTTTTGAATCAGATTTGAGTTTGACGTTTTCAATGGGACTGAACTTGAAAAACTGCAAGTTACTGGGAAGTTAGAGAATCTGCCTGTGATGTCACTGAAAGGAGAGAGGGACTCAGAGAACAGCCAAAAAGGTAGTGATGGATGGGAGACCAGACATGGGACTAAAATCTATGCCCCTTCTGAACTGAGACTCCCAAGAAGCTCAGTTAACACCAGAGTCAGCGTGGACAGGGCTTCAGCAAGACTGTGTTGATTGGGGTTAGGAACCAGGCAGGATGAAACAGTATTCTTTGTATTGAGAAGTGACAGGAACTTTTTTTTCTACAAAGAATACAATTTATCATAATCTTAAATGCAAATGCTTTGGATCTGACATGATTAAATAATTTTGGAAAAATTTGGAAAGTCAGTCTAGATAAGTCAGCATTTCATATTTATAGCATCATCTCAGATTGGTGAATGTCTTGTATATGTTGGTTCATGAAGAAAGAAAAGGAAGTTGAGCTGAAAGATACTTGAAAAATGAAATGGTCTAAATTTCAGGAAGAATCTTTGGAAATTTTAGTTTAATGTTAGAACTTATTTTCCTCTAAGAATATTTTAGTGAATGTGTCCAACACAGCTTAATGACTTAAAACTATCCTTTGGACATTTCACATCTAAGATTTTTTTTTCCCAGTAGGTAAAGAGGGGCTTACCTACTGAGTAGGAACTTTAATAATAATACTGTAGTGTTCGCTTTGCAGTGTTTTCCCATTTTTTGGTTGTTTGCTGTGATACTATGTGGCTGGCATGATCCCTACCTTTTAGACAAGGCACCTGTGCGTTAGCATGCCCTAGTTCACCCAGTTGGTAAGTGGTTTAGAAGTCCAGGCCTTTTTGTCACCACCACCCCCTTCTGCTGTGGTCACAGTGTACGACATATAAAAAAGTGACAGTGATAATGAGTGTGGCCTGCCACCCTCAAAGGGGTCACCGGCTATCAGTAGGGCATTTGCTTTTTCGAACAAACATACATATACCTTCCTGTCAGTCATCCTTTGATCAGGGCATAGGTTTGGATGACAGTTGGCCAGGGTAATGAGTGTGACCGACTTTGGGACAAAGCAGTGGTGGTTGACCTGTATGGTATTTGAACTTACTGACTTTCTGATGAAAGAATTTACCCAAAAGTTCTTTTTTCAGTGACTTGGAGTTATGCTATTTGAACATAAATAGATTTCAGATATGTCTTTATCTTACTCTATAGCAGGTAAGTTTCCCAGTATTTTAAAATGTTGTACTTTTTTAAACGTGGTTTTTGTTATAATAGATAAGAGTAATTTGTGAATAGACATAGGTTAGAAAGGCTTTTATTTACCTCTATTTCTAAACACTCCTCATTAAACCCTGTTATATTCCATTTTCTTTAGGTATATTCTAGTACTTAGAGCAAATTATACAGACCAATGTTAAGTTAGGCTCACAGTTTGTTTTGTTTTTTAGAGACAGGGACTCATTCTCTCTCCCAGGCTGGAGTGCAGTGACATGAGCCACCGTGGCTGGCCTCAGTTTTTTCTAGATTGAAAACACACACACGCACATGAAAGTTTTAAAGACCTAATTGTCTAATCAACAATTTTCCAGGCCAGGCGCGGTGGCTCAGGCCTGTAATCCTAGTACTCTGGGAGACCGAGGCGGGAGGATTGCTTGAGGTCAGGAGTTCGAGACCAGCCTGAGCAAGAGCGAGACCCCGTTTCTACTAAAAATAGAAAGAAATAATTTGGACAGCTAAAAAATATATATATAGAAAAAATTAGCCAGGCATGGTGGCGCATGCCTGTAGTCCCAGCTACACTTGAGCTAAGTGCAAGAATGCATGAATTCACAGCTTGTGTCAAGGAGCTGCAGGCTAGTGAGAGATGCTTTTTTCAAATATTTAGATACCTTAACAGACATTTCTCCTTGTTGAGTTCTGATGCCAGGGATGCAAAGATGAGTGAGACCCCAGGTCCTTCTCTTGAGGAACTCAGATTGCAGAGCTATGTTTGCCACAGAGTGAGGCCTGTGTCACCAGTAGGTATGGGTGAGGATGGAGATGGTCCATGATATTGTTAATTATAACTAGCCCATCAAAGGATAAATAGGTGAATTGTCTTGAAGAAAAATATTCAAATAATAATTCAGGTAATCTCTGTATGAACACATCGAAAGGGTAGTACTCAAAAGACTGACTTGGGAACCCTGATCCAGAGACAGTGTGACCAATGAAAGCACAGAGGATGAATTGATTAGTTGTGAGTGAAGGAAACCAAGGACTTCGTTGTTGAAAGTAAGCTTTAATGATAAAGACATCAGCACCCGAATGTTTATGGCAGCACAATTCACTATTACAAGGATGTGGAAACAACCGAAGTGCCCGCCGATTCATGAGTGGATTATTAAAATTTGGTATATGTATACAATGGAATATTACTCAATTATAAGAAATGACAGTGATCTACCTCTTATATTTTCCTGGATAGAGCTTTAGCCCATTATCCAAAGTGAGGTATCACAAGATTGGAAGAATAGGCTCCACATGTACTCACCATCAAATTGGCACTGACCAACACTATGGTGCTCACAGGGTAGTAATATTCTCCATGGATTCGGGGGTTGCAGGGGAGTGGGTTGGACGGTAAACTCAACAACTAATGGACGAGGTGAGCATTGTAGAGGGGAAGGGCATGCCTCTAATCCTTGCTTGGGTGAGGCAAAGACATAAAATGTAACCAAAATGTTTGTACCCTCATAATATCCTGAAATTTAAAAAAAAAGTAAGGTTTAGCTTAATTTTCAATGGAGTTCAGATTAATCAGATTTTAATAAAAGTCTGTGTTGTAGTAAACATTGATTTTCAACATAGTAGCATTACCTGAATAACTAGTTTGTTTGAGTGTGCAAAGAGGTGTTCTAGAATATTCATTGCATCGTGGTAGTGAAATTGCAAATGACATGACTGTCCTACAGTAGGAAATTGGTTAAAATATTATCCCTTGGTACAGAGAGATGGTATGAAACCATTGCAGATGATGATTATAGGTATTATAGGTATTATATACTTATAATACCTATAGGTATTATATACTTATTGACATAGCAGGGTACTCACAACATCTGGATGGGAGGGGTGAAGTTAAAAAGCCAGTAATGTAAAGCCTCAAAGGATGTGCTAACATGGTAATAATAGTTACCTCTTTAGCTGTGGGATTTCAACTGTGGGATTTTTTTTAACCTCCTTTGTGGTCTAATTTCAAAGAGAGAAAAATTAAAATTCACATTCCGTTTGTGTAGAGAATAGCAAAGCTTTTCTGATCCTGCTGTGATTTCCTTTCTTACAGATGTGGGGGCACAGTTGGTGCTATTTTCACTTGTCCACTAGAAGTCATTAAGACGAGGTTGCAGTCTTCGAAATTAGCTCTCCGGACAGTCTATTATCCTCAGGTTCATCTGGGGACCATTAGTGGAGCTGGAATGGTGAGACCAACATCTGTGACACCTGGACTCTTTCAGGTTCTGAAGTAAGTTCAGTCCCCATTTAGTCCTCTCTGCTCCTGTCTGCCTCCACTATCAAAACAGAATGTCCATCAGGCTCCTCAGATGGGATGTTCTGTTTGCACAGTCTTGGTCCAAACTTAAAAATTAGGTTTCTTTACCAATATCTTTGAACTCTGACCTTGCTCCCTTGGCAGCAGGGGTCCTGGTGTGCACGTGATCATCATCCAGGGACAGTTAGAGTACACTAACAAAGCAAACTGAAAATCCCTGTGCAAATTGTTGCATCAAATTGTCACTCTTGCTCAAATCTTTTGAGGGTTAACATGATAAGAGGTGGTAGAGTAAAATTTTAAAAATTGCACAAGAGAAGGGTTGTGAATATTAATATTTTAAGAGGAATTAACATGGGAACAAAATGTTTTTGTTTTTTACTTTTTGTTTGGAAATAATTTTAAATTTATAGAAAAGTTGCAATATATTTAATGAAAATGGGTTTTAAAAATTTTGTTTTATACCTAGGCTACCTGCCCATTTTCTTATTTTTACTGCAGGAAAAATAATCTCGTTTGCTTATTACAAAGCAGCTAAATATTCATGAGTTGATTTTGGCTTATCAGTCTCTATGCTTAAAGCAAAATCAGAAATTCAGAATAGCACTTGACAATATCTGATTTTTGGCTTAGGGCCTTGTACTTTAAAAGAGATGCTCAATAAATAATAGTTGAATTTAACTGAGCATGATATTCAGACCTCTGAAACTTATCCTTGGGAAAGAGTGTTCAGAAAGACATTGCTATTTATCAGTATAGAGATTTAGTTGGGAAATGTTAGAAAAAGAAGCAATAAAATGGAAATGCTCTGTCTTAAAAACCACAGCGCTTAGCACTTTTAGTCACAATTTAGATAAGGTAGGATAAGTTTATTTTTAGGTATGTTTTGTTTGTAAAACCTGCCTATAAGCCACTCAGGCAGTCATGCCAGATGTGTATGCGGGTGCATCTGAGCTTGTTGAGCAGAACTGGACAG
>CM052444.1:102251326-102270293 GCA_028533085.1 Varecia variegata | reverse complement strand
TGTTTTTTTTTTTTTGGAGACAGTCTCCCTCTGTCACCCTGGTAGAGTGCAGTGGCGTCATGGTAGCTCACTGCAACCTCAAACTTCTGGGCTCAAGAGATCCTCCTGCCTCAACTTCCCGAGTAGCTGAGACTACAGGCACACTACACTACAGCTGGCTAAATTTTCTATTTTTAGTAGAGATGAGGTCTCACTCTTGCTCAGGCTGATCTCGAACTCCTGAGCTCAAGCAATCCTCCTACCTCGGCCTCCCAGAATGCTAGGATTAAATGCGTGAGCCACTGGGCCTGGTCTCCATTGAAATCTTTTTTTTTTTTTTTTTTGTTTTTTGTTTTTTTTTTTGCTGTGGTTGGGGAAATCCATTGAAATCTTGATTTCAAAGTTTATCATATGATATAGACATCTTTAGTAAGCATTGAATGTACAGTGATGATGACATTTTTGGGTTTTTTTCTTCCAGCTTTTATCACAAATTCCTTAATGAATCCTATATGGATGGTTAAAACCAGGATGCAGCTAGAACTGAAGTAAGTTATTAATTGTTCCTTCCTTAATATAAGAATTCTTGGGGATTTTTTGTCTTCCCCCAATTCTAGCTATGGAATGAGATATTCAAGGGCTGTCCAGAATGTATCCAGCCATGTAATGTGTTCTCATTACATTGACAATGGCTGGATACTTTCCGGACAGCTCTTGTACAGAGTCCTTAGCTATCCCCTTCCTTGTTTTCTCTGAATCTAAGCCTATGTAGAAATGCCTTTTGCTTTGAGGTTTGTATTGCAAGCATTGTGGGGAGATAGGGTCAAAGGTAACAAACTAGGGAAGACAGGAAGTTCTCTCAGCAGGGTCCCTGATCTGTAGTCCTGACTTCCTTCTTAGAGCCCCATCTCCAAGTTGAAGTGTTGTAGACTCTCCTCCAGACTAATGGGCAGGTGCCACTAAGGGCAGAACAGTAGTTGCCTTTAGCCCCTAGAAGGGTGGTTTTAGTCTCTAAGACCCTCAGAAATACTTATGCCCTCAGTGCTCTTTTTTTTTTTTCTCTGCCGAATAGAATAGCCAGCCAGCTAGCCAGGGGGTTCTTAAACATTTTTTTTGTTCTGTGAATTCCTTTGGCAGTCTGGTAGAGCCTGCAGGCCCTTTTTAGAATAAGGCTTTTTAAAGTACAGTTAGCTCTGATATGGTTGTATGCTTCTTAACACACTAAGTAACAAGATCTAGCAGCAGTCCAGTAACTACTGTAATTTTTCAAAGAAGCGATGATGATAAAGTGTCCTGTGATGTTTGTGACAAATGTGATATCTTTGTGTAAAATCATAGGTATGGCCAGGCACAGTGGCTCATGCCTGTAATCCTAGCACTCTGGCAGGCTGAGGCGGGAGAATTGCTTGAGCCCAGGAGTTTGAGGTTGCAGTGAGCTATGATGATACCACTGCACTCTACCCAGGGCAACAGAGTGAGACTATCTCAAAAAAACAAAACAAACAAACAAAAAAAACCCCACAGGTACTGCTAATCCTACTGTGGCCTGTTACCTACACTCATGATTGAAGTAATGCTGATTTCTGTTAGAGAGTGGGGCCAAAGATACCATTTCCTGCCCAGTCCAAGTTCAAGGAACTGCCTGAATTCTATCAGAGATCTCCTGTGTTACTATGTTGCCTAGAAATGTGTGCACTGGAAACTTCCAGCTAGTCCTGTCTGACCTTCAGCCTCTAAAGGAGATGGGAAAGCCCCAGGAAGGGTAGTTAGGGCCTGCCTTAGTAGCCTCTGCATTGGTCTTTGACTCCAGGTTCCTCCAACCCATCCTACCAGAAAGCCTTCCGAAGTGCATCAGGTCTGATTTGAGCAGATTGCTCAGAATCCTTCAGTGAATCTCAGTTACTCTCAGGGTGGAATCCCAATTCCCTGGCTTAGCATTCAACGGTCCTTTGAAATTTTCCAAAAATGTCATAGGCTCTCATGCTTCCATCTCGCTGAGTGTGCTGTCCCTCACCAGGAATCCCTTTTCTCCCCTTCTTGGTTGTGCTAACACCTCCCCTGGAAGCCTTTGGAAATCACTCCCAATTCTAAATGTTCACATAGTGTCCTAATAACACTTCTGTTTGGCAACAGATAAATGAGGCCATCAGCTGAGGTCCTTTATATGCATACTGTTCAATCTACCTAGTAATGATCATGCTCAGAACATTTTAGAACTTTGTTCAGGTGGGCTTTGTTAATATTTGTCTCTCAACAATGAATATTTGTTGCTTGCACTAGTCACTGGGGAAATAGCAGGGAACAAGACCTAGCTGCTGCCTTCTAGATGCCTACAGCTGTACAGAAAATAAATAAAAAGAATTATAGTTTGGTGGGATAAGGGGCCTGAGGTGCTACTGGACTCTGGAGGTCACCAAATGCAGTCCAGGCTGGGTGAGGAGAGCAGAGGTCGGGAGGTCCTCCGGAGGCAGCAGCATCCACCCTAGCGTCTGAGTAGCCAGGTGGAGGCGCAGTGAAGAGTGCTTTGGGCGGAGGGCGTTTCGTGTGCAGAATGAAAGCATGGTTAGTTCTGGGGAGCTGTAAGACAGGAAGTCTCCATTTGGAGACTAGAGCAGTGAGAGAGACCACCCTATACTCACCAGCCTGTCAGAATTCTGGTGAATTTCCCTTCAGTATTTTCCTATTTGTATCCTAATTATAATCATCGTTCACATATAATTTTGTCCTCCTTTCTGCTGAAAGCACTCCCTGTATCTCACTGTTGTCATGCCTATTTTAATCGGGTCGATGTACTATAATTTACTTATCTACGCCTATTAGATGTTTGGATTGTTTTGATTGTAGTAGAGTTATGGTTCCTCTGTGAGGAACGTCATCCTCTTTCTCAAATTAGGTCAAAGCCTGTGACCGTGTTTTTGTGACTCCCAAAACAGATGCCTGTGCTCTCCTTTGGGCCTGCCAGGTGTCCAGCTAGTTGGCCTGGCCTCACAGTGGCCGACACATTTCTCCTACTGTATAATTTCTCTGTATATTCCGTCACTGTCTTTTGTGACTTGTCAGGGTAGTCGGGCTCCCTGAAGTGTCCTTTAACAGCCTGCCATTGATTTCCTTCATGCAGGGTGAGGGGCTCCAAGCAGATGAACACGCTCCAGTGCGCTCGTTACGTCTACCGGACGGAGGGCATCCGTGGCTTCTATCGAGGATTAACTGCCTCTTATGCTGGAATTTCAGAAACTATAATCTGTTTTGCCATTTATGAAAGTTTAAAAAAACATCTGAAAGAAGCTCCGTTAGCCTCTTCTGCGAATGGGACTGAGAAAAATTCCACAAATTTTTTTGGACTCATGGCAGCTGCTGCTATTTCTAAGGGATGTGCCTCCTGTATTGCTTATCCACACGGTATGCTTTGCTTTTTTCTTCCAGAACAGCAAAACAGTTGTCAGGTGTGTCCTTTGTCAGTATACCTAGAGCTCTGTAGCACAAACAAACACAGATACCTGCAGGCAGGGTAAATGAGTACGAGTGGAACTGGCTTTCACTGCATGGACGTGGGTCATGTGAGTAGTGGGAACCTTACTCAACTCTAACTGATGGTGGCCAAAACTTGCTGTGTAGAAATGCAGGCCCTGTGTTGCTGAACTTTTTATATTTTTAAAGAAGCCAAAAATCTGAATTTTATTTAAAATTCTTTGATTCAAAAAAATTATGTAGGAGCCAAATTTAAACACATGGCTTCTACTTTGAATGGAGTGCTGAGTAAGGCTACTTTGGGCAAGTTTACTTTTAAAGAATTATAGAATTATTGTCCTACTGGCCTACTTAAAAAAAAAAAAATGCTTAATTTATTGTGCCATGAAAAACAGGTTTTTGTTTTCAGAAGCCTCCTGCACGGTTAGCTATGACAAATGCACATGGTCGACTCAGTAACAGTATTGAGTCCCCATTGTGTGCTGGGGCACCAAGCTGGCCCCAGAGGGCCTATGGAGAAGAGGTTGGTGATGCCTTCTGGGGCCTGAGGTCTGTGTGACAGGCAATAGTGACAAATGTCCAGCTGTGGGGTGCCTGTGGCAGGGAGAAGGGCAAAGGCTTGAACAGGGAAGAGGAGGTGGCTGTTAAGCTGGACAGAGTGGAAAAGGATTTGAGGAGGAGGAGGAGAAAATTTAGTACAAATAATTTGTCAAAGATATTGCCATACTTAATACAAATTACACCTTCAGTGAAATTAATGTTTGTTTAATTGGGAGTAGAAAACCATGAATTATTTTAAAATTAAGTCCCACTCAACTAAGCTTTTTTTAACCACTTAAAAGTTATTTTATACTTTTGTGTGTGTGTGTGTGTGTGTGTGTGTGTGTATGTGTGTATGTGTAAATATCCCTCCCTAATTGACCAATTCTCAGAGTTGGAAAACGTTCTAAAAGAACTTTTCTTTGCCTGTCTAGGTATATGACTATTTTGTCCAAATAGAGCCAAGATGACAAATGGACACAGTTGGACATTGACAATTATAGAGTTGTGTGCTTTGGATTCTTTCCTCATTTTATTTGTAGCGTAAAAGTGGCATTTCTCTCTCTGCAGAAGTCATAAGGACACGGCTCCGTGAGGAGGGCACCAAGTACAAGTCTTTCATCCAGACAGCACGCCTGGTGTTCCGGGAAGAAGGTTACCTTGCTTTTTATAGAGGACTCTTTGCCCAGCTCATCCGGCAGATCCCAAATACTGCCATTGTGTTGTCTACCTATGAGTTAATTGTGTACCTGTTAGAAGATCATACTCAGTAACAGGCACAGAAAATTGTGCTCTAGAAGAATAAAACTGAAAAACTCTAGAGAATTTTTTTTCCATTGATGTTTAGAATGTTTGAGACTGAAACAGGGAAGGCCATAAAATATCTGGTCATATCACCTGTTGGACATTTCCTTTTGGATTCGTGCTTTCTGGAAGGTTTCAATTCATTAACGTTAATAGTTAATTATAACTTTTTTTTTTTTTAACTTAAGAGGATTCAGGATTAAGCAGCAACTAAATTAAATCATGCTATTTAATTTAAGTATACATTTGGTTTGTGTCCTCTTTTATGCTCACTGTACTGTAAACTGTGGCTAAGGACTTAAGTATTTCAGTGAAACATGCTCTAGAAATGCAGAGAAGGATAAAGTCAAAATACATCTTGTTTCTAATCTGACTGCTGGACAGGGAAGAAGTGTCACATTTGGTGGTGCTGTGTGTACCAGGACAAACTTACTAGCTGTTTCTCTCTTCTGTACGTTTCCAGTTCTTCATACAGATTGATAATCTAAACTTTCAGGATGCTGCGATGAAAAAAATAAGTATAACTTTCTGACATTAAATATTTTAAACTATAAAAATTTTCCTGAAGTTATGCTCTTCTTCATTTAAACCAAAGGCAAGAGCTTTTATCAGTTGCTTAGCTCCTGGAGGTCAAGCCCAGGTACCTTGCAAGTGTGTTACAGCATAGCCTCCCAATTCCGCTTTGAATGCAGAGTTGTGACCAAGAACAGCTGTTCTCTTTGAGGTCTTTCACCCTGTTCTTACATCTGTGCTCTTGGAGAAAAGGAGCACAACACAGGACTACTGTTGCCCACCTCTTGGAGAGTTTGCTTTTATTCTGACAGGAGATGCTGGTATTGTTTAAATACCCCAGTTCAAAGTTATAAAATTACCAGAATTTTACCCCCTCGTTTTTAAAGCAAATTTAATAACGGAACAAAAAGATGGTAATAAGACAAAAAGCAGGTAAAACCAATAGTCTTCTATTAGCTTTCCCTGGAATTTGAGTGTGTGGTACATGAAGGCTGTCTTTCAATCTGAACATCAGTAAAGATTGTTCTAATACTGATGCGTTGTAGTTTCTGATCCAATTGCGGAAACTCTGGCAGGGGTAAGAGGAGGATATTTCCAAGTTGTATTTAAATTGAGTTTAATTTTGTTCACCTTTATATAGTCATAAGGGAAGTTAGCTGGTATTCTTCTACTGTCTAGTATAGTTTGCTTCAACAACTTACCTCAAAGTCACAATGAGTGACTTTAGTCAAGCTTCAGTGCTTTTAAATGAATGACAGTAAAGCGATTTCCAGAAACTCATTTTAACTCTTTCATGGTGGCACTTAGTGACATTTTAATATTCACATTCCTATTTTAGTATTCATATTTGATGATACTTAGCAACATCCTCCTATTTTAATATCCATATTAAAACCTGGATTTTCCCCCAAGATTTTTATCTAATATGAAGGTTAAAAATTGGTTGTTTAATTTTCACTGATACATTCTTGAATGAATAAATTTGATGTTTACCTAGTATAATTTAGTTCTCTGCTTCTCCTGCACCAGGGCATTGAAATAAACTTGAGCACCCAAAATGGGAGGACAATAAGCAGGAAAGAAGTGCTAAAGAGGCTTGCTGGATTTGAAAATCGGAAATATCACTGTTTGAGCTGTTAATGGAGAAATCCCATCGTTTAGTTCTCTTCTTCACAAGCTTAGTCATTTGGATTTCATTATTTTTATTTTATTTTATTTTTTTTGTTTATCCGACCTCATGACCTAGTCATTCTTTTTTTTTTTATTTTTTTTGTTTATCCGACCTCATGGATTTCATTATTTTTAAGTATATGTATATATACTTAAGTATATATACATATATATACTTAAGTACATATATATATATGTATATACATGCATGCACACACATTACACCTTTTAAAACCCTCACTCCATACCCAGTATGTGCCAGGCACTGTGCAAAGTGTTAGGTATCTTCTCATTTAATTCTGACAATCTTGGAAATATTGTCGTCATCCACATTTTTTTTTTTTTTTGGAATCAGTCTCCCTCTGTCACCCTGGGTAGAGGGCAGTGGCGTCATCACTGCAACCTCCAACTCCTGGGCTGAAGCAATCCTCTCCTTAGCCTCTGGAGTAGCTGGGACTACAGGCGCGCACCACGACCACGACACCTGGCTAATTTTTCTATTTTTAGCAAAGATGGGGTCTCACTCTTGGCTCAGGCTGGTCTCAAACTCCTTATCTCAAGCAATCCTCCCGCCTCGGCCTCCCAGACTGCTAGGATTACAGGTAGAAGCTATGCCTTGGTTGTTCATTCATCTGCTCATGGCTGGTGAGAGCATCAAGACTGCAAATGGAAAGGCCTTTGCTTGGATACTCACTTCCAAGAAAGAGGAAGGAAGTCCAGTCCATACTCAAGTCAACCCTTAAGGGTTTTTTCTGGGTTCCTTTCACTCTCCCAGCCCGTCTTTCCCAGCCAGTGAATGTGCATGATTAAGGTGGGGACAGATGAACTGTCCATCTGGGGGTAGGAACAAAGATAACATTTGCCCTGGACCCATCACTACCCACAAAGAACTTACAATGTTGACCTCAAAAAACACTGCAAAAGTTGTCAGAACACTGAAACATTGTGTGATTAGATACAAACATTTTCTATTTTTTAAACTAGAAGTTTAGCTCAAGTTAATAATGAAACACAGTTAATGTTCCCTTCTAATCCTCCCCATCAGATGATCAGTGTGCAGTTCAATGTTAACCATCCTCTATTTCCTGCACGTAAGGCTTTATTCAAACTTTGGTTATTATAAATATCAATCTGCATGTTGCTTTTTAAAAAACATATCATCCCTCCAATGCAATAACTCTAGCTCTGATATTCTAATGGTTGCATTATGTTCCAAATTATAACTCTCCTATGATTTATTCAACCTAGTCCCTATCCATGAACGTCCTTGTTTCTAACAGGCTAATTTTTTAACCATCTGAGTTGCTTAAGGACCTGCAATTCGCGGCAAAACAGCGCTGAGCGCATAGGCCCGAGTTTGGCTAGAGTCGCTAGACTATGGGAAGACAGGCTTAGCAGGAGAAAAAGACTAAATTACAAGCGGTCGCTTATGCTCCCCCCCCACCCCATGTTCTCCTTAGTCGCAGGTTAGTGGACCTTTTGCAGCCTGAGCTCCGGGCCCTGGCGGTGGGCGGGGCTTTCGCGCCAGGCTCCGCGCGCGGTCTTTCCCCTCCGGCCGCTGGGGGGCGCGCCCGAGCCGGCTCCGTCGCTTCCGCCGGCGCCCCGCCCACCCCGGCTCGCCCCGCGCTGAGATTGGCTGCGCGGCGGGAGCGCGCCGAGTCAGGAGGCGGGCCCGCGCTGGCTACAAAGCGGCGAAGGTCACGGCGGGAGGAGGCGCGCGCCGCCGCCCCGCGTCCTGCTTGCGGCCCGCGCCACGGCCCCGCCGCCGCCGCCCGCAGTCCTCCGCGAGCCATGGAAGGAGTGAGCGCGCTGCTGGCCAGCTGCCCCACGGCCGGCCTAGCCGGCGGCCTGGGCGTCACGGCGTGCGCCGCGGCCGGCGTGCTGATCTACCGGATAGCGCGGAGGTGAGTGCGCGGCCCGGCCCCACGCGGCCCTCGGCGCCGCCCCGCCGCCTGGGCCCGCTGCTCGCCTCCGGCCCGGCCTCTGCACCGCGGCGGGGCCCGCGGGGGCCGCGGCAGGGACACGCTGCTCACGGACGCGCGAAGACCCGCTGTGCGCGCCCCCGGGGCGAGTTCGGATTCCCGGTCGGGAAGCGGCTGGGGAGTCTGGCTGGGGGCGGGAACTCCCGCAGCGCGGGTGCGGGCTTGAGCGGCGGCGGCGCGGGGGTTGTAATTTCTTCCTTCCGGGAGCCCTGGGCCCCCGCAGCCTGCGGGAGAGCGAGCCCGGGGTCTAGGCCGAAGCTCTCCTGGTCGTCGGCGGCACGTCGAGGGTGGTAATGGCTGGCGCTCACTCGGGCATTTTTCTGCACGCCTGGAGTCAGCCCAGTACGGGAGTCACAACTCCCGCTCCCCCTAGAGAAGCCGAGGGACAATGAGGCCAAATGAATTGTTATTAATTAGAAGAGTCACACGATTTGAACTGAAGAATCCTGCAGTGCTAACCCTGGGCTAGAGCTCCCAGAGGTGAGGGAAGCCTGAGATACCTGAGGGCTGGGGCTCTCAGCGCTGCCCTGGGCTCGCAGGTCCTGCAGACCCCTGTATTCAGAGCTGGCCTCTCTCATCTACTTCCATGTCCAGGGATAAAAGGGTGGTGACCTCTTGCTTCAGCAGGGCTACATTTCCTCACCTGATCCACCTTCCCAGGAGACACAGAGAAAAGTGGGGTTGTAAGGACACCCCTAGAGACAGAGTGGGTGGTTTTGCAGCTTCAGCAAGGGGTGTGCGAAGCTCAGGTCTTAGGTGAAGGGAGCAAAGGAACTTGCCCACACGCACCCAGCAGCAAGTGTCGGAGCTGGGATTTGAACCCTGGTAGTCTGGCTGGTGGCTGTTCTTCCTTCACTGATACCGTGTACTGCTTCTCTCCCCAAGGGGGAAAACAGAAAAAGAAGTGAGAGTGGTTGAGTCACAGAGGCTTCCTGGAGGAGGATGAGGTGGGAGGGACATCAGCTGTGTCTGGAGGACTGAGAAGGCAGGCAACTGGGGATTGAGCGAGTCCCTAACCCAAGGGTCCCTGACAACCCAAGTCTCTCCATGTCCCAGTTTCTGCCCAATTTCTGAAAGCTGGAGGGGCGTGCAGGACCAGCTGGTCCAAACCGGTCAGTTTATACACAAGGGAACAGAGGCGATTTGCTCAGATTCCCAGAGCATGTTGACAGCAGAGTTGGAGCCCCGTTTTCTTCTGGGGTGATGCTGCCTCTCAGCTAACCCAGAATGAGGGAGTGTTGCCCCAAGGACCAGAGCCTGGGTGAGGGCACAGTCTCCAAATCGCACACCGCCTCAGTTGTGTTTGGCGAGGCTGGATTTGCACTGGGTGGCTCCCTGTGCCACAGTCGTCCATGTCTTGGGCTGTGGGTGTTCTCAGGGGTCCAGCCTCCCCTTCCTGGCCTGCTAGCCACAGCTTTTTGTCTCCAGGAGATAGGCGTCTAGGGCCTTGGAGAGGTGTTGTGCAAGCTGGTGCAGTGGGAGGTAGGAGGGTACCTGGAAGTCCTTTCATGCCCCTGGGTGACACCAGAGGGTTGTGATGCAGCATTGGGACTGTTGCTGTTGGCTGGGCAGAGAAGGGCCAGCCCCTGCCAGGATGCTCTAAAATGTCCTCCTAGAGCACTGGGTTTCATCTGGAGGTCATAAATTGGCCACTGTCACAATTCAGAAGCCCCACTAGTCTGGCAAGAGGCCCTTCTCCCTCCACTGACAGTGAGGAAGCATTGGCTCTGGCCACAACACGGGTTTTGGATGACCCTGGGGAGGGCATGTAAGGAGAGTTGTTTTTGGAAGGCGACTTGGCTGGATGGATGTTTGCAGGCTCAGCACAGCGATGGCAGAGGGCAGGAAAGTGGCCCCGAGGAGGATGTGAAGCACCCTCTTGGTGCTCCAGGTCAGTTGCGTCCTGTGCTGTGGGCTGGCTGAGGTGCTGGGGGAGGAAGTCCCTTTGCTAAAGGGCTCAGGTCCTCCCAGAGCCTCAGTCAGGGCTGACCCCGGGAGTCCTCTCGCCCTGTCATAGTTATCGACGGGAGCAGCTGACACATCAGCGCTGATGTGCCATCAGCACTTGCACACTGCCACTTTGTGAAACTGGCAGCAGCCACTCAGGGTCTCCTGTTCTCCCCCTTTTACAGTTAAGGAAACCAAGCTTGGGGAGGTTGGGGTGCCTGCCCCGCATCACCCAGCTGTTCAGTGGCAGAGCCCTGCCTCGCGCCCGCTCCTCAGCTGTCAGCCAAGCTTCACGCCCTCGGTGCTTCTCTGCACCCACTTGGCGCCACCACTGTCAGCACAGTCATGGGGCAGAAGCCCACATTACACTCCCCTGGGCTTGCTCACCCCTGCACCCAGGCTGTGGTGAGGCTTGTAGCTTCCTAGGCTCCGCCTCCCCTTGACTCTGCTGCTTGAGTGTGTCCTTGTTCCTCATCACATTGTGTCCAGGACTCATCCTCTGCAAGCACACCCCTGCTCTTGTCACCCTCTGCACATCTGTTGGTGTTTATTGAGATTGTCTACTTTCTAGCGTCTGGGGACAAAGAGGATGCAGCCTCCCAGGTTACGCAGCAGAGCCTGGTGCTGGTGTTGAGAGTCCCCTCTGTGGCCCCCACTCGCTCTCCTGGTGAGCACAGCTGCTCTTTAGGGCGACAGCAAATGCCCCACTCACTGGCCTCTCTTCTGTGGCATCTGTCACCAGCTGCCCTGTGAGGTTGTCATTCTTGTCCTTGTGTCCAGGTCCGAAGTGGAGCGTCTTGCTCACTTTTGCATCTCTGCAAGCCTATTGGGGTGCTTGGTAAACTGATTGAATGATTTGCCCTCTGCAGGCTGGGGTCTGTCCCCAGAGGCGTGGGTTGGGGTTTTCTGTCTCGGTGTTGGAGGCATTGCAGTGGACTTAACGTGTCTTGCTTTGAGGCTGAGGCCAAAGACCCATTGGGTCCTGGCAGTGCCGAGTTGTGTTTTGGTGCCACTGTCGCTAAAGCTCCTTCTCCAATCCTGCCAGTTAGATGAGACAACATGTGTTGTCCACCAGAAGAGCAAGTGAGGAGTCACCCGTGACACTGTCCTGGGATGTCCTCTTGGTTCCCTGCCAGATGCTGACCTCTGGCTCCCTTAGGGAACCCCAAGCCTGACTTTGTTTCTTTTCTTTTTTGTTTTTAGAGACTGGGTCTCATTCTGTCACCTAGGCTGCAGTGCAGTGGCCCAATCGTAGCTCACTGTAGCCTTGAACTCCTGGGCTCAAGCTGTCCTCCCACCTCAGCCTCCCAAGTAGCTAGGACTACAGGCACACACCAGCAGGCCAGCTAATTTTTGAATTTTTTGTAGAGACAGGGTCTCAGTGTGTTGCTTAGACTGGCTGACTGTTACAATCTTTCAGAACCCCCACTGGGGCCAGTACACAGTGTCCAAGGTCATGAGCAGTGTGCTAGGCCCCTCTCGCAGAGGCCGTGCTCTTCTCAGGGTCTGGGGGACATGCTGGCCTGCCACGCCCTCCGAGCTCCCCAAGGCTGGGACCCAGCCCCATGCAGTGCCTCCTCCACATGGCACAGTGCTGGGCACACAGCAGGTGCCCGACCCCTGACCAAGGACCCAGAGTGGCAGGCTTGCTACTAGAACAGACTCCTTTTCACCTGTAGAGAAGGGTGAGATGTCAGGGCAGGAGCTTTGTTTTAACAAAATGTCTGTGTTCAGGGCTGGTGAGTAGTGGTGGTACAGGCGCGTGTCCGTCCTTTTTACTCTCAGCATGTGTTCTGGGGTGGTGGAGGGACGGGTATGGAGCATGAAACTGCCCTGGCTCCTTCTGGGGTGCCCACCTGCCCGGGGCTGCCTGAGGCCTCCCCTGGGTCCCCAGCAGCTCAGAGAGCAGCTTCCAGATCCTCCCAGCCACCCGCCCACTTGTCCTGTGGGCCAAGTTACTGTCCTCCCAGAGCCTGGACCTCTCTTGCCTGTGTTATAGGGACATTGTCTTGTCACCTCAAACCTCATCCATCAAGTGATTTGTCCCAGAGCCAAGTTGGGGACAGAGGTTGGCTTGAGGGAGAGAGTGAGTTGAAGAGTTTATGAGGGAAACTTGGGTACATAATTCCCTGAGCAAAAACAGGGCCCAGGCTAGGCTGGTGTGGAAGAGATTGGCCCAGATGCTGCCTTGACAAGCCGGAGTGGAGGCGCATACGGGACTGCGCCAGCCTGTCCTGGGGACTTTGTCCGAGCTGTGAGATGGGCTGTGGGGTTAAATGGTGTTTTGCATTCGCTCGTGTGACTGACATGAGTCTCTGGAAGGCCGCAGCGCTGGCACTGGGGGTGGGGGGGCCTGAGGTTCGTACCCAGCACCCCATTGTGGCTCCGAGAGAGTGCCCCACCTCCACCCCTGCCCCTCGCCCCACCCGAAGGGATTACCAAGGGCTGAGTGTGACGGGAGCTGGAGCTGCTGGCCCTGGGGACCAGAGCTAATCCCTTGCCTCCTCTTCTTGCCACTGCTTCCAGGCCTGCCCATTCTAGATACATGCAGCCATTTCCCTAGCAACAGAGCTGGAGAGTCAGAGTGAAACATGACTTCCGAGGGCGGGCAGGCGGGCTTCATGGCAGGCTCCCTGGACTGAAGCCACAGTCCCTGCTCACCTGTCATTGGTCCCCTGGGCAGGCTTAAAGGTTGGCCTTCCCTTTCAAACAGGGTAAGAGGGCTGAGGGCCCTTTGTGGGGATGGAGGGGCCCACCACCCAGAGGCAGTTGAGTGCAGAGCCTTGTCCCGGGCATGGGGCTCCGGGGTTGGGGGTAGCTGGGGGTGGGCATATGAGAGAGGTCACAGCCAGGTCATCAGGACACGCCTCCATGCACAGTGACAAAGAGGCGTGTAAAGCAGGTACAAATTAGCACAGAGCAAGCCAGTGCTTAATTGCCCAGGAAAGCGAGCGCAGGCACCGCAGCAGAGCAGGTTTCCAGGCCTCCTGCCATGGCCGCGTTGGGGCCAAGTGAAGCTGTGTGAATGCCGAGCGCTTTCCTGTGTTCTCTTGTTGGATCCTCACGGCAGCCTCTCCAGGGCAGGGACTCTCAGCCGCCCCATCCAGCAGGTGAGGGAATGAAATGGAGGCCGCCATGAGCGCATGTGCGCTGCCCAGCCTCTGGCTCGCTTCCTCCTGCTGGCTCCAAGCTGCTGACAAGACGCGGCAGTCCCTTGTCCACTGTGAGGGTTTTGGCCTGAGCCGGGGCAGCAGTGTGGTGAGGCTGCAGGGCCTAATTCCGTCTCCTCTTCTCTGTCCAAGCCTCCCCTCTCCCACGTAACTATGGCTTAAGGGGCACTTCCTCCAGGCCAGGTGCTGTTAGGCACTTCCCATAGCGGTCCCTTGTGAGGGAGATGCTCTTGTCCCCAACTGACAGGTGATAAGAGGACTCCCTTAACCTGCCACCATCAGTGGAAGAGAGTGGTGGGGCAAGGCCAGGTGGCAGCAGTGGGTCAGGAGCTGGAGCCCAACTTCCCAGAGGCCAGCCTCCCCGGGGACGGGGTCCTGACAGAACAAGCACCTTTACGTGTCTTCTGTCATCACATCCTTGTAACATGTGGAAGCCATGGGTGCTCCCACTTTACAGATGTGGACATTGAGGCTAGGAAGGCAGGAATTTCCCAGCGCACATCTTAAAGTATTTAGAGCTGGGGACTCCGGCTCCCGGAAGTGTGGCTCCATCCTTTCTCTGAGCAGCACCTCAGGACGAAAAGGCCGTGGGGCTGTGCTGTCCGGTTCTGTGGACAGTAGGCCATCTGTGTGTGGGGAGGTGGCTGCCGCTCTGGCAGGGACCCGGGCAGTACCCCAGAGCTGGAGGAGGACCGGACAGGGCCCAGGACTCCAGCAGCTGCTGCCCGTCACCTATATTGTGTCTAGATTTCTGGGACTGGAGGGGTTTGCTGGGCAGTTGCTGTGTGTCTCCCCCAACCCCCACTGTGCCCCACAGCCAGCAAGGCGAGTGAAGGGGGCCCAGAGCATAGATCCCCAGTGTCTGAGCCAGGATTATCCCGGAGGCCCCACCTGTCACCACACGTGTGGTCAGCAAGCACCACTGGGGGCCTGCCAGCCTTGTATCCTCCGCCAGGGAGAGCTGGCTCCCAGCTGAGCAGCTGTCACTAGTCCCCACCCCTCAGCCTCCTTGGTGCTCACACTCCTGGGGACTCTGGGAAGCAGGGGGGCTCCTTTCCATCTGGAAACTCCTCCAGGAGCACCACTTCTGCAGCCTGGGAGCTGGTGGGGGAGGGGCCGTCCTGGGGCCTGGGTGGCCCTGGGTTGTCATGTGGGCACGTTGGAGCCTGGGGAGCCTCTGGCACCTCTGGGGAGGTGCTTTGCCTGGAGGCCGATGAGCCTGAGTTGGCTGTGGCCAGCCGCCTTGTTTGGCTGTGCTGGGTGGACACAGAAACATCCAGCTTGAGTTCCTCACCCTCAGCCATTGTTTCCTCTTCCACCGGCCTGCGTCTCCAGCTGGGAGTCCCTGGGTCCTGCTTTGGGCACCCTTTCCCTGGTGGCCCAGGGGCAGGCCATGGACGGGCCCTGTTGAGCAGGCGTCAAGGTCTTCCAGGCTGACCCCACTCTTTCCTCGTCCCCAGGATGAAACCAACGCACACAATGGTCAACTGCTGGTTCTGCAACCAGGACACGCTGGTGCCCTATGGGAACCGCAACTGCTGGGACTGCCCTCACTGCGAGCAGTACAATGGCTTCCAGGAGGTACAGGCGGGTGCGGGGCCACTGCCTCCTGGATGGGCACCCTGCGGCAGCCTGGGCCACCCCAGGGCTGGCGGTCCCCACACCCCCTCGTCTGCCGGGCCCTGAGCAGGGTGCTTCACCCACGTCGCCATGGTCGACACACCACTGCCCTGGTGCCACATCCTCATTTGAGGAGGAGGAACCAGGCTCAGGGAGCTGTCTTGTCCCAGGGAGGTGACTTGTTCAAAGTCACACCACTAAAAGTGGCACATTTGGGGTTCAAACCCAGATCTTTCTGGCTCTGCATCCCATTCTGTGTATTAGCTCAGGGTTAGCAAACCTTTTCTGCAACAGGCCAGGGAGTATATTAAGCCTTGCAGGCTGTATGGTCTCTGTCACAGCTGCCCAGCTCTGCTGAGCCACTGTAAATAATACATGAATGAATGAGCCTGGGTGTGTTCCAGGAAAACTTCATTCCAAAAACAGGCAGCCACTCCATGGCCATGGCCTGCCCACCCCTCTCTAGACCCAGGTCTGCAGGCTGAGTTCGAGAGTGGCGGGGTTCTAAGGACTGTGCCCGGTAGCAGGGTGTGGGCGGGAGGTGGGCTCCATGCCCTGCTGTGCGCTCAGGCTGGGTGGCTTCACCTGACACCTGGGCCTTTGGGTTCCCTATGAATGTCTTTGGAAGAAAAGCTGCTGCTGTTGCATGTAAAAAAAGAATGGAATGCCTGGGAGCCACCATCACTCCCCAGGATGTCCCTGCACGGGGCCCCTGGCACCAAGCCTGAGCCAGCCAGGGAGGCTCGCCTGCTGACCACAAGTCCCGCCCTCCTTTCCCAGAATGGCGACTACAACAAGCCGATCCCTGCCCAGTACATGGAGCACCTGAACCACGTGGTGAGCAGCACGCCCAGCCTCCGAGACCCCTCGCAGCCGCAGCAGTGGGTGAGCAGCCAAGTGCTGCTGTGTAAGAGGTGCAGCCACCACCAGACCACCAAGATCAAGCAGCTGGCGGCCTTCTCTCCACGCGAGGAGGTGAGGCCGGGACAGGGAGGGCCCTTGCTGGGGTGGGGGTGCTTAGAGCAGCTGAGGGGACAGGCACGTGTGCTGGGTGCTGGCTGGGCGCCATCTCTGGGCCTCTGGCCCTTGCTCCTCCAGACAGCAGCTTTTCTGTCCCAAGTGCCCAACAGGCCCCCGCACCGACCCCTGCCGGCCACACATTCCAGGGTGTCTTAGTTCTCTCGTCTTAGTTGTAGCCAAGCTGCTTCTCCCGGTGTCTGTGGTCACTGTCTGGTTCCAAGCCTGGGAACACTGTGGAAACCCCAGTGCCTGCCAGTCCAGAGGGGTTTGTCTCTGGGCCGAGGGAGGTAGGGACCCTGGGCTCCAGCTGGGGCCCTGTCGGACCCATCCTGTCCTCATCCCTCTGAGTCAGTCTTGCTCGTTGGCAGCCTGGGCAGTTCTGAGAGTTGGCAGAGAGTGCTTCTGGCTTCTAGGAGAGGAAGGAAGGTAGCTGGATGGTGCTGAGAGGCTTGGTGTTAGGAGTTGGGCTGAGCTGGGAGCTTCGCCTCCCCTGTGCCCACCATGGAGCCCAGGAGCCCTGTTACTTGGTTACTCCTGCCCACCTCACTCCCCCACCCCAGACCTCAGCCAGCCGGGGTCCTGTGACCTCAAGAGGCAGATCCCAGCTGAGACCCAGAGACACTGGCTTTCCCAGGGTCCAGCCTAGGAGGCAAGGAGAACAGGTGAGCTCAGACCAAGGCAGAGAGAGCTGGGGAACATGCAGAAGGGGAAGGAAGGTGTGACTTAGCAGCCAAGCGACTTTCCTCAGAAGATCCCACTGATGCCCCTCCCGGCCACTGCGGACTGAAATGTTTGGCTTTCTTGGAAACAGGGAGGGAGAGGTGCATTGCTGCATCCGTGAGGGGAGAGGTGGGATGGGACTTGACTTCTGGGCTGTTCCGAAAGCCTAAAGAACCCTCCGCCCCCACTAAGGCCCAGGCCTGGGCAGGGGCTCTCTAGTGCACTTCACACCCTCAAGGCTTCAGGGTCGTCCGTGTGCCCACCTTGCCATACACAGTGGGCAGAGGGGGCAGCAGGTTCAAAGGGGCCCATGGTCACCTCCTTGTGAATCTAAGGTCCAACCTGGGTTTAGATGGGCAGCTCAGCCATCTCCTCCGCCCCCCTGACACTGAGCCTTTGTCCCTGCAGGGCAGGTACGATGAGGAGGTGGAGGTGTACCGGCACCACCTGGAGCAGATGTACAAGCTGTGCCGGCCATGCCAGGCGGCCGTCGAGTACTACATCAAACACCAGAACCGCCAGCTGCGTGCCCTGCTGCTCAGCCACCAGTTCAAGCGCCGGGAGGCTGACCAGACCCACGTGCAGGTTTGAGGCGGGCTCCACGGGGCACCTGGGGCATTGAGGCCAGGAGTTTGTGTGGGAAACTCTCTCAGAGGGCTGGGCCTCAGTGACACCTCTTTAGAGCTGACACCCTTTTCCTTGGGGAAACAACCTGCCTGTGGGGCCACCTTCCCACCCTGCCCCCCAGATCTCTTCATGTCATTATCCAGAATAGATGTCCCCAAGGGGAATCACCAGTATCATCGTGCATTCCTTATTTACATATCTGAGCATGGGGTCGGGGGTGCCTTGCTGTATGTGAGCACTTCCTGACACTGTAGAATTCATTCCTCATAGCAACCTTTGTGGTGCACTCTTAGCTGCTGGGACCCCATTTACAGCTGTGGAAACCAAACTCAGGGAGGCTAAGAAGCTTGCACAGGGCCACACATAAGGCCATATACTTGGTGTGTGGTGACATCAGGATTTGAACTTGGCTAAAACTACTAATTTTTATCACAGTACTCAGTAAATGGAATATTCTGGTTTTTAAAAATCAGATATAGTAGCAAGCAGTTTTAGAAGTAAAAACTACCCCTTCGAGTCCCCAGACATGTGCCCTGAGTCGAGTTGGTGTGTGGTTTCTAGTCTGCGGCTGGACCTCTAAGCACACAGCTGTGCGGCCACTGCCCGGTCCTTGGACCTTTGGTTCTCGTTCTGACCACCGTGTTCCTGGTCCGAATACCTTACTACCGTAATTTTTAAGTTTAACTTTTGCCAGAGTTATCTGTATATTTATGTCAATTCCAGTTAAAGTCACTATAGCAATTTTTGGTGAGAACATGGCAAAATGATTGAAAAATTTATCTGGAGGAATAAGGTCACCATGATATGGAAGAGACTTCCGTAAAAGAGCGTGGTGGGCAGCTCTGCTCCCCCCGCGGAGCAGGCCCTGCGAGTGCAGGTCCAGGGTGAGACGGGCCTTGGAACCGAGCGCCGCCTTTGAGCAGAGCCGGGGTGTGGGAACAGGGCCCCTGGTGGGATCCTTCAGTGCAGAGTGGCACCAGGAGTGGCTGTGGGTGGCTCTGTGGCCACCTCACTGACCTGCCTCTCTCCCTCCTCCTCAGAGCTTCTGCTCCTCTGCAGCAAAGGCCCCGGCCCAGGTCATCCTGCTCCGTGCCCTTGCCTTCCTGGCCTGTGCTTTCCTGCTCACCGCCGCGCTGTATGGCAGCAGTGACTCATTCTCCCCAGGGGCCACCCTGCCCCTGGCCCTGCCACCTGGTGGCAATGGCTCTGCCACACCTGACAACAGCAGTGCCCCTGGGGCTGAGGGCTGGCAGCAGCTGCTGGGCCTGCTGCCCGAGCACACAGCAGAGAAGCTGCGCGAGGCCTGGGCCTTCGGGCAGAGCCACCAGATGGGTGTCGTGGTGCTGGGCCTGCTCACCTGCCTCCTGGCCATGCTGCTGGCCGGCCGCATCAGGTGCGTGTGGGGCC
>CM052444.1:102238291-102250826 GCA_028533085.1 Varecia variegata | reverse complement strand
AGGCTGGTAGCACCGGGGACTTCCATTTCAAGCCCCTCGGGAGGAAAAGGTGGCAGTCCCAGGACCAGTTCAGGCCTCTGGGTTGGGGCTTCCCACCCGCCGAGAACAGGCCATCTCGCTGTTGAGGCTCAAGGCGAGGGCACAGGACGGCCCGTCCGAGCTGGCAGCAGGGCTCTGTTGGGTGCAGGCTGGTCTCAGAATGCCTGGCGATGGGTGGGACCCTTAAGTCTCCGTTGCTAGGGTGGGTTAGAGGGACGGCTTCTTGCAGGTCTTTGGCTCACTTAACCAGGAGACCAGGACTCAGGGCTATGGCCAGGGTGGGGCTTCCCATCTGTCCCTCTGTCTCCCCAGCTCTGCTCCTCTGCCGTGGGCCTCCTCCCTGCGTCCTGCAGCCCATGCCCAGCAGGAAACCCTCTCCCAGCATCCACAGGATGGGTTCTGGAAGGACTCTGATTGGGGCACTTGGGTTATGTGACTACCCTTACCCAGTCACATGTGCTGGCCGGGGCTGTGTCCCTGGCCTGGTGGGGGGAGGGGCAGGCGGAGCACTGTGACCCCTGTGCTGGGTCAGAACCTTTAGAGCCAGCCCACCGGGGATGGAGTAAGACCACCCCCAGCACGGCTCCTTCGGCTCTCAGCCAGGCACTTGGGGGGATGTAGAGGTGTGAGATGCTCCTGCCCTTGGGGTGCGTTTGATTTAGGAAAAGGCAGTGTATTTGGCGCTCCCTGGGGTCCCGCACAGGCAGCAGGGACTGCAATTAGTGGAGAAAGTGGACTCTAGGTGGCGGGGAAGGCGGGGCCTGTGGAAAGAAGGGCACAGAGCGAGGAGTTGGGTGTGCCCAGATGCCAACTCCCCCGTCTCCTGCCGTGAGCTTTGGTTTCTTCATCTGCAAAGTGGGGGTGCTCCCAGCATACCTCAGACAGCATCTGAGGGGTCAGATGAGCACCTGTGCTTTTGTGAAAGCAAATCTATAGATGACAAAGGTGGTATTTTGGCAGAACATCTGCGGGAGCTGTGGGGAGGGGCAGGGGTGGAGCGGGTGGGCTCCCCCAGTCCACGGCCTGACATGTGCCACGTTTCTCATTGGTCCCCAGACTCCGGCTATCTGTTCAGCGGGAGCCGCCCACCATCTCAGGTGTCCCGATCTGGGGAGCTTCCTGTTGCAGGTGAGGGGAGCGGGCTGGGAGGAGGGGCGGGAAGCTGCCTCGGCTGGTGCCGCATGAGGCTGGGGGGGGGGGGCTCCAAGGCACAGTGGTTTGCAGCCAGATGGGCCCCAATTGTGTGTTCAGATTTCAGCCCTTGGCAAGTGACTAACATGCCCATGCCTCAGTTTCCTCTTGTGTGAAAAAGGGCTATAGTTATTAGGGTCAAATGATGTCACGCTGCCATCATTACCAGCGATTGTGGACAGAGGTGGGACATGCGCCAGGGGCCGGCCGCCAGCAGGGGCTTGGGTCAGCTGACCTTGAGTCTCCGGAGTTTGCGCCTGTCTGTCCTTGCTCTCAGCTGAGGAAGGTGCTGGGGGCTTTGGGTAGAAATGGAGGGTGGGGGCACATGGCTGAGGCTCCGTGATCTCCCCCCTCCCTCGGGTGCCTGGTGGGGCGTAGACCCCGCCTTGCTCAGGCTCCCGGCAGGGCTGCCTCTGCCCCTCATCTCTGCACGACCCGTCCTTTCTTCCTGGGTCGATAGAGGAAAAGCACCAGGACAGAATGGCACACAGCAAGCGTTGTGTGTCGGTCGCCCACGTTCATGTTATTGTCATTGCTGTTTTTATCATCCTCCCTCCAGATTACTTCTCTCTGCTGTCGGGGAGCTGCCCCTCCTCCCCGCTGCCTTCTCCAGCGCCCTCCGTGGCTGGCTCGGTGGCCTCCAGCTCTGGGTCCCTGCGCCACCGCAGGCCCCTCATCAGCCCTGCCCGGCTCAACCTGAAGGGCCAGAAGCTCCTGCTGTTCCAGACACCGCCCCGGGAGGCCCCCACCACCCCCAGCAGCTCAGATGGGCACTCACATCACAACGGCAGCCTCTTCGCCATGGAGCCGCCCCAGGTGCCCCGGAGGCAGCGCGTGCAGGACACGAAGCACACCCTGGGTACGGCCTTGCCGGCCCCGCAGGGCCGTGGGAGTGCCCTGCAGCCAAGAGGCCTTCGAGTGCAGCAGTGGGGCCCGTCCTTGCTCTGGGGAGCCTGTGTGTCACTTCCAAGCTCAGACAGCCGGGGTCTGGCTCTGTGACTGGAACCCTCTAGGACATTGCCCTCTACTGGCTGATTTTATTTTCTTCTTTTGCACTTGACCTTCAGGGTCCTCTGTTCCTTGGGACTGATTGAAAACACATCACGCACAGCCAGGCTGTGTCTGGTCACAGATTTTTTTTGCTCAAATGGTGCTGAGCTACACAGCATTCAACATGTTTAATGAGGCCCCAACCTTTAAAATCTACACCTTCCACATGAATTTGTGAATTTCCTGTGTCTCCTACACAGTCAGCAGATCTGGCCACACTGGGCCCGGGTACTGGCCGACAGAGGTGGTAGCACAGTCGGGGTTCAGTGTCCCAGGCTCTGCCACTCCTGCCCCATCGTCGGCCAGGGCCTGTTGGCATTTGAGTTTGCAGCTCCTGATCTAAAACCAGCCACCCCCACTGCTGCTGTGCAGCCGGGATCCAAACAAGAACCTGGTCCCCTGCTGCCTGGGGTCGGGGGAGTGGGTTGTGACAGGCTGGCTCACCACTTCTGAGGACTGTCCTGGGATTGGAAGTGGAGCCGCCCCATGTCTGTCCCCAGGGGCAGCTGTGAGCACCATTGAGATGCACGCCCTTCTCTCTGCAGACGTGAGATCGCGGCCGGAAGGAGGCAGCGGCTGCAGCAGCCGCTCCATCAAGAAAGAGGACGACTCGTCCCAGTCGTCCACCTGCATGGTGGACACCACTACCAGGGGCTGCGCAGAGGAGGCCGCCGCCTGGAGAGGTCTTCACCCCAGTGGGGGCTGGGGTGGGGGGCTCGGGTCTGAAGCCGCCATCTCCTGGTAGATGCAGAGCACTGACAGTTAAAACTTCAGTCGCTCAGCTGCACCAGCCGCATTTCAAGCACTCAGTGTGACCTGTGGCTGTCGTAGAGGACAGCACAGGCACTGAGGACTGCCGTCACGGCCACAGGTTCTTACAGAACCTGGGCGCACTCAGGATGGCTTAGTGTGGGGGGCCGAGGCCTGTGTGGGCGTGCACAGCTGCACAGCTGCCTGGTTCAAACCCCGGCACCTCTGCTCGCTGAGCAGGCACAGGGCGCAAGCTCGGCTCGACACCCATTAACTCCTCGCTGGGAGGGGGCCAGGCAGATCAGCAAGTGGGGTTTTTCCTGAGAAGATCGTTTTGATCTGGCTCTGGAAGCCGGTGCTGCCCCCAGCTCAGGTGGGATCTGCGGTGGTGGCCCGGCAGCGTGAGGCCATGGTGACAATGCAGGCTCAGGCTTAGGGTGGGTGGACCTGGGCCAGCTGCTGATTAGCTCAGGGGCCTGGGTAGGGTGCTCCTCCCCTGAAGTCCCTATGTCCTTGTCTGTAAGAAGATGTCACAGTTACCCTTCGTTGCCCAGTTGCAAGCATGTGACAGCCCAGCCAGGGCCTGCCTAGTGGCTCAGGCGAGGACACGCCTTCCAGGGCCAGCGTTCGACCAAGTGACTTGGGCAGGTTTTTTCTGCTAGGGAGGTCTTTGGACCTCCAGAAGAACTGGGGGGGCATCCCAGCCTGGGGAGCACCCTGGGCGGGGCCTGGAGGCCTTTACCAACAGCATCCTGGGGGGCTGGGGGTTGCTGCTCAGCTGCACCCCATGTGCGTCTCTGACCAGGTCTTTCTCTGCACTCGCAGGTCGTTTCGGCCCCTCCTTGGTCCGGGGCCTCCTGGCCGTGAGCTTGGCCGCCAACGCCCTCTTCACCTCGGCGTACCTATACCAGAGCCTGCGCTGACCCACTGTTGCTGACCCGCAGAGGGTAGCGCCCGGTGCATGCTGTTCCCACCACTGCCAGCCTCAGAGCCCTCCCTGAAGGGGCTTCTGCCCTGGCCCTCGTCTCCAGGGCCCTTGACCTTGCGGGACTGTGAGCCACTGCCCTCAGGACGCCCGCGCCTCCTCCCCTGACAGACAGCTGGGCTGAGTGTGGGTCTGGGGTCACACTCTCTTCCCGCCCATCTCCTTGGCTGACATCGGTTGTGTGTTTGGTGCTGACACTCTGACCCTGAAGCCAGGGATCCCCAAGGGCTGCATGACCCTGGGGCCCCGCCGTTCTGCCCCGCCAGGCAGGGCACAACACTACTGTAACCCAGCAGCCCAGGCTGCCCTGGACCCCGTGCCCACGGGCTGTGCTCACATCATCGTACTGTACCCGCCTGGGGGAAGGGAGAGGGACAGCCCCTGGGCCACACATCCTCACCCTGCCTGGGGGAAGAGAACCTCCCTTGGGTGGCCCTGAGGAAGGGCGTCATCACCCCGCCTTGCCCTTCTGCGCGGGTGGGCGGAGGGGCACCTGGCGTTCTCAGAGCCCCTGGGTCTTGGCAGCCAGGAGCCCAGCTGCACCTTCAGGACCAGTGTGCACACCTGCCCTCCCGCTCCCCTCTGGCTCCCCTCTCTTCCTGGGTATATCCCTGTTTTGTGACCTCTGGTGACCTTCCCAGGAAGCAGCCCCATTTCCCCAAAAACACAGCCCAGGGCCTACCTCACCCCGTTTTTCCAGGCCTGGCTTGCTGGCCCCTCGGCCCTGCCTCGAGCCGTAGGGCAGGCAGGGTCGGGGGGCTTCAAGTCTCAGATGTGCTGGACCCCTCCCCCACCCTGCTGGGCACCTGGCTCCTCTCAGCCACTGAGACTCCACTGTCCTTCCCTTGTGTTCTGTCCCCACTGGGCTCCACGTGACCTCTGCCTCCCAGAGCACCCCGCTGGCTTTCTTTCCTGCCCACTGCCCTTGGTCCCACCACTGCCTTCTGGCTGACGCCGCCCCGGGAGGAGTGGGCAGGTCTGGGCGGGGCAGCGTGTGTGTCCGTGCAGAGTCTGTGCCACCGGGGAGGAGTCGGCTGCCACGGTGAGTTCTGCGACACGGGGGGGTCCCAGGGGCAGGAGGAAGGGTCTTCACTCTGTCATTCAGGGATAAAGTTTAATTTTATTTTTGTATACATTTTGCCAGGTAAGGCATTTTGCTGATAAGCAGGATGTCCCCAATTCTCCCTGCTAGGGAGGTTTCATTTTTTTAAGCTTTGGGTGCTTTTTTAATAATTACTTTTAACATGTGGGGAAGGAGATTGTGCTGACTACACTCTCCCCCTCCTCCCCACTCCTGTCCTGAGAGCTCCCCACGCTGTGCCTGGCCCTGGTCCCCCCCCAGAACGTGGGGAGTGGGTGGGGGTGGGGCCGGGACTCGAGTCCAACTGCCACAGATGGTTCCAACTCGGAGATGGTGCCTCTTGGTCCCCATTTGTATGGTGGGTGTGTGTGTCGAGTTTTTTAATTTTATTTTTTGCTGAACCAAACCAAACTCCATCCCCAAACACCCTTCCTCACCGGCTCCTCTCACAGCCGGGCCAGCCTGGCCTCTCCTGCCCCGACCATGGTCCCAGCACCCCTGAGGGGCAGGGGACAGGTGGGCAGGAGGGGCTTTTGCTTTTGTCTCAAACAGAAAACACCACCTTATTTTTCTTTACAAAAACAAAAAAGGAAACCAAAAAAGATACAACCTTTGAACTGTGCCTTGCGTTCTGGTCTTCATTCTCCTCTGCTGGGGCTCTGGCTGGTGGGGTGGGGGGCTCCCCTGCGGTGGAAGAGGCTTCATTCACTTCTTCAATATGCGGCTTGGACTGGAGTCCCGGGGCCCAGGGCACGGGGTGGCAGGCGCAGGGTAACCTGACCGTCCCCCGAGGGAGCTGGAAAGGAGACTCCTGCCCGGGCGGAGGCTGGGCTGGAAGAGGGTGGGCTCCCAGAGACCACAGGTGCCCCACCCTAGGGCAGGTGGGGGCGGGGCCTGTGCACTGCACCCAGCAGCTGCCCCCAGGTGGAGCCACCAACACATCTCTGAGTGCACCCACCCAGGGGTCCTGGAGATGTTTCCTGGGGGGCTCATCTCTATCCCTGAACCTGAGGCTCAAAACAAGTCAGACGCCCACCCAGCCCCTTCTCCAGGGCTCCTTCCCCTCTCTGGCGTGACGAGGAGCAGTCGGGCACTGTCCCACTCGTGCTGTTTCCACGAGAGATCCTCCCTCCTTTAGGGTCTATGTGACCTTATCAACACCATCTATGTTGTCACAAAAGGGAAACACGTTTACTATGGAAAATCTAGAAATACAAGAGAGCAAAAAAGAAAGTGCCCCACAATCCCACCATTAAACTACCGGTGTCTGGTCTTTGTCCCTCTTTTTTTTTTTTTTTTTGAGACAGAGTCTCACTCTGTTGCTGGGGCTAGAGTGCCGTGGTGTCAGCCTAGCTCACAGCAACCTCAAACTCCTGGGCTCAAGCGATCCTCCTGCCTCAGCCTCCCGAGTAGCTGGGACTACAGGCATGCGCCACCATGCCCGGCTAATTTTTTTCTATATATATTTTTAGCTGTACAGATCATTTCTTTCTATTTTTAGTAGAGATGGGGGTCTCGCTCTTGCTCAGGCTGGTCTCAGACTCCTGACTTCGAGAGATCCTCCCGCCTTGGCCTCCCAGAGTGCTAGGATTACAGGCGTGAGCCACCGGGCCCGGCCTTTGTCCCTCTTCTGTGGGCGTGTCCATGTGGGTGTTCCTTACAAAAATGGGGTCTCACTGTGCAGATGTTCATGTGACTATTTCTCACCCGACAAGCCACGAAGGTGTTTCCCTGTCATTGAGCCTCCACGTGGCCCTGAGTGCCGAGGCTGGTCTCCCTTCCCCTGATGCTGAGCTGTCCGCAGACGAGTTCTCCGCCTTTACAGCTGGGATGGCAGTGAGTCTCTGGGGTACCTATTTTTCTCAAGCATTGAATTGTTCTATCAAAGGTTTATCAAGATTCAAAAGCTTTTTGTGTGTTCCCTGGTTGCGTTCCAGAAAGGTAGAGAGAATTAGTTGGGTTTTTTGAGACAGGGTCTCTCTCTGTCACCCAGGCTGGAGCGCAGTGGCACAGTCATGGCTCACTGCAGCTTCGAACTCCTGGCCTCAAAGGATCTTCCCGCTTCAGCCTCCCAAAGTGCTGGGCTCATGGGTATGAACCACCACTCCGAGTGGTTTGTTTTTGGTTTTGTTTCTTAAAAAATCCTGAGCTGACCTTTGCTATGGAAAGCTGCCCCTGGTTATCAGACACTTTACATGCTGGGTGGAAAGGTGATCAGAAGATCCGAGTCCCCAGTAATATTTATAAAGACATAGTTTTTAATCCGGCTCCAGGGAGGAACTTAGGGGAGGGGTGAAAAGAGACGGGCAAGGTGCCTGGCACCACCCCCCTGCGCAGAGAAGCTCCGTTTTCATATGCAAGTCTCCACGTGAGTTTTTATGTTGGAAAAGTTCTGATTAAAATTTGAAAAGTTCAAGCCAGCACAGCGAGGTGGCTTACTCCTGTAATCCCAGCATTTTGGGAGGCCTTGGTAGGAGGATCACTTGAGGCCAGGAGTTCAAGACCAGCCTGGGTAGCACAGCTAGACAAGACCCTGTCTACAAAAAATGATGATAGATAAGGTTCAGAAACCAGTGCTAGCCTACCACCCACCTTATCACCAGGCTGAGTGACACCTGGGTCCCCCATGCACCAGGAGAGAAAGGGCCTAGATGACCTCCTGGCCTGAGGGATGATCAGAGACAGGAGCCCCCAGTAGGGGACATCTGCGGGATCTGGAGTGGCTCCACCACTGCAAAGTACTTTTGGGGATGGCAACTCAGGATATTTTGCTACCTGGGGGTGAAAGTGGGAAAAGTTGTTTTCAGTCCTAAAGGGCTGGAGTGTAGCCAGCTCAGCTTTGGGGCCAATGTGGAGTTTTCTGTGCACGTTTTGCTGGCTGTGAGCCTGCTGTGTCCAGCCCCCATTCACCAGGTGAGACCTCGCTGGACCAGGTGAGACCTCGCGGAGGGGAGGGATCTGGAATTCCCACGGCAGGTTCCTTCCTTAGTTCATTCGTTAGCCAGATTTGTGCAGCTGTTATTATGGTGCCCCGAGGGAGTGCCAAGCTGCACTTGGAATTCACAGCGGGCAAAACTGAGCGATCCCTGTCCCAAAGAGCTTACCTAGCGTGGGGGAGGCAGGCTTGGCAAGCACAAATGATGGTGTGATCATACACTGAATGTGCGGCAGAGTGGGAATGGTGGGGGTGGGGTAGAGCTGAAACTTTAAGGCAAGATGGGGGAGACCACTGTAGGTGAGAGGAAGTGTTTGTGCAAAGGTCCTGGGGCCAGCTTTCCAGGAACTGAAAGGCTAGTGCAGCAAGAACCACAGGAGGAAGAGAAGGGTAGGGACCATCCATGAAGGTCCTCAGCCACATTAGGGATTTTGTCTCATCCTAAGAACAAAGGGGAAGCCAAAGTTTCCGAAAGAGAATGACAGGAGCAAACTTGGTTTTTAAAAACCACTTGACTGAACATGGAGCCGGGGATGGGAAAGTCCGGAATGAAAACAGGAGCCGGTGGGGGCTGCTGTGGGGCTCAGAGAAGACAAGCAGGACAGAGGCAGAGTGGCTGGGGTGTCTTCCAGGGAGAACCCACAGGTGCCTGATGGAGGTGGTAGGAGAAGAGTGTCCAGGTTGGCCTCTGGATTTTGGGCACACACAGTGGGCTGGATGGAGAGGTCCCTCCCTCACCAAGGGAGACCAGAGGGAGGACAGGGTGGGGCTTAGGTTGTAAATTCAGCTTTGAGCATTTGCATTGGACCCTTTAGAGGCACCCACTGGAGTCCTCTGCCCAAGGTCCCCTGCCCGGAACCCCACCAGCTGCACGCAGGCACCTCTCATCCTTCAGGTCCCACTACACAGCCACCCCCACGTCCTCTGAACGGGTCCCCATATTCTTCAGTGTCTGCTGATGGCTTCCATTAGCTACAGGTGAGGGTTGCCTCATGAGACTGCTGTGCCTCCCCCTCTGGAATGTCATTTCCAGGACAGCAGGGACCTTGGCTCTGAACTACTGTTGAGTGAACAGATGAAATGTCCCTTAGCCACCGTGCAGCCATCTCCAGGTCTCAGCTCCAAGGAGAGGTGCAGGAGGGATATACTCTGGGGCTCCCGGCACGAGTGGGTGAGCTGGCAGAGGACAAGGTGCCAGCTCCTGGCTTTGGGGCACTCACTGCAGAGCTGGAGGGAGGATGGGGCTGGAGAGGGGGGTAGGGGTGAGCTGGGACTGAGCTGAGACCAGATCGTGGGGGATCTTCCCTTGGGGAAGACGGCTCCTGCACATTCCGTCTCAAGAGAATTAGAAAATTCACTCAGCACCAGTTTCTCTGGGCTCCCATTTGATGTTCCAGGCAGGAGGAGGCATCCTGTCCCCTGGGCTAACACTGCTGCGGGATGGAGAAGACAGGATTAAAGGAACAATCACAAATAATGAATCACAGCTGTCACAGGAGACAGCTGGTGGCTACTTGGGAGGCTGAGGCAGGAGGATCGCTTGAGGCCAGGAGTTCAAGACCAGCCTGGGCAACATAGCAAGACCCTGTCTCTAAAAAACAAACAAAAATAATTGAGAGAGCACAGGCCAAGAGTCATCTGAAGCTCCTTCCCACCCTGAAAATCCAGGACCTGGCAGCGGGGCGGGGAGGGCTGCTCTGGGTGGGTGGGCAGGGGAGGTGGATGCAGAGGTGGCGCAGGCTGGTGCTGAGGAGGAGTCCTGAGGGATTTGTAGCACTTTCAGCTGCAAAGGCCTGGGTGACACAAGCTTTGGCCCTCCTCCAGTGAGCTGGGAGCTTCCCCAGGCTGTGAGGGCCACTGGGGTATCCCAGGGGTGGGGGCATCTCCAGTCTCCTGCTGGGGAAACCCAGTCTGATGTACCATGTTGCTTCCTTGGGTCTGTGTTGGGGAAGGTGCCTGCACCACCCACACTCTGATGGTCTGCGTGGCTTAAGAGTAGGGCGGGGGTACAGGTCCTCCCTCACCTGCTCTGTCTGGCAGGGGCGAGTAGGGGAATGGACATTTGTCAATGTCTGCTTTGGCCCAGGTGAGCTGCCATAACCCTAAACACAGACGGGGTTCAGGCTGTGTCTAGGGGCTTCAGGGAGGGGTGAGTGGGGTCGACAGGCCGAGGGGCCCAGCCCTGGAGAAACCTCACGGGGACAACAGGTCCACTACCCAGCCTGATGCAGGGACACCGAGCCAGGAGGTGGCCGGGGGCCTCTTGGGGGCAAGATTACACCTCCGACCTTGGGGGGCATAGGCAGACCCTGCACTGCTGCTGGCTTTGGACCCAAGAAGACCTAGGGATGAAGCTGCCACTGACCCCTGACATTTTTCCTGCTCCTCTAAAACCAAATAAGGACCATTAATCACACTTAGGAGCTGCTCATGAACATGTTGGCTGGTTTCTCACTAGACAAAAGCACTGGGGTTTGGGGGAAACCTCGGCACCCCGACTGGCTCTGCCCTTGCTGGCTTGAAAAACCAAACGCAATGTCAAAGGAAAAGCCTCCCACCCCCACCCCAAGGCAGAAACAGTGATGCTTCCACTATATGCTCTGGGTTTACAAAGTGATTTTTGGTGTGACCCTTAGGAAGTTTTTTCTCCCACTCAGTGCGTTAAGTGGGCCAGTTCTTCAGGATTGAGGGTACACATGAAAATTGATCGGGAACCCTTGATTCTAAAGGTGGAAAGAGGACGGGCGCGGTGGCTCAGGCCTGTAATCCTAGCACTCTGGGAGGCCGAGGCGGGTGGATCGCTCAAGGTCAGGAGTTCGAGACCAGCCTGAGCAAGAGCGAGACCCCGTCTCTACCAAAAATAGAAAGAAATTATCTGGCCAACTAAAAATATAGAAAAAATTAGCCGGGCATGGTGGCGCATGCCTGTAGTCCCAGCTACTCGGGAGGCTGAGGCAGAAGGATCTCCTGAGCCCAGGAGTTTGAGGTTGCTGTGAGCTAGGCTGACGCCATGGCACTGTAGCCTGGGCAACAAGGTGAGACTCTGTCTCAAAAAAAAAACAAAAAACAAAATAAAGGTGAAAAGAATTTTCTAGTGGTGATTTTTTTAAACAAAAGTTGTTCAATTTTTGGAGAACCAAGAACAATCTGAGCCCTGGCTCTATGTATGTGGCAACACTTTTTGTGTTTCGTTTTTCCTCTACTTAACTGAAATAAATATTTGTGCTTAGTCTAATCATGTGTGGAAATAGATGAATTAATAAATACACAGGCGCTTCCTTACTGCCTGTGGTATCCTAGAAACCAGGCAGCCGGGCCGGGCATAGTGGCTCACGCCTGTAATCCTAGCACTATGGGAGGCCGAGGCGGGAGGATCGCTCAAGGTCAGAAGTTCGAGACCCGTCTCTACTAAAAATAGGAAAAATTAGCCCGGCAACTAAAAATAGAAAAAAATTAGCTGGGCGTGGTGGTGCGTGCCTGTAGTCCCAGCTATTCGGGAGGCTGAGGCAGTAGGATTGCTTGAGCCCAGGAGTTTGAGGTTGCTGTGAGCTAGGCTGATGCCTCGGCACTCTAGCCCAGGCAAAACATCGAGACTCTGTCTCAAAAAAAAAGAAAAACAGAAATCAGGCAGCTGATGTGGCAAGGGTGGGGGTTACAGTGCTGGAGTCATTTGCTGCGTTTTACAGGAATAATTTCTTTAAATGAATTCCAGTCTTCCTTTTATTACTAGTGGATATTTCCAAATTAGTCCATCTCAATTACATGCATTAGCACACGGCCAGGTTGCACAGCCCTGGTGTGCCCACCAAACTGCCAGGACCGCGTTCCCCTTCTCAGCCTGACGTGGACAAGGTGTGGCGAGAATGACAGGGACACGCAAAGCGCACGGTTTTCTTACGTTGATTTTATTGCAAAGCCCAGCACAAGGCCACCATCCTGGGCAGGGCATTTTATGACCTCGACTACCACAGAGAGGTTTGCTGAGCTGGGATTTTGCCTCGAGATTTGGTTTTCTTTTTTCAGAGACAGTGACGTCTTGTCATGAGTTTACAGCTTCCAAACTCACTGCAGTTCGGCTTGAGGGATGACAGTTCTTTATTTTGAACTTGAATAGAAAGGAGAGGGGTAGACTCAATATTTCATTTTTATTTGGCCGCTTCACCCAAACTTGCCAAATATTAACTGCATTGCCTGATGACTTTACAAAACGGCTTTTATAAATGTCCCCACATGACCTCTGGCACGACTGAGCAGTATAGGAAGAGCCCAAATTAGCAGGTCCCTTTTTCTGCTTCCATGCTGAGTAATCAGTGAGCAGCCTGAAGTTGCTTTTAAACACATTCTGTTGTACTTGTATTTTCCCCTGCACAATCGCTAGGAATACATGCAATGGGTGTGGATTTTCTAAATATTATCGTATGTAAAAACAGAACCTTATATGTAGTTTAGTTAATAGTAATATTGGCTCATTAGTTGTGACAAACATACCATAGCAAGGTAAGAC
>CM052444.1:102226353-102238191 GCA_028533085.1 Varecia variegata | reverse complement strand
GAACTCCTGACCTTGAGCGATCCACCCGCCTCGGCCTCCCAGAGTGCTAGGATTACAGGCGTGAGCCACCGCGCCCGGCCAGAGTTCATTTTTTTTAAGAAAAGGTACAGAAACTGGAGGGGCCTTGGCCATTACAGTAACATTGCTTAATGAGACATTTGCTTTAAATTCCTTTTCTTACACATTTACCCTAATAAATATCCTCACTCCTTCACTTGGTTCCTAGCTGATCATCAGAAACATGCCACCAATCCAGATATAGCTTATTTGAAATCAGCATCTTTTTTAAGGTATCGACATAGTCCTTGTTGGCAACTTAAAGTTCTCAACCTACTACTGGAGACGCAGTTCAAGTTGGGCTAGAGACTCTCGCTGGAAACAACCTTCAGAGCTCACAAGACCCATTTCACAGATGAGGCAACAGAGAACATCAGCAGTGATCTTACGCCCTCTCAGGATTCCATATTCTGAAACTCTCTACTTTTAAGTCAGTGGTTTATAAACTTTCGCCCTGGGCAAGCTAGGGGCTGCAGAGAGGGTACCCCAGGCCTGCAAAGGGGCCACAGCCGGGGAGAGGCTCTGGGAGAGGGTGCTCGACTGATTCACAGGAGAACTGGGAGGAGGGGGCAGGGAGAGCAGGAGAGGCCCCACGTGGTCCGAGCTGGAACCTGGTGTCAGCCTGCTCGGGAGAAACCCGTGGGTAGGAGGCTGCCCAGGGCCAGGGCAGAGGAAGGGTCCGAGCACAGCCTGTGAGAGGCGTGGGGGCCACGGGTGCTGAATATCTGTTCATGACTCGGCTGTGCCCAGGCTGGCAGGGGAGCCCTGCTTCAGACACTCAGCTGAGGCTTCCCTTGGTTCTTAGCATCAAGCCGAGAACCCCACTGGGCCCTGCCTCCCACGCCATCCCCCTCTGCCGTGCTCCCCGGCTCACACCCACCCTCCAGCTCAGCACCACCCTGGGACAGTGCTGCTGCAGCCTCCACACCCCAGGGGCCTTCAAACTTTGGGACCTCCTTCCTCTAAGGGTGTCTTCCTCGGTACTAGGGCCCACAGGGCATAGAAGTGCCATTTGGGGGGCACCTTGAGCTGAGTTTCTACCTTTCCAGGTGGGCTCCGACCTGCTCTGAGTACCAGGTCAGTCAGATGCCTCGAGGAGTTGGGGCACCCGCTGGCCAGCATGGCATTTCTTCTGTGGGATCACGTGAGATTGGGCCACAAGAGCAGTGATGACAGGCTGGTTGCGGATGCCTCAAAATGTTTATGCAAACAGGAGCCAAGCGCCCTTGGGCAGCCCTGCTGCAGCGCAGCGATTTCCCTGCAGTTCCTGGACTGTGCCAAGCTCTTTCCCAACTGCAGACACGTGGTGTCCATCCCATGACCCACCCCGGCCCACCCAGACAACCCTCCTGCACACGATTCCTACGGGTCTCAGCCCAAGTGTCACCTCCTTGGAGGGGCCTTCCCTGACCACCCCCCTTATTTCACCCGTTTTCATTTCCTTTGCAAGACTGTGTCAGCGGCATGAGCCTGATGGAGCAGACCCTGGGGCGGCTTCCATTCTTGGGGCTCACAGGGCCCCATGTGTCCCGGCAGGACCCCAAGTCAGCCCAGACCACTGCCTGGGCACTCGCTCCCATTTTGCAAACTGGCCGAGCTCTCTGCAGCCTCTGGGTCTCCCCTGCCTCCTCTGCCCTGCTATCTCCACTTCGGTTTTTAGTTCAGGTGCCACTTCCTCCAGGAAGCCTTCCTTCCTTCCCGTAGCACAGGCGCTTCCTTCTGGTGGTCCAGGGCAACTGCTTCTTCACGTCTGGGTTCACTCAAGCATCTCAAGGGCAGGGCCGGGCTTCCAAACACCCATCGCCCCAAGCCTGCTGGGCGACTCAGGAGGCTCATCCTTCTGCAGATGTTTATTGAATGAATGAAACGCACACATTTGGTAACAAAATTGGGAGCCTGCTGGTTTGGGTGTTTTCTAAGGCAGCTCTTTTCTTTCTAATGTCTCCCAACCTGAGCATTTCCCCTTATCATGAACACACTGCTGCGTGGTTTTTGACAACGGCACACTGGTGCATCTTCGGGCCATCACTTTAAAACAATGATGGGGGTGGGTTGTGTCTCCACCCTTTCTGGCCAAATAAAAATAATAGATGACAGCCTGTCTGGACAAGGTGTCAACTTCCAGTCCCTTCTAGGTTGGATGCAGGTTACATGTTAATTTTCCCGGATAGATAAAAATTCCTTCGTTTTTATGACCGTAGGCTTTTCCTTCTGGAGAATCTGCCTTTAATTCAGGAAAAGGCCCTCTGTGCACTTGTGTTTTTCAAATGCCTTCGGTTTGAAGTAATCATCATACCAGTGTGGCATATTTTGGGATGTTATTTCCTGGATTCCATCAGCAACCACCTGCTGTTGGGTATTTAGGCTTAATTAGTGTTGGCAAGGCAGGCTCGGCTACAGGCTCAGCTGCGTGCAGGATGAGTTATGGGAACGACTGTGTGTGAGAGAAGCTCAAAACACTTTTATTGCACATTTTAATGTCTCCAGACCCATGCCTGAGGGGTGGAGTCTGTCTCTCGCACCAATGTCCTGGGTGGGGGGAAGGCGGAGGGATGGGAGGGAGCAGTTAGTTCTGATACAAGAATCCCTCTGATGCAGTGGTGTGTGCCTGGAGTCCCAGCTTCTCAGGAGGCTGAGGCAGGAGGATCACATGAGCCCAGGAGTTCAAGGCTGCAGTGAGCCATGATCTCACCTGTGAAGACCCACACTGTACTCCAGCCTGGGCAACACAGTGAGACCCCATCTCTAAAAAATAAACAAAAAAACAAAAAGAATGCCCCTGGATTCTCTGGGTTCTTAGGATTTTGAGTTGTAACAGAAAATAAAATTTCAGGACTCTCTAAATTTATTATGCCAAGGGGAATATTAAGCCCTGGAGACAGAGTCCTGTAGCATGTTTGCCACTCTTGTTTCTTAGATTACAGATTAACTCTCTTCCTCCTCATTATTCTTGTCCCGTAAATCTGCGGTCCCCAATTCCCAGTACTGGTCCGAGGCCTGTTAGGGACCTGGCCACAGAGCTCCACGTTCCCCTTCCGTGGAAAAGTTGTCTTCCATGAAACTTAGGAAGGGGAAGCACGCAGCAGGAGGCGAGCAGCAGGCGAAGCTTCATCTTCATCTGTATTTCCAGCCTCCCCTCCCCACCTCTCGCATCACTGCCTGAGCGCCGCCTCCCTCCTTCCCACCTACCGCCATCCGTGGAAAAATTGTCTTCCAGGAAACTGGTCCCTGGTGCCAAAAAGGTTGGGGACCGCTGCTGTAAGTGATTAGAGAGACCAGAGACCAAGCCTCCTCCCCTTCCAGTCACTGGTCTTTGTTATCGATCAGCTGCCTCTTGTCGTCCTGCACCTAACTCAGACCGGCTGGTGCAAAAGACCCCACAACCGTTACATCTTCAGTCTGGAATGTTAAATATCCTTTCCCGAAAGAAAAAGACCACCTCAGCTAATCAGATTGTTTAAACTATGCATGAAGCCTTCTATAGAAAGATGTTGAAATTCTGTCAAGCTTCCTTAAACTTTGTTTATATAAATAATCCCAAACTTATACCCTTCAGAACATGGACTTCCATTCTTTGGAATCTGTGTCTCTCAGGTGGCTGTCCTCAAACTCTGTGCTTGAATAAACTCTCATGAGGCTGGATGTGGTGGCTCATATCTATAATCCTAGCACTTTGGGAGGCCAAGGCTGGAGGATTTATTGAGCTCAGAAGTTTGAGACCAGCCAGAGCAAGAGCGAGACCCCATCTCTACTAAAAATAGAAAAAATTATCCGGGTACAGTGGTGTGCACCTGCAGTCCCAGCTACTCGGGAGGCTGAGGCAGGAGGATCACTTGAGCCCAGGAGTTTGAGGTTGCAGCGAGCTATGATGATGCCACTGCACTCTAGCCAGGGTGACAGAGCAAGACTCTTGTCTCCACACACACACACACACACACACACACACACACACACACGGAAACTGAAAATTGAATAAACTCTCTTTAAACTACTAGATTCTGACCCTTTTGATTATTTTACGTTGACAATAGTTCAGAGAAGGCAAGTTTGGAGAGGGAGTGGCAAACGTACGTACATGACTCTGTCTCTGACACCCCTTGGTCACCAGGCTGCCCCCAGCCACTGCTTTCTGGCCCAGCCATCCCAGGACCTACAGGGCTTCTGTGCTCACAGCAATGAGTGCAAAAGTCCCTGTGTCTGGGCCTGGAAGGCGGGGGAGTCATCGCTCTTTCGGGAAGGCAAAGGCAATAGCAGAAACATTCCCTGCATACAACTGTTGGGGTGCAGAGAGTGATTCCCCAAAACAGGGCACTTGGGCATCATGCTGAGTGTTTTTGAAAATTGAAAGGTCCCAGAAATAAATCTCAGAATCAAGGTCCCTCTAAACGGGTCTTTTTCCTCCCCGACCCCAAGCACAGAGAGGGTCTCTGGTCCATTCATTCTCCCTAAAAACCATGTACTGAGCCTCAGAAGAATAGTCTACACTCCCATCTCCTCCCTGCAGGTGACTCTCCGCGGACCTTCAGAGGATGAAGTTTTCCCTTGGCTGCTGCACAGCCCTTGAGGGGCCTAAACCACCGGTCCCTGCCGGTCTCTCTTCTCCAGCAGGCCCAGTGGCACGGGCTTTCTCCCTGTGTTCAGAGGCTCCGTGCTCAAACTGCCTGAGGCCTAGTTAATGCCCTGCTGTTGCCATCTTGAAATTCTTAACAATTTTTGAGCAAGGGCCCTGCTCATTAAAAAAAAGAATAAAGAAATAAAGAAATACCGTCTAGAGTTAGAAGTTTCAACTGAAATGTTCGCGGTGACAAGGCGAGAGAAACCAACTCTCTCAGCCTATGGAGCCTGGTCCCCTGCCCTCTGCTTTCCCATCTGTCCCTGAGGTGCAGCTGTCCACGCTCCCATCCCAGGCCGGCCCCTCCCCGTGTGCTCAGGCTCCCACCGCTCCACTCCAGGACCCGGTCCAGCAGCAGCTCCCTCCCCTCCTGCCACCCCCACGTCCTCTCTCCTGGATCCGGGATCATCCGCTTGCAAACAGCCCATTTCTCTCCCATCTTAGGACACCTTTCTTTAGGGGATACGTGTTCATTTTACTACTCTTTCAGCTTTTCAGAGAGTTTGAGATTTTTCAAAATATCATGTTGAGGGTCTCCTTTCTCGTTCCCTTAGTCCTCTTGCCTTCCTTGACAATCCAGTGCAATAGCCAGGCGTGGTGGCGAGCACCTGCAGTCACAGGTGCTGGGGAGGCTGAGGCAGGAGCGTGGCTAGAGCCCAGGAGTCGGAGGCTGCAGTGAGCTATGAGGACACCACTGCACTCCAGCCTGGAGGACAGAGGGAGACCTTGTCTCTTAAAACAACAACAATGACAAAAAAACCCAATTCAGTCCAAAAGGCATTAGGAGAGGGGCAAGCCATGCGCCAGCTGCCTGGGGTGGCCAGGTATGGGTGTTAGACCCCCAAGCCAGGTGAGGGAGGAATCCACTCAGGAGGGCAACCTGGTGGGTGGGAGGGATCAGGGCTGGGCAGGGGTGGTGACGAGGGAGTCCTTGCAGGAGAGTCAGTGTGGAGTGAGGGATGCAATCTGTGGAGTGTGGGAGCCCAAGTGGAGGGAGGAGGGCACCTGTCTAGGGGTCTGGGGGTGATGACCAAGCCCCCTAACCCACTGTGTTCTTCTCCACAGCACTGATGGCCATGCCGGCCTGCATGTGCTCCTTTGTTTCTTGTCTATTTCTGTATCGTCCCCCCCCCCCCCACCCCATACACATACACATAGTCCTGGAGGGCAGGGACACTGGTCAGCGCTGTATGCTCAGGACGCACTGTGGTATTTGGCAACGTGTGGAAGGAATGAGTGAAGCCTGTTGTCCCTGCCCCTTGATGGTCCCACACACGGTGAGACTGGGCGACACACCTAGCACCCTAACGTGCTTTTTGCTTTGGCCACTAGGGGAAGAAGGACAACTTTCACCGAAGCTGGAAGGAAGCGCAAGCCAGGGGCAGGTCGAGGTTGGGTTTGGAGCAGAATCCATTTGCCGTCCGGCAGTGCCCAGGCGGGGACGCCCACGGGCTGCGAGAGCCAGCCCCGCAGCCACAGCCCCGCAGCCTCGGAGAGAAGAGACAGCGGGCAAGAGTGGGGCTGGGCTGCCCAGCACCAAGAGAAGCGGGGAAGCGGCTCTGGAACAATCCACCACGTGCAATGCGGGGAATTAAGGCAGGAATAGGTTACCGGGGCGCAGTGGTGCACCTGTAGTCCCAGCCACTCCGGAGGCTGAGGCAGGAGGACCGCTTGAGCCCAAGAGTTTGCAGCGTGGGTGACAGAGAGAGACAGCGAGACCCTGCCTCAAAAAAAAAAAGAAAAAGAAAAAAAGAAAAAAAGGGAAATAAAGGAATAGGAAGTTTGGAGAAACACAAAATACAATTTCAGCAAAATTAGCTTTGCTGACTCAATACCTGCCGCACCAGCAGCAGCCCAAGCGGAGAGCAGCGCAGGGGTTTCCGCTCACGTCCCCATCCCCCGGGCAGCTGGCGGAGGGAAACCGACCCCCGCGGCGCACTCGCAGCCCTGGGCTTGCACGACCGCAGACGCACCTGAGCGCGGCGCCCAGGCCGGGGTGCGCGGCCCCGCCCCGCCGCCAGGTGGCGCCCGTGCTCCCCGCAGACGCCGCGCGAGGCCGGAGGTTGGGGGCACAGACGCCGGGAGAGGAGCGGGGCGCGGGCGCGGCCACCCGGACTCCGCCCCAGCCCCTCTGTCCCGGGGCGGCCTCCCGCCCCATCCTGTCCTCCGCCCGGTGGGAGCAGCACAGCGGTGAGTCTGTCCACAGCTGGCCCCCAAGCCCCAGGAGGTTCAAATCCTGTTCAGCCACTTTGATGCTGCCTGAACGTCGGCATGTGGCCTTGCCGCTCTCTGCCTCAGTCTTCTCACCTGCGAAAGGGGAGCGTAATGCTGATGGCACAGGGCTGTCGTAAGGATTAAATTAGGTAGTGGTGATGATGATGATGATGACAAACTCGTACTGAGTCCTCACTAAGGGGCAGGCATCGTTCTGAGCACTTTACATGGTGAACTCATCATTACAGTCCCCCGTTATGTTGGGGCGGCTGGGGCCAGAGGCTAAGACTCCACACGCGGAAGGAGGCCAGGCTTCTCTTATGATGTCCACCTTCCCTGCTGCGCCCTGGGTGCTGCCCGAAGAAGGCAGAGAGAGGAGGGGATGCCTTGGGTGCTGAAGGCTGCGAGCCTCTTTTGTTTCCAGTTCCACAGCCCCCGGTCCTCAGCGAGAGGGAGCAGGGGCAGCTCGTGGGGGGAAGAGCCCACCTGTCACTCGGAGAAGGGGGGGCGGGGAACAACTGAGCCAGCCGCCACCTCCTCCCCTGCCCCTGCTGTGGTCTAAGCAGCCCCCAGAAGCTTCTGGGAAAGGCGCCCCTGTCATGGAGGGAGGATGTGGCCAGTGGTGGGCGAGTGATGGCCACAGCATGGCACTGTGGTTTCAACCTCAGTGGGCAGCAGTGCCGTCCCTGGAGGGGGAGACAGGGAGGGTGGCCAGGAGCTGGGCTGGAGATGTGCTGAGTTTGAGGGCTCCGTGGAATGCTGGGGGAATGCCTAGTGGCAGCTGGCGGGAAAGAGGTCATGGTCAGGATGTCAGAGTTGGATGGAGAAGCAGAGGGCAGAGCCCACGATCGTGGCCGGGAGGCATCTGGGCAGGAGGGTGACCCCCAGCCCTGCCCCAAGGTCTCAGATGGCCCAGAACCCCTGGGCAGGGATGGGCTTGTTGGCGGGAACCCTACGCAGAGCATCCCCCAAGTCCCCCAGGGTCAGCTGGCCCTGGTCTGTCTGGCGTGGGGCAAGCAGGGTGAGTGGGGCTTCACGACCAGGTGGGGGAAGCTGGGGTCCAAGTGAGGGGTGGGCCGGGGGGAGCAGCTTTCAAGGGGTTCTCTCTCCACCCTCTACCCTCACTCCAGCCAGGCCACCTGAGTCCCACCTCTTCCCCTGGGGGTCTCCTGCCCATCATGCCCTAAAGCAGGAAACTCGGGCGCTGCTGTCCGAGTTCCAGGCCTGGGAGGGCAAGACGGTGCTGAACTCACCTGAAGTTCGGAGTCCTTTGGCCTCTCGGCCAGTGGAGCTCGTGACTACCGCGGTTTGTGTTTGGGGGGCCGGTGCCCTCCCTCTGCGGCTGTCAGCTGCCACTTCCCCCCTCAGGCTCCTTTTCTCACAGAGACCAGAGCACCTGGTCCTCCCGGCTCACACAGTCCAGGAACCAGAGCCACTGGGGACAGGTCCTCAGCTGCCGGCCAGCTTTCCCTTCTTGCCACTGGAGTTTGATGTGCAGAGAAGGAGCCAGAAAGAGCACTCCCCGCGCCCGCCCTGCCCCCACCCACCGTGCGCTCACGGGCCTAGAACAAAAACACACCACAAATAGAACCAAAGTCTGAGAAAGAATCAGGGAGCCATGACCCTGGCGTGGGAAAGGCGGCGTGGCCTCAGCCAAGTCACTTAACTTCCCTGAGTCTGTCTGCCCATCTGTGAAATGGGTTACTACTGTCTCAGCCTTGAGGAGCTGTTGGGAGAAGGTGAGAGATGTAAGATGCAGGGTGCAGGTGTGATATTGCTCTAAAAATAAAGGCCCCGGTGGTGGGGTTCCTGCCGGACTCTCCCCTCGCCCCACTGCACCCCCGCAGTCAGGCGGGGACTGCCCCGACCACGTTCCGGTAAGGCTGCGGTGGAGGGGCTGCCGCTGGCCCGGGAGCGTCTGCAGCCTTGCTCTCGCTCCACTTCCTGTTTTTCTCCTCTTCGAATTTTGCACCATTACTCTTTCACGGGGTAGTGGGGAGTGGGAGGTGAGGCGGAGGCTGCCGGTAGGGAAGCCCGGGTCAGAGGCTGCACTGTGCTAGGGAGGCTGGGCTGCTGCCCATGGCAGGAGCAGAGGGGTCCTTGGTTTCCCATCCTCACTCTGGAAACTCACGGCGTTTTTCCTAGACTGAGAAGGGACCTTGGCATAGACCGACCCACCTGAACCCACCTCTCTGGAGGACGAGCCGCTCTGAGGGTGAGGCCAGGCCCGCTGCTTCCTGAGGCTGTCAGGCCTCTGAGCAGGGGCGCCAGGGTCACCGGGTGTCAAGAGCTGTCCCCGCACTGGCTGGGATGCAAACTTTGTCCTTTCTCTTTGTTGGTTAACTTGTCCATGCCAACCACGTCATTCACTCGTCTGTTCATTCAGCATTGCCACAGCCTCGGTCTAACACGTCTGGGTGCCACATGCAGGGTGCTGGTCCAGCTCCACGTGGAGCCCCTGCTCGCCGGGAGCAGCCGAGCAGACGGACAGGCAATCTCAGCTGAGTCGACTGGGTGCTGCAATGGCAGATGGGATGGCCTGGCTAAGACGAGGGGCCCTCGGGGCAAGGGGGCCAGCAAGTGATGTCTGTGCTGGGCCCTGATTCCATCGAGGAGCTAGTTGGGCAGAGAAAGTATGTGCGTGCACGTGTGCATACATGTGTGCAGGAGAGGGCAAAAGGAAGGGCACTCCAGGCAAAGGGAACAGCATGTGCAAAGGCCCAGAGTTAGACAGAAGCCTGGGATGTTCTGGAGCTGCAAGTCCCTGCTCAGAGGAGGTGACCCTGGGAGGCTGGCTGAGTTGGGTCCATTCAGATTATCGGTCGTCCATCTTGCTCTCAAGTTGTAGCCTCACTTCACACCCAGGTACAGAGTTCCTGTTCTAGCCTAAAATCAGAACCCAGCCCCTGTGAGTTCAAGCAGGAAATGGAACTTTATTTATTTATTTATTTTAGAGACAGGGTCTATTCTGCTGCCCAGGCTGGAGTGCAGTGGCATCATCATAGCTCACTATAAGCTCAAACTCCTGGGCTCAGGGGATCCTCCTGCCTCAGCCTCCCGAGTAGCTGGGACTACAGGCATGTGCCACCACACCTGGTTAATTATTTTTATTTTTTGTAGAGACGAGGTCTCACTATGTTGCCCAGTCTGGTCTCAAACTCCTGGTTTTGAGCGATCCTCCCACCTTGGCCTCCCGAAGTGCTAGAATTATAGGCCTGAGCCGCTGCACCTGGCCTGGAAAGGGAACGTTACGTTACAGCCGAGGTACAGGGTGCTCTCATTGGACCCAGAGTTGCAGGTAGCTCGTGGACATTTTCACAGCACCCTCACCTCTCCCCATTTGCCCACCTTTGTTACACACACCAAGATGATGCACCCTGGATCCCTTCGCCCAAAGAGAACTATTTCTGGTCCCAAGCCCATCTTCCTGGGAAGAACCTGGTTAGTGTGTGTTGGATCAAGGCTCCATTCTGGTCCAATCAGCTATGGCTAGCAGTCAGGTGTGTCTGCTGCACACCTGTCCTCATGGCCTCGGGAGGAAGGGTTGCTAAGAAGAGGGCCAGATGGACAGCAGAATGGCCTCAAAGCCATTCAGTTCTGGTCCTGCCCAGCACACACACCCTTGTCCAACTCCTTTGGCTTTTCCCAGCTTTCTCCGTTACAGTTGCCCTTGCTTACCCTGGCCCTGCCATCCCACAGTCAGCCACAGACACCTCTCCCTTGTCAAATGAGCGGTGATCCAAGTCATGTCCAACTGTTGCGCCCAGGGCTCTATTCTCAGAGCTGCCATCTCCACCTGCTGTCCATCCCTCTCTATTTCTGCTGACTCTCCCCTCGGGGTCTCCCCAGCCTCCCCCTCAATCATGGACCATGTGATCCATTTAACCTCCTCCACCATACCTGCTCTATGGTGCAAAGCACACACCATGATGTTCCAGGTGGGTAAACTGGACATTGGGGACAAGGCATCGCATGGGGTTTGCTTTGTGATTACCTTCCTTGGCTCCTTTGCTGCCAGAAGTGGCTACCCCAGGCTCTGCCCACCGAGAAGGGGTCCCTTGTCTAGAGTCTTTCAGGCCCACCCTTGAGAGCTTCTCAGGAGGGCTCTGTCTAGGGGGTAATGTAGCCACCTGCTTACTGTTGGTGCTGGTATTTTAGCCCAAGAATCTTCAAAGAGGATAAGATACCACAAGCCCCCATTTGCCAGGCTTGGTTTCCTGGATTTCCAACTCTCCTAAAACTCTAGTTGATTGCCTGTAAATTTTTATTTATTTGAGACAGGGTCTTATTCTGTTGCCTGGGCTACAGTACAATGACATCATCATAGCTCACTAACCTCAAACTCCTGGGCTCAAGTGATCCTCCTGCCTCAACCTCCCAAGTAGCTGGGGCTACAGGTGCATACCACCACACCTGGATGATTTTTCTATTTTTTGTAGAAATGGGGGTCTCGCTATGTTGCCAGGCTGGTCTCGAATTCCTGCCCTCAAGCCATCCTCCCGCCTCAGCCTCTCAAAGTGCTAGGATTACAGGTCTGAGCTACCAGGCACAGCCCACCTGTAAATTTTGTTTGGGGTCATGCCATTTACCGACAATCAATGCCATGAAATCTTGTCCAGTTGAATATTCAGCCTTACACTGGACCATGCTCCACAGCTTGGGTTTCTTAGCAACAAGTGTGGTAGCCAGTTTCTTCTTTCAGCCTACAGGTGAGAAGAGGAAATCCTAGTCTGGCTTGGAATAGAAAGGTTTTTTTCCCTAATTTCTCTTGGAAAGCTACCCCTGCCTGCCCTCATGCCACGTGCTAGTGGGAGGCGCCATTACATTTGTCTGGCAAGAGGAGGTCCTTTAGAGGGACCAGAGGCTGAGCGTTTCATTGCTGTGGCTTTCCCCAGATATTCCCACTGCATTGCTAGGCTCACGGTTTCACTGATCTGTTGCACAACAAGAACTGC
>CM052444.1:102167606-102225853 GCA_028533085.1 Varecia variegata | reverse complement strand
CCCTAATTTCTCTTGGAAAGCTACCCCTGCCTGCCCTCATGCCACGTGCTAGTGGGAGGCGCCATTACATTTGTCTGGCAAGAGGAGGTCCTTTAGAGGGACCAGAGGCTGAGCGTTTCATTGCTGTGGCTTTCCCCAGATATTCCCACTGCATTGCTAGGCTCACGGTTTCACTGATCTGTTGCACAACAAGAACTGCCACTGTCCCACCCAAGAGTAAGGAATCCTCATTGCCCCTCATTGTGCTGCAAGTCAGCTAGCTTCATGCTTTCTTTGAAAAACTGTTTCTTCAACATCCCACTTCAGATCTCAATATCTGTATTAATGGGGATTTTTTGGTTTCAAATAATGGTAACCAACTTGAGAGTTTGTACTGAGTTGACTATTGTCCCCCCAAAAATTCACACTTACCTATGAAACAGGGTCTTTGTGGATGTAATTAGTTGAGATGAGGTCATGCTGAATTAGGGCATACCTAGAAGAAGAGGGAGCTGGGCGCAGCAGTGCACACTTGTAGTCCCAGCTACTTGGGGGGTTGAGGTGAGTGGATCCCTTGAGCCCAGGAGTTTGAGGCCAACCTGGACAACATGGCAAGATGCTGTCTCTTTTTTTTTTTTTTTTTTTTTTTTTGAGACAGAGTTTGGATCTGTCGCCTGGAGTGCCATGGTGTCAGCCTAACTCACAGCAACCTCCAGCTCCTGGGCTCAAGTGTTCCTCCTGCCTCAGCCTCCCGAGTTGCTGGGACTACAGACACGGGCCACCACGCCAGGCTAGTTTTTCCATTTTTAGTAGAGATGGGGTCTCGCTCTTGCTCAGTCTGGGCTCGAACTCCTGACCTCAAGCGATTCTTCTGCCCCAGCCTCCCAGAGTGCTAGGATTATAGGCGTGAGCCACCGCACCCAGCCAAGATGCTATCTCTTAAAAAAAAGAAAAGAATTGGAAAATTTGGACAAAGACACAGACACACAGGAAAGATGGCCTTTGAAGACAGAAGCAGAGATGGGAATGATACATCCACAAGCCAAGGAATGTTAAGGATTTCCAGCAACACCAGGAGCTAAGAGAGAGATGTTGGATGGATTTTTCCCTCAGAGCCTCTGGAAGGAACCCAGCCTGCCAACACCGTGACTTCAGACTTGTAGAATCCAGAGCTGTGAGAGAACAACTTCCTTCTGTTTTAAGACATCGGTTTGTGGTCATTTGTCCCAGCATCCCTAGGAATGGAGTGCAGCGTGGAAGCAGACTATGGGAGAAAGGCATGAAGATGCTCACAGAAGCCCAGGGCAGGAATGCAGTAGGAGCTCAAAAAGACACAGGAGCCAGGAGCGGAAAAGTGGCCTGGAATTTTTTTCTGTCATTGTGTCCCTCTCTCGCTCTCTGTGCATCTGCTCCATGATTCTCTCTCAATCCCTCTTTCTCTGCATATCAGCTTCTCTGATTTCTTTAGTCCTTTTGAGGGGCACAAGAGGCCCCCCAGCACCCAAGCTCTAGGTATCTAAAGGACCTCTAACTCCACTCCTTTGGGTCTAATTCCATATTCCCGGGGAAATCACTGATTGGCTCACCTTGGGTCAGGTGACCACCCGTGGTCCAATCAACTCTGGGGTCAAGGGCATGTTGGGTGGGCACATCTGAGTGGAGACTGCTGGCGTAGCCATGTGGCTGCCCAGAAGAAGTACATTCCCACAGCACCGTGCTTGCACCATCTTGCACGTGCCCGGATCAGAGCTCCCGTTGGCTGAGGGTGCACCATCCACCGGCAGACTTCCTTGATGCCAAGTGTATTCCCAGAGGACTCCTTCTCTGGAGTTCTCAGCCCTGTCCAGGGCCACCCCTATTACTGACGGAGCAGGCGGACACTTGAGCCTCTGCCTACCACGCGGTATGACTGGCGCTCGGGCAGATGGAACAATCGCTCACCCAAGGTCCTAGTGTGAATGGCAGCGAGAGATGCGCTCTGACTGGGGAAGAGGAAATAAAGTTTTACATTTTTATTATGCCTTTAGCAAAATGTGAACAGTGAAGAAAATGGAAAGAAAAATATTTGAAACCCCACCTCTCCTTGAGCTTTCACTGTCCTGTGTCCCTTCCTACTGGCCCCACATGTGTACGTAATGCACGGTTGCGACAAGGCGGGGGCAACTCTGCATTGAGCTTTCTTCACCTGCTGACACAGTCATTTCCCAGGGTGCTCTAGGTCTTTGCAGTGACCATTTCCACTGGCTGCTTCCTATTCTGGTAAGGGGAGGTACCGCGCCTTTCCCTGCACAGGTCTGGCCCTGCACACAGTGACATGGCATGTTCTCTTCCCCCCTTCTTGGTTCCTGGGCTAATTTAATGCTATTGCTTGTCCAGTAAGGCCCACACCTTCCCCGCATGCCACCTTCAGGGCTGCAGAAAGCCGACCAGGGCGGGGTGGAGCTCACAGCTCAGGGCTGAGGTGGATGCGGCTCCTGAACCTCCACCTGTGAACTTGGTGCCCTTGGCAAGATACCCATCGCGTTGGCTCAGTTTCTTAATTCGTAAAATGAGGATAATAGCAGCACCTACCGCATGGGGCTACTTGAGGCTGGGACAGGATAACGCATGACAAGGACACGTCCTAATCGCTCAACGGCATTTCTGCCTTTTTTCATTTGATTGTGTAGCCAAAACTTTTCCCACGAGACCACATCTTCATAACAATCACTTCACTGGTTGCATAATAATCCATAGGAGAAATGAGGGAACACGAGTTTCCTGCGGCTGCCGTGACAACTTGCCACAATTAGAACAACTCCCAGTGTATTCTCTGAGTGCAAGAGCTCGAAGTCCGAAATCAAGGTGTGGGCAGAACGCTCCCTAGGAAGGCTGCAGGGGACGATCCTTCCTTGTCTCTTCCAGGTTCTGGGGGCTCCAGGGGTTCCCTGGCTTGTGGCAGCATCGCTGTGGCAGACAAAAACATGGTACCCCCCAAATATATTTCTTTGTATGTTTTGAGATGGCTGCTTAGAGAAACTGCAGATGCAGGAATAGCTCTGAAAAGCTGTGCTTTTGTAAAACATGTACATCTATAAAGGAAGTTTACGCTAGTAAATAGTGGGTGCAGACAGAGGCTTCCTCTGAGGTCCCCCCATCTGCCTAGGAAAGATCATATCACAGAGAAAGAGAGGGCAGCTCCGAGATTACCTGAGAGATTTTATCTGCATAACAAGACCATTTTAGTATTTTTTATTTTATTTTATTTTGAGATGGGGTCTTGCTCTGTTGCCCAGGCTGGTCTTGAACTCCTGGCTTCAAGCCATCCCCTTGCCTCGGCCTCCCAAAGTGCTAGGATTATAGGCCTGAGCCACCATGCCTGGTGTCCTTTCTCTTATAAGGACACTTGTCATTGGAGGTAGGACCCACCTGGATAATTAACGATGACCTGATCTCAAGATCCTTCACTTAATTATATCTGCAAAGACCCTTTTTCCAAGTAAGTTTCACAGTTTCCAGGGATTAGAGCTTGGACATACCTTTTTGGGTCCACCATTCAGCCCACTCCAGACAGAAAGTGGCTCTCCTATTCCTGAACCTTCTCCCTCTCCTGCATGTACACTTTTTCATTCTTATTTTCCTGTCTGGGGAAAAAGTAACCCACTGTATCCGTCCTCGTAGAGGCTTTTGGGGTTTCACATGGGGGTGCTCCTCAGAACAGGTGCTTTTTGTGATAGAGGGGCTCCCAGAGGGGTGTTTATCTAGAGAGACAGAGGGTCTTAGAGCAGGGGACAAAGTGTGTGGAGGGGGTGTGGTGGGGGCAGGGCCCAGCTCCACCCTGCGTGCCCCTTCTGGGGGGCTACCTGTTTGCAAAGCTTCTACTTGTCTCCAAACCACTTGCACTAAAACATCTATTTTTAGCCTCAGAACTTCTCTGAAGTTGAAGTAATAAACCTCATTTTACAGAGGAGGAAACAGACCGGGGACTGTGGGGGCAGGGCTGGGTCTCAGGGTCCACAGAGGAGGAGGTTCAGCACCCCCAACCAAGGACAGAGTTTCCAGGGCAGGTCCCGGAGGATGAAGCTTTGCTTTGGATTTGTGCCCCTCGCTCTTCTGGGATTCCGCCTCCCCCCCATTGTATTTCAGTCTCTTAAGGCAGTGCCCGTGCTCTCTGCACCCCCAGCCATCCTACCTGCCCCCCTTGCACCCCCAGCTTTTTAACACGATGCCTGGCCTTGCTCTCCCAAAACCATTATAGTCTAATCTTTTTTCATTTCATAAACTTTACATTTTAGAACAGTCTTAGATTTACAGAGAAGTTGCACAGACAGTACAGTTTTCACGTCCCCCACCCCCGGTTCCCCTGTGGCTGACGCTGTACGGTACTACGGTGCATTTGTCTCAACTAGTGAGGCGGGAGGAGCCAATCGTGTCTCACAGGATTACGAACTAAAAGTCCACCCTTGGCCATGCGTGGTGGCCCGTGTCTGTAATCTCAGCATTTTGGGAGGCCAAGGCGGGAGGATCACTTGAGGCCAGGAGTTTGAGACCAGCCTGAGCAACATGGCGAGACCTCATCTCTACAAAAGATAGAAACATTAGCCAGGTGTGGCAGTGCACATCTGCAGTCCTGGCTACTCAGCTACTCGGGAGGCTGAGGCAGGAGGATCGAGTGAGCTCAGGAGTCTGAGGTTGCGGTGAGCTGTGATGATGCCACTGCACTCTACTTGGCAACAGAGTGAGACCCTGTCTCAAAAAAAAAAAAAAAAAAAGTCCATACTTCATTCAGATCACCTTAGTTTCTCCCTAATGCCCTTTTTCTGTTCTAGGGTCCCATCCAGGACACCATGTAGCATTTTATTGTCATATCTCCTCGGGCTCCTCTTGGCTGTGGCAGTTTTCTGACTTTCCTTGTTTTTGATAATCTTGACAGTTTTGAGGAGTATTGGTCAGGTATTTCATAGATTGTCCCTTAGTTGTTTTCTTCATGGCTAGACTGGGCTTTTAGGTCCTTGGGAGGAAACCCCCAAAGGCCAAGTGCCGGTCTCAGCACATCAGATGCACATGCTCCCAACACAGCTTCTCGCTGTTGACGTTGACCTTGGTCACCTGGCTGAGGTAGTGTTCGCCAGGTGTCCCATTTACATACAGTCACCTTTTGCTCTCCTGCCCCTTCCACGCTGTCCTTTTTGGAAGGAAGTCACTAGGCGCAGCCCATACAGAAGGAATAGAGAGTTAGGCTCCATATTTGGAGTTCTGCATGGGAGAGTTGTGTGTTCTCCCCCATTCGTTTATTTATCCAATCATTGAATTATATCAGTGCAGACTGGTGGGTATTAATTTCATACTTTGGGTTATAATCCAGTGTTACTTTGTTTTCTTGCACAAATAGTTCCAGCTTTGGCCATCGGAAGCTTTCATTACCGTGACCCAGTGGTGTTTTGTGTTTCTGTTTTGGAGCACTTGTCTGCTTTCTGGCACTCTAAGATGCTCTAGGCTCGTGCTGTCTCTTTCTTGCCCTAATCCTAGAATCAGCCAGTTCTCCAAGGAGTGTGGTTCCTTTTATCAAGGAGAAAGATACAGGAAAGCAAGGCCAGAGGCTGGGTGTGTTCTTGTGGCTTCTAGGCCTTTTTATTTGACCAAGCAAGGAAGTGTACGTGTGTCTATTATAGACTTTTTCATGTGTAGATCACAGCCCACCACTCCCCAGCTCTGCTTAGAACCTTCCCTCTGCTTCTGCACACTCGTGGCCACATCCCAAATCCTTAGTTGCCCCCCACCCCTGCTCCTGGCTGTTTCCAGCACACCCTGCCTCCTTGCTGTCCTCCAGCCTGCATGGCTCCTCCGGCTCTTCCCTCCACCTGGGCTGCTCTGGCCTTAGATGCCCACGTCGCCCCTCCCTCTGCTTATCCAGGTCACTGCTGTGCTCAGATGTCCTGACCCCGCCTTCCCTGACTCTGTAGCTCCCGCTTCCAAGTCTCTCCCCTCCTAACCTGTCTCAGATTTCTCTGCACCCCTTACCACTTCATGACACTGTATCTTATTTTTATTCTTCATAGTTTCTCTTCCCCACTGGGGCATAAACTCCACGGGGGGGAGGGCAGGCCTTTGGCCCCGTACAGTGCTGTATGCCCAGAGCCCAACTGTAACAGGCACTGGGGGTGCACGGGATATGCTATATACTTGCCGAATGAGTCAGTGTTGCCAAGCCTGGGTCACCCCCGGTTTACAGAGGGTGTGAGGTTGAATCCAGCCTCCTGACCCCAAACTCTGCCGCTCTTCCCCTTCCCCCACCCCCTTCCACAAGACACCCACACCCTGGACTAGGAAGAACATTACTGGATTTTTTTAAAAGCTACTGCTGTTTCTTGAACTTTGTACCAGGGGTAGGACTATGGATTCAGTGAATCCTCCCCCAGCCCTAGGTCAAGGAGTGCATTATCGTCCTCTTGTGCCAGATGGGGAAACCAAGGCAGAAGTGACTCCCCAAGGTTTGACAGCTGGCAGGTGGTGGGGCTAGGATCTGAACCCAGGTAGCCTGGGTTTTGAGTGTATGTGTTTTACAGAAAGAATAACTTGATTTCTGTGGAGCTGCCATCTAGCGGGACCAGGAACACAATCTCCATCAGTTCATCCCTGCCCCAGAGGCCTGGGCCACCTGGGCCACCGCCAAGCTGTCTGGGTCTGTTTGAACCCGTGGGTGCAGCTCTGGCCTGGAACCAAGTGCGGCAGCACCATTCCCTCTTCCTTCGACCCCCATAAACCCACCACCTCTGAGTCCCTCTCCAGCCCACAGGTCACAGCCTGGGGATGGAGGCTCCTGTTCCTCAGGCACTCCCACCTGGCCACCCCTCAGCACTCCTCTGAGCCTGAGTTCTCACAAGTCAGACTTTCGGGAACGGAATCTGACCTTGGCCTTGTTCTGTAACCATCTGCTCTGCCCTGTCTTTGCCATCACCATCATGTGATCCAGGCAGCAGCTTTCTGGTTGTGTTGACTCGGACGGACACTGAGCAATGCATCTGACATCTTGACAATACCTGTGCACACACACCTGTAAGTGGAACTAAAGTCTCAGGAAATGTGCCCACCCTTACTACATGGAATACAATCGCATATTGTCTCTTCTGTTCTTTTTTTTTTTTTTTTTTTTTGAGACAGTCTCGCTCTGTTGCCCGGGCCAGAATGCCATGGCATCAGCCTAGCTCACAGCAACCTCAAACTCCTGGGTTCCAGTGATCCTCCCGCCTCAGCCTCCCGAGTAGCTGGGACTACAGGCGCACGCCACCATGCCCGGGTAATTTTTCTATTTTTAGTAGAGATGGGGTCTCGCTCTTGCTTGGGCTGGATGTTCTTTTTTTTAAATTTTATCTTATATACAAGAGCTAGCATGGTTTCTTTCAGTGAGTGGGCACCTTGGATACTCCATTCAAGGAAGATCACTTATCCAGCCTAATGAAACCGATGTCCTTCGTGCACTGGCTCAAGCACTGGCAGCACACGGTGAGGCCATATTTTCAGATCAGGTCCTGCCAGTTTGAGCAGATGCGACAAGAGCGAGAACCCTGGCTGAATTTTCGAGAGTGGCTCCAGTAGAGCTGCTGGTGACCCACCTTGATTTCAGGAGTGCGACAAGGCGAAAGGCTGGATGTTGTATTTTTTAAAACTTGACCTACCAAATGGATCTCCGCACCCAACCCGCTGTTGCTGCTATTGAAAAATACTGTTCCAGAGCAGAATATCCAGTTCCGCGAAGCTCAAAGATGCTGTTCTAGAACAATAACTAGAATGATAACTAACTCCCATTTTTCTGAGGGTTTACTCTGGGTCAGGCACTGTTATAAGCATTTGACATATATTAACTCATTTAATCCCAACAACAATTCTAAATGTTTACCACAACAATTAGCATCCCTATACTACAGATGAGAAAACGGAGGCCCAGAGAGGTTAAGTAACTTGCCTGAGGTCACACAGCTCCACAATGGCAGTGCCAGGCAGTTTGGCTCCAGGGAAGGTGCTCTTAACTGCCAAGCATCACCACACTTTTCTTGGCCAAAGCAAAAGAGTAAGGACCTGAGCTGGGTAGTTTCTGCCCTGCCTGGAAGGAGAGGGACCCACAGCAAAGTGGGCTTCCTGCCAAGATGGCGCATGGAGGGAGGTGGGTGTCTGGAGCCCCTTGTGGAGAGGCTGAGGAAGTGGGCTTCTCACATTTGCACCCCCCCAGGCCTTGGTGCTCAGTGTGGCTGCCCTGAGACAACCCTTCTTGTGGGCATGTGTGGGTGTGTGGGTGTTGGTGATGAAGCCACTCAGAGTTGAACAGAGCAAAGATGTTTGCTGCATGCGTGAGAAGCTGTGGAGGTTGGTTGGTTTTGGAGGGGAAGTTCTGCAGGAGAGGGTTACAGGAAAGAAGGAAATAGGCTGGGGGCCCTGTGCAATCTCCGCCGAGGGGCGCACACTCTGCCTCTGTCGGTCCAGGGCTGTCCTCCACTGACCAGCTCCACCCTTCAATGACTAAGATCTCCTTTCCCCTCATGAAATGGGGCCAAAGTATGTCCCCATCAGGACTAATTTCCAGAGAAAGGAGTTGAGGGTCCTGGAGCTCATGTGGGTGACACATGTTGGCCAAGGGGCCACTTTTCTTCTAGGATTGCTATAAATTCTCCACTATCACTAGTTCATTTTATTTACAATTCAAAGGGAACTTGAGGTAGCTTCCTCTCAAACGCACATGACAACAGTTAAAAATAGAGTGAGAGAGATCAGAAACCCTACAGAGGAAGGCAGAAGGCAATTCTATCAGTCTTGAAAAAAGACTCTGACTGTACTTGAATGTTAAATTTAGCTTGCGCTTCCTGGCACCCTAAGCAAAAGAGAGGGACACAATACATCCCTATGGCTATGGTCTCAAAAAGGAAGTGTATCAGCTGTTCAGGAAAGTGAAACTTCTTAGGAGTCTGAGGCCTCAGGAGATGCGGCGTAGCAGGGCGGAAGGAGCAAGGCTCTGGAAGAAGCCATACAATTAGTGACTACCTGAGACCTTCCCGAGTCTCATATTTCTTATCCTCAAGTGGGGACGATAACATTTACCTTGCTGGGCTGCTGGGGATGTCAAGGAGAAAATATAATTTCTCTCAACCCTCAATACATTTGTAGTTGGGACAGATCCCTGCAGCAAATGACAGATGCACGAGCAAAACAAGCAAGTTTATTAACGTGTGCAGGGCATGTCACGCAGAAGGAACCTCCATGGAAGGTACGTCAAAGCAGTGGCTCCGAGCTCTGGCTTATGTGCCATCTTCAACAAAGAACAATGAATTTTCCAGAAAAGAAAAGCAGTGTTAGGCTCCCAGAGGTGAGAAACTGTAGGGAAGGTAAGTAGACAGGGGAAAACTAATGGAGTAAGGGGTTGCTTGCAGATTCTGAGCGGATAAGAGTTGTTACCGGTAAAGTCAAATTTATATCCTGTATTTAGGTGTGTCAAAAGTCAAAATCACAACAAATTTAAAGATTTTAATTGGCGTTTATTCAAGATTCTAGAATAGGGCAACCCTCAGAACCAGAGCATGTTCAAAGACCTTCAGCCAGTAACATGGTCAGACCACATTTATGGATAGAAAACAGAAGTGAAGTATAGAGTTTAACCGTTACAGCATTTGCCTTATTTGAATCAGTTGGCAGTCTGAGATTGCCTAACACGCAGCTGCTGTAACCTGACAAAACCCAGCCATTTGCTGCCTGAGTGGACACCTGAGTTAATTAGTTTCATTTAGCATGAATGACTCCATATTGGTTTTGCCTGTTGGGCCCAGTACAGGGGTCTAGTCTCCATCAATGGGCGCCTACAAATTTTACTTAACAGACAGAAAGGGGGAGAGGATAGAATGATCTCACCCTCTGCTGCTTCTTAGTTGCCTTTAGCTCAAAAATATTTATGTCCAAGAGGCATATTTTGGGGTGACATTCTGGTTTCCTTCATGGGGATCAAAGAGAACAATATGGGAAGCACATCTTAGCTGCTGGTGTGCCTCGGTTCTCCCCGCAACGTCTTGCAGAGTAAAAAGCATGATTTGATTGCTGTCAGCAAACACATATACAATGAAGAGTTGTTCTGGAAGATGCAAAAGCAGCTCTCATCTGACTGTTTCTTACCACAAACTCTGAAAACCCGGGGGGCAGTGTTTAAAATTAAGGCCTAGCAAGAGCCGGGCCGGGGACAGGTGCTTACCCAGCCATGGGTCCATTTCCCTTCTGGCTTCTGGCAGGATCTCCTTGGAGCAGGCCAGAGACGGCTGCCAAGGCCCAGTGACCCGAGCCTGGGGTGGGAGTGAGGCTATGAGCCTCAGATGCTCCACTAGGAGGGTGTCAGGGTGCCTTCCTAGGGACGGGCCCAGGATTTCCCCCAACAGGGACCCGTGGTCCTGCCTGTCTCCCCTGGCTTCTCCTCTTGTGCAGTGTAGGCGGGGGAACCTGGCTTCCATCCACCCTGCTGCATTCTTTGGCTGGCCTACAAATTAAAATGACATAAGACAGATTAACAAGAAAAAAACCATGTTCGTGTACTTATCACAGAAAGGAAATCCCACAAAATATAAGACTGAAGAAGGGTCAGATGATTATAGCTTATGTAGTGTCCTGAAAGGAATAGGACATGTTCCTACAGAAAGGAGTTGGGGCTTGGGACCCCTGGGGAGGTGTCTGCATAAGTTATGGCAGGGTGAGGGGAGGAAATGTATGAATAAAGGTGGTCTTTTCATTGGTGACAGTTGCCCACGCCTGTAATCCCAGCCACTCGGGAAGATCCCTTGAGCTCAGGAGTTCAAGGCCAGCCTGGGCAACATAGGGAGACCCCACCCCGCTTTTTTAAAAAAGAAAAAAAAAGTTTGTCTTGTTACACAGGTAAAGCCTCTCAGGTAATAAAGTTACCTCTGAGCGCCCTCGGCCTGATTCAGATACTTTACTAATGAGTTTCTTTATAGATTTTACAAAAGGACAATTTTACTGAGCTACTCTTGTGTCTGTAGTTTCTCAGAATAACCAGCTCAAAATATGCCACAAAAAAGTGTATTTTGAGGTGGCACATTCTGGTCTCCCACAGTCATATTTTGGGGTAGTGTGTCCTGAGCCTGGCGCCCTTGGGTGCCCAGCGCTGCAGTGACCGGTCTCCCTCTCCCGCCCCGCAGCCTTTCTCTGGCCGCCGTTAAAATTCTTCAGTGTGTGAAGGTGGAAGTTTCAGGGGCTCTTTGGTCCTTTATTTGGTTGTTTTCCTGTGCATAAAAAGAAAACTTGTTTTGAAGAAGGGCAAGGAGCAGCTTCCAGAGGCACCTGGGATGATGCCCCTCCAGCCGCGGGCGAGGCGGGGGGTGTGGAGGCAGGCGAGGCGCGGGAGGACCTGTTGTTTTTCCTGTTGCAAGTCGAAAGGAAACAAAGTGGGAAGTGGAGTGTGCGGGCTGTCAGCAGGCGGAGCGCCCCACCGCGCCCCGCCTCCGGCCGTCGAGGCTCACTCGCGCCCAGCGCGCTCGCTCCGAGCGGCCGCAGGCCCAGCCGCTGCCAGCCGCGCCGGGACCGGTAAGGTGGGGAGAGGACCGGGGCCAGGGCTTCGGGGACCGCGCTGTGCTCGGAGCCGGCTGCCGGGCGTCTCTCCAGTACGCGCAGCCCGCGCGCCCTGGCCGGGCGCCTCCCGGCTTCTAGCGAGTCGGGCACCGGGCACGCCCGGGGCCGCCGCCCAGACTGCGCTCCGGGCCCGGGGCCCTCCCCTGTGGGCCCGCCGAGAGCGGCGCGCAGCTCCCCTGCCCTGGTACTGTGCGCGCTGCTGAGCCGGACGAGGGGCGCCCCGGCCGGGCGGCGCGGTCCCCGCTGCGCCCCCAGCGGCAGTGCCACCTCCTGGGCGCGGGCTGAGGCGCGAGGCGACGGGAAGCGCTGCCAGCGCCGGCGACCCGCCGAGGTCCGGGATGCGCTCCCGCTAGCGGCGTCGCCCGGTGCGCCGGCTTAGGCGCGGGGAGAGGGCCGCGCACTGCTCGCCTGCTCCCGGGCCCCGCGCGCCCTTCCCAGCCCCAGCGAGCGGGGCGCGGGCCGGAGAGCGGCGGGGCGCGAAGTTTCCGGACGCTCCCTCCCCGCGCGTGGACGCGCCGCCCCACCCGCGCCCCGGGCTGTCAGCGCCTGTCGCCGCGTGGACTGCAGCGGCACAGGCGACATCGCCCCCGGATCTGCGGCTCAGCCCGGGTTACGGCGGCAAAACCGCCTCCAGCTTTGCATTTCCGGACTTTTTTTTTTTTTAAATACTCTTACCCGTAATTCAGCCTGAATGGGGCTTTTTTTTTTTAAATCGAGTTTCCTGTTTTTATTTAGGCTTCCTCTTCTGCACCTCCTTCTTTGAGATCGAGGAGAGGGGAACTGAGACGACCTTTCGTGGGCACCAGAATGGGGCCACTGCTCAGCCAGCCGCGCTCTGCCCTGGCGGGGACGTGGGAATTCAGAGAGTCAGGGAAGCACCGATGGGAGACTCCGAAAAGTGCGTTCGTGGCTGGTGGTGGTGTAGGGGTTGGGGATGGATTTCCGGGGTCGGGGGTCGGGGCGCCCTGGGGCGGCCCACATAGTGGGTCCCCAAGCGGCACTCTTGAGATCCGCTCCGTTTGCCGGTGGAGCGCTGGGCTGGTTGAGCAGCTGTCACTTGGTTCGGGTGCCCCCTGGAAGGAGGGACCTGTGGGTCCTGAATCCCACCTCTGAGACGAAGGGCACAGTCGCGCGTGTATGTGGAGCAGGTGTGCCTTGCAGGTTGTCCGGGTTGTCCAAGGGGAAGGTTCACAGTTCCAAAGGGACTTTGAAACCGAGGAGTGATGTCTATCTACATTTTACAGCTGAGGACACTAAGGCTCAGGAAAGTTAAAGAACTCACCAACCCACACTATTCGCACTCCCTGCGGGTTGAGAGGTTGGAGTGCTTTACCATGCTAAGTGATTGCAGAGTAAGGAAAACGTCCTCAGTTCTCTTGGTGTGGGATGGGGAGACTTGGGGTGTCTTTTCAGAGGTGGAGTCTCTAAGGTACCCTTGAGATACTTCTCTGTGTGATCCGCTACTGCCATGACCCCAGGGTTTGGGTGCTGTGACAGGTGGGGAGGAGGATTCTTCAGATGGTCAAAGCTGCCACCAAACCCAGGGAGATAGAAGTGGAGCTTTCTCTCTGCTCTCTAGAGCAGCAATTGTCAAGCCCTTCACATTTCCGTGGTCTGCTGGAGTTTGATTTTCTGGTGTCAGGATTCCAGCCCTCTTGGCTGGTGGGAGGACTGCCTGCGGTGTCCTGGGGTTGACTCTCTCTGGCTGCTGTCACAAACTCTTCCAAGCGATGGAAGACACCCTGGGGTGCAGTGGGGGAATCTGCTTAACACCCATTACCTGCTCTAGAGACAACCAAACTCGCCTCCTCTGAGCCCCATTCCCCCACCCCTCTGCCATGTGCAGAAACAGTGCTGGCCACACTGCCAACATAGATGTTTCTGGAACATGGTGAGTTGTTTGGAGGGAGGCAAACATTACCATGCTCCTCTTCTAGCAGGACAAGCTGTGTTTCTGCAGCCTCCGTCCATGCTGCCGCCCTGTCTTCACACTACCCTGTGGGCTCCATTTCTTCTGCTCTGCTAAGTTTAGCGAGTATCTCCTGAGATCTCTCCTGAGATGGCACTGGGGGCCAGGGGCTCTGCTAAGAGAAATAATTAGAGACCAGCCTCTAGAGCCAATTAGGTTTTGCACCCAGCCCTGCAGTGTTGAGGGAGGGAGTCCATGTGGGTGGGAGGGGAGGGTTAAGAGGGGCAGTTCCTGCTTCACCTTGTTTTTCTTCAATTGCACAGTTAAAGGGAGAAGTGAATGTGCAACTTATGAAGCAATTCCCCTTTGGCTGGCTTATTTTTCAAAACCATTTTTGTTTAGAGAGCAGTTCCCTCCCTCCCTGAGGCCAGCTGCTTCTGTGGGTCTGATGGTGAGGTTTGGGGCCCCAGCAAATGTTTCCTTAACGTGGGACCTTTGAAAACGCTCTTTCAGCCGGGAGTGAGGCTTCAGCCACTCCCCAGGGGACAGATGTGTTTCCCAGAAAAGCCGTCGGAGGGGACGATCCAGAAGCAAGTGCTCCAGGAGCATGGATGAGACAAGAGCCCCGTCCCGTGGAGGATGGCAGAGCTTGGCTTGTTTGGAGGGAGGCAAACATTATCATCTTGGTGCCAGTGGCAGTGTTTCATAAATAGCAAAGTTTGCAAAACTCCACCTCTCTCCTTGCAGTTAATACTAAAATGAATTGTCTTTAATTTGGTTGGTGGAAATCCCCCACAATCATATCAGAAATGCTGCCAGTTTCAAGGTGGAAAAAAAAACCCAGGAACCTCCCTCCACACTCCCCTTTCATTGCAGCCGAACACTGTGGCTCACTGTGGCTCCTACCAAGATGTGGGCCACTCTCCCCTCCCTGGGGGCCGGCAGGGTCCCTGGGGCCTGTGAAAGTTCCCCTTATGGCTGTGCTGGCTGGATATGCATGAGAGGAGCCCCCTCCCCAGAAGTGACGACCTCACCACCTCTGATGAGGGTCAGGGCTTCTGCTGGAAATGGGTGCCTTCCAAGGCCCCCTACTTTCTGAGCACAGGCAGTGTGACTGGGGTGATGGTGGTGGCATTTCGAAAGTGATGTTTCAGTTAGCTTGTTTCACTCACATTGGGGGAAATTGCGTCCACTTAGAGAAAGTGCTGGGCGTGGGGGCTGAGAAGCTGCAGGAAGGGATGGACCCGCTTGGGACTTTTGGTCCTGGAGGGCTTTGGAACACGTTGAGCATCCCTGATCTGTAATGCTTGGGACCGGAAGTGTTTCGGTTTCAGACTTTTTTGGATTTTGGAATATTTGCATTATATGCTCACTGGTTGAGCATCCCAACTCTGAAAATCTGAAATCAGAAATATTCCAAAGAGTGAGACCCCATCTCTACTAAAAAATAGAAAGAAATTATATGGACAACTAAAAATATATATAGAAAAAAATTAGCCGGACATGGTGGCGCATGCCCGTAGTCCCAGTGACTCAGGAGGCTGAGGCAGAAGGATTGCTTAAGCCCAGGAGTTTGAGGTTGCTGTGAGCTAGGCTGATGCCACGGCACTCTAGCCAGGGCAAAAAGAGTGAGACTCTGTCTCCAAAAAAAAAAAAAAAAGAAAAAGAAATATTCCAATGAGCATTTCCTTTGAGCATCATGTTGGCGCTCAAAAAGTTTCAGATTTTGGAATATTTCATATTTTGGATTTGGGATGCTCAACCTGTATTAGCTTCCTGTGGCTGCTGTGACAAATGACCACACGCTTTGTGGCTTAAAACAACAGAAATTCCGGGTGCAGTGGAGTCCTGGGCTGTTGTGTGCTATGCCAGTCAAGTGTCTGCACTAGTTCAGCATCAATGCTGTGGCCTCCTGGGAGTGGGGACCACCAGGTTGCCCAAGGAGGGGTGAAACCTGCCCAGGTCGGGAATGGAGCAGGTCAAAACTCCCGTGCTGATCGGTGATGCCACCACACTCCAGCCAAGGCAACACAGGGAGACCCCCTCACTGAAAACGACAGAAATTGTATTCTCTCTCAGTTCTAGAGGCCAGAAGTTCAAAATCAAGGTGTCAGCAAGGCCTTGTTCCCTCTGGGGACTGCAGGGGAGAATTCTTCCTGGCTTATGCAGTTTCTGCTGGTTCTTGTGGCTGCATCACTCTAATCTCTGCCTCTGCCTTTGCATAGCCTTCTCCCCTGTGTGTCTGTCTTCTCTTCTGTCTCTTATAAGGACATGTGTCATTGGATTTAGGGCCTACTTGGATAGCCCAGGATGAAATCATCTCGAGATTCTTACTTCCATCTGTAAAGACCCTTTTGCCACATAGTTATTTTTCCAAATAACGCACAGGTCCTGGGGGTTGAGACACGGACCTACAGGTGGACAGGTGTGTGTTTCTTTCTGTGTTTTCTGAGCATGGTATTGAGCACTGCCATTAGCTTTGCAGGGAACCTGCCTTGTTCTGCCACTTTCCCCTGGGTGACCTTAGGCAAGGATGTCAGGGTCCCCAGTGGTCTCTGCTGCACCATTATCTCTGCCTGGCAGCCCCCTCCTCCAACCCCCTGGGTCCCAGTAGCAGAAAGGAAAACTTCTGGGGCTCCCAAGGAGAGAAAACTTCTCCTCCTCTTCTCTCTCCCCCCAGCCTCCTCTCAGTTTGAACTTTCCTCAGCTGAGCGGCCTTTGGGAGAGGTGGGGGCAGGGCTCAGCTGGTGGTGCTGGGAGGGGCTTGGGGAGCCCCCCTTTATTGAAGTTTGTAGGAAGGGCAGGTTGAGGACATGGGGGGTGCAGTTGGGCTGAGAGGGCTCCAGGGCTCTCTGGCAGTGCTGGGCCACGCTCCTGCCTCAGCCACAGTGCAGTCATTGCTCTGGTCATGAAATCTGGGAGAAGTGCTTTCTTAACAAGGAAGCAAAATCATAGTTTTGTTATTGACACTTTGGAAAGTCACTTGTGTCAGGGTGAGGAGGTGGTCGGGGGGAGGGGACTGCCACATGGAAGAAAACGTGCTGTCTTTGGAGCCAGCTGAACTGGGTTTTAATCTCAGCCATTTTTTTTTTTAAATTTGAGACAGGGTCTTGCTCTGTTGCCCAGGCTGGAGTGCAGTTGTGAGATCCTAGATCCTAGCTCACTGCAGCCTCAACCCCCTAGGCTCAAGCAATCCTCCCACCTCAGCCTCCCAAATTGCTGGGATTACAGGAGTGAGCCACCATGCCTGCCCCTACCTCAGCCACTTTTTCTCTGCTGGGTGACCTTGGGCAAGTTGCTCAACCCTTCAGAACCTCAGGAGGCCTCAGCTGTAACCCTGGAGTAGCAATACTGTTGGCCTTTAGGATTTCACATGTTGCCCCATGTGAAGCGCCAGGCACACAGCAGTCCCTGCGGTGTCCGTAGAGGAGCAGGTGTAGAGTGGGGACTGCAGAAGCCGCTTAGTAGCATCCCGCTATCCCAGCACAGCGCTACCCACTGGGTATCCTTCCCATTCACTGAATACTTGCACCTTAATCTAATCAGTAATCTGATGTAATCAGCATTTTGATTTAATTTCGTGTGCTTTTTAATCTTAATTTTTATGTTTTAATTGTAAAATAGTCATAATCCAAAATTTACCATTTTAAGCATTTTTAAGAGTATAGTTCTGTGGCATTTAGTGCATTCACACTGTTGTGTAACCATCACCACCACCCACCCCCAGAAATACATTTTTATGTTGCAAAATTGAAATTCTTTACCCATTAAGCACTAACTCCCCCCTCCCTGTTCCTCCAGCCCCCGGCAGCCATTCTACTGTCTCTGTGAATTTGACAACTCGAGGTACCTCACATAAGCGGGATCGTACAGTAGCTGTCCTTTTGTGACGGGCTTATCTAATTTACATGATGTCCTGAAGGCCCCTCCATGTGGTAGCGTGTATCAGAATCACCTTCCTTTTTCAGGCTGAGTATCTTGTGTGTAGACCACATTTTGTTTCTCCATCATCTGTGGACGGACACGGGTTGCTTCCACCTTTGGGCTCTTGTGAGTAACGTTGCTGTGAACACAGGCATACAAATGTCTGTTGAAGTCCCTGCTTTGAATTCTTTTGGGTCTATACCCAAATTGCTGGATCCTGTGGTAATTCCGTGTTTAAGTTTTTGAGGCATTAGGCATGTGCTTTTATAGTTTGCTGTTTTTCACTTAACATTGGCTCATTAGCAGTTTTCCATGTTGCTTCATTTCCTAGGGCATCCTTTTTGGTGGCCATAGAAGTGTCATTAAGGTGATGTGGGGAAGAAAAAAAATTACAGTTGCCGGGCGTGGTGGCTCATGCCTGTAGTCCCAGCTACTCGGGAGGCTGAGGCAGAAGGATCACTTGAGCCCAGCAGTTGGAGGTTGCAGTGAGCTATGATGACACCACTGCACTCTAGCCTGGGTGATAGAGCTAGACCTGTCTAAAAAAGAAAGAAAGAGAGGTGGGGGGGGAGAAGAAGAAATGACAGTGGTTATACCTGTGTACTGACTCATACCCATCCTTCCCGCCCCCTCCCGCTGAGCGTGGCGGCGTGGACGCCAGCCCTTCGTGCCTCCTCTCCCCGTTTTACACAGCTGCTCTTCCACTTGCCGATCCACCTCTCTGTCAAACCGTTGCTCGGAGGAGGCCGTCTCTCTGGCCTCTGGACACCATGGGCCGTGCAGGGTGTTCCTTGGTCTGCAGACATGGCGGGCGGTCAGCCACCCAAATCCATACGGCATCTTCTGTCCTGGTTTTTCTGTGGCACCTGGAGCATTTGCATCTTCCAAGAGAAAGGGTCAGGGTCAATTCCTATCAGGACCCATTTGTAGTCCCCCAGAACTCCCAGCATCCGTCTCACTCGCCAGCTCTGTTCAGGGGCTTCCCCCCAGGGGATCTGCCCAGGAGCCGTTGGCAGGCGGTCTCTGTTGCCAGAGGACAGAACAGTTCTTAGTGGCATTGTGTGCCAGAGAGGGTGCAAGAGGAACACGTCTACGTTCAGCCCATCTCTGCACTGCTGCAGCACCCGTATCCACTCATTTCTTGACCCAGGTGGCCACCTCAGCACCCAGGGACATCTGCTTGTTATTCCAGTCACCTTCCAAACCTAGAACGGAGTCCTTCTGATGGGCCTCGGCATGTCCGTCAGACGGCCGTGGCATGGTGGACATTAATGCACCCCTCAATTTTCCGTAGGGGCATCCCTTTAGTAGCCCGGGTTTCCACTGCCCGCTGCCTGAGTGTATAGCCAGGCCAGTGGCCACTGCCCACGAGTCAGTGAAAACCCAAACACAAGAGCTTTTATTATTATTCAATTCTTCTATCACTGCTAGGAAAACAGCATGCAGTTCAGCCCACCAAGCTGACTTGTTCTTTCCTTCTTTGATCAGAGTGGCATCCTTTCAGGTAGGATGTTACCTGTTCACCTTGGAACTGCCATCCACAAACCCACCAGCTCTTGGCTGGTCGGTCTCGAGCCGAGCATGGGGCATTGTGAAACCCAGCAGCTCCGCACAGTGGCAGAGTCAGTCCTGGGAGAAGGAGGCTCCCTTGCCTTCCCAGGTAGCAAGATCCTGTATAAACCGTTTCCACTGGACTATGGAGCTCTCTGGGCACTACCATCCCCATTTCTCTGACATCACCCAAATCTACCTGTTTTTTGTTTTCCAGTATTAGGTAGGGAAGTATTCCTCAGCCAGACATAATATCCGTTCTCACGAAACACTTAGGTGAAGGGGACGCAACTTCTTTGCGTCAAGCCTGTTTGAACATTCCAACTTTCATAATACTATCAGCCCTGACATCCTTATATTCCCTTGGTCTATTTGCAGCCCGAGTCGGGGCTTCCCCAGTGGTTCTTGGTATCACAGTACGTGGGCTCCTGTATTGAGGAGTCCCAGGACTACCCCGACAATTATACCCACTTGTATAAGTAAGGCTTTGGGTCCCCAGCAGAGGTTGAGCAAAGGGAACCTCGCCTATTTGTCTATCTTTGCAGTTTCAGATCAGATTGCTCATTGTGATCTTCTGCCTTTTAAAATTTCTCCAGACCAGGTGTGGTGGCTCACGTCTGTAATCCTAGCACTTTGGGAGGCCAAGATGGGAGGATTGCTTGAGCCCAGGAGTTTGGGACCAGCCTGGGCAACATAGCAAGACCCCATCTCTATAAAAAATTTAAAAATTAGCCAGGCCTCGTGGCATGTGGCTGAAGTCCCAGCTACTCAGGAGGCTGGGGCAGGAGAATCACTTGAGCCTAGGAGTTGGAGGTTGCAGTGAGCTATGATTGTGCCACTGTACTCCAGCCTGGGCAACAGAGCAAGACCCCATCTCAAAAAAAAAAAAAAAAAGAGGCCAGGCACAATGGCTCTTGCCTATAATCCTAGCACTCTGGGAGGCTGAGGCGGGAGGATTGCTTGAGCTCAGGAGTTCGAGACCAGCTTGAGCAAGAGTGAGACCCCATCTCTACCAAAAAGAAAGAGGGAAAAAAAAAAAAAGAAAACCCAGCCGAGTATTTCAGTGCATGCCTGTAGTCCCAGCTACCCAGGAGGCTGAGGCAGAAGGATCGCTTAGAGCCCAGGAGTTGGAGGTTGCAGTGAGCTACAATGACGCCACTACATTCTACTGAGGTCGACAGAGTGAGACTCTATCTCAACAAAAACAAACAAGGCAACTGAACGCCCCTCCTCACAGACTCCCACCCTTTCATAAAAAAGAAAAAAAAAAAGAATGTTGTGAAACTATTATATTTCACTTAGAAAAATAATTTTTGGTCCAGTCTTTCTGGAAAACTATTTAGCCCCAAGAGCTATAAACATGTTCAATGCCTTTGACACAATAATTCTTGAATATGGGAAAATCCATATGCCTAAAAATATCAATTACAGTGTTTTGAGAGTGGTAGTGGGATGTGTGTGTGTAAGCAACACACATGTCACTTAGTGGAGGATGCTTGAGAAACTGCTGGTGTCCCTGCTTTAGGACACTGTGATATTGTGAAATATATGTTTGGTGTTCACTTCCATTTCTCAGTTTTTGTAGAGTTAGGGGGAGGGGTGTCTTACTCTTCCTCAGGCTGGTCTCAAACTCTTAGCCTTAAATAATCCTCCTGTCTTGGCCTCCCAAAGTGTGAGCCACTACACCCAGCCTAGTTTCACAACATTCTTACCAGCATTGAATAATATTAAAAGAAATGTTTTGCTAATATGCCTAAAGGTAATTACTTAAAACGTATTTCTTTTATTGCTAATGAATTTAAATAGCTTGTGTTCTGTATGCTAGCTATATCGTAAGAGGTTTGCACTTCCTTAGGTATCTGGTGAACCAACTCTCCAGGAATTTGAAACATCTCTTAATTCAGTAACGTAGCCGTTAAACCCTTGAACTCTGGAGTTGGATGGATTCAGATTCAAACCACAGCTCTTCCACTTCCCAGCGTGACCTAGAGTCCTGGGTCTCTGATCCTCCATTTCTTCCTCTGCAAAATGAAGCATATTGGGACCCATTCCTAGGTTTGTCTGAAGGATTAAATGAGATATATTAGATAGTGAACATCACCTAGCACATAGTTGATACTCAGTAAATATTAGCTCTTCTTATTGTTTCATCCAAAAGACCACCAGGATGGCTAAATAGTAGAAAGGAGAGCTTTATTGGCAATATCAGTTTGCAAACTGGGAAGAGATAGTCTCCAGTGAGGACCAAAGGTGCTCTCTCTGCTTCTTTTTTTTTTTTTTTTTTTTGAGATGGAGTCTCGCTCTGTCACCTGGGGTAGAGTGCTGTGACATCAGCCTAGCTCACTGCAACCTCAAACTCCTGGGCTCAAGTGATCCTCCTGCCTCAGCCTCCCGAGTAGCTGGAATTACAGGTGCACGCCACCACTCCCAGCTAATTTTTCTATTTTTAGTAGAGACGGGGTCTTGCTCTTGCTCAGGCTGGTCTCAAACTCCTGAGCTCAAGTGATCCTCTCGCCTCGGCCTCCCAGAGTGCTAGGATTACAGGCGTGAGCCACCATGCCAGGCTGGTGCTCTCTCTTCGAAGAGGGAATAGGTAGATCGGGTTTTATGCCTCACAGAGTCTGTATCACCCAATAAAGTCCTACATATTCAGGAGGTTTTTTGGGGGAAAGCTATACATATTTATGAGGGGGTTGAAGACATGCACATGCTTAACAGAAAAGAATGTAAGGCCAGTCTTCTGTCCAATCAGAGTTATAGTGGTCTGGGTTGTAAATCAGAGTCAGGAGGTGTCTGATAATTTGCCTGATAGCTCCTATTGTTAGGAAGTTTAGCGAGAGTGTGATTTTTCTTACAGCTGTAGGAATTTAGAAATTTGCCGTGCCAATTGGGCCCTGATCCCTCAACCTGTAGGTAACTTTTGTTTTCTTAACATTAGAGTCCATCTTAGTTGACAAAGGGGCGTCTATTTTGGTCTCTCATATCACAGTTATTATTTTAATGTAAGTTAACAAGTCTCTGTTCACCCTGAAGACTCCTCTTGTTTCAATCTGTAACTGATCGATTTTTCTGCCATAGAGGTAGGTGGGTCCTGGGAGGGGAGCTGACAACTGCTTTTTGTCCCTGTGGACTGAGTCCTTGGCTGTCTTGCTGGACGTGGTATGAGCCACCCAGGGCCAGCAGATGAACCTGCCGGGCTGATGGGGCTGTTTCTGCGGGAACCTTGGTCCCCGGTGGTCCTGCAGCCTCTGCAGCATGGAAATGGCAGCAGGGGAGGGGGATATAGACTTACTCGTGGTTTTGTTCAAGTCCACAATTCTTGGTGACTGTTCCGATGTTTACATCCAGATGCTCCTTCATGCTGTTTGGGAAACTGAGGCAGCCCTGTGGATGCCCCAGGCATTTCAGGAGGCCGGATCTGGGGCTTTGACACCCGCTTGGGTTGCTGCCTGTGATGCCTGCTCTTAACCAGCTTTTGAGGAAAGTGGCCTCTGCTGTCATCTCAAGTGGGCCTCAGGCAGCCTTAAGGGAGGGCGTGAAGGTCAGGCAGAGTGTGCCCAATGCATGCATTTTCCTCTTCACTGCCGACCTACCTGCGGTTGAGGAGGAAGTTAAGAAAACCAGGATCTTGCTCTCAAATAAACTGCTTCATGAGAAATTTCTTCTGGGGGGGAACCCCCAAACCCCCAACCTTTCTACCTTACCCATCCTTTTCAAAAAATTCCCTTAACGATGTTTCTTGGGTTCAGAGCCAAGGAAAGGACGAGCTCCCAGACCACATCTCCTGTTCTTGATGGCTCCACAGGTCTGGGGGCCAAACCCCCAGGTCATGAATCTTTTTTCCCTGTTGTGTGTTGTGATGAATATTTTAATAATACAGCCCGTCTGCTGTCATTTGGAAATCAGTGATGAAGTGTGGTCTATTTTTAAATTAAGTGCAGCATATCTAATACGTGATCATTTCCGAAGATGTGCTTGGCTCCCTGTTTCCAGCGAAACTGTGCTTTGAGAATGAACAGAAAGGTAGCTTAATGTGAGTATCAAAAGCAAGAGTTTTAGAATTAGACAGTTTGTATCTTGGCTTTGACACTTAACATGTAGGTGACCTTGACAAGCGGCTGAAGTCTCTGGGTTCTCATCTGAAAATTGGGATAACAGTATCTCTTTGACCGGACTGCTGTGAAGATTAGAAATAGTGAGAAACATATATCAGGTTATGGGTACTCAAAAAGTCGCAGTTTTTGCCATTGGCTGAATAAATCTTTGAGGCCCACAATGTGGGAGGGAGTGAGGTTTAAATGACAGGTGTGCGTGTCATACATTGTTGAGGTTTGCAAGATGTCAGGTTTATTCGTCCACTTAGTCGATCCTCCCATCAGCAACGTGTATGGAACACACAGAGCACGTGTCAGTAAATATCCCCATTTTGCACATCAATGTTGGAATCACTTTGTTCTTTATCGGCGTGTTCCTCTCAGATGTGTAAAAGCCAGCGGGGTTAGTTTTTTCAGCTTTTTCTAGCCCTTCAAGGTCAGAAGGAGCTTGGGTGTCAGGGGTGAGGATCATTGGAGGTAACATCTTGCCCAGGTGTGTCGTTCTTCCCCAGGGTAGTGGCAAGAGCAGCCCCTGGCCCAGCTCACGGGGCCGGGACTGGAAAGGGCTCACCGGTCTGCCATCATGTGACCTTGGCCACAGCAGTGGACTCTGGGTGGCCTTGTCACCTATGAGCCACAACAGCAAGCTCCTGAGCAGGCCAGCTGTTCCGGAGGCAGCCATCCCAGGAGCCCTTGTGCTGGGGGCTCCTAGGGGGAGTGGTTGGGAGATGGCCTGGCAGCTGGTAGTAACCTTGACCCTGGTGGACCATGCTTCTCCAACTTTCCCACCGTTCTTCCAGCCAGAAGAGCTGGGATGTGCAACCCTGGCCTGCAGCAGCCCACCCCAACTGTGACCTTGCTTTGAAGCTTTGACTTCTATTTTTAATGCTAACGTTAATTTTACATTCTATTCCATGATATATCCATGTTTATTTTTCTATAAAGAATATTTGTCCCTAACTTTTGAGTCAAATGGATGCTCTGGGAAGATGTTTATGTTTTTGCTGTGGCTTCCGCTACTCCCAGCACAGTGACTCCAATTGGAGTTTGAAGAATGTGGATGGGGGCCAAGGAGTATGATGGGCCACGAGACACAACTGTGATGAGAAATGTGTAGTGTAATAGGAGCCCTTTTATCCTATGGGATTGGTTGGTTGAACAAGTAAAACTTTGGCTTAGGTAGAGGATTATTAAAATGCTTTACCTCAAATCTAAACATTTTATTTTCACTTACAACATATCAGTGTATACATCAGCTGCCAGATGGCCGAGGGCTTTTGTTTGAGTAGGTTGTAGTTTCATCATTCTTTTTTTTTTTGAGATAGGGTCTCACTGCTGCCTCGAACTCCTGGGCTCAAGTGATCCTCCTGCCTCAGCCTCCCAAGTAGCTGAGACTACAGGTGTGCACCCCCACACCCAGGTTCCTGCCAATCTTTTACAGTTGTCTTGCCCAGTCTAATTCAACAGAAAGTTTATTTTATTGGGTGATTTGCCTTTATTTGGTTTCTAAAGAACTCAGCGTCATTTTCATGGAAACCGCTGTTTCTTTCCACACCATATTGCACCTTGTTATGTAAAATCACATAATTACAAAGGTGAGCAGCTGGCATCACACCGGTCGGAGTGCAGCAAGCTCTTGTTGCCACGCAGAGACCAGGGGAGGGCTGGACACCGTGGTACCGCAGGAGTGGCCTGTTGGCCCCCAGCGGGCAGTGCTGAGGCCATCAGTTGGGGTATTCTGATGAGGGAACAGAAAGCACAGTTCAGCCTGATTCTGCTAGATATTGCTAGATGTCAGGGTAAGACGTAGCCATCACAGAGCCTGGGCCACAGGCAGGGTTTGGCTTAGACATCCCGTCTAGACTATGAGAGTGCCTCACTTTGGGGACGGGCCCAACGAGCTCTGGGACGGAGGCATCGTGTAGACCCATTTCATTTTCTGTGGGTCTCGTCAGCAGCATTTGCACTTATAAGCTTTGCCATTCACCAGCTCAAAATGGCCACTTTTATTAGCCTAGCTTGCCGTTTCTATGTCTAATAATGATAACAACAAACACTTTTTAGTACGCATTCTGTGCCAGGCAGTGTTCTGGGTACTTTGAAAATACTAGACTAACTCTTCCTACGACAACCTGTGTGATAAGTACTACTGTGATCCCCTGATGGGGAAACTGGCACACAGAAACTTTAAGTCACCGACCTAAGTTGTACCCAGCTGGAAAGTGGCAGAGCCGGCCCTTAACCCCTGTGCCGTGCTGCCTGCAAACTCGGCGCTGGTGTCCAGGAGGAAGCTGGTAGCTGGAGCAGGGGAGTCTCCAGCTAAGTCTCCCCCCAGGAGGGGCATGGGTGGGGCCTCTGTCTGGGAGCCAGTGGGCTGGGGGAAGGGGCTTCCTGGCTCCTTTCTCTTCTCACTTGTCCGCCCCCCCCCACCCTCCACCAGGACCCACAAGGGCTCCCAGGCAGACTTCCTTGTTCTTGAAGGTCCCAGTCTCCAGTGGAGATGGCTTCCTGGACTCCGATCCTCTACAGATGTGCTCCCCGGACTCCGATCCTCTACAGATGTGCTCCCCACCCCTGGGGCCTCGGACAGATACTGGTCCACGGCCTGTTAGGAACTGGGCCGCACAGCAGGAGGTGAACAGCAGGCGAAACTTCATCTATATTTATAGCTGCTCCTCATCACTCGCATCACGGCCTGAGCTCTGCCCCCTGTCAGATCAACAGCAACATTAGATTCTCATAGGAGCGCGAACCCTACTGTAAACTGCGCATGTGGGGGATCTAGGTTGCGGCTCCTTATGAGAATTCTGTGCCTGATGATCTGAGTGGAGCTGAGGCAGTGACGCGAGCGCTGGGGAGCGGCTGCAAATGCAGATTATCATTAGCAGAGAGGTTTGACTGCACAGTAAATGTGATGTGCTTGAATCATTCTGAACCACCCCCCATCCCCCACTGCTGACTCGGTCCATGGAAAAATTGTCTTCCATGGAACCGGTCCCTGGTGCCAAAAAGGTTGGGGACCGTTGCTCTACAGCAAGAGTGGCCAGGAGGATGTAGCTCCAGTGTGCGGGGTGGTGGTGCCTGTTCTCGCCCTCTGCCCGGAGGAAGCAGGGCCTGGCCTCTGCAGTCCCAAGGGTCTCCTCGCCCAACTCTTGGACCTTTCTCAGGAAGTCGACCTAGGGGTCCTTCAGCTGGCAGGTGACACAGTCCGGTTCCTGTACATTGGCCCAGGAGAGAGAGTGTGGGTCAGTGTTAAGAGGAGGGCTCCGGGGTCCAGCCGGCTTCAAATCTTGCCCACCCCCCACTCCCGTTCACTAGCTGTGGAGCCGTAACCTCCGTGAGCCCTACCGTTCTCACTGGTAAAACAGCACCTGCCTGAGGGCCTTGTTGTGATGATGAGAGAGTGGACCTAAGGCGTCCCGGGACGGGCTGCCCAGAGTAGCCCCAAAGACAAGTCCAATCAGTGATGAAGAGGCTGCTGCACTCGGACAGTCTGAACTGATCCCAGAGGCTCCCAGGTGCAGACGTGGCCCAGAGACCTGCTCTGAGAGTGGAAGCAGGTGGCATGAGGGCCCCTGCCAACGGGAGACTGACCCGGACGATGAATGGTGGAGTGAGGTGTCCAGAGCCCTCTGTGGCACCCCTAGGATTTCTCTCTCTTTGGCCCAACGCTTACAGGGTTGTGTGCAGGTCCGGAGTCCCAAGAAAATAGAGGGGGACAACCCATGAGCCAATCACGGGGTGGGGAAGGAGGGCCCGAGTGCTGACCCCAAGAGAATGGGGTGAACTGCCAAGCTGCTGAGGCCCTGAGTGTGTGGGGGGTTGTGCGCACACGCGCGTGCACACATGTGTGTGATTAGGCTGAGGTCAGGACAGAAGAAGGGAAGTGGAATTTGCAGTTTTAAAAAATATTAACTATTTGGGGGTCTTGAGATGGGGGTGACCTACATCTTCTAGGAATTATAGGCTGAGATCTTCTGATTATGCATGTGGATGTTTTTAATATATATATGTTTTATAAATATGTTTATGCACGAATACTTTTTTTCTTCCCGGAGACGGAGTCTTGCTCTGTCGCCTGGGCTGGAGTGCAGTGGCGTCATCATAGCTCACTGTAACCTCAAACTCCTGAGCTCAAGTGATCCTCCCACCTTGGCCTCCTAAAGTGCTGGAACTATAAGCATGAGCCACTGTGCCTGGCCTATATTTTTTTAAGTATGTAGAATCAATACAAGTTAGTTATAAAAAATTTCTAAAATACAGATTTGCCAAAGGAAGAAAAAACAAATCCATCATCCACCTACCCTAGAACCATACCTCCCAGTGGTCCCTAACCTGTGTCAGATTTTAAATCCCTTTGAAATTTAATTGAAAATCATGGACTCTCCAGAAAAAGGCTCCAACAGGAACATTTTTGTGTACGATGGGGGGTGGTTCCTGGACATCCCCTAAGTTCATCCACAGACTCCGTCAGGGAACATGGAAGTGCTGTTTGGGTCCGACCTCTGGCTTTTCTGCATTATGAGATTCTGACCCTGAAACCAGCCTCAAAGCCCAGACAGGGCAAAACATTCCAATGTCCCTGAGGCCTCTGAAAGAGACATTTGCCCAACAACTTGTTCCAAGTCTGTTTTGAAACTGTTTCTTATTTTCATCTTGACCACCTCTTAGGTAAGACGTCGTACATGTTTACCCCCGCCATTCAAATCCTTTGTCCTACCACCCCTTTTCGGGGGCTTTTGACAAAGACTGTCTTTCCTACATCATTTGGCGACTCCACTGTAGAGTCAGCTCATTTATGGGAGAGGACTGTCCTTTGGGACAGTGACAGCCTGTGGTTCTATGGCCCCCCTTCTGCAAGAAGTAGGCTGGCCCAGGCACATGGAAAAGCACACCCATGAGGGCTGGGTGGAATCTTCTAGAGAGGATGTGTTGGACCTCAACTGTATCCAGGCTCCTCATGTTGGACCCCAGGTGACTTGAGACCAGGCAGGGTCCCCCTGGGATACTAGTGGGCAAACCGCCTTTGGCCAAGAGGGTGCCCAGCGCCACACCTGCATTGCCTGGTCACCTCTCCACGTCCTCCCAGGCCTTGCAGGAGGCCCCTGCACTTCCCAGCCCTGCAGGTGGCCAGACTTCCTGGCACCACTCCTGGTGCCATTCCTTGGGCACCAGTGACTTTGACTCTTCTCTTCCTCCTCTTCTCCTCTTCTTCATTTTTTGGTATAACAAGCTTTATTGAGATATAATTCATATGCCATCCAGTTCACTTAATGTGCACAACTTAATGGCTTTTAGTATATTCACAGTTATACACAGAATACTATACTATTCACAGTATATTCACAGTACAACCATTACCATAACCAATTTTAAAACATTTTCATCACTCCAAAAAGAAACCTCATACCGTTAGCAGTCACTTCCCATTTCTCCCCAGTCCCTCAGCCCCTGGCAACCACTAATCTGTTTTCTGCCTCTGTGGATTTGCCCACACTGGACATTGCATATAAGTGGAGTCATACACTATGTGGTCTTTTGTTATTGGCTTCTCTCCTTAGCACATTGCTGCTTCTTTAGGAATCTGTGTGACTCATACCGTTACAGTGGAAGGGCTGTTGGTACTGACTGTTATTCAGTCACAAGTTCTGATGGAGCTTCTAAGCCTGGAGCAGTGCTGGGCCACTCAGCAAGGGACACAGCAGCCATGGGTGGTGTATTAGTTGCCTATTGCTGTGTAACAAATTTCCCTAAACCTTGGCAGCTTAACCAACAAGCATTTATTAGCTCCTAGTTTCTGTGGATCAGGAATTCAGGAGCAGCTAACGGTGGGTGGTTATTGCTCAGGTCTCTCACGAGGTTGCAGTCGAGCTGTCAGCTGGGGCTGCAGGTGTCTGGGGCTGGAGATACCTGCCAAGGTATTGTTGGCAGACTTGCTGGCCAGATATCTCAGTTCCTCCTCCTCTGGGCTTCTTCACAGGGCTGCTTGAGTTTCCTGACCACATGGCCGCTGGCTTATGCGAGACCCAGAGAGAGAGGGGAGAAAGTGAAAGCACAAGACTGAAGCCCCCATGGTCCTTCATAACCTAATTTTGAAGGTGACATATGGTCACTGCGCCATATTCTTTTGGTCACACAGACCAGCCCTGCTGTAATGTGGTGGGGGCTACACAAAGATGTGACTCTCAGGAAGCTCAAGTAATGGATATGTTAAGAGTGTCATACGGAGAATGGCCCAGCCAGCTTGTTCTTGAAAGGACTGTGGTGCTGCCTCGGAACCAGCTTTGGGCCAGCTCTGAGTTCTCCGTCTCCCGTTCTCTCATTAGGCCTCTTTGACCAATCCCCTCTGTCTGTGCAATTAGGGAGTTTAGTATTTGGACATACACAACCTTGCACCTGGCCCCACAGAGTTACCCACTTCTGCTAGAGTGACTTTTACAGATGACTTCTCCAATCATAGAAATGAATTTTATTTGCATTTCTATTGAATTGATCAGCCCGTTCTTGGATTTCATTTCATTTATGTTATCAAGAAAGATGTTGACTAGAACAGGCCCAGGACCCATCCCAGTGGGGACAGCATTTGACACGTCCCACCACGGTGTTGGGTCACCTTTGCAATGGGTCACACCAACCAATAGAAGTCACCAGAGACATCTTTCCTGGGTGACACATGGGACTGTCTTGAGGGGCAGGGGCAGATCTCACTAAAAGGCACACATATCATTACACATGACAAAACCAAGCTTCGTGCCATACAGCGCTGGACGAGTGGCTGTTAGAGCAGTTTCAGGTGGTGGCTAAAGGTGGGTTCTGATTCCTGCTCTGCTGCTTCCTGCGTAGCTTTGGGCAAGTCTGTGGCCTCAGTTTCCTCATGAAGATGATCATCATAACTATCTTACAGGGTTGTTTTGAGGATTTTATGGGATAATTAAAGTTCCAGGTGTCTACTGCTGCGTAACAAACTTCCCCAAGCCTAGAGGTGTAGCAACAGCTGTGCTTGTAAGCTCGTAGTTCCAGGGGCCAGGAATCCAGACAGCTCAGCAGGACAGCTTGGCTGTGCATCACGATACCTGGGGTCAGACTCTCAAAGTGTTGGTAATAACTCAAACGATGGCGGCTAGAATCATCTGGAAGTTTCTTCGCTCATGTCAACTTGGGTGCCTATAGGTGGCTTCTCTTTCTGGCTTGCTTGAGTTTCAGGACAGATGGCAGCACGGGGGTAGTCAGACTTCTGTCTCAATGCTCAGAGCTCTAGGAGCCAGGGCGCCTGAAACCAAGGAGAAGGCTGTGTGGCTTTTTACCACCTCCCCTCAAGTCACTTAGCATCACTTCTGCCATACTCTCTTGGTCAAGGCAGTCCTAAGCCACCCAGATCGAAGAGGCGGGGATACTCCTCCTGTCATGGGAGGGAGTATTAAAGAATTTGCTGCCATGTTTGGAAACCGTCCCAACGAAGACAAAGCATTCGGTGTGGTCACTGCCGTGTAGCATGAGTCAGAACATGTTCGCTGCTGCTGCTATCGATGTTGTTGTGTCAGTATCTCTCAGGGACTAAACTGGAACTTACTTCTATGTATTTAACTATGTGACTTGGGCAAGTCACCTGTGCCCTGTCTTAACTAACTGACCTAAGTGCAGCTCTGTGATTGTGTCTAGTCTAATGTTGCCAGATTCATTCTTTTCATCTTCAAATTTGGACCCAACTTTTAAGATTTTCCTAGCCCTCAGTGTAATTGTCTTGCCCTGAGCAGTTTCTCAAACACACCTAGAGGTTCCACAAAGAGATCTTAGCAAATGAGTTTCAGATACTCCAGGGTAGCTTCGATGTGTGACTATTTGTTCTCTGATTCTAATTTTCTCCCAATAAGTATTCGATAAATATTCGCAATTGAGATTTTCCACAGAGAATGTCTTTTTGTCTATAAAAGATATAAAGTCTAAAACATCATTTCCTCCCATAAGGATCATATACTCGAATTGGCAGTGTAAGACTCACCGGAAACAGTGACCGCATGCAGTGTAACTAGATGCCCCCTACATGTGCAGTCTGAGTGATCCTTACTTCTGCCGTCCAGGGTCAGCAAGTGGGCCGGTACCTTCTTCTACAGACTAGGAAACAGAAGCTTTGGAGAGATTAGAAACTCATCCTAATCCAGGTGTAACTCCAGAGCTTTGCTCCTACCTCTTGCTGGGAGAATCCCTGCAACTCCCTGCAACCACAAATGCTTTCTGGTTGACACTTGGAAGAATGAGCAATGCAAACAAAGCATCCTCCCCACCCAACTCCTGCCCCAGGTCACAAACTCAGAAGCCTCAATTAACACAGACTTTTGGTCTAAGCTTGGGGAATTGATGAAAGAAAGAAGCTAGCTTCTGATTCTAATTAACTTTGGTTTTTAACTACAGATGAGCCACTTTTAGAGTTAACTTAGGGTGAGAGTCTCAAAGATTAATGAAAATAGGTAAGTAAGTTTGGCAGGACAGCAGGGGCCTCATGTAATTAGACTGCTCATCCTTGTGCTCTGAGAATAAAAATATCAGGGGAACAAAGGGGTGGGGAGATATGTGAATAAATATGGAAACTCTCTCTCCTCTCCGAGGAGGATTATTTCCCAGAGCCCTCCTGTTTTTCCTAATAGAATTAAAAACAAACACTTAGCTGTTTGTTGTTAGCTGCACCTTATTTTTTTCTGAATTTCACCTTCCTAGTCTGTCTCCACTCATCAGTGTCTTATCCAACCCCACCTAGAAATGCCAGATGCCAATTTGAGTAGAGAGAGAACAGTGGAATTCCCGCAAAGTTCATGGTGGGATATTGCGGTGCAGCTGGGAGAAGCTGAGATTTCATCACAGTGCGGTAGCCTGCAAGTGTCAGGAGAGGAAGGAGTGACTGATGGAGCAAATAAACTTCCCTCTTACAGGGTTCCCTGAATGGAACAAGGGCTCAGATGAGTGGGCGCAAAGGCCCTTTTGGTTTCCCCCCTTGTGTTTGGGGACTTAACGAGAGGATCGGCGCTTTTGGCAGTAGCAAGTAGAGGAGTGGGAATCTAATTTCTCTATTTACTCTGATTTTTTAACAGTGGTGAAATTCATTTATTTATCCACTAATTTATGCATACTCTCACTTGGTTTCAGAAAGGACTTGAGCTGTGAACAAAGAACCAGGAGACTTTGGTTTTTCTTCCATCTCCGCCACTAATGTAATAATCGTATGACCTTCGGCAAGTCACTTTACCGCTCTGTGTCTGTTTTCCATGTGTGAAAGCCAGTGCTTACCATGCGTGCCAGGCACTGTTCTAGAGACTTTCCCTGTACCTGTATTAACTCACTTAATTCTCCAAACAATGTATCAGGATCTGTGTTTTTCCAGAATTTGTCACTGCTGTTCCAGTACATCTTTATAATACAGAAAGATGACTTTTTGTGGCTTTTGCCCTTTCAAAGACTTGATTTTTCTGAGAAACCAGTGCCTGACACCCCCAATTTGAACTCTGAGCCAGGTCATTGGGTTCCATTGCTGATGGGGACCTTGTCTTTGAGTTTGACTTTCACTCAACTCACGCTAGAGAACAGGGGAAGTCTCCAAGCAGGGGACCATTGCAGGGCTGGGCCGCTGGAAGGAGGACTCCCACACGTGGGGTGGGGGTGGGTAGAGGAGCCGCTGAAGCTTGTCTGCCCTTTGGAAAATCTCTTAGCCTGGCCGCGGGGTCATTATACTTTACTGGTTGCGGCCGCCCGTTAGGGGTACCCCCGCTCCGCACTCAAATCTCCTCCCAGTCTCTGTCTGCCCCTCCAAGGTCCGGAGGCTTATTTCTGATCTTGGGAACCTCCCCGCCCTGGGGTCGCGCAGCCTGCAGGGGACCTGACTCACCACCGCGGCTGAGTCAGGGGGTCCCAGCTGCCATGGGATGTCTCCCGCTGCACCGTTCTGCTCCGAGACCAGCTCCCCAGGCCGGGAGCAGAAGTGAGTAGGGAGGTGGGGAGAGCAGGGGCGGAGCCTGGGGCGGTTCCCCTCCCTGTGGCCCGGGCTCCACCTTCTCCGGAGGCTGCCAAGTGGACAGCCCGGCTGTGCGGGTGGGTGAGTGCCCGCCGGGTTCAGGGTGTGAAGTGCGCGAGCGCATGTCTCCATTTATATAATCGTGCCTGAGTGTGTACGGATCTGTATGCAAGCGTGTGTCTTTTTGAGTGTCTGGGGGGTGACATCAAGGGACGGCCTGGGGAAGGGAAGGGAGAAGGATGTGCCCTCCCGCCCTGGCCTCCCTCCCCCTTGTCTCTCCTCCTTGGGGTGCCTGGGGCACCGGGACCCCTGGCAGGGCTGCCAGGTGGTGGAGGAAGCGGAGGCCGCCGAGAGACGCTCTGGCCTGGGCCGCGCCCCCTGGCTGGGGACCTTCCGGGTCCCGGCGGCCTGGTCCTCTCATGCCCGGCCCCTTCGAGATTCTGAGGAGCTGCTGGCAGTTTTCTCCGTGCCCTCTTCGCAGGCACTAGGAAGGCGCCTGGGGCTCACGAGCCTGGGGAGCCGGCCCTGCCCTGGGTGCCCCACCTGGAGCAGTTAGGACCACCAAGAAGTGTTCCTCAAACCACTTTCCCCGCCCCACGGGACAGGGCTGCGGTGATTCTGGTCCGCACACCCCGCCTTCCTCCTCTGCGCTCCACTGTGGCAAAGGTTTAAGTCTGTGGCTGTGGACCCGAAAGAATATTCTAAGGGGACGTGGGCCCTTGCACAGCAAGAAGTGTATGGTTCAGCACCAAAGCGAAGGGGCCGTGCGGACTGCGCGTCTGTGAGCGTGTCTGCGAGGAAGAATCCCTGCCCTCTGAGCTTGGGTTTCCTCACGCGCAACCCGAGGGAGAACAATACCTACCTTGCGGTGTAGACGCCTGGATGAGCACTGGCGCGCCCGTGGAAAGGGCGCGTGCAGGGACAACCGCGTTAGTATTGCATGAACGACCTGCCAGCAAGCACTCTGCTCGTAGCAATGAATTTGTTTTCTAAATCCCACATAAAACCGCGGTGGAAAGGCCCATTGGCTGGGGCACAGCCAGCAGGCTGTATCTGAGCCCAGAGCCCGGGATGGCCGATGACTCGGGTGGCCCCGGCTCCTGATCTGTGTGACTCGGTCCTGTACCCCACCCTTTCTGGGAAAGCCGTTTGGCGGAAGCCCGGCCTCGCTCGCTTTGCAGATGGCACTTTCCATTGGTTACATGGCGAGACCTCCGGGCCGCGGCCAGCGCGCGCGCCATCCGGGTCCGGGGACTGCTCTGGGGCTCCGCGCGCGAACCCCAAGGCCCCTCCCTGCAGCGTCCGCTGCGCGCCCAGCGGCCGTTCGCGCCCCGGTGCTTCCCCGGGCCAGGCTGTGAGAATTTGCCGCCCGCGCCCGCCTCGGCTGGTCCCGGCCCCGCCCGCCCTGGACGCCCCGCCCCCGGCCGGGCCCGCCCACGCGAGCCCGTAGTCCCGGCCCCGCCCCGGGCCGCGCCCCTCCGCCGATGCCCCGCTCGCCCGCACCGCGCGCGGCCCGCCTGCCCTCCGGCCGTTGCGGGCTCCGCGCCGCCGCCGGGACGCTCGCGTCCTCCTGTCACTCCGGGACCCACCCGCGCGTCCCCTGGGCAACCGTCTCCAGGGAGACCGGGCCCCGCCCCCGGCACCGACACCGGTACGGAGCCCACCTGTGCAGCGTCTGCGGGGTCCCAGTGCCCCCAGCGCCGAACGCCCCGCCCAGCGCCAGGCTTTGTCCGCGTGGGGCGCGGAGGGCGGGGTCGGCGGAGGAGCTCGGGGGTCTGGGGCGTGGGAGCTGGGGGAGGCCGAGGCAGAGGGTCGCGCTCGCGTTGTGCTTCTCTGTTGTGGGCTGTGAGATGCTCTCATCCCTTAAACTGGTTGCATCCTTTTTCACCCCGGGGGGTCGGGATCTCAGGTGTCTCGGCTGCAGCCCCGATGGGATGAGCAGGGCCTTCAGCTGGCTGCGCACTAGGACGCGCCTGTGCGGGGCAGGCTGTTTACTCGTCAGGGACGGAGCAGTTGCCGTGCGCGTCCTCCCCTCCCCCTGCCCCCATTCGGGACCCAGCGTCCTGCGCTCTGTCCATCCAGGCTTTGCCCTTGAACCCAGAGGGGCTAGAGGGCGGCAGACCCAGGCAGGTCCTGAGGTCCTGCCAGCTCCCTCCCTGCGGGGGGCCGGTCTCCCTGGCCGCCCTCTTGTGAATTCTGCCTTGGCTGTGTATTTCCTGACCCGAATTCCTGAGGACTAATTCTTTCCTTACCTTCTTTGACTCTTCCTTCTCTCGGCTCCACTATGCTTTTTTGCTTTGTCTTTCCTGTTTTGAAAGTGCTTTCCCTGTGATCTCTCATTTCCCTGTGCCAGAGCTGCTGCTATTTGTCTTGGTGATCCCAGTGTGGGCCAGTCTCAGCGGTCAGCAGTGGACGTTATTTATTTCTTAGCTCTTGGTGCTGCCCTCCCATTTCTCTGGTGGAAGCACCTCGGGAAGTCCTTGCCATTCTCCCATGGGTGCTGAGGGAACTGACCCCAAACCCACGCTCCTGGGGGCTCGTGCGGCCGGGTCCATGGAGCGTTCTTGGGCTGGTTGGGCTGCAGCCTGGAGGACTCCAGCTTGGTCCTGGGGAAGTGTGTTCCCGCAGTACACGCCTTTCCATTGGGTTCTGAAGGCTCTGCTTTTTGTCTCCTGGAGAAGCCAATGGTTTAGGTTTTGTGCTCTTGGGGAGCCCTCCTCAGCCCTCCCAGTGGGCTCCAGGCTGAAGTTTCTCAGCTGTGGAGGTACCTATGCCTGGTTGGGAGAAGGGGTCAGGTCCTGCTGCTGGAATTCATCTGGCTAGGCTGGACCTCTGGTGTCTCTGTTTCCCTCTTTGGGGTCAGATTATCTCCAGGAGCTGCCAAGGTACCCGGCAGAGGCAGGGAGTGGACGGCCCCTCCCCTCACACCCTTCCTTTCATCTCCAGCTAATGGGATGACTTTCCCTTTAGACAGAGCCACATGGGGAGCCAAGATCTCAAGTTCACAGACTTGCTTTCGCATCCATTGAACAGAACTCTGAACCCAGGCTTGGCTCAGATCAATTGCTTTGCTTTCAAAAACCAAACAAAACCAACAAACAGCTTTAAAAATGATCTGAGTCATCTGTATGTATATTCCTGCTTCAGGCATGGAAATGCTCCTGGGGTTGGTTTCAGTACCACCAAAGGGAGCCGGGGGTGGCATCGACACAGATGGCAAGAAAGGCCGATCAAGCAGAATGTGTTTGGTTTGCAAAAAGGGAGACCGAGGTGAGGCAGTCGCTTTGAGCTGAAGTCCTGTAAGGGAATGCACAGGGCCCTAAGACTCTCTCTTTTTAAAATATTTTTCTTTCTTTTTTTCCCAGGCAGATAAGGAGCTCAAAGTCAGTCCAGGGCGGGATGACACTCACTGATTCTAAAGCATCTGTAATCTGCCAGGAAGAGGAGCTTTTGCTGGTCTTTCTTGGACCGTTCCAGAGAGGTAGGTTGGGGGAAGGGGCCAATTATGTGGGGTAAGGATGAAGAGATATTATTTTATAGATAGGTTAAGAATTTGCACAAAATCCACCCTCTGTGACTCTCCAGCCAAAGGAGGACTTCTCCGTAGGACTAGCATGCCCAAAGGGACAGAATGACCCAAATTTGTGTTGGAAGTGAACTAGACCTTACTTCGTAGACCTGCTGCCTGGGAAGGCAAGGGATGGCTTTGCTGTGAGGAGCCCTGGGGCCCATTGTTAAGCCATAGCATTTGGTATTTGATACCAAATTTGGCCAAATACCGTGGTAGAATTGGGCCGGCCTATTTGGGGAAGAGAAGTGTTGAAACAGTTTTCTGAAGGAAGTAGATTGAATTTTTAAAATTTATTTGATTTACTTAAAAAAATTTTCAGAGACAGGGTCTCTCTGTGTTGCCTAGGCTGGTCTTAAACTCCTGCCTCAGCCTCCAGAGTGCTGAGACTATGGGTGTGTGCCACTATGCCCAGCTGAATTTTTATAACTCAGTGTTGCTGCTCATGAGAGTCCTCAGGTGGGGATGTTTTGTGTTTCCAGAGTTGGCATTCACTGTTATCAGTAATCTTTGGAGCTTCTAGGACGTTAGCTTGGAAGATGAATGCAGTCCTTTCATTGTGCAAATGGGGAAACTGAGGCTAAAGACTGACACTGGCCGGATGTTGGCAAAAGACTCCCCCACCGGTGGTCCTGGGGTAGCTGGGTATGGGTAGTGAGCTCCATGATTGGGAGGTCCAGCGGTCCCCTTGCAAGCTCTGTGTATATGTATAGAACACTCTGTTGGGGCAGCTACGGTCATCTTGGGACCAGAGGGGCAGGGGGTAGAGTGTGGTTCAGCCTTGGAGGCCTCCCCCAGCCTCGACCTCACTCTCTGTGGATCTTCATCGGGACTTCCAGACTTCTTGGGTGGTTGTGGATCTCTTTAAAACTCAAAATACTGAGCAGAATGTTAACCTATAAAGCAGACGGAAACAGAGAGCCACTGTGGTAGCACAGAGACTAGGCCAGAATTCCTTCCTGTCAGCACCCTGTCCCATTCCCAGCAGCCTCCAAAGGCCTCAGTGCTTCTTTGGGACCCCAAGTCCCCCTGAACATCGGCAAAAGCCAGGATCATGTAGACTCATGTTGGGGGGTTAGGGGATTAGAGTTTCTAAAATACACCTGTTCATGCTATCTTAATCTTTGTTTGAGAAAATGCCTTTTCTTTCTTTTTTTTTTTTTTTTAAGAGAGACAGAGTCTTGCTTTGTCACCTGGGCTGGAGTATAGTGGCATCATCATAGCTCACTGCAACTTCCAACTCCAGGTTCAAGCAATCTTCCTACCTGAGCCTCCTGAGTAGGAGGGACTACAGGTGTGCACCACCACGCCTGGCTAATTTTTTTATTTTTTGTAGGGATGGGTTTTGCTATGTTGCTCAGGCTAGTCTCAAACTCCTGGGCTCAAGCAATCCTCCCACCTCGGCCTCCCAAAGTGCTAGGATTACAGGCATGAGCCACCATGCCTAGCAGAAAATGCCTTTCAATAATATTTTTAATCCTCATGCTTTTTTATTTATAAAAATATGTATTTACTGTCAAATTTGGAAAATACAAAAAAAATTGGAAGCATACTCTTCTATAATCCCACCCTCCTCCCAGAAGAAAACCATTGTCTTCTTGTTGGAATATCTTCCCCCACGCTCCTCAGAGAGTCTTCCGTATGTATATCTTTTAAAACTTGATTTTTATTTGTTGGTAAATATTATTAGAGACTTCCACATAAACAGAACTGATTGAATGCATGTGTCTTTCTTGGCTGTGATTCAAAATCCCACTAAAATGAAAGTAAAGGAATAAGAAAGATGTAAATCCTTAAGGAAAATAGAAAAGTAAATGACGGAGGAGGGAGGATGTGAACAAAAATTTTGAAAGCTAGGAAGCAGGTGGGTGAGAGAGAACACTGACTCCATGGCTGTGGTGGTGGCAATAGTGATGAGCTGCAAGACTGAGTTCTTGACACAGAAGTGTCAGGGGTACAAAGTGGCACTCAGTGCTCAGTGGCAGTAGCAGCAGTGTTGCCAGAGACATGACTCTGCATTGTGGTGTCCACACAGTATACTGTAATTATATTTCTTGTTCAACTTTTTGTTTTTCCTGGAGTTGATAGTTACCTCACCTTTTTATTTGCCTTGTTTTCAATGGACTGATCATTAATTCTTCCTCAAGCTTTCCAACAGAACTGTGAAACTTCTCAAAACACACCAAACATGTCAGATGGTCCGTGAGCTCCTTCCCTGGTTAATCCCTGAGAGTCAGCTTCTTTGCTTGCAGCCAAGAACTCTGACAGGCTGGGAGACTGGCGAAGGGAATTCCCAAAGTGAGGGTGAGGAGAGGGCCCAGGACCACAGCTGTGCAGCTGCTCTGTGGAGCAACCAGCACATTTGGAGCAAAATGTCTGAGAACCCCGGGAGGAATTTCTCTAAGAAAAAAATGGAATTGATGGATTATCTGACATATTTTCTGTATTATAAGGAGTTTTATAGTTCTGTTGGAGAGTTTGGAGTAGAATTAGTGATTTCTACATAGAAAACAAAGAAAAGAAAAAAAAAACAAGATAAAAAATTAGGCAACTATCAACTACAGGAAAAACAAAAAGTTGAATAACAAAAGAAATAAAATCATAGTATGCTGACTGGGCGCAGTGGCTCAGGCCTGTAATCCTAGCACTCTGGGAGGCCAGGCAGGAGGATTGCTTGAGCCTAGGAGTTTGAGGTTGCTGTGAGCTAGGCTGATGTCACAGCACTCTAGCCCAGGTGACAGAGCAAGACTCTGTTTCAAAAAAAAAAAAAAAAAAATCATAGTATGCTATGTGGCTTAGCTTTGAACAATATTTACATAGTCATATAATGTAAACACTAAAGACTGATTTAACAAAAATTTATCACATAGCCATATTCAGAAGGTGGGGGAGAGGATATTTGCACGTGTGTATATGTAGGAGGGCACAAGCTCATTTTTTTTTTTTTTTTTTTTTTTTTGAGACAGAGTCTCACTCTGTTGCCCGGGCTAGAGTGAGTGCCGTGGCGTCAGCCTAGCTCACAGCAACCTCAAACTCCTGGGCTTAAGCGATCCTCCTGCCTCAGCCTCCCTAGTAGCTGGGACTACAGGCATGCGCCACCATGCCCAGCTAATTTTTTTTTTCTATATATATTTTTAGTTGGCCAGATAATTTCTTTCTATTTTTTTTAGTAGAGACGGGGTCTCGCTCTTGCTCAGGCTGGTCTCGAACTCCTGACCTCGAGTGAGCAATCCACCCGCCTCAGCCTCCCAGCGTGCTAGGATTACAGGCGTGAGCCACCGCGCCCGGCCCACAAGCTCATTTTTTAAGGCAAGAAGTTAAAAGTTGAAAATCAAGAAATATCAATATCACTCTATTCTTTAGAAATATAATGATAAATACCCAGAGAAACAACTGAAATTTGTTGGGGCTGGTATGTGTGGAAGTGGAGGTCAGGGGACTGCTATTTTTTGCTATGAGAGTTTTCATTATAATTAATTTTTAAAATTATGTACTCGTATAAATTTTCTAGAAATTAAAATTTACAAGTTATTGTGACATCCATATTCATCCATAATATAACATTTCATTTGTTCTGTGCTTTCTGAAATGTTTTGTCAAAAAGCATACGTCACAGTGATAAATATATGTGCATCTGTAGCTCCATTTAAAGTGGGGGAGCATTTGCAGTGCGGTGTGGTGTGCACAGGTGTCATTTTAATGACTACATTCAATTGCATCGAGTTAATACACGATCATTTGCTTAGCCTTGTCTCTTTCACAAACAACACTACAATGCATATCTTTGTGTACGTAGCTTTCTTTGACTCTTGAATCTTTAAGATGATCTCCAAATTCCCCAGATTACCAGCTCTGAGACCATGGATCTTTCTCTTGGTTTTGATGTTCCGTATCATGGGACCCCACCTGGCTGCCTGTGGCCTCCCCGGTGGGTCACGACCCGAGCATCCTAAGAGGCTGCCCTGAGCTCAGGGCCAGCCGCCGGCCAGGGGGGCTGCCCACCCCGGGGGCTGTTCGGGGGCTGCCCCTGCACTCCCTGCCTGGAGGAAGGGCTGTGGCTCTGAGGCGCAGCCCCCTGCTTGCCATCTTCTCTCTGAAATCAGGGCCCACCGAAGCATCCCCTGATGCTGGTGGGGAGGATGGTGGCACAAGGATTTTCACTAAAATCTTTGGAGAAATTGCTCTGCTGGCCGGGCAGGACTCGGAGGTCAGACCTCTCAGATGTTCACGGCTGGAGAAACTATTCTTCAAACTTGGGCTCGAGAAGGAGCGTCTAACCGGGAATGTGTCAGACAACTTGTGAGGATGGCAGTGTCCTAGGGCAGAGACCCGCAGCCCGATGGCTCTGCTGTCGTGCAGCTGTTTCTGTGAATCACGCTGGCCAGGAAGCGGGAAGGTGAAAGGAATGGAGCTTGCTCTTGTCCTGTTCTCTTGAATATTTTATCAATGACTTAGATGTGGACGGAGACATCGTGCCTCCTGGTTCTGATGACTCAGTGGGGAGAGGTTGCTCATGGCCCATCACTGGATGATACAACCCCGGCTCCTTGGGGGCTGGCCCCGGCCCTGGCTTACCCCCTGCGTCTCAGCCATCACACCTGTCCCCATGGCTGCACATCTGTCTGCAACCTGCTGGCCCCAAATTATGTCTCTGTGACCCTACAGGTCTCTCCCCCGTGCTCCAAACTGGGGAGCTTGTCCCTTGGCTGTCTTCACGTGGATATTCAATACGCTCAGACTCAACATGTGTGAAGTGGGCTCTGGCCGGCTTCCCCCCAGCAATCTCTCTCTTCCGCGAACTTCCCTGTCTCGGTAAATTCCAACCACCTCCCCAGCCCACCTGGCACGCTGTCCCTCACTGTGCAACACCTCGTGTCATCCTCCGACTTGCTCACCTGGGTGCGTGTGTGTCAGTGTCTCCCCTGCCTTGGTGAAAGCTCCTTCAGGGCAGGGACCCTTGGTCTCACTCTCCACTGTATTCCCAGGACCTCGTGCAATTCTTGCCACTTAGTTAGGCTCAATAAATACTAGTGGAATAAATTAATACATCTCAGGTGGAGTGATATATCCAAAACATCAAATCCAATCATATGTGAATCCAACTATGTTCAGGAGATGAAATTACCAAGGATAATTGTGAATTCTTGCATTTTGACTCAAAATTAATATTCCTGTGTAGGCAGGGAGAAACTGGCCTACTGTGAAAGATACCTGGAGGGTTGGCAGCTGACAAGCTGAGTGATGGAGCCACCAAAACCCTTCCTTGGGGCGGGAGGAGAGGGGTGTGATACACTTGCAGGCTATGCAGATAGGAGCTTGGTGCCCAGAATGTCTTTCTACAGGTTAACTTGCCAGGCCCTGTCTGGGGCATCTTGTTAGCTTGGAGTCCCAGACTTTGGCAAAAGCATCTAGAGACTGTGTCGTAGAGAGAACAGTGAGGTCCTGGGGGTGCCTGGCCCGAAGAGGAGGGGCCACTGCCCAGTGCAGGAGTGGTCAGGGGGACTGCTCTGCCTGCCTCTCAAGAGCAGCACAAAGGACAGGGTCAGGCTTGTAGGGGGAGGCTGACTTCCAAGGAAAGAACTTTCTAAACTCTAGAAGTTTCTAAAAATGGAACATGCAGCTGCATTAATGGAAATAGATACGTTCGGCTGTAAGCGATAGAAAACCCAACTCAAACTGCTGTCAGTTTAAAAAAAAAAAAGGCAGCAGGGATTTATTGGCTGATAGAACTGAAACGTCCAGGGATAGGACCAGCTTCAGGCATGGCTGGATCCAGGGAATCAGAGGCGTCCTCAGGACCTGGGCTTGCACCCTGCACTTTGAGCTCTGCTTTCCTCTGTGTTGGTCTTTTCTCCAGTTCTGCCCCTACTGACAGCGTGTGGTTACTAGCAGCTCCGGGTAGTCTGTCTTTTCTGCTACCCCAGGAAGAAGTCCCCAAAGAAGTCTGGACGTCACAATCCACTGGAATGATATTCACATGGCTGTGCAGAAAGCACGGCAGCCAGGGAGATGACATACAGTGACTGGCTGGGCCTAAGTCCTCGTCCCACCTCCAGTCCTGTCCCCCTGCCTGGGGACATTCAGGCCTCTGATTGGCTGGGCCTGGGTCTCAGGCCCTCCCAGTGGCCAGGAGTGCAGTGGAGTGAAGCCAGCCCAGCAGAGCCGCTTGGACTGAGGGTGTGTTGAGTTTGTGAAAAGTCTGTGGCTCCCAGGTGGAAAAGTTAACAGCACCCAGAAGCCCCCCATTCCCCCTCCAGTTGCTGCCCCCCAACCCTGGGGTAATCCCGTCTCTTCTGCCAGCATAGATGGTTAGTTCTGCTTGTGTGTGTTTCTTTATATAGTTGGAATCACAAGTTCATATTTTTTTGTGGCGGGCTTCCTTAGCTTTATACATGTGAGACGTGTTTATGTTGTGTGTGCTTGTGGATCGCTCACTCTCACTGCTATGCGACATCTCATGGGGAGAAGATACCACAGCTATTTTCCCATTCTATTGCTGGTGTGCATCTGGGAGCTGTCATGAGTAGTGACACTGTGGACCCTCCAGTACGTGTCTTTCGGCACATGTGTACTCGCGTTTCTAGGGGGCCTGTACTAGGAGAAGAGTTGCTGGGTCCTAGGGCATCGGTGTGTTCTGCTCTAGTAGATCCTGCCAAACAGTTGTTCACAGTGGTTGTACCACTGTGATTTGTGTTCTCGAGGCAGTTGTGAAGTCCCTGGATTAGCTGGCATCTCTGTCCTGTTCATACAGGAGAGAGATGCGTCTGGGCTTCAGCGGGGGAGACGGTGGGACCTGGCTGCCGTGCCCTAGGTCCTGGGCCCAGAGAGAGGGAAGGAGCAGCCACTTCCCCCTGTGCTGTCTCATCGGTGACTGTCTGTGGCATTTGGTGACGTTCTGTGCGCACCATGCCGAGTCTTCCTCTGAGCGGAAGTACTTCCCTGCATCCCAGTCGGGTGAGTGTGGGTGAAGCCTTCATTTCCAGAGTGTAAGGGCAGGAGAGTGAGGGGTGTATCTTTCTCGGAATCCAGGCCTTCGGTTAGAGTCCCTGGGAGCTCAGGCCTCATATGATCATCATGGCCTTACCACCCTGAGTGGCCAGAGGTGCCCTGACTGCCCGAGCTTGGCCAGAGCACACTTAGCGTCGGCACTGGATCCCCCAGGATTCCTGACTGGCCCCCTAAGTTTTGAGTCAAAAAGGAAGGCATTGGGCTGGTCATTTTCAGCAAGAGGAACCCAAAGTAGGATGTGCGTTTCCATTCAGGGGAGGTGTATCCCAATGGTGGCAGTGCGGCAGCGCAGGGTGGTACACAGTGCCCGCTGATCAGAGCAGCCTCTGCGGCCAGCCGAGGGCGAGGCCTGGCCCAACCGGCGCTGCCACCCAAAGAATGTCTCTCTCTCTCTTTTTTTTGAGACAATGTCTCGCTTTGTTGCCCAGGCTAGAGTGCCGTGGCGTCAGCCTAGCTCACAGCAACCTCCAACTCCTGGGCTCAAGTGATCCTCCTGCCTCAGCCTCCCGAGTAGCTGGGACTACAGGCATGCGCCACCATGCCCGGCTAATTTTTTCTATATATTTTTAGTTGTCCAGCTGATTTCTTTCTATTGTTAGTAAAGACGGGGTCTTGCTCTTGCTCAGGCTGGTCTCCAACTCCTGACCTCGTGCGATCCTCCCGCCTCGGCCTCCCAGAGTGCTAGGATTACAGGTGTGAGCCTCTGCACCCGGCCAAGAATGTCTCTCTTAAATCAAATATTTCCTTTCAACTATTTTTAAAAAGTCATTTTTAAATGTAGGAGAATGTGACCTTTGGGTAGGAAGGGGAGTATTTTCTTAAGGAATAAAAATTTTAAAACATAAATGAAGACTGATAAATTTACATCAACATTAAAAACTTCTCACCAAAAAGACAGTATAAACAAGGTGAAACGATGACTCAGAAGACATTTCCAACTCATTTAATCAAATGGAATCTAGGATATATAAAGAAATCCTAGGCCAGACGTGGTGGCTCACCTGTAATTCCAGCACTTTCAGAGGCTGAGACAGGAGGATCACTTGAGGCCAGGAGTTCAAGACTAGCCTGGGCAACATAGTGAGACCCCCATCTCTATAAAAATTCATGCAGGCGTGGTAGTGCACACCTGTAGTCCCAGCTACTCAGGAGGCTAAGGCAGGAGGATCGCTTGAACCCAGGACTTACTTGCTGCGGTGAACTATGATTGCACCACTGCGCTCTAGCCTGGGCAACAGAGCAAGGAAAAAATAAAGAGAGAGAATGAAAGAAATTCTACACACCAATAAGAAAAAGATAAGTAACCCCACAGGAAAATGGGCAAAGGTTACAATAAGTAGCCTATTTGCAGAACATAACAGTTTTATGAATAATCAGGGAATGCAAATTAAAACAGACCATTCCCATTGGATTGGCAAAAATGAGTAGATCTGACAATACCGAGTGCTGGTGGTGCAACTGCCAATGAGCACTACCACATTGAGGACAATTTAGCAATATTTATTGAACTTAATGATGTGGTTATACCTATCATGGGTTATATCACATGTAACTCTTGAGCACTTGAAATGTGGATAGCATGAAGAATGGAATTTTAAAACATTTAATTTAAATTAAAAAATTGATACATGATTCATTCATTGGAAAAGTTTTAAGTGTGTTTAGAATAAGCTAGATCTGTGAACCTCATTCTCACCTATAGATTGTATGAAATTTACATACAGATCAAGTATTTCTGACGAAAATCTAGAAATGAAATGCAACGCATTCCAAATATAAAATACACGCCAGATTTCAAAGACTCAGTACTGAAAACTGAATGTAAAATAGTTCATGATTAATTTTTCTGTGTTGATCACGTGTTGAAATGACCATCTTTTGGATATACTGGGTTGAATAAAATATATGACACCACTTCATTTTACCTGTGTCTTTCACTCTTTTTAAAGTGGCTGCTGGTAACTTTGACGTTGCATATGTGGTTCACATATTTCCCTGGGACAACATTCAGCCACACTCCCGCATGAACTTGAGATGTGTACAAGTTTATACATTGTAGCATTGTTTGTAATAACCAAGAAAAGTAGAAACAAACCTTCACTTCCTCAACAAGAGAGAGGGTAAATAAATTGTGGTTTACTGAATGGGCTAGAGCTACATGTATCTGCCTGGGTAAACCTAAACAACGTTGTGTTGAGTGGCCAAAGCAAGCTGCAGAAAACTCACTCTTCACCGTGAAGTTTAAGAGCATGCAAATATACGAGGAATTGTTTGTGGATACCTGTTAGTATAATAATACAAAAACATGCCTGGAAATTACAACATAAACCACCAGACTGCAGTGGTAGTAACCTCACATGGGGAAAGCTGGAGTGGGGAAGGGGGGAGGGGACCTGGATGGGGTGGGATACAACACAGGACCCTTAATTGTGTCTGCAACATTTGTCACTGGCGGGGGCTGGTGGGGGGATTATGACTGGTGGGTGGGGTTTGTATGATGGAAATATTTCAACAAATTGTTAGATGGCCAGAGCCACTTTTACACCTTTTGGTTTCTGGTTAGAATGTTTCAAAGAACTGCAGCCTTTGGTGTGTCTCAAGTCCGGGGTGTCTGACCAGTGATCCTGTCGTCTCCCATCTGTGCCAGCGGTGGCCGTGACAGGCCTCCCAGAGGACACACGACTTGGCCTGGGTCTGTCGATGTCTGTGAGGGTTGCACCTGGGAGGAGAGGCAGGTCAGCCGAGGTGGTGGCCCGGGCTGGGAGGAGCCACAGGCCACCAGGGGCAGAACGAGGCCCTGAAGGTGGGAGCTTTGAGTGTCCTGAGCAAGCGGGTCTCAGTCCTGAGCCTCCTGCTGTTTAAACCCCAACAGAGTGTTCTCCAAAGGACTCGCCCCACACAGCTGAGGGCGCTCACTTTGCCTTTGCTTCCTTCTCAGGACAGCTGGCCTCTGAGAAGTGACAGAGCAGGATGCCCCCTGGGGTTGACTGCCCCATGGAGTTCTGGACCAAGGAGGAGAACCAGAGCGTGGTGGTTGACTTCCTGCTACCCACAGGGGTCTACTTGAACTTCCCCGTGTCCTGCAATGCCAACCTCAGCACCATCAAGCAGGTAAAGCCTCTGTCTTCAGCCTGGTCCTCAGACCGTGGAGCTCAGAGAGACAGACAGACAGACAGACACATTGTTTCTCAGACCTGGGATCCTCAGATGTGAATTTTAAAAGATATAAATAATGTCCAAGAATCATTTAAAAACTTGTGGTTACAGTCCGTGTATCATTCCAGTTTCAGCTTCCCCCTTTAACAGTTTGTTTTCCTGTCCTGGGTTACTTGGTTATTCGTAGAGTAGATTACAGTGAAAGCTTCGAGGGGCTACTTCTAACGGTGGGCTTTTGTTCTAGCCGTGACTGTGCCGTCATTGTTGAAAACATGCTTCATCTGTGGCCACCGAAGAGTTTTACAGGTCTTTGTGTTTAGAGCAGTTGCCATCTTTGGAAAGAGCTTTCGGTTTTGTTGAATACGTCCCAGGATGGATTACTGAGGCAAAGGGTTAAACATCTGCATGGTATTTGGCAGATATTGTCTTGTGACTCTTCAGAGGCTTGTGCCACTTGCAAAGTGTGCAATTTAATGGGTCGTGCATTGGGCTGTCAGAGGGTGAGACCTTATCTCAGAAATTTAAAAACTGTTATTTATTTATTTATTTTTTTTGAGACAGAGTGTCACTGTGCTTCCCGGGCTAGAGTGCCGTGGCATCAGCCTAGCTCACAGCAACCTCAAACTCCTGGGCTCAAGCAATCCTCCTGCCTCAGCCTCCCGAGTAGCTGGGACTACAGGCATGCACCACCATGCCCAGCTAATTTTTTCTATATATATTTTTAGCTGTCCAGATCATTTCTTTCTATTTTTAGTAGAGATGGGGTCTCGCTTTTGCTCAGGCTGGTCTCGAACTCCTGAGCTCAAACAATCCACCGGCCCGGGCCTCCCAGAGTGCTAGGATTACAGGCGTGAGCCACCTCGCCCGGCCTAAAAACTATTATTAAGAGCAGGAAAAAAAGGAGAGATGTAATAAGCCATGTTTGAAGCTTTTTAATTTTTCTTCTCTTCCTGGGAGATTTCTTTAAAAATTAAGTTTTTCTTTTCATCACAAAAGTAATATAGACAGTAAAATTTAGGAAAAGAAGAAGTAGTAGAAAGGAAAAAGTTACCTATGATCCAGCCATGTGTGACAACCATAGTTAACACTTTGGCTGTTTCCTGTTTCTCATCTATATCTAGTGTTGTTTTTTGTGATAATTCTGATTATAAACTTTCATATCTTTTTTTCTGAGTTAACATTACAACATCTTGTTCATGTTATTAACTTTATACAGGTATCGTTTTAAATCAGTCTTATTTTTCCACTCATAGAACTGTGCAGTACATGCATGTTATTAAAATTCAAACGCTGCAGAGAAGCATGAAACATGTCTGTCCGTGAAGTTTCACCTCACACCTCAGTTTAGTTTCAAATTCTTCATATTTTTATTTATAGCAGGGGCCAGATAGTAAATGTTTTCCCCTTTACTGCCTGGCCCCATGTTACCTGCTGCAGTGATCCAACTCTGCCACTGCCTGCACAGCCACCTTAAGACAAAAGCAGCAGGTGACATGGAAATGATAGGTGGTATGTAAATGAATGGGCATGGCTTCATGACAGTCGGGCAGCTGCTGTATTTGGCCCGTAAACTGTAGCTTGCCAAGTTCTGATCCATGTTAACTGCAATGTTTATTATGGTGTTTTCTATGGAAATGGGCTGGAATTGCATCTGCTGTTTTACAACTTGAGGACTTAATGATAAACTTTGGTCTCCTCCATGCCCGCTCCTAGAGAGGTCTCCCTAAACTCTGTCGTAGCTCTGTGTCACCCTCCTGCTTGACAGACCATAACTAGCTGTTGCCCCTGGTAGTAACATTGGGCCCTTCCCTCCTTCCCCATCCACTCTGTGACTCAGTGGCGAACACCTTCCCACTTCCTGTTGCAGTGGGAGGGCTGGGGCCCCTCCCCCCCCGAGCACACACTGACGCTCCGCTGAACGTGCTCTGCAGAGAGTTCTTTTTGGCTCCCTTGGTGGGTTAAACGTTCCTAAATTAGTTGCCAACATTTAAAAATCAGGATGAAGAACGCCAGACCGATTAGCTGGGGTGGTGGGGGGTGCTTGAAGTTTATGTCCGGCCATCCCTTGGGGTAACCCAGGGTGGTCCCTGCGCTCTGGAGGGCAGCCTGTGGGACATGCCACCAGTCCCAGATTTCAGCGCATCCCTGGTGCCCTCCACAGAAGGGTGACAGAGAAGCCCGTCCACCCACGTGGCCAGCACCCTAAGTATCTGCAGAGGGCACACATGGTGGGTCTGCCCTTGCCCTCTGGGAGGGTGATGTGGGTGAGACCCCCTGGCTAGAGGCCAGCTGTCCACCCGCCCGCAGCCTGGGCCAGAGGGGCTAACTAGTGACTGTCCCCTCAGCTGCTGTGGCACCGCGCCCAGTATGAGCCGCTCTTCCACATGCTCAGCGGCCCCGAGGCCTATGTGTTCACCTGCGTCAACCAGACGGCGGAGCAGCAGGAGCTGGAGGACGAGCAGCGGCGGCTGTGTGACGTGCAGCCCTTCCTGCCTGTCCTGCGCCTGGTGGCCCGCGAGGGCGACCGCGTGAAGAAGCTCATCAACTCTCAGATCAGCCTCCTGATTGGCAAAGGTACCCCTGCCGGGTGGGTGGTGGCCTGGGACTGGCCCTCTGTGTCCCCTGCCACACTGACCCGGCCCCTCCCCGCCTCACAGGCCTCCACGAGTTCGACTCCCTGCGAGACCCAGAGGTGAACGACTTCCGCACCAAGATGCGCCAGTTCTGTGAGGAGGCGGCCGCCCGCCGGCAGCAGCTGGGCTGGGAGGCCTGGCTGCAGTACAGCTTCCCCCTGCAGCTGGAGCCCTCAGCGCGGGGCTGGGGGGCCGGCACCCTGCGGCTCCCCAACCGGGCCTTCCTGGTCAACGTCAAGTTCGAGGGCAGTGAGGTGAGCCTGTGGCCTGCTGCATCCAGGCTGCCGTGTCCATGGGAGACACCTGCCCCATGAAGCTCCCTGGTCATCCATGAGCCCCCCAAACCCCTCCTGCTCTCAGTAGCATCAGATGGTATTTGCCAGGTGTCCATGCATGTGGGGGGCTTGGCAAATGTCCCATCAGGCAAGTTTGACACGGTTCAATGACCATGTGGCATTGGTGGGTGGTTATTGGTCCGTTCATTCCTTGAACAAATCTTTCCTGGGTGTCGGCCGTGTGCCATCATCCGTGAACACCCCAGACCCTGCCCTCGAGGGGGGCCTCACCGTCGGGGGCATGGGGCTACCTAATACAGGTAGATGGGCAACCCTGCCCCTGTGCCCCAGAACCCCTGGGGGTCCTCAAGGGCAGAGGGCTGACCCTCCCTCCCCCCCCAGGAGAGCTTCACCTTCCAGGTGTCCACCAAGGACGTGCCCCTGGCGCTGATGGCCTGTGCCCTTCGGAAGAAGGCCACGGTGTTCCGGCAGCCCCTGGTGGAGCAGCCCGAGGACTATGCGCTGCAGGTGAACGGCAGGCACGAGTACCTGTACGGCAGCCACCCACTCTGCCAGTTCCAGGTGAGGCCTGTGAGGGCCCTCTGCGCCCGGGTCCCCACCACCTCCACGGGGCCTGGGCGGGAGTAGGCACTGGAGTTTGGGGTCACGGCCAGAAACACACTGCAGGTCTGGCGCTCCTCTGCACAAGGAGGAGCTCCATCTTCAGGAGGTGGGTTGGAGTAGGGAAGACCTGCGGGGACCCTCTCGCCCCCTAGGCCTGGGGCTGGCAGTGGTCACATGGGAGAGGGCAGGGCTGTCCCATCGCAGCTCACCCGGCACCCCTCCCCCCAGTACATCTGTAGCTGCCTGCACAGCGGGCTGACCCCCCACCTGACCATGGTCCACTCCTCCTCCATCCTCGCCATGCGGGACGAGCAGAGCAACCCCGCCCCCCAGGGCCAGAAACCTCGCACCAAACCACCCCCCATTCCCGTGAAGAAGGTGAGATGGCGCCTCCTGCTCCCCCTCCTCTCCACCTGTTGTCCACCCAAAGCCTGCTGGGCGGCGCCCGCTGGGTGTGTCCAGGGGCCCGGGTCGCTTGGTGTGGGGAGTTGGGGCTTGAGCGTGGGAAGCCAACAGGGCGGCCGTCCTGGGCTGGGGCCTGTGGGAACGCGCCTGGCTCCCGGCTGCCCTTCTCTGCAGGCTCAGGGGTGCAGGCCCCTGGGCACCTGCGCAGCAGGTTTTCTGGTAAGGGACAGTGTGTGGACAGGCGCCCTCTCACTCCGCCCCCACGTGGCCAGGGGCCTTGTCCTTGGCCTGTAACAGCCCTGCCCCCGCCCCCCAGCCCTCCTCGGCGTCCCTGTGGTCCCTGGAGCAGCCATTCTGCATCGAGCTGATCCAGGGCAGCAAAGTGAACGCAGACGAGCGCATGAAGGTAGGGGCGCCTGGCTGGTGGGAAGTGGCATTTTTTGCACAAACAAAGTGGCTGTGGCCTGGAGGGGCGGCAGAGGAAGAGGGGATCGGAAAGCCTCCTGACCGCAGTACCCAGCACGCTGCCTGGGGCGCCTGTGACTGCTTCAAAACAGGAAGGGGGAGGGGAGCAGCCCGGCGCCCAGAGGCCGATTCCTAGAAACTTGGGCCCAGGCGTTCTGGGTATTTGACTCTGGGGGAGGTTGTGGGGCCAGGCCCAGAGAGGAGCTGGCTCGGGAGGGCTGCACCTGCCTCAACCCTGGGTGCCGAGCCCACCTCTGTGCTGCAGGGACAGCAGGGAGCTGGTCAGGCTGCTGTCTCTTCAGGGCACTCAGGTTCATCTCAACAGCCTGTAGGTGCAGGTTTTACTGTCCCACTGTGAGACACGATACCTGAGTCTAGAGGTTGGGTCTCCTGCCTGCAGCACGTTTTGCTGGGGTAACTTTACAAGCAGGGCAGGTCTGTGCCCCCTGGCAGGAGCCTTGGAGGACTGGACAGAGGAGCTTCCGGGATGGGGCTGTCGGGTGGAGCTGGAGGGGTGGGGCGCTCAGGCGGCAGTAAAAATCCTTCCCCACCCATGTGGGGCTCATGAGATGCCGAGAAGTACAGGGAACCCTATGCTGTCAGAGCTAGCAGGGCCCTGGAATTCCTGCTGATGGGGAAACTGAGCCCCAGAGCGGGAAAGGGGTGTGGATGTGCCCCGAGGTGCCCCGAGTTCCCCCGAGTCGGGGGAGCCGAGACTGGGGTGCCCACGGTGCCCCCATCAACCCATGGCCACTTGTCCTGCTCAGACCTCCCTCTGCTGGGCCACCGTCTTCCCCGTGGGCAGTGGGATTCAGACCCCTGTGAAAAGGAGGCCAGTTAAGAAGGAGACTTGAACCTCTGGGGGGGCGGGAGGAGCCCGTTGGGGAGCAGGGCCTCTGCCACCCTCACCCTGCGCCGGGCGCCCTCCCGCAGCTGGTGGTGCAGGCCGGGCTCTTCCACGGCAACGAGATGCTGTGCAAGACGGTGTCCAGCTCGGAGGTGAGCGTGTGCTCGGAGCCCGTGTGGAAGCAGCGGCTGGAGTTCGACATCAACATCTGCGACCTGCCACGCATGGCCCGTCTCTGCTTTGCCCTCTACGCCGTGATCGAGAAGGCCAAGAAGGCTCGTTCCACCAAGAAGAAGTCCAAGAAGGCGGTAGGTCCGAGGGCGAGCCAGGAGGGGTGCAGGCCTCAGAGAGCCAGAGCAGCCCCTGGCTGGGCCTAGTTGGTCCCCGAGCCCAGGGGCCACTTGCAGTCCCACTCCCAGAGACCACACAGGGGCCCAGGAGGGCCTCTGCCTCCTCGTCCGTCCCAGTCTGGCCACCAGCCCTGCCTGGGTGACAGCAGGCTGACTCGGAATATCTGGCCTAGGCCTCTGGCCTTGCAGGAACCCGGAGGCAGCTCCCTAGGGTGGAGACGAAGGCAGCGTCCTCACGGGAAGCAGAAAGGCCTGAGTCAGCGGCTGGGCTGGGCGCTGAGTCACGGGCCCAGGATGTGACCGCCCTCTGCCGAGCTGACTCACTCATTGCTGAGCTGTGCTGGCCCCTGGGGCTGGTGCGGCTTGTTTGGGGGTTTCTCAAGAAGCCGTGCTGGGGATGAGGGCGGGAGCAGAAGGGAGCACCTATAGCCTCGCTCCTTGGACCCCAGGAGGAAAGAGGAAACAGTGGACCCTCCCCCTCCCCAAGCAGGGCCTTCCCATGTCTGGGCAAGAGACCTTAGGTGGACTCTGGTCTTTCTTTTCCCTCCGGGGGGTCTGGGAGGGAGGGGGATTGGCCTGGAGGCTGGCCCCCTCTGCAGATGAGCGTGTGCGAGTGGCTGGCCCTGACCTGCCCGCTGTCCCTTCCCAGGACTGCCCCATCGCCTGGGCCAACCTCATGCTGTTTGACTACAAGGACCAGCTCAAGACCGGGGAGCGCTGCCTCTACATGTGGCCCTCCGTCCCAGGTCGGCCCCAGGGGGAGCAGCTTTGGGCATATGGGGGTCCCGGAGATGGTGGCCTTTCCTATACGATGCCATCTGTCCCTGTGTTCAGACGAGAAAGGGGAGCTGCTGAACCCCACGGGGACTGTGCGCGGCAACCCCAACACTGAGAGCGCCGCCGCCTTGGTCATCTGCCTGCCCGAGGTGGCCCCCCACCCTGTGTACTACCCTGCCCTGGAGAAGGTCAGTGTCGCCCCTGCCCGCTGAGGTCCAGGTCCCCCGGCAGAGGCTGAGGGGCTACCGAGGAGCTTCCCTGGCCCTGCTTCTGGAGCAGAGGGTGGACCCCCAGCCCCTCCAGGAGTCCCCACGGCCGGGGACTGGGTCAACATGTACCTCTGGGCCCTTCCCAAGGGCCATCTTGCCTGCCAGGGGACACTGGGCAATGTCTGATGACACTTTTGGTTGTCACAGCTCATGGGAGGGATGCCCTTGGCATGCTGTGGGTAGAGGGTGGGCTGCTGGCTGCTGCGCTGCTAAGCGCCCTGCAATGCACGGGACAGTCCCCACCAAGAGTGACCTGGCAGTGGTGCCGAGGTGGAGGCGTCCCATCCAGGGACCCTGGCAGGGCTGGCTCAGGCCCTGGGGGTCCCTGAGCATGGCCGCTTGTTGCAGATCCTGGAGCTGGGGCGGCACAGCGAGTGTGGGCGTGTCACCGAGGAGGAGGTGAGCTGGGGCGAGGAGGGCAGGGGCGAGGAGTGGAGGGGGTGTGGCGCCGGGGCCCTCACCCTGCCTGCGCCCTCAGCAACTGCAGCTGCGGGAGATCCTGGAGCGGCGGGGCTCCGGGGAGCTGTACGAGCACGAGAAGGACCTGGTGTGGAAGCTGCGGCACGAGGTCCAGGAACACTTCCCGGAGGCACTGGCCCGGTTGCTGCTGGTCACCAAGTGGAACAAGCACGAGGATGTGGCCCAGGTGGGGGGAGGGGCTCCTGGGGGCAGAGCTGGGGTCAGACTGGCAGCGCCGCCCGCCACCACCTGACCACTGGGCCTCCCCAGATGCTCTACCTGCTGTGCTCCTGGCCCGAGCTGCCCGTCCTGAGCGCCCTGGAGCTGCTGGACTTCAGCTTCCCTGACTGCCACGTGGGCTCCTTTGCCATCAAGTCCCTGCGGAAACTGACGTGAGTCCAAGCTGGGTGCTGGGGCCGGCGGGTCCCTACTCCTTGGGAGGCAGCTTTGCCCCAACTGGAAGTGGGCTCGGTGGGGACCGAACCTCCCCGGCGCACCTGCTCGGGGGAGCTGGCCTCCCTCCCACCCTGCCTCCGCCAGCTGCTGACCCCGACCCGAGTCGGGCAGCGCCAGGCCCCAGCAGCCCTCCTTCCCTGCAGGGACGACGAGCTGTTCCAGTACCTGCTGCAGCTGGTGCAGGTGCTCAAGTACGAGTCCTACCTGGACTGCGAGCTGACCAGGTTCTTGCTGGACCGGGCCCTGGCCAACCGCAGGATCGGCCACTTCCTCTTCTGGCACCTCCGGTAGTGGACCCGCCCTGGCCGGCTCCTTGGGAATCCCAGCCCTGCGTCTCCCTGGGAGGCTGCGGGCACGAGGGGCCTCTGGCCTGCTGACCTCCCGTTTCCAGCAGGCCGGGGTGTCCTGGCCTCCCAGGTCCCGCCAGGCGGGAGGGCCGTGTGGCCCTGCCTGGCAAGGCTCAGCCCTCCCTGTCCCCTGCAGCTCTGAGATGCACGTGCCTTCGGTGGCGTTGCGCTTCGGTCTCATCCTGGAGGCCTACTGCAGGGGCAGCACCCACCACATGAAGGTGCTGATGAAGCAGGTGAGGCTTGGCCCGGTGGGCAGGGCCTGGCCGGGGTCCCTTCAGGACCTCCAGGGCCCGCCAAGGCTCGGGGCCTGCCCACTGCCACCCTCCCGTCTCCCCACCAGGGGGAAGCACTGAGCAAGCTGAAGGCCCTGAACGACTTCGTCAAGGCGAGCTCCCAGAAGACCACCAAGCCCCAGACCAAGGAGATGATGCACGTGTGCATGCGCCAGGAGGCCTACCTGGAGGCCCTCTCCCACCTGCAGTCCCCGCTCGACCCCAGCACCCTGCTGGCCGAAGTCTGGTGAGCCCTGAACCCGGCCCCACGAGGGCTCTTCCACCCTCTGGAGGCTGCGGAGCCCGCTGACCGCCCGCTCTCTGCCTGGCAGTGTGGAGCAGTGCACGTTCATGGACTCCAAGATGAAGCCCCTGTGGATCATGTACAGCAACGAGCAGGCGGGCGGCAATGGCTGCGTGGGCATCATCTTCAAGAACGGGGATGGTGAGCCCGTTGGGCCTAGGGGTCCTGGGGGCGCCCCTGGAGGGCTGGCTGGGGAGACAGAGTCCCGGGACTTAGGGGCATGGGCATGGCTGCAAATGGAGAACCCCCCAAAAACTTGCACTTTTCCCTCCACCGGCCGCACACAGACCTCCGGCAGGACATGCTGACCCTGCAGATGATCCAGCTCATGGACGTGCTGTGGAAGCAGGAGGGGCTGGACCTGAGGTGAGGGGCTCCCCTGCCACCCACTTGTGTCTGTACCAGGCCAGAGCTGTGTCTCTGCGGGGCCACTGTCAAAGCCAACATTAGCATGTCAGCCGGGAAAAGGGCTGTTCTAGGAGGAGCAGGTGCGGTTTAAAACGAGGGGCGAGGGAGGCAGTGGGGCAGCAGGGTGAGGCGGAGGTGGCCACTGCTGGTGCTTAGCAGCCCGGTGGTTTTCTTTGCCCAGGTGTCCCTGGCTTCCCGCCCGTCCTGGGAAGCAGTGGCATCTTCCTCCAAGCGCCCTGGCTTGTTCTCCTCCGAACAAACATAAGCTTGGCCATGGCGCTCTCTGCATCTTTGGCCCTGGCGTCTCCAAGGAGCTCGCTCAGAGCCCAGCATCTCTCCCCTCCATCTCAGCAACTTGAGCGGCAGCACCTCCTGTGGCTTTTTTGGGTGCCTTGAGCTTCTGGGGGGTCAGGGAGCCCCAGGGACAGCCCTTGACCATGGCATTTGCCCATTCCCCCTACCACTTGCCTAGGATGACACCCTACGGCTGCCTCCCCACCGGAGACCGCACAGGCCTCATTGAGGTGGTGCTTCGCTCAGACACCATCGCCAACATCCAGCTGAACAAGAGCAATATGGCGGCCACAGCCGCCTTCAACAAGGACGCCCTGCTCAACTGGCTCAAGTCCAAGAACCCAGGGTAGGTTTTGGGCTGAGGAACAGACACCCCCTCTTTTCCCAGAGGGCTGTGGTGTGGGAGGGCCTGGCTTGTTAGCCTCAAAGGTGAGGGGAAGAGCTTCTGAAAGTCTCTGTGGCTACCTGGCTCAGCTGAGGACCCAACCTGTGTCTAGGTTGAGGTGGCTCAGGTCTCCATTCCTGAGTATCTGTTGTCTGTTTCTGGGTGACATGGCCCAAAGTGTAGGGCCTTAAAACCACCATCTATGACTGGCTCACAAACCTGCAAACTGAGCTGGGCTCAGCCAAGCGGTTCTTCTGCTGGTCTTGCTTGGAATCATCAAGCAACTGCTGTCATCTGGTGCCTTAACTGGGCCTGGAGGGTCTCAGATGGCCCCAGTCTTGTGCCTGGGGCCTTGGCACTGGCTGCCAGCCATGCCTCTCTGCATGTGGCCTCCTCATTTAGTAGACCAGCCTCAGCTTCCCTCCATGGCAGTGTCTGGGCTGGGGACGGGTTTAAGATCTGCAAGGTAAGGCCTTGGCTCTGGAATAGTGTCTGCAATGATGCCCGGTATTGCTCCTCCGTGTTCTGCTGATCAAAGCGAGTCCCAAAGGCCAGATTTGAGGGGAGGGGAAATAACACTGCACTTTGTGGTGGAAGGAGCTGCAAAATGGTGTGGCTGTGGTTTTCACTCTTCCCCACCCAGGGAGGCCTTGGATCGAGCCATTGAGGAGTTCACCCTCTCGTGTGCTGGATATTGCGTGGCCACATACGTGCTGGGCATCGGTGATCGGCACAGTGACAACATCATGATCCGAGAGAGTGGGCAGGTAGGGACAGAGCAGGTGGTGCCATGCTGGCCTGTCTCCTGGCCCTGGGCTGCCAGCCCTTCTGCCTCGCACACAGCCCCGGGCACAGCCCCAGGGCTCTCAGCCCTGCTGCTTCCTCTCTGACACCCTTTGTCTTCGCCCTTCCCTCCCCTCAGCTGTTCCACATTGATTTTGGCCACTTTTTGGGGAATTTCAAGACCAAGTTTGGAATTAACCGTGAGCGAGTCCCGTTCATCCTCACCTATGACTTTGTCCATGTGATTCAGCAGGGGAAGACTAATAACAGTGAGAAATTTGAAAGGTGATGAGGGTGCCTGGGCCCCAAGGCAGGGTGCAGGGCAGGGAATCCTGGCCCCTCACCCCTGGATGGCTGATGCATTTGGAGCATGAGCCCCCCAACCCTGTACCCTCATGGGGCAATGTGGGGAGAAGTGTCGTGGGTCGTGTAGCAGGAGGCAGGCTGGGGCACGGGGCAGTTAGAGGAACCAGGGCTTTGTGTGCAGTTGTTTCCAGGATAAGGGTAGGCCCTGGGGGAAGGTGCCCGTGGGATGCAGACGGGCCCTCTGGCCTGAGGCTGGGAGTGGCTGGAGGTCCCGGAGCCTCACCTCTGCCTGCCCCCTGCAGGTTCCGGGGCTACTGCGAGAGAGCCTACACCATCCTGCGGCGCCACGGACTCCTCTTCCTCCACCTCTTTGCCCTGATGCGGGCGGCAGGCCTGCCGGAGCTCAGCTGCTCTAAGGACATCCAGTATCTCAAGGTACATGCCAGGGAGGAGACCAGGTGTCATCGTAGACATCCAGGGTCTGCCCTTGAGCAGTGCAGCCTAGGAAGGCCCTGAGCACGGTGGACCCCACAGGGCCCTCCAAGCTCTGTGTTCCTTCCTCGTGCCAGCAGTGGGGTCTGGTGTGGGGTTGGGGGGAGTGGCTGGAGCAGTAGAGCCACCTGGGCTTAGTCCATGCAGTTGCGGATGTGTTGTGACCTTCCTCGGTCAACCCCCTTGTCTTCGTAGGCTGCAGGTGTTTCCCTGTGTACACTGGGAGGGCTGGATGAGACAGGGTTCCCTCTACTTCTGTTTTTTTATTTAATTAATTATATAGTTATTTATTCTTTTTAGAGATAGGGTCTC
>CM052444.1:102152644-102167106 GCA_028533085.1 Varecia variegata | reverse complement strand
GCGTTCGATGTCGCTGATGCGGGTTGAGACCGGCACTCTGTGGAACCTTGCAATGAGGCCAAAGCAGATGAGAAATAAAAATCCTTTTTATGTTCTTACGTTCTCGGCTCAAAAAGAGGCAAGGGAATGCAGGATTGAAACTGAAACGAGACAGAAGACAACCCCCTCCACTGGAGTTAGAACCAGAACTTTATTGTAGCGTATACATTTTCTGACCTATCGTCAATATACACCTCTGAAAAGGGACACCGTGGCGGTGACAGCATGAGAACGTCCCCGTGGTCTAAACAGAGCAGCTCGGGGGAGGGGACGTGGGGGATGGCCACACACAGCACAGCCATCAGTGTCCTCAAAACTAGCAGTTAGGGTCACAGAAGAGTATTCAAAATGATTTCCCCCAGTTGTAGAAATCCACCCTTTTACATGTAAATGGAAAGCAAAGTGCGCGTAGGTTTTAGACCAAGACCAAGACTGTCCTTTTGCTGCCACCAGCAAAGCAGCAGGGCTCCGCTACGGGGGGGTGGAGTCTGCCCCCCCCCCCCAACGGCAGGGGCATCCCACGGGCTGGGGGAGGCGAGAGGACAGCACGGGCGGTTCTGGGCCATTCTAGCACTGTGCTTTCAGGCCACAGGGTGTCCTATGGAGGTTGCGAGTACAGACCATCAAGGCCTGCTGCTGTCTCCAAACCAAGTGGTCAAACGGTCTGCATGACCCCTGTCCATTTACATGATCTATACATACGTTCACCAGCAGGGAGACGTGTTTACCAAGTAGAAACCACAAGGCTGCACACGATGAGTCCGGGCCACCGCCCAGGGAGCTGCTGTCGGAGGAGTACGGGAGCCAGGGACCCCCACGACCCCACCCCCAGCGCCAAAATAGGAACAGGGAGAACACTGAAGACAAGACCTGGCTCCTTCCAGCCTCCAAAGAGGGGTGCCTGATCCGTCTCCTGAGCAGCACACGGAAGCCTGCGCCCCGACTGCCGGCCACACCCAGCCCTGAGCGGGGGCGGGAGGGGCCCCGAGTTTTCGGGCAGGTGGGGGAAGAGCCCGAGCGTCTCTCTTGCGCTCAGCATCCTGACTTTACATTCCAGTCCTGGAGTACACTAGCACAAGGGACACGAGGAATCCCGATTTATTTACAAAATATTAAAAAGTCAGTTAATCATCTACATATTAACCCCCATTCTGCCATTATTTATACATGCACTAGTTTGGAAAAAAATAAAAACTTTTTTTTAAAAAAAAGAAAAAATGATTACCGGGTGGAAGTGAGCAATTTTTACCCTTTGTCACCAAGTCCGGTCATCGTGACTTTTCTGGAGTGTGAGGGGCCGGCGTCCTCTCACCACCAGGAGGGGACGCCAGACGCACGTGTGGGGCCCGTGGCGCTGCGGGAGGGCCAGACGCGGCCGGGGGAGGCGACAGCACCTCGAGGGACTGAAGAGAGCGATCCGGGCGGGGGCGGGCGGGAGCCTATGTCCTACACACCAAGCACGGCGGACGGGCAGCGAGGGGGTCTGCAGACCTACTGGCCGAAATGACTTTGTACATCGTGGACCCTTGGGGCTGGGAGAACAGACGACAGCAGCGTCTTCTGCAGCAGGAACGAGGCCGGGGGGCGCGGTCAGTAGCTGAGGGTCGAGTCGTCCCACTCCAGCTGCTGCTGCCTGCTCCCGCTCTGCTGGTCGCCCTGCTCCTCCTCCTCCTCGCTGCTCTCCGACTCTGCACTGGTGATGTCGTCCTCCTCCTCTCCGTCCTCACTCTCCTCCTCCTCCTCTTCCTCCTCCTCCTCCTCACTGCTGTGCTGGTCCTCATACGTCTGGCAAAGAGGAGAGACAGCCCATGTGTCCAGCCATCCGGCCTCGCCTACAACTGTCACCTAACGTCCACCTCCCAGGAGCCACAGGAAGGGACCCTCGCCCCAGTGTCTCCCTCCCCAGCCACACAGGCGCCGGGACGCACTGGAAGCTGCCTGGTCAGGGTGAAGGGAGGACAGAGCTCTGACCACCACCGTGGACAGCACCTCGCTGCCCCGCTGCCGAGACAGCACCCCACCCTGGCAGGAGCTCATCTCTGCGTTTACTAGGCAGCGTGACCTCAAAGAAGGCCCCTCCGAGCCTCTGTTTACCCATCTGAGAAATGACACCTAACCTCCCAGGGCTGTGCATGTTACGCGACAACACGGAAGAGCAGGAAGGTGTTGTGGCCACGCTGGTCTGCCCGGGGCCCTGGACTGCAGTCCTACCTCCATGGGGTTCACGGTGATGGTCAAGGCGGAGTCATCCCAGTCCATCTCGTTCTCCTTCCCGGAGTCCTGGTCCCGCATCGAGCGCTGGTGCGCGGCACGGATCCGGAACACTCCCAGGATGATCATGAAAACCAGGAAGCTGACGCACACCACAATCACAACAGTCGCAGTACTGGGGACAACTGCAATGAGGTTGAGAGACCAGACGGAGTTTTAGGAAGGTCATGTAACCTCGGGGGCCATCACGCACTTGGCCCGTCAGCTGTGCTGGGTCAGAGGGGCTTGTCAGCCTGCTGCACCTGAACCCCAAGACAGGAGGAAACACTAGGAAAAGCTCAGCGTGGGGCGCACGGCTCTCGGCCTCAGGAGTCGGGGAGTGCTCTAGTGTCCTCAGGTGTCACGGGGAGTGACCCGAGGGGGTTCTGAGCAGGACCTGTGCTCATGGCGGGGCAGGGGCCCACCCCGACCCTGTAACTGCATGGACGCTTCTGCTCAAGTTCTTCCTGTCACCACCTACCTGCGAACGGGTGGGGACTGGCCAGGTTGTGACCAGAAAGGTCGACGAAGGAGCGATGCTCGGGGTGCACGAACTGTGGCTGCGCGGCCATGTGGCTGGCGTGGTCCACGGGGTTGGCCGTGTGGATGACGTTCACCTGCAGCAGAGACAGAGAGGGTCACTGGAGATGGGCGTCCCGAACGTGTCCAGGAGGCAAGAAACGAGCTCGGCAGCTGGCGGGACCAAGGCTGCTCAGAGGGTTCCCGCACTGCTGCTGTGGGGGATGGTGCTACCTGCTGTCTGTGACAAGAAAGGGACAGAAAAAAATCAACTGTAAGCACTTAGAAACTGTTTTAACAATCTGATACTGTCACACATCTTAGAAATGTATCACTTTTCTAATAGTTTTTTTGTTTCTTCTTTTTTTTTTTTTTTGAGACAGAGTCTCACTCTGTTGCCTGGGCTACAGTGAGTGCCGTGGCGTTAGCCTAGCTCACAGCAACCTCAAACTCCTGGACTCAGGCGATCCTCCTGCCTCAGCCTCCCGAGTAGCTGGGACTACAGGCATGCGCCACCATGCCCAGCTAATTTTTTCTATATATATTTTTAGTTGGCCAGATAATTTGTTTCTATTTTTTTTTTTTTTTTTTTAGTAGAGACGGGGTCTCGCTCTTGCTCAGGCTGGTCTCGAACTCCTGAGCTCAAACGATCCACCCACCTCGGCCTCCCAGAGTGCTAGGATTACAGGCGTGAGCCACCGCGCCCGGCCAGTTTTTTTGTTTCTTTTTAGAGATGGGAGTTTCGCTCTGTCGCCCAGGCTGGGGTGTGCAGTGGCCATTCACAGGCGCTGTCACAGCTCACTGCAGCCTCAAACTCCTGGGCTCCAGCGATCCTCCTGCCTCAGCCTCCCAACTAGCTGGGACTGCAGTTGTGTGCCACCACGCCTGGCTAATTTTTCTATATTTTGTAGAGACAGAGTCTCACTCTTGCTCAGGTTGGTCTCGAACTCCTGAGCTCAAGCGATCCTCCCGCCTCGACCTCCCAGAGTGCTAGGATACAGGCGTGAGCCACCGCGCCTGGCCATAATTTATTTTTATTGTATTTTAAAAAGAATCCACCCACAACAGTGGAAAAACAAACCTATGGTCCTTCCCCATGGTTCGTTTGGGAAATGCTGGCACAGACCTTCTTCTTCCTTTTCCCCCAAACCAGGGCCACACGAAAGCACTGAACATAACCACTTATTGCCTTTCAAATCTGTCACGCTTTGGTTCAGACAGAACAGGCGCTGGTTCTGCAGCACGGGGAGTGCAAGGTCCACCACCCTGCAGCTCGCGGTGGAGACGTTCACCTGCTTAGGGCACCGGTGGGTCCTCTTTGCCAGACCACAGAGGCCCGGAGCAATGGCGCGGCTGCCGTGTGGGTCTGAAGGTTTCAGAGCAGGACGAGCCACCCTCTGGCCACTGTGGCTTGAGTCACCACTATGGGCCTTGGCAGCATCAGCCCTGCCCAGAGGGGTCCCTGCATCAGCACCCCACACCCCAGGTCAGGACCTACACACCTTGATTCACAACAAGGGCCAGTGATCTTGCAGAACTGCAAAGAACCTTGGGTTCCTTGGATGCTACTCTTTCCAAAACAGAGTCCTCATGTCTCTCTGGCATGTGAAACCTCAAGAAACAACCTTGTCCCTAAATCCTGAAGCATTAACTGCCACTTGCTCTCTGTCACCTCCCTCCGAGGTTCCTGAGGCTTTGACTCTTGGGTGCCCACTCTGCCTAGGCCCTCCCCAAGCACCACCTGTCAGTCTGAACCAGCCAGGTCTGGCCTGTGGCAGAGCCCGGCTGGAAAGGCTACTATCCCTGCGAGGAACGGAAATAAGTAGCTGCCACCAAGAATGCTCTAAAAACTGGCGTCTGCAGGGATGAGGGCTGGGGGTTATCACTGCAGCAGACCCTTCTCAGTGGGAGCCCCGTACTCACTTCCACCTTAAATTCGTTGCTGATGTAGCGGCCGTTCAGCTCCGAGCAGATGAGCTTGAACTTCCGGTCAAGCAAGGACCTGGTGTGCCAATTCCGATAGCGCAGGAGGTGCAAGACCTCCTCGTAGCTGGCCATGGTGTCCACGCCTGCAGGGGCCGAGGGTGAGAAGATCGCCGGTGGCTTAGGTTAGGAACAGGGCAAGGCCCAACCCGTGCGCATGGACCCCTGGGTCGGCTGGGCACACGGGGTCACGTGTGGCTTTCCAGCAGCGGGAATGAACACAAAGTGTGCAGGGCCATTTTTCCCTCTCGGGGGGGATGTGCCATCACAAGCGTCCCCTTGCCCTTCATAAGGCAGTGTCCGCACACCCGCTTCCTGCCCAGTGCAGGGGGGGGTGGGGGGGGTAGCTCAGCCAACGTGCTCCCTCCCCATCGCCTCCAGCAGACTCTTGATGTCCCCTCTGGCGGCCTGGCCTCTCACCTGTGAAGGTCACGCCCAGCTCGGAGCTGCTCACTTCGATGCCCTTCTGCTGCAGGCGGGCCACGTCCACCTCCAGGCTCTCCTGCTCGTGGTTCAGCTCCTCTCCCTCCACCGTGACCTCACAGGCATCCAGGTCGTGCACTGTCTCCTCAGACACCAGTGACTCTTGAACTGCAAAAATGGCCCGACCAGAAATAGCAGAGGCTGTGGGGCCCAGCAGGGCTCGTCCTCAAACTCACAGGCCCCTTGTAAGGACCAGCACAGAGGCAGGGGGAGCTGCTTCCAAGAACTGGGGGTGCTTCATGTGTCCCAGGCGAGAATGGTGGGGACACGGCCCCCCAATGGGGCTGACCAGCTTGGCAAGAGCGAGCAGTGTTCTCCTGCAACCGTCTCCCCTCGACCTCAAGCGACGTCTGAGAGCCGGACGTCAGCCAGCAAGGTTGCAAGGCCCCCAGGAGGGTTTCCAATGGCCACAATGAGCCCCAGCCCATGGGTTAGATTCGAGAAGCAGACGTGAACGGCAACAAAATGTTGCTGTTTTATACGTAAAATGTCCCAAGACCCACAGAGAAGAGGACCCCTGGTAAGTCAGCGGCAGCAACAGGAAGCCCACACCGCACCAGGTGCTGTTACCTGTGGGGTCCTCAGCCCCATCCCCTTCGGGCTCCACTTCTCTGGTGATGGTGCTGATGATGCGAAGCTCGGGAAAAAGGAAAACCCCTTCTGAGCTTTCAAATTCAGAAGCTGCTCGCGCAAAGTGGTGGACGCCACTCAGGCTGATCTTGGGCTCCTCGGGCTGTAAGACCATCACGTAGCCCTCTACTGGGGGCACCGAGATGCAGGCGGCCTCATTAAAACACCTGCCGGCAAGAGACAGGGAGGGTCAGGGCCCTGGGAGCTGGTCTCGGAGGTGAAGACAAAGGATTCTATAAACACCCGAGGGGACAGAGGACAGGCCACTCCAGGAATCTGCATAAACATTCACATCTCTCACCCACAGCCCCTGCTCACCTTCCCTTACAGAAGGGAGGCCAGATTGTCTTAAAAACCTAAATACACAAGTGTCACTGAGCGGAAACAGGTTTGTTGTTAAAAATCAGGACATACTTGACCGTACTGGTGATTTTCAGTCTCCGGATTCCGGGCGTAGGGAACTGCCGAGAGTTCAGGTAGGAAAGGCTCTGCATGGCCTTGTCCAACTCTCCGACATCTTCTCCCTCCAAGGTCAACGCCGACTGACTGGGGCTTGCTTGGATCTGAAATCATGGCCAGAGAGAGTAAGGTTCTAATTGCAAGGAGCTAAAACCACGGGTTCTTTGGTAAGAAGGATCAGCCTAGGATCGATTTGAATTGGTGACTTGAAAAAGAAAAGCTCATACAATTCCAGGGAATGAGACCGTCTTTTACGTGATGGTAACATCTAAGGTGCAAACTTATCAGCCATGGTTACTCCCTCATCCCACCAGCCTCTGCACTCGTGGTGGAAGGGGCCTGAGGGTGCCGGGCAGGAGAATGCTTGGAGTTACCTGCACGCCACTATCTTCAGGGACTTGCAGGTCCAGCCCTTCTTTGCAGGTATACAGACAGTCAATCACCTTCTTATCTGCGAGCTTCCCGGAACGGAGCGTCAGGCCAGCCAGGTTACCTCGGAAAAACTGGGTCATGTGCTGGTCACCACCTTTGGACGGGGGGAGAAAGTAAGGAGTCAGGCGTGCAGCCTGAAATCTCCTGCCTCACTTCCCAGGGCAGTGTTACCAGTGGTGGCAGCTTGATGGATGGACATGCGGGTTAGTTCATACCAAATCCTGTTAGCCTTGCAATCTACATGGAAGCGCAATGAGGAAATTAAACTGTTTATGATCATGCACATGGCCTGGAGAAAAGAGGAGTTGGGGGTCCCTCACCCGAAGCCACGAGGTCCCCTGAGTGTGCCCACACATCTGGCCACTCCCAGGTAAGGGTGGTCAACTCTGTACCCATCACCAGGTGCACAGTGACATCTTCCAGTACCAGCTTCTTCAGACACTGCCTTCCCCACCCCCTGGACCACAGCGGGGACTTTTTCTAACTCTCACGCTCTGGGAATGCACACGCTTGGGGATGAGCCTACACCAGCACGGCTACAAGGATAAAGGGATGCTAAAATCGCCCCCTGCGCACGCACATGCCCAGGCCTTGCAGACAGCTGCTACTTTGCTGAGCGCCCGACCTTCCTTCTCCTACCACTGAAGGTAACTGGGAAGTGGAGATGCTGGGAGGAAAACACCACAAAACGGCCCTTCAGAGACTACAACGAAGAGCCTGGAACAGGTGAAGCTGACCCTTGTTCTTAAACTGACGAGGAAGAGACACATTTTCAGCAATGGGTCTCATCTGGATAAGGGCATCATTCCTAGGGACTGAAATTTCTAAGAAACCTCTATTTAAATTTGGTTTCTATCAGGACAGAATATCTGAAACAAGTCTTTTCCTGCCTTGTGGCTCAGCCGCACGAGCCCCCTGACCTGGCCTGTGAGGTTTCAGCAGGGAGCCTCATGCAGTGGGATGAGGATAACATTCAATGTGGGGAGGTGAATCCCACACGCGGGTGCCCGAACGCATCATCTGCCATCTGGGGCCGGGACGGGCAGACAAGGGAGCCGGGAAGCGATGGGGAAGCGTGAGGCAGAGGAGCCGCGCGGTGGCGTCGGGGCTGGAATGCAACCTGGGCATTGCATGCAACATGTGGAATGAATCAATGTCTCATCTTGTAATGAAACACAACAGTGAGCTGTAGGGAAAAGAAATCCAGCAACCTGCAGAGGCCATAGTCACAGGCTCAGTGTCATTGTCATTTTCAACTCCTGAATACTCTGTAGAAAAGCAAGACAAAGACAGTAGAGAAGGACCAAGAGGTTAGGGTCTTCGTTCAAAGCGGACCTTGAAAATCAGTTTTCAAGCAACTGAGCACAAAACACAAAGAGAACATTCCCTTCTTGTCTTTCTCTGGGACGAACTCCACCCGGACACAAGCGCGTGTGAACGCTTGTCCCATTTCCCCCGAAGCGATACTTACCCCTCCCCCATGCTTTGCTTGTACTCTTTTATCCCATCTTCCCACATCCTCCTTGCCGAAGCACAGATTCGATTCAAAGAAAGAAGAATAAAAGCTCATTCACTCATCTCCCCAGTCTGTGCTGCTAAGTAGGACGTTCCAAGGAGGCGCAGCACTGGCCGCAGCGTCGTTCCAGATATAAATAACACCGAACCCCGCACCTTGCTTCCTAACAGGAAGGCATTTCGTGCAGACAAAAGGGAACAGCACACAGAAGTGCCCAAAGCCTGGTATACGGCCCTTGAAAGTGAAAGTCCCTATTTTTTGGATGCTCAAAACTTTTAAGTTTGCATCTGTCTTAACCTCTAAGCAACAGAGAAGACATTTAAACCAGTTTTTCTGAATGGAGAGGGAGGCTCAGAGGTTGAAGAACTCACCCAGGTTGAAGAACGTAACCTGTGGTGAGGCTGGGGACCCTAACCACCTATAACCGGCTCCTCTAGCTCCTGCTCCAGTGCGCAGGGCACACGCCGTACTGGGACGGCACGCACCCAGCGGCTAAGAATAGGATTAACGTTTTCTGGGATCACGGCGCTGGCCTCTACAATTTGCTGGGGCACCTTTTCTGCATCGTGGGGTGAGGCCAGAGGTGTGCCCAGGTGAAGCCCAGGTGAGACACAGCTCACCTGCTGCCTCCACACCCTCCACGGCTGCTCTGCAACAGCCGTGTGAGACGAAGCTGCTACACAGCCAGGCTCTCCGGCGAATCCGTAAGGAAAGTGACCTCGAATCCACTGGAAGGAAAAAGGAGCTCCTCCTCCCTGTTAGCTACGTTTTAAAGAATTTGTGTCTGATTTGGAAACTAAAGTGAATTTTTCTGGTTGAGGAAGTTGAAAGGGCTGAGGTAGAAAGAGACAAAAGATGAAAAGTAACTGCTATTTGACGGCGGAGAATATTGTGACATGAACAGAAACCGAAGGTGGCAGGGCAGGCCACGTGGGTTTATTTAACCAAGGCAGCAAAGCCCCCAGAATGTAAAGTAACATTTAGGTTTACACTTGTATTCTTATTCTTATTTTTAAAACAGTTATTCAGAAATTATTGTTTAATTTGGGAAGGAAATCCGAATTAGAATTTTAGGAATATCAACTAAAAAATTCCTGTATCCCCAATAATGTATTTTTCATTCCTCAGTCTCATGTTCCATTTTCTTTTCTTTTTTTTTTTTTTTTTTGAGACAGAGTCTCACTCTGTTGCCTGGGCTAGAGTGCCGTGGCGTCAGCCTCGCTCACAGCAACCTCACAGTCCTGGGCTCAAGCAATCCTTCTGCCTGAGCCTCCCAGGTAGCTGGGACTACCGGCATGCGCCACCATGCCCAGCTAACTTTTTTCTATATATTTTTAGTTATCCAGTTAATTTCTTTCTATTTTTTAGTAGAGATGGGGTCTCGCTCTTGCTCAGGCTGGTCTCAAACTCCTAAGCTCAAACAATCCACCCGCCTCGGCCTCCCAGAGTGCTAGGATTACAGGCGTGAGCCACCGCACCCGGCCTCATGTTCCATTTTCTCATGGATGAATTTTCACCAAAATTAACTCTGGAAATCTGCAGGAAAATTGTGAAATTCAAATTCTCCTAAAATAAGCAAGTCTGTCTTGGGAATTAGGCTTTTTCATAAATTTCTAAACTAATTCAAGATACAATGCTTCCGCAAGGAGAAAAAAAATAACAAAATGGTCTATTAGTGATGATGGCACCTTGAAATGACACAGCACAGAGTCAAGTGCAAGGGTCAGAGCGGGGGTTGAGAACCTCCAGGGTAGACTGAGGGGGTCCGTGAACTTGAATGGGAAAAAAATCACATGGTTATTTCCACTAACTTCAGACATCCAGCACATCCTTTGGTTACAGATGCAGGCTACAGACCACAGCAGTGTTGGCCGTGCCGTGGCTTTGTCATCAGTAGAAATCACTAGTATTTTCACATCAGGCCACGGCTGCTGCAGATATCACAAAGTATTGTCACAAAGCCCCTTAGTACTTTGAAATTATGGCCATGATGGGACCTCCTGCTAAAGCTTGTTCTTCATTTGTTAGTAGAGCACCACAGATATTACTATTTCACAAATTTAATCTTTTAGTACGTTGATAACTATATTTCATCAATTTGATGAAATATGGCTGCCTTTGAAATCCTGTATTTTTTTTTTTTTTTTTGAGACAGAGTCTCACTCTGTTACCCGGGCTACAGTGAGTGCCATGGCATCAGCCTAGCTCACAGCAACCTCAAACTCCTGGGCTCAAGCAATCCTTCTGCCTCAGCCTCCCGAGTAGCTGGGACTACAGGCATTCGCCACCATGCCGGGCTAATTTTTTCTACATAACATATTTTTTTTAGTTGGCCAGATCATTTCTTTCTATTTTTAGTAGAGACGGGGTCTCACTCTTGCTCAGGCTGATCTCAAACTCCTGACTTCAAGCTATCCACCCGCCTCGGCCTCCCAGAGTGCTAGGATTACAGGCGTGAGCCACTGCGCCCGGCCTGAAATCCTATATATTTTAAAGATTATTATTATGAAATTATTCTGAGAAGGGGTCCAAAGGCTTCCCGAGACCACCAAAGGGCTCCAGGGCACAGAAAGACTCAGGTGAGACTCCTGGTCCAGTGGGCCTGAGTGTGGGCCCAGCATGCACAGGCTTCTGGGGTTCAAGTCCTAGTGCCACCACTAATCAGCTGGGTGGCCCTGGGCTTGTTACTTCCCTGGGCCTAAGTTTCTTTCGGTGTAAAACTGTAAGGATTGAGTGAGGTGACATATAGAGAGTAACGGGCACATGGCCTGCAACCTAGTGAGCTCATACAAATGGCAGGGCTGAGGCCAGGCGTGGTGGCTCACGCCTGTAATCCTAGCACTCTGGGAGGCCAAGGCGGGAGGATCGCTTGAGCTCAGGAATTCGAGACCAGCCTGAGCAAGAGCGAGACCCCATCTCTACTAAAAAAAAAAAAAAAAAGAAAAAAGAAATTAGCTGGACAACTAAAAATACACATAGAAAAAATTAGCCGGGCACGGTGGCACATGCCTGTAGTCCCAGCTACTCGGGAGGCTGAGGCGGGAGGGTTGCTTAAGCCCAGGAGTTTGAGGTTGCTGTGAGCTAGGCTGAGGCCACGGCACTCACTCTAGCCTGGGAAATAGAGTGAGACTCTGTCTCAAAAAAAAAAAAAAAAAAACAAACAAAAAAATCCAAACAGCACGATTGCTCCTGTGCTTAGTGTATCTCACCCCTAGTCCTTTACCAGAGGTTTCCACGGCACCCTCTCCAGGCGTGGCACTTGCTGAAGGTGAACAGACCCCTCACGGTGTCCCCACAAGGTTATCAAGTGATAAGCACTTTGGAAGAGCCCTCCAGGTCCAAAGCACACTTCTATCTGTGTCCTTTGATTGTTGACTGTTGTTTGTCCTTGTTAAATTTTCAATAAACAGATTAATTTATAAATTCATTCCCCAACTACAGTCTCTGTTTAATGCTCCCCCCAAGGTTCCCTGGAAAGGCGACGGTGTGTTTCAGCCCTGTAACACACCTTGACTGTAGGACCACGGACAGAGCTACACTAGCATAGGGCATCAGCAGTGTCCCCAGAAAGGCTACGCACAGCAGGGGGCGGAAAGAGAAAAGAAATGAGGGTAAAGGCTGTACAATACTGTTAAGAGCCTGCTGTTACCAACCAGGGAGGAGGTTCTACTTAATTCCCTGGACTTGGGCAGGGCTGCCAGTGCTTGGGGGGCCCTTACCTTGCCAGCACGCCCCAACCACAAGCTGAGTTTCTATCTTGGATGGATGAAGTGGGTAATCCTCAGTCACAGAGAAGGGCTCATGAGAAACACCGTCCACGTACAGAGTCACACTTGGGAATTCCACGTTGAGGACATAGTGGTGCCACTGCTCATCACAGACCTACCAGAGGCAAAGGGAAGGGTTAGGGGCTTGAAATGCCAACTTCCCTGTCATCCACGAAGAACGGGCACAGGATGAATGTAATACAACTGGGTGTGGGAAAGTCACCCATGTGAATATCTGTCTTCCTTAAAAGGAAAAGGATTAAACAATAAGAAGGCCAGGCGTGGTAGCTCAATCCTAGCACTCTGGGAGGCCGAGGTGGGAGGATCATTGGAGGCCAGGAAGTTCAAGACCAGCCTGAGCAAGAGTGAGATTCCATCTCTACAAAAAATAGAAAAATTAGCCAGGTGTGCCTCAGCTACTCAGGAGGCTGAGGCAGGAGGATCACTTGAACCCAGGAGCTTGAGGCTGCAGTGAGCTATGATGACACCACTGCACTCTAGCCTGGGTGACAAAGCAAGATCCTGTCTCAAGAAAAACAAACAAACAAATTATATATATAAAAATAAATAAAACAACAAAATACCTGCAAATATACCTCACCAAAAAGGGCCAAGGCAACACTGTCCTCTCTAAGGCATTTCAAACTAGGTTGCATTCACTGCTCCCTCATCACACGACAGAGCCCCCAGACGGGGGTTGCTGGGTTCTCATCTGCCGACAGCAGGACACCAGATCTCTAAAGGGCTGAGTCAGTCTGCCAACTGGCCGTGCCCTTTCTGGATCAAAATAAAAAGCACCTCCAAGCTCAGAATAAGGTACACTATAATACATGTATTTTCTTTTTCCATTCAAAGTTGATAACCTAAATAAATATGAAGATACAGCTAGACGACATGCCAAATTAAGCCAACACTCCTTTCCTGTCATGAATGAGCACCACGAACATATTTCAACCAACTGCAATGTATGGCCCCTTATTTGGATTGTGATTCAAACAAATTGTGAAAGCCAAAACATTTATGATACAATTTGAAATCTGAACATTGGATATTTGATGATATTAAATTTTATTGTTAATTTTTTTAAGATGTGAAAGAAGCGCTGTGATTATGCTTATTAGAGATACATAACGAAATATGTATGTCTGCAGAGAAAGAAATGCTCTATCTGGGATTTCCTAAAAATGATTAAGTAATTTTTGAGTGGGTAATAACAGTTGTTAACAGTGAGTGGGGGTAACAGTGACAGAAACAAAGCTGACCATGAGTTCACAATTATCCAAGCTGGGTGTAGGGCACACAGGGCTTTTTTTTATACTGATCTGTTTTTTTATTTACGTCTGAAATTTTCCATATATATATATATATTTTTTTGAGACAGAGTCTCGCTCTGTTGCCCAGGCTAGAGTGAGTGCCGTGGCGTCAGCCTAGCTCACAGCAACCTCAAACTCCTGGGCTTAAGCGATCCTACTGCCTCAGCCTCCCGAGTAGCTGGGACTACAAGCATGCGCCACCATGCCCGGCTAATTTTTTCTATATATATTTTTTTAGTTGGCCAGATAATTTCTTTCTATTTTTTTAGTAGAGACGGGGTCTCGTTCTCGCTCTGGTCTCGAACTCCTGACCTTGAAGCGATCCACCCGCCTCGGCCTCCCAGAGTGCTAGGATTACAGGCGTGAGCCACCACACCCGGCCTGAAATTTTCCATATTAAATTTTTCTTTTGGAAACCAATTTAAAATTTTTACTTATAGGAATTACATAACTTATTTAGTGGTATCCTCTGAATTCCTCCTGTCTAACACCACAGAAAATGGGGAAACTTCCATGGCAGCCTATTAAACAAATTCCAGTTTGGTTCATGGTTTAATATTTTTAATCAAAGATTGTGGAAACAGTAGAGTCCATATTAAAGTTTTTAAAGGCATGTAATCAGAAGACACTGAATATGTAAATACAGACTGTGGTTACTCTAACAGAACTGTACCTAAAATGTCTACCTATGTTGTAAAATATTTTTTCCAGACTCTACTTTTCTTTAGTTTCTTGAAAAAAATTATAGTGGAAGATCCTGAGAATTATTTATGTAAATAAAAATGCCATCAATAAGACATGAATGGGCCGGGCGTGGTGGCTCATGCCTGTAATCCTAGCACTCTGGGAGGCCGAGGCGGGCGGATCGTTTTAGCTCAGGAGTTCGAGACCAGCCTGAGCAAGAGCGAGACCCCGTCTCTACTAAAAATAGAAAGAAATTATATGGACAGCTAAAAATATATATATAGAAAAAATTAGCCGGGCATGGTGGTGCATGCCTGTAGTCCCAGCTACTCGGGAGGCTGAGGCAGTAGGATCGCTTAAGCCCAGGAGTTTGAGGTTGCTGTGAGC